>JAVSCE010011957.1:0-600000 GCA_032199065.1 Smutsia gigantea
CACACACACAAAAATATATGAATAGCCAATAAATATATGAAAAGGTGTTCTACATTATTTGCCACCAGAGAGATGCAAATTAAAACTGCAAGGAGATACCACTACACATACATTAGCATGGCTATGATTAAAAGAATACCTTGTTGGAGAGGTTACAGAGCAACTGGTGAGGATGCACAGTGATACAACCACTTTGTAAAATAGTTTGTCAGTTTCTTATGAAGTTAAAAATATACTTACAATAAGACCCATCAATTCTATTCCTGAGTACCCACATGAAATAAAACATATTCATCCTAAAACTTGTATGTGGATATTCATAGCAGCTTTATTCATAATAATTATATGGTAAAACAGTCCAAATGTCTATCAACAGGTAAATGGATAAATGACTGTGGTATATCCACACAATGGTATACAACTGAGCAATAAAAAAACAATGAATTATTGATACTGAGTAAAAATGAACTATTGATGTATGTAATGACATGGATGGTACTCAGAATATTACACTGAGTGAAAGAAGCCAATGTACTAGAGAATACATGTTGTATGGATTTTATTTAATTGAAACTCTAGAAAAAAATAATCTCATCTATGGTTGTAGAAAACAGATCCGTGTTTGCCTGGGGTTGGTGGGATTGGCTTGGTTGGGACATTAGGGAACATTTTGCTTTGATGGAAATTTTCTATATTTTGACAGCAGTTAGTGATTTCATGAGTGTACACATTTGTCAAAATTCATCAAAATATGTATTTAAAATGGGTGCATTTTATGGTATATAAACTGTACCTCAATAAGTTAGTTAATAAAAAACAATACAGCAAAACACATTCTAAAAAAGAAAATCAACATATTCCTGTCATCCTGATGAAGCAATATATTGTCCTGAAGAGAAAAGGTGTTTCTGTCACAGGTCTCTTTGGGATTTCTGAAGTTAGGGCCCTATCAGCAGCGCTGTCTGTGACAACGAGACACCAGAGCTTAACTCTCCAGATGGGAGACAGAGAAAACCACTTGCAGCCCAGCAGCTGCCAGGAGGGTCACTCTGGCTGAGGACAGACTCTGACTTTCAGGACTGGGTGGGGGATTTGCCAAAAAGCTAACTGGCCAAGGGATAGACATGTAGACTGAATGAAACACTGATTTGGAGGAACTTATTCCAATTTAGTTAATTTAAGAAAATCTCTGTTTAACGTTTCCCTTTGAAGAAATGGAATTGGATTTTGTGATCCATAAAAGCTAATATTTGGGATTGATTTCCATTTGACCATTAGCTTCATGAGGGAAGAGACTGTTGTTCTTGCTTACTCCTGTGTTCCCAGTGCTTAATGGGCTGCCTGGCATGTTGTGGGGTGTTAATAAAATATTCTTTGAAGTATCCTGGTTAATGAAATCAGGATTGAAGTAATGAATAAATTTATCCAATGGGTTAGTCAAGATAAATAGGTTTTGCTGCAGTAACAAACAGCCCCTAAAGCTCAATGTGATTAAAGGATTAAAGCTTATCTTTCACACACAACTAGCTTCATGGTTTACCTTTATGCAGGGAGCTAGGAAACAGTTTTTCATGTTCCCAGAAAAGGAGGGATATGAAATGATATTTGGAGAACACACAGTATTATTTGCCAAATAGTAAATAATAGACTTGCTATAGTAAGTCTAAAATAGGTTAAGTCTACCCCTTGAGGCAAGGCCCTGCTGATGGCCTGAGGTGTTTTGGAAAAGCGAGCTTTGCGTGGAACAAACACAAGTCTTCGTGATGGCGTCTGTCAGATGCCATGCTCACTTGGGTTTTTGTACTTTAACCTATACAGTCCTTTCCATCTGGAATGCTTTTCTTCTTGAATGAGCTAAAAATATGATCCATTCTTAGATTCTCAGTTAAGAGTCACTTCTTTTTTAATTATCCATTCCTGGTCCACGGCCGTGATTAGCTGCACATGCACCTTCATGCCTACCACACTTGAGACAGCACTTGGTATATGTAATTGCATGGTTTCTAAGGATTGTCTCCTCAGTTAGTCCATGAGCTCCTAGAGAGTTAGCATGCTCCTTTCTTCTGTTCCCTCATCCAGTAGAGGACTAAGCACAAGGCGGATGCTCGCTAAATTCATGCTTTCCCCAGACACTGGTTGAACAAACCAGAGGGAAGCATCCACTCTGCGGAGTTGAGGCAGGGATGCAGCCCAGGAGGTGTGGGCTGTGCGTGGGTCTGTTTGCCATTCTTCCCAAACGATTGGGGCAGATTTCATAAGGCTTTCCACGATATAATGTGGGGTGGGTGTTTATTTGTCTTTTGCACACCTCCCGATTACCAATGAGCCCAGGCAAACCAGATGAGCCCTGAAAAAGAAAGAGTCCACAAGCTGTGGCTGCTCGTCCTCGGAGAAGGTTAAGAGCTCAGGTCTGTTCATCACCAGCCTAAGGGACCTTAATCTGCCCTCTCTCCCCTGAGTCCAGGTTGGAGCATAATGAACAAAAGGCTTAATCACTCTGGTATCAAGATACTCCTTTCCGTCTGTGCACATGTTCTTGGGTGTGTAATGTGAACACGCTGCACTCATTTGAAGGCATTGTTCTCTCTAAATGAGAAAATGCAAATGAGGCACTCCGGGTACCATGCCATAACTCGCTGCATAAAATTCTTGACATCAACATCAAGCTACTTAGCATAATTTTCCTGCTAATAAACTGCCAATTTAGTCATTTAGGTTTCAGCTTCTAAAGAATGCAAGAGCATCAGGCTGGATTCCCACCCCACCCTTGTATATGCCTGAGCTTATTATTTTGATGTTTATGTTAAAACATAGGAAATTGGAGTTTATGCGATTATTTGGAGATCTACCCTAATTTGTTTACTTTCATAATTCAGGGAGTCTGCTCATTTGAAAAGCAAAACATAATTTTTCAGAGCATTTTCTTCTATTCAGGACAAAATTTCCATGTTTAAAATGACTGAGGAACCCTTTGAGGATCTGACCGAGTGAGGTCTATGCTGAAGGTGGCGAGTGAGGGGCCCCTGCCTGCCCAGGCCCCCAGGGAGATCCTGGAGGAGATAGGAAACCTCAGGGCTTGAGGGACCAGTTGGCGCGGAAGAATGTTTCTGGAGGCCTCCCCCAACCCTATGCCCTCTACCTTCCTGGCCATGGTCCAGCCATTGCTCCCTCCTTGCTGGTCACATATGGGTTCCATCCAGGAATAGCCTCTGTGTGTCTGCTGTGTGTCAGCCATGGAGATGCTGCTGGAGCAATACCTACCCTAAAGCAGGAGACAGATGCTACTCAGGAGATCATACGACCACAAAGTAAACCGCAAAGCAGGAGAGCAGAGTTGTTCTGGGAGAGGGTGGGCTTCTGGATCAGGCATGAGTGAGAATCTGGTCTGCACCACTTCTCAGGCCTGCCTCTTGGTTCTCCCATTTGTAAAGCGAGTAACTGAGTCAGAGAGTTGGAGACAAAATGAAATGGTGGAGTAGAGTGCCTGGCATATAGAAGGGGCTTGTGTGAGGAATGGTTATTTTATGTTTCCAGCAAGCAGGACCGCACTGGCTGGGAGCTGTGTCTGGTATTTTTGTATGTGTCCTTTGTCTATGCCAGGGCTGAGCTGGAGGGGCAGACCTTGTGGAGGTTGCCTCTGACCATATTATTATTGTGTGATTCAAACCCGGAGCTCAGCTGCACCCTTTCCAGCTTCTCATCTCTTCTCTGAGTAAGTGGGCAAGGGTTTGGGAGAAGCAGGTCCCTCCTGGTTACTGTGGGAAAACTCTGGCTGCAACTGTCTCTGGGTCTCTGGGTTCTAGCTGCCAAGATGGGTTGGTGGCCAGGCACTATCTGTTGGCTGGCGAGTGTCTGGATGGATGCCTGTGGATGCATGATGTCCACCACGATGGAGCAGGAAGGGCAGATAGGGCTTTATCCCGGCTGCTTCCTAATTTCAGTTTTGGAAAAAAGCAAGCTCTCCGTGACTCCTAGTTTGGTTGCTTCTCTTCTCTGAAACTCTCAGATCTCACTCAGGCAGAAAGAACTAGGCCTTGACACCCCTGTTCCCCCCCACCCCCCCTCCAACCACCAGTCTAGGACCCAGCAGGTTGGTTTACAAAGCCAGATGGAAGCTCCCTGGTGGGGGAGGTCTGGCCAACTGGGGGCATCCTGGGAAGATGGAAGGACCCCCCCCAGAATCTGTCTGGTGGCTAGCTTGAGCTCATGGTTCCTTGACTGAGTGCATCTATCCTGCTCTCTTGGGAAATCTGTGGCCTTTTCTCGTTGCTCTTTTAATCCCGGGTTCTCTGTGTCTCCATTTGTGTGCTTGCTTTTTACCATGCACAGGTAGCATCTGTAGTCCCTGGACCTGCAGGGTGGTTTGGCCTGGCCGGCTTAGGACAGCTGAGGCCAGGCAACGGGGGCGGGTCCTGAGCCATTTCCTGCCCAGCAGATCATGCAGCTTGATTTGCTTTTCTGTGGATTTGTCCAAAGGGAATGTTGGAATGATTAAGACAACCCATAATTTATTCTTTGTCCATTCTAATAATTAGCAGAGTTGTAATTATCACATAAATTTTAAAAGGTGAACTAAAATAAATATATGTTTATAATTTTTACTTTTGTTTTTCAAGATCATCTCAATAAGAGCTTTTCTTCACTCTTCACTGTATTTTGTCCCTGGTTTGAGTGGATTCACAGAGGCCTTTGTCTCTGGTACTTGTTATCCTTGGAGAGCAAGGATCTCCACCTGGGTTTCTTTTTAAAATATTGATTGAACTATTGATGTTAGGATAGGACGTAATTCTAGCCTTCCAGCAGGTCTCAGACACCAGGCTCTTAATATGCTCACCCATCCTGGGCCAGTGGGAAAGGAAGAGGCGAGCCATTGTGAGACCCGTGTGTACCCCACAGGGCCCTGCAGGGCTGGGTCTCCCTGCACCTCATTGTCACTATGGGCCGCTGCACCCAATGAGGTAGAAGCCTGACAGTGCCCCCTGGCGGGCTCCGGGTCCCACCTAACTTTCCGAGCACCTGCACAGCCTCACGGGCACTGGCCTTCATGTGGGCGTCCTGGGAATCCTGGCTCTCATGCCGTCAGTGTTACAGTCTTCTCTGCCCCTCTCCAGGACCAACCCAGGACAAACCCAGTGATGTCTGGGTGCAGCCTGTTTGTCACCAAATGACATGTTCCCTCCTGAATGGTCTTCACTGGCCCGTGGTTCTCAGAGCAGCTGTTCCTCACAGCCAGGTGCTGCCCTCAGGGCTTTATGCATGATAACTCATTGAGCTCCCGTTTCCCAGGTGCTGAGACTGAGGCTCGGGGCACTTCAGGAGCTTGCCCAGTCACCCAGTGGGTGAGCTGGGGGCCGGGGCTGGAACCCATAGCCTGACTCTGCAATCTGTGCTTTCGGCCCGCTCTGCAGACTGCCTCCCTGGGCGCATCCTTCCCACCGGCAGGAGCATCATGGACAGGCTGTACTCCATTTCTCTTTCCAACCCCACCAGGCCTATTTATGAAGCTCCTCAACTGCCATATCAATACTGGGACGATGTCATTGATTTTAGTGGCATTTAGATCACAAGAGCCTGTCTGGAACTGTGCCCCGAGATTTATGCTCCCCACATCCATTAGGGTTAATGGGAAATGTCTGCATAAATCATGAGTGGTGATGGGGAGTTACGGTTCTGAGTTGCCCTCCATGCATTATAACTGCCAGCTCTGAATTGGAATGCTCACCCTTTCTAGTTATCCTGTATCCCCTCGCATCTCAGCTACTAGTTTTCTTGTGCAGTCTTGGCTTTGGAGAGAAAAGTCCAAAAGCACTGGGCTGGATATGGTGTTGCTGTGTGATCTTGGCTAAGTTACATCACCTCTCTGAGTTATCCTCAGCTTTCCCACCAGTAAAATGAAGCCAACACCTAGGCATGCTGTTTCGAGAGGAAGTAAAGCCCCTAGCACAGCAAATGTCAGCCCTCCCTTTCCTTCCACCATGTCTCCTCTCAGTACAGGGGCCCCAAGAGAGGTTGTGCTGCTCTTTGGCACCAAGGTTCTCCGGCCAAGAGAACTGCCAGGTGTACCTTGTGGCCCACATCTGGAGAGGCTGCCAAGCTCAGAAGGGAGATCGGCTCTGTGAGCACCGAGGGCAGTTAGAGGCAGTGGTTTCTTCGGTTCACTTGCTCATGTGTACCTGCTGTTACTTGTTCATTCATTCTGCACATTTTTATTGTTCCTGACAGAATTTGTGTAAAGTTTTGGGACTAAAGTGAGGTAGTCCTAGCCTGATGATGTGAGAACTTAGTGGTTACCCTGCTCTTACTGCACCAGACTGTCCGGAGCTGCTCAGCTGTCCTGCAGCCCACAGGTGCTGGGCCTGCTCCTTAGAGCCTGGCTCTTCGCCTGTTTGCTTGTGCTTTGGCTCCTTTTTGTACAGGCCAGGTGCCCAGGTCTGGGTCACGCTTCTTACCTGCTCGCTGGGCAGCTCAGGCCAGGCTGAGGCTGTGGAGTAGAGCAGCAGATGAGAAAGGAGAAGCACGGCAGATTTATGCCCCCTGAGCAGTGCGCAGGCTCATAAGTGTTTGACAGGAGCCTCTGAGGGTCTAGGGTAAGGAGGATGAGAGACGTGGTGCCTATGTGACATTATCCAGCTGAGGACACTTGAATGACAGGGGCCATGATTAATAAATACAAAAGAGAGGAGGTGTAAACCCAGACAGACTCAGGTAGACTGGGACAGGTGAGGGAGGCTTCATGAAGTGGGGAGTCTGGGGCTGAGCCATTTGGAGAGCAGCATTTAGTGTTCAGATCACAAATCCCCAGGAAGGCATGGTTTGGTCAGATGCAATCAACTGTCCTAAAAGTGAGCATTTTGGAGCTTTTCTCCTTTTCCAGGGAGCAGGCATCTGGGAGGGCTGATGGCTGATGTCTGAGGTGGACATGAACCCTGCCTTCCCAAGAGTTGGGCTGGAGAGCTACCCCTGACTCCAGGGCGCTCCTCCCAGGGCCCTCCATGGCCACCTCAGTCCTGGCCTGAGGCCCTGGTGCAGATCCATGAGCAGGTAAAGAAAAGTCCCCAAGCGCTGCAGGCTTGTTTCCTAAACTCAGTGTCTTTATGGTCCTGCTGCCTGGGGCTCCCCCAGGGAAAGCACATCGCTTTGGTAAATTTACTGAGATGTGTCAAAGCTGCTTCATCTCCAAGCCAATAAAAATACAACAGATGGCCTACATAAAAGTGACTAGATAGCTGTCTTCTCACACGGCTCCTTTAGGGATGGCTGGGGGCCCAAGCCCGGTGGACGTGGCTGCTGCTCCTGGAACCCGTTCACAGCAGTGTCTCTGGTCCTTCAGGAGGCTTGAGATAGGGCCTCTACGCAGTGAGGGAGCCACAGAATGAAGGGATGGCCCGACCAGGGCAAGCCGCTGTCCCAGGGAGGTGGACGCAAGAGCCGCTGCCTGCTCTGAACCGCTCCTGAGTGGCCCAGGCCGTCCCTCGGGGATGCCGACTGGCTGATGGCTGCGTCTCTATTGCATTAGGGAAAGTAAACATCTCTGACAGTGCCCTTCCTGCTGCCAGGGCAGGACAAACATACTGAAGAAAATATACTAAAGGAGCCTATGTTTTTAGAAGTGAAGCCAGGCCTTGTAGAGCTCATATCTCAAGCAGGAGGTAAATGTGGAGTTTGTACATAAAGGAGAGAGTGTACTTTATCTGACAAAACTGTCAGCTGGTGTCTCAAGATTGGAGCTGATTCTCGTGAATAAACGAGCTCTTATTTGGGGGAACATTTGGTCCAGTCACTACAAAGGCCTTCATTTTCTCCCCTGTCTTCTCAACTCCTCCTACAGTGGTCAGATGGGTTCAACATGGTGGTCTGTAATAGGAAAGACTCCTTTCCTGCTCTTTGTGGCAGCTGTGCTTCACTTTCAAATGGCCACGTGTCCAACATTTTGGGTATAGAATGATTTGTAAGTCATCCCTTTTTAGTGCTCTGGGGAAGTTCGTTATGGGTTATTATAATCAATGATGTTAGGTAGCGTCTATTGAGTGCCTACTGTGTGCTAGAGACTGCCAGGGTGGACTCAGTGGTGAATACACCACCAAGGCCCTTGACCTTGTGGAACTGGTTTTCCACTGCAGGAGAGAAGCTTTGCCAGATTTCCTGCCTTTGGAAATTAAGGCTGGCCCCAGTCTCCACGGATCCCAGCTCAGCAAGACCCACCACCCGGTGATCCCCCCACCCTCACCTGTGTTTGGGCCAGATTGGTCAAGCTTCCAAATTTCAAAGGGAGAGAAAAAGCAGACATGATGGGACTGTCAGGACACAGGAGAGCAGCGCCTTGGGTTGTGGGGGTGGCGGGCACAGCGCCAGGACTGGGACCGTCCCCTTCTGTGGTCATACGGTCTCTCTCCTGGGCCAGGTGCGGCGAGCTGCTGGCCGTGTGCAGCCTGTGGAGCAGTGCCTGGGCTGCAGTGGGCGCCGCGGTTAGGCCATGGGTCACTGTCTCAGGTCCATTATTGAGGTGACTGGCAGGTAATCGGGGCACATATCCAAGGACGGGGCCACAGGGGACATGGCCACGGGGGATGTGGCCCTACTGTAGCCCCACCCACTTAAAAATAGAGCAGAGGGTGGAGGAGCACCCGAGCAGGGCACCGAGGAGGGGAGAGCAGCATTGCCAGGAAGCCTCGCTTGGAAGGTCTGTGGTCAGGGTCCAAACACATGCAAACCACCTCATCTGGGAGAGGAGGGAGGCCACACAACACCACCCTCACAAGTTTAATGAACTGATTTTCTTCCTTATTCCTTCCTTCCCTCTTTCCTTTCCACCCCACAGCTATTTATCACCCACCAGGCTTTCTTACAGGCATGGAAGAGACACATTCCCAGCTTTTAAGGAACCCATGAACAAGTTTCTGACCTGACAGTCAAACAGGGAAAGCCCCCAAATGCGGTGCTCTGACAGGGACACCTTCCCAGTGGGCCAGGCCTCTAGGGATGCCTGAAGGCTGGGGATGGAGGGACTGTGCCGCAGCTCCCAGGAAGCCAGATGGGCGCATTTTGCAGACAACCTATGGCCTAGCCAGTGATCAGAGCTGGGCCGCCATCTTGGAGCTTTATAGACGCCGACCCTGGCCCCACCTGGAAATGCCGCTGTCATTTGTCTGGTGAGGGGCTGTGCACCGGGGGAGAATGAAGAGTCCCAGAGGCTTCTGGGAGGGTCAGGAAGGAGGTGCGGTGGGAGGTAAGGAAGGGGAGGAGTGGCCATGGCAAGGAGATGGAGACAGTGGGGATTTCCGGGGAGCGGCGGCCAGACGCTGAAGGACAGACAGGCATGCTCAGGTGGGGCTCAGGTTCTGTGCTCCGAGCTGTAGGCCCGTCTGCTACAGGCTCCCGGGACAGCGGGACCACTGGGTGAGGCTGCAGGGGTGAGGTCTATTTCCTGTCTCCTTAAAAGCCCAGAAGAAAGGGGGCATTGGCAGGTGTGTGGTGGTGGTTGTGGTTCCACGGAGCGCACAGTCAGCCTTCTCCTTTCCCAGGCCTGGGCAGACACAGCTCCTGGCCTCTTAGTCTCACACAAAGCAAGGCTCAGCAGCCCCTCCCTGACAGGAGGCAGGGCCCCTCCCCACGGTGAGCTGCTGCCCGCGGGGAGCTGAGCTGGGGCACACCCCTCCGTGGCTTAGTGGGACCTCGGGAATTCTTTCTGTCCTCTGATGCTTCCCCCTCAGAAAAGCTTCTGTTCAGTCCTTCAGTGTGTATCCCCAAACCAGTTCACTTCATCCTTGAGGGACGGAGGGAGGGAAAGGCTTACTTGAGGCTGACGGCAGAGGCAGGGTTCATTCAGATCCAGAGCTGGCGCCCTTCTGCCTGGACCGTGCTGCCGGGATGTTTCCCAAGCCAAATGTAGCCTTTCTCTTGGGCTTGCATCATTCACTTTCCCCAATTGTTTGGTGCTATTTGGTTTTATTCTTGCATTTAGGTCCTGGGAGATGATCACATCCCATGAAAGAGCATGACTGACCTTTCGAAATGTCAGCAGCCGCTCCCTGGCTCTAGGGGTGTAGTGGGTTTCATCGGCCCTTGCCTCCTGGCTGTGTGAGCAAAGCTATTCTGTAATCGGCAGGACAGCAGTGAACAAGGAGCTTCCAGCAGGCCAGAGAGCCTGGCAACTGCCCAGGGTCCTGGAAAAACTGGGGCACAAAATCATCCCTGTCATTTAAACAAACCCGGATAGGGTTAGGGAACAGGAACACGGCAGCAGGAAAGGGTGTGAGCCAACAGATCACCCAGACGTGTTCCTGAGTAGGAAAGCCCAACAAGCTTTGGGATTGCGGAAGCTTGGCTTCTGCTGGAAGCCATGACAGTGTGTTTATGAGCTAACGGTGATGCAGTGTGAGACAGTGGCTTTCCCTGTTTGCCGCTCCCCGGCCAACCTGTGCCTTCTCACAAGGGTGGGGGAACGTGGCTCTCTGCTGTGGGCAGTGGCCTCCCAAGGGCCCATGGGGGATGTGATGGCTGCCAGAGGATCATGAAAGCTGCTGTTTGAGTGGGGGCCTCTCTGCATAGCTGAAAAGTAACTCCTCCTGTCCTCCCTCCCCTGAGCAGCATACCCATGTTTCCAAACTCGAGGGCTCTGGCACACCAAGAGGGAAGGATGCCATTCAAACATCCTGTTTCTGTTGTGTTTTTTGGAGGTGGAAAGGGCTGCTGGAAGTACACGCCCACGAGTATTTATGTCTGTGCAAGTCCGTAATCCACACAGAAAAGGTTGGATGAAATCTCCTTCCAGCATCAGAGAAAGCTTTGTTAAGTGGCATTTATGAAATTTCAGCATAAAAGATGGTCAAGATTCTCAGTGGTGTCTGAAATCTTTAGAAGACTCTTAAATGTCTTCAGATGCATCAATTATTAAGTTGTTGTTTATGTTATTTCATTCTTTGAAAAATTGGTAATTCTAGTATAACAACTCTGGTTACTTCTTTTTAACCAAGGTGGATAACCAGAACATTCTTTTCCTAACCATGCTTGGTATTATCAACCAATTTTCCATTATTGATTATAAGGATGATACACAACTAATTATAAGCACAATGATTTCATTTCTTGAATGCTAACTGTAAACCAGATCCTGTGTGCTAAATACTTTGTATCTATTTTCTTTATTCATTCCAACAACCATATTAAGTAGGTATTATTAGTCCTGTTTAACAGATGGGGTTTGGAGAGATTAACGCATCCAAGACCACTCAGGAAGGGATAGAGATATGCCCGGCTCCACATTCTGTCTTAACCATTGTGCACACTGCCTTCCTAGCATGGTGTACTGGACACCTACCCTCTCTGCTGGCAGACTTGGTAAGAGTGACCGGGTGCTCGGCCCCTGCCTTCACATCAGGAGGGGAGACGGCAGTACAGAGAGGAGAAAGCAGACACTGAATGCTGCAGGTTCCTTGCCACGTGAATGGTTCAGTCACTCAGAGCTAGAGCCACCCAGTGTGTGTGATAGAGTCAGGGAGGTTTCTGAAAGAGTGGCAAGTCGATACGGACCCTGAATAATGCAAGGGAGTTGGCGAGGACATGCGTGAGGGCTCTGGCTGGGGCCCAGAGGCCCCATGATAGGGAGGGAGAGAATACTGAAGGACAGTGCCCAGACAGGTACCGGATTCTGAAGCTATAGGCCTGCATCCCTGGCTCACTCGTCAGTCCCTGGCGGGATCCCTGAAGGGTCAGAGGAATGTGCAAGGTAGCTGGATGCTGTGGTGGTTGGCAGGGATCCTGTGAGAAGGGCCTGTGGCCTAACTGAGGCAGCCCTAGGAGGAGAGCAGGACCTGCCAGAGCCATAGTGGTGGCCAGGACAGGGACAGAAAGGGGCCCCAGTTCCAGAAGGAGGTGTGTGGAGCCTATAGGGTGCTTATTTTGTCATTTCTATAACCACGACTAGAGTAAATTTGTAAAATACACATCCCATTAACCACATCCCACCACAGGCCTCTGGTGCTTCAGTCAGTGTCCAGATGCCTGTGCAATGCTGCCAGATGGGAAGAGGCCTTGTTCCATGCAGTTATGACCCCCAGGGAGTGGGCACACACCTCCTCGTCTCTGCAGGTCACAGATGCACCAGGATCCCGTCTCAGGACAGCAGCGCACGTGCCATTAGGAGCTAGCATGCCATCTACCTGACGCCTAGCTTGGCACGGTGATCTAGCCCTGCTGGTACACAGTGGCCATGCCAAGCCGGGGAGCTTTGTGGAAGAAGGGCATCCCTGAGCTGCTGTGAATTTGGATCAGGAGGTGCCCCTGGCTTGATCTGGGTATTATCTGGGTGCTTCTTGCCATGTAGGAACACAGGCAACCTTGCACCCCTGGCCCCTTTGGTAGGGATCCAGGATTTGGGACCAGAGTTCTGTGCCCTGACCCGGGGCCCTCTGAGCTGAATGGTGCCAGTCTGCCTCTGGCCTGGGGGCCTTACTGCTTTAGATCCTTCCCTCAGGCTGTGCCTAGAGGATCCCAGAATTGCCAGTTGGTTCCATGAAGCTTTCAGTTACACCCATTTCTGGGCATGGTTAGTCAAAAAAGTAAATGAAAAAACAAAAGCATTCAACAGTTCCAGGACTGAGTTTCCCAGGGTTCCGCTTCACCACGCAGGGGGAGCCATGTTCTCGGTGCTCCTCCACCTTTTGTTCGCGAGCCTCCCCAGTGCCCTGCACCTGGCTTTGCACTCAGGTGGGGCGGCCCACCCAGCAGGGCAAGGTGCTCTTCTCCTGCAGGGCTGGGCTCTGCACCTCCTCCCCAGCGCCTGCCTCCCCTCCAGCGTGGTGTGCCCCCAAGTATGTTCAGAGAGGCAGAGAGGCCCCTTCCTCTGCTCACCAATGGTTCCTCTCTGGCAGTGATGGAAGGCCTCTCCTGTCCCCTTGCTCCCACCACTGCAGTCCTCCACACCCGGGACAGTCCAGCCCCATATCCTTGTTGTAGGTAACAGCTGACTACAAGTGTGTCTTGAATACAGTGATTTTCCTTGATACGTTTTTCCTATAGTGTCTTTCAATGGAAAAACAAGGAGCCTGAACTGAAGAAAGAGAAAATCTTGCCACCACACTGTCTGTGTGTCCTGAAGAATGGGGGCCCTGCTAGACCCCAGGCAGCTTCCTGTGGCCTGCCCCGCACCCCTGCTCTGAGGACCTTCCCCTTTGGAAGTCCAGCAGGCTTGGAATCCAAATGCCCACACTTGCGCTCTCAGCCAGTTCCTGGCTGCCTCTTCCTGCCTGGGATCCTACAGAGCTTTATCTCATTTTCTGTTTCTGTATCATGCTGAATCTGGGGTCCCCCACAAGGGGCGGGGAGATCTTTTACAGTTGGCTTCATCTCCTTTTTAGAAGTTTTCCCAGGTACAAAGTTCTTCTCCATCCTGCTGGCCCCTCTCTTTGGCCAGAGCAGACTGTGGCCATTAGCACACCTCATCTAGTGTCCTACAGAAGTGTCTGGTGAAGAAGGTCAGCTGGGCCTGCTGCAGTGATCATAAATGGAAGGGCATGTGATTGGCAGAGATGGTCCTGGTGTATGATATTGGACCTTGTCTAAGTGGTGGTGTAGGGACAGAGGAACAAAGCCCTGGGAAGCTGTGGCTGAGCCGGCCCCTGGCTTTGTGAACACCTTTTCCTCAAAGCTGATGTCTACACAGGAGCCCCTTTATAATGATCTAATTGGAATGATAACGGATGTAGCATTCTGCCACAGCTAAGAGCAAGATTGGAATTTGAGGAGACGCAGAGACAAATTACCTCTGAATTTTCTTGCAGCCATAAAAGCTTTTACTGTATAGTAATTTTCCATTTTTGCTGCAGGCATATTTGCATATTGCTTAACAATTTATCTCCTGTCGTTTGTCAGATATTATCCATCTCCTGTTAATCAGCTAAGACAGGTCGTATTAAGACTTTGCAGGCCTCCCATGCTCACCATCAGCCCAGCTGTCCTGCCCACAGGACCTCTGTTGTGGGAGCAGACAGGGCACGGCGGGGCTGCACCTTAGCTCTGCGGCAGGGGCTCTGTCTGCAGCCCCGTGTTCCTGTCCTCTTGTAGAGAGAAAACAGAGTCGTGGCCTGCTCATGGCCTTCGGAGGAAGCTCTGGTAACCCAGCTCTCCTTAAGTGGGAGCCAGGCTCCATGTGCAAATGGTAACAGCTCTGCTCTGGATTCTACTTCTGGCTCCAAGGTTTTGCCTAACTCCTTTCACTCACTGAAACTCGTCTTCTCACTTCTAGCATAAGGATTGTAGGGCAGGGTCAATTAGCCGCTTCATTTCTTTTTCTCTTTTTAAATATAAAAGCAGTAGCACTTTCTTCCACACTAAGATTTCCATGGGACCCAGTATATACAATGGCCACTGATGTGCTGCACTGGGGCTGAGTAGAGAATGAGGTCCCATTGTCCTCTATTTCTGCTGTCCTTGTTTCCCCACAGAGAGGCCCGGGGCACCTCCTGGTCTCTCAGGCCCCACAGAGCATAGGATAAAGGTGCCTGGTAGAATGTTCTTGGTCCTGCCTCGGCCCTGACACTTTGAGGCTCCAGGGTCATCAGCTTGTTTGTTCAGCACCTGCGTCTGGCCTGGCTCTGTGCTCAGGCTGAGGGGCTCTTTCATTTTCCCAGCCCCAGACTAAGATGCCAGAGCTCTGCTAGCTTTGAGCCTGAATTGGGAGAGTAGGTTCATTTGGCCATTGGTGGACAGATTTTAAAAGGAAAGAAAAATGGTTTGATGCTGAATGTATGATTAGATTTGCATAATTGAATTGAAATAGAATTAAAGGGTCATATGTTTACACAGCGATGCCTAAAATCAGATTGCAGTGCTGTGTGCTCAGTACTAAAACGGGTTCCTCAGGGACATGTGGATGTCTGCTTCCCAGAATCTCTGCAAGAGCTGGACGAGAGTCTCTGGGAGGGATGGGTTGGGCTGCCTGTCAAGGGGGCAAAGGGCTATAAAATGACAATGGTAGTTTGCTGAGCACTTCCTGTGTGCCAGACACCCACTGAGTGATTTATGTAGACCTTCTGGTTGAATCCTCACCACATCTGTGACATAGGTATTGTTATGTTCCCCTGTTACAGATAAGGAAACTGAGGCTCAGAGTGGTTAAAAACTAGTAAACCAGACAGCAGTGTCATTTTCTGTGGAACTGGGTGGGGTGAGCTCAGGCATTCTACTGGGGAAAAACATGCAGACATGTTCTACTGTGTGCACTTTATGAGCAACACTGTGCTTTTTATGTTTCTGCTATTGGTTCTATTTATAAGTTTGATCCCTGCTGTTATTTTGATCCAAAAATAAAATGTCAGAATGTACCAATCAGAGGACATGCGCAGAGGAGCTGAAGATCGGTAATGAAGAGTAGCAGATGACGCTGTAGTCCGGGGCTGTGTCCTCCCGCGTGGTGGGCCACGCTCCCCAACCACCCCCGCGGGCCCAGGGGAACCTGGGCTGCTCTCTAACTGTGTGTGTTTCTCTCACCATGTTCTCACCCAGTTTTGGTTATCCAGCACAGAATGGCCTTCCTAAGGCAGTCAGTCTGGCCAAGCCTTGACAGTTGTCATAATCATGATTGAGACACTGACATTTCTCATTCACACAAGATGTGCCTAAGGACCAGCCTGGGTCTGAAGTGGTAAAGAGAGCCGCATCATTCTTGAGATTGTGGGGCAGCTCTGCCATTTTGTCATTGTGACATTCTCTGTGTCTGGAATAGGGTCAGAACCCTGCAGAACATCCAAATGCAGACTGGGAGTATCTTCTTCCTAATGTACCACGGGATCCTTTTGAAGAGTCTTCACACAACACCTCATTTGGTCCTTGCAAAGCCCAGAAACATAGGTCATGTTATATCTGGTGTGTGGATGAGAAAACTGAGGCCCTGAGAGGTGAAGTGACTTAGCACGTGGTCTCATGGTAGCTGGGACTGCAGAGCAGTGAGGACAGGGGGCTGCCTGCGTTCACCTCTTGGCTCTGCCACTTGGGAGCTGTGTGCCATGGTAGCCTGGGGGCTTGTCTAGGCTCTGCACTCCGTCCTGGACTATAGTTACACATGGATGCCCTTGGTGTAAGCAGAGCGCTTACTGCCCTGCCCATATCAGGGATACCTGGCTTGGCCATTGGGATGCTGGTGGACAGGATGTAACAGAGGCTTTCAGTGGGCTTCTTTGGTTTGGCTTGTTCTCATTTGGAAAGCTCGCCCAGGGGGCTGCTGATCCGTCAGCGTGGACCATGGAATAAGACACATGGGCAGATGTGGCTCTGATGAGAAGTCTGGAGTCCAGTCTGGCGCAGCTCAGCCCAGACTAGATCAGCCAAACTGTAGCTGACCTGCAGACCTGGAAAAATACATGTCTATTCTATAAGGCACTGAGATTTTTGAAATTATTTGTTATGCAGCAAAAACTGACCAGCACAATATCCTTGGGAAAAGAATTGGCTCTTTGGGTCCTCCATTTCTTTATGACTAAAATAGAAACCCTGATACCAACCTTGCAGAGTAGTTATGAAGGTTGGATGAGATAAGCACAGGTTCCTGGCACACAGTAAGTAATCATTTTGTTTGGGTTTGTGTTCTGAGTAGGCAGAGTTTCCCTCAGGGGGGTTTTGATGTTAATGCTGTTGGTGGCAGAGGGGGATCCTTGACTTTTGGGTCAAGGCTGGTTCCATCAGGTTTTGCTTCCTCATGGCTCCCCAGCTGCCTGTGGGCCTGGCCCCCTGAAGCCTGTGGAATCTGGCATGGCTACCTCAGGCCTTGCCTGGGACTCTGGTTCGCTGGAGTGACATCCTAGAAAGGCTCACAACAGATGTATTTCGTTCCTCTTAGTTGTCTAAATATATCCTTTTGCTCACAGAGGTAAAGACTGGTCAGGGGCCTGGGAGCTGGAAGCCTGGGTCGCAGTAGGTTCCAAATGCCCAGGTCACCACTGGCTGATTTTCCTTCTGGCTGCACTGAGATTATGTACCTTAAGGTGCTGACCTTGTCACCATCATCCTACGAGGGAAAGCTCAGAGCAGTGACCCCTTGGCCTCGGGAATAAATGTCGCTCTCTGAAGAGAGGGCAGAGGCTCTGTGCGTGAGTGCTGGGGGTTGGCTCCTTTGAGGGCAACCCACCAGGTCTTATAAACCCACTGCCCGGTGTCCCCGGGCCTCATTCTACCTTGTGGTCGTGAATCCCTCCAGGAGGGAACTTGGGCCATTGCCATGAGTAGATCTGGAGCTCAGGGTTCTTGAGGAGCTTTTTAGGATAGACCTGGGACCTGCCCCCTTCTTTCATAGTGAAGCCATCGCCCTTGTCCTGAGTGCCATCTCTGCAGGAGCCCTGAGCATGCCACGTGCATGATTGCACGGGACAGTCACAGCCATCCATCACATAGTACTATCTTCATGACTGTTTTATGGAAGAGGAAAAGGAGTCTAAGAGAGGAAAAGTGCCTTTCCTGGGGCCACCCAGCTGAGTGGCAGAGCTGGGATTTGGACCAAGGTCTGTGGCTTCATTGCCACAGTGATTATCTCTGCATCCGTCCCTCTTTCTTTCCCTGGACTCTGTCAGACAAGGTCCAGCCCTTCAGGATGGATGCTCTTAGCTTTCCCTGGAAGTTTCTGGCTTCTGGAACAGCGCTCCTCCCATACCCCTCAGGTCCCCTTCCTGCTGCCTGAATGTTTTCTGGAAGTGAGCAGGGTGTGAGTTACAAGTAAGGGTATAAAGTTGTTTTCTCTCTGTGGCTTTGACTTTGATAGTTGGGGTCAGAGACCGTTTCCCCTGTTTGGCTTCTTCCATGAAAACATGCTTACAGTGGGTGCTTGATAAATGCCCACTGAGTTAAGTCAGAAGGAAAGCAAAGACTGTCCTCAAGAATCTGCCAGAACTCCACTGGAAAAAAAGTCGCTGTGCTGAGGTGAGGGTAAGGGCCTGGAGGCGAGCCCCCAACTATGAGAACTGTCCTTTATGGAAACTTTTCCGTAAAAGAGACAGATGCTGGGAGGGAGGGATGAGGAAGGAGCCTTGAGAATCTCAGCGTGTCCCGGCACGTTGGGGACTTAGCAAGGCTACGCTGGTGGTGGCAAGGCTGTGCTTCACAGTGCGGTCTGCAGGTGGGGCCGCGGGCGTGTGGCCTTGACTTTCCCCTGCTCGCCAGGGTCAGGCTCACCAGTGCCGTGGGGACCATCACTGGGTCATGCCCGGGGGTAGGTGGGGGCGGGGGCTTTCAGGTTGAGTTTAGAAATTCAGCCTCTTAAAAAGAAAGACTCTGACAAGAACGGCTTCAGTTTTCACTCCACATTATCTGTTGATGTGTCCTGGGTTTTCTTGGTAAATTCACGTGAAAGGGGCAAGTGGGTAGGTGGGGACTGTGTTTCCCACGTCTGCCGAACACTGGGGGTGAACGTGCACATTCCGGGGGAGAGATGTCAGCATGTCCGCCCAGGGGGTGAGGCACCTGCCAGCGCCTGTCTCCGGCTGCCGGGTGTGGCGGGTGGAGAGGCTGCTCAGGGGCACAGGTACCGAACTGGGCAGGGCTCCACCTGGGGTTGCCTTGGTCTCCCTGAGTCTTTCTGGTGGTGGGTGAGAAGAGTAGGGTGCTTGCATGCAGCCCCAGCCACTGGGGCTCAGCTCTGCGGGAGGGCACATTTGCCACTCTGGTAATGGCTTTGCTTGTCACTGGCAGGGACAAAGAGGAGAGCTGCACAAGAGATGTGCCCGCAGTTGCCATGGCAGTTCTGAAGCCCCCGTCACTGCCCTCCACTCATTCCTCCTAACCGTCTTGTGTTCCGGGCTCTGCCACTGACGTGTGCCTTGCTGCCAGCCCCACAACCTCGCAGGAGGGTGGTGGAGCTCCTCTCCCACAGAGGGCATCTGAGGCGAGCTCGGGGGCAACTTAGGCTTCAGGGGCCCAGGCCAGGGCTATCAAAGGGCTGCCGCCTCTCAGCCTAACACACACACACACACACACACACGCACGCACGCACGCACATGCACCTAATGCAGAGACAGTGGGAAGGCCCTTGTCCCCACGGGGGCTGCCCAGCAAGGGCCTCCTCCCCTCCCTGTGCCCCATGGCCTTCCTTCCCTAATCCCGATGAATTACAGCTACATGAGGAATCTGTCTATCCGTCCTGTTTGCCCTGCCATGTGTACACTTATTCACTCCACAGATACGTCTTTGTGGCTGGCTGCATACCAGGGAAGTGTGTAAGCAGAAATGGTCAGACCAGGCCTTTCAAAAGAGTTGATGACATGACTAAAATTAGGAGTACAGTGTGCTAGAAGAACGCGGACAAAGGACATTTAGGTTTAGAGAAGAGGGAGATCGGGGCTTCCGAACCCTCTAAGGAGCTGAGGTGAGTCAAGGGAATTCCAGGAGAGGGCCCAGCATGAGCAGAGGCCCGGTGTGAGGAGGCTGGGTCTGTTCAGGGCCCAGGGAAGGGTCCGGGGGGCCTGGGAAGAGGCCCCCCCAGAAGGCCAGGCACCAGGTCACCAGCAGGATCTAAGGTGAGGCGCAGAGCCAGGCGCCAGGCCTGTGCTCAGATGCTCCGGAGTCAGGACAGCTAAAGACCAAAGACGCCCCATCCTCCCCAGGCCCCAAACCAGGAGTAAGCAAAAAAACGTGGGGACAGGAGGGCCGCCCTGTGCAAGTCGGGAGCCCCTGGAGGCAGGCAGGCCTGGACACCACACCCGAAGTCCCAGCTGTGTGATCAGGGGCCCACCCACCACTTCTCTGAACCTCTGTGCCCTGATCAAGAGAGCAGTGAGAGTGGCCTCACAGCATTTACGTGCTTGAGGTTGCGATTAGATAATACATGTAATGCTCTGGGCACAGGCTCTGTTACAGTACTTCAGCAGAGACGAAGCTTTGGTCGAGGGGCAGCCTTATCTCCGAGGAGCAAGGATGGAAGGGTGGGCCTGGGCCTGAATATGCAATCCGCGGCCAGCAGGGGAGTGTGGGCCTCATTTTGTAGGAAGGGCAGCCCAGGCTGCTCGCCGTCCTGACTTCCATATGGCCCTCCCCAGCTTCCCACGTTCTTTGCTCACGCCTGGGCTGCCGGGAGGGGACGTCTGCACTCTCTGACTGCCTTGGCTCCTTCCAGGGCGTCTGAGGACAGGCCTGTGCCCGGCTCTGAGCTATGCCTTAGGCCCCTGCTGGCGACAGGCTGAGAGGGTGTGGCTGAGCTGGGTGCTGGCCTTGAAGGTTGGGTTTGGCGGCCCCGGGGCACCTTCCCTGCTGTGGCCCCTGTCCTGAAAATCCTGGTTGTTGGCACAGGGCCTCTGGCCTCTGGTCTCAGGGGAGGGGACTGCTTGGGAAGGAGCCATGTTTATGGACAAATCCCTTGAAAAAAGAGATGACTTAAGGCAAATTAAAGTTCTGTCTGCTTTGATACTTGGAAAACCTGCCTTCCTCTGTGGCACATGCCGGCAGGGGCTGTGCCCCCCTGTCATGAACTTGCAGTGTGGGGTGAGGGTGTGAGCAGCTGTGCAGGGCACCAGGGCCGCAGATCACGGATGTGAGCTGGAACCTCTTCTCACACTGTGATGGGACTAGTTTGGATCGCGGAGGGGAAGGTGAGGCTGTGCTGGCAAAGCTGCCTTGCTGGTGGGTGCTGAGAAGCGGGTATCTGCCCCCACCTTGGTGGCGATCCTCACGAGGAAGAAGCCTGAATGAAGAGGGCTCCGGTCAGCTGCTCCACGCGGGAGGCCTGGCGGGGCTGCTCTGTTCCATCCACCCTGCTGGTGAAGGGACCTGGGGGTCTGAGCGGGCATCAGGTGCCACAGCACACATGGCTCAGCAGCAGATGGGTGGTAACAGATGTGGGAAGAGATGCAGGGGCAGGAAGCACTCCGAGGACCCCGAGGGTCCCACCCCCGCGATGATGCCTGTGCGCAGGAGAACTTTGGTTACTGCCTGTCACCACTGCTAGACTGTGGGCTCCAGGAGGACAGGAACCAGGTTTAGTTCTACACCCCACTGCGTCCCAGCACCTAGCAAAATGCCTAGTACACAGCACATGCTCAGAACCTTGTGAATGAATGTTGAGTGACAGGAGGGACCAGGGAATTTCTGGGACTCGGCGGGGGTTGGGATGGGGGCTGTGTGTGTGGATGGAGGTGCAGAAAAAATTGCAGATCATTGAGGCAAACACATTCTGAGGCTTGAAGGTATGTCTGGGTTTTTGTAGCACTCACAGATGCGGCCACTCTGGGCCCATGCAGTGCCATGCAGGGGTGACCTTTGAAGGGCAGGGCATCCATCTCCTCTCCAGGTGTCCCCCTCCTGGGCACACTGCAGCAGTTGATGCTTTTTGTGGCTTTGCAGGGGGCTGAAGGGGGCTCAAGTCTAGGGGGCCTCCACGCAGAACTCCAGTAGAGCTCATAGAGACTGGCACAGGAAGCCTTTATCCATAGCAAGGTGGCTGTCAGAGCCCTTGGGAGGACAGAGCTGGGCAACCAAGTCAACTTATCAATAAAACATGGTTATGGGAATTAAACCATTCTGGTTCCCCTCCAACTGTCAAACTAGACGCCCCTCTTCCCTCTGGGTGGAAACAGAGATGCAGTTTTCCTCAGGAGATGTGTAAGGTATTATAATGTGGGAGCATGCAATACATTTTTTATAATTCTATAATTTGTATAGAATTCCTTATAATAATGGGTAATGATTATAGTTATGTACTCATAAAAAGCTTCCTAATCTTCTAATTATGAAAGGATGTTTTCTAGACTCCAGAATGGTCCATCTTTAAAAGTTTTTTTTATTTTAAAATTTTTTATGAGAGTCAGTGTGGAGTTTGGATTCTACTAGCTGTATGCTTGTCAGTGGGTCAGGATTATCTCAGCAAAGCAGAGGCAATGGCCCCCTCCAGCCCCTGGCCCTGTCACCCAGGAGGGTGGCCAAGAGAAAGAACTTTTTCACAAATGGAAACCTTTCGATCTGCCAGGAATGTTATCATCTGAAACAAGTATGTGGCTGACTCTACTCCACATTCATGAAACAAACACTGACTGAGCGCCTACTGTGTGGCAGGCATGTTGTCGGTCAGCTAGCAAGACAGGAGCCAAGTAGTCACTCTAAGTGCTGTGAGGTTGCAGCTGTGCTGAGAGGTGTGGGTTGATGACAGCTGTGGACGTGAAGGCCCACAGGGCAGCAAAAGGCTATGATGGGGGGCCTGACCTAATCAGGAAGGTTGCAAAGGGCACCTGAGGAAGTAACATTTGAGTTGGGCTGTAAAGGATGAGTAGGAGTTCATTGGATAATGTGTTGGGGGAACCCTCCATGCTGAGGAAGCAGCCTGTCCTGTTTCATCCTTGGAAAAAAACAGTTCTGCCTCTCTTGCCTCCTGTGGCCAGGCAGCAAAGATCTCGTTTTGGGGCCCCTGGAGCTCGTGCCTCTGCAGGAGAGGTCAGAAATCCTACCAGCTTCTCTGTCAACATTCTCCAAGAGGGTTTCTTCCTGTTCAGCTTCTCTGCTTTGCCTGAAGCTGTGGTTCTGGGGACTGAATCCAGGTCTTGCTGCTCAAGTCTGGGCTGCCGTCTCTTACCACAGCTCACCTGGATTTGACAACAGCTCCCTAAGTGTCCTTCACAGCCGAAAGGATCTTCACAGAGGACGAATGGGATCATGCCATGCCCCTGCTCAAACCCTTTAGGGGTCTCTGATCACCAGCAGATGAAATCCAGCTCAGACCCTGCCAGCCTCGGAGCTCCTCTGTCCCTGGGCCTCTGCTCTACACACTCCAGACACCTGGCTTTGTCCTGGGCTGGTGCAATGTGCCCAGATCTCCCTCCCTTCAGGGTCTTTGCACATGCCATTTATTCTCTATGGAAGGCTCTTCTTGCCCTAACTGGACCTACCCATCTGGCAAATTCCTTCCTATCCTTCAGTTCCCAGCTTAAAAGTCACCTCTTCTGGGAGGCGTCCTGTGACTCCTACTGCCGCTCCTTGCCAGCTCGTTTATCTAGCTCTCCACTGCTCTTTGCTATAGATGCTTGTTTAGTATTGGTTTTCCCTTCTAGACTATAAATTCTGTTGGACCAAGGACATGCTTGTCTTAGTCACAGTATACCGTGTCTTTAGTGTCTACCCAGTGCCTGGCACACAGTAGGTGCTCATTAAATGAGTGGGTGGTGAAGTTACAGCTCGAGGTGGTTGTGTCCTGCCTCCTCTGCCTCACTGGGATGTTCACTACAGCCCCTTAACCCTACACAGGCTCTGGCTTCCTTTTGACAGCAGTTGTAGACCATTTCTCATGTGCCATTTCTGTTTGTTGAGTGAGATGGTGTGGGGGACAGATGGCCCTCCCTGCATTTTCCCTAGTTTCAAGAACTCAGCCACACAGGGATGGATGTGAGCAGGTTTCAGTGGGAGACTTGGGCTTATGGGGAGTTTAATCAGCCTTGAATCCTCTCTGGGACTCAGAGGTGAGGAATTCAGAATAAGAGGGAACCGATGTGAAGGGCCCATTGCCCCAGGTTCTCAGCTCTGGGCAGCCCAGACTTTAGACGTGAGTCAGAGCCATCTCCACAACCACAGCTGACTTGCTGGCAGGACAAGATAGGACACTGCCAGCTGGGCAGGCCATCCATCTGGCGGGAGTTTGGCCTGAGTATTGCCAGCCATGCAGACCCGTGTGAGAAGACGTTAGAGGCACATTGTTTCTGGAGGCTACAACAGAGTGGATGGCTGGCAAGTATGTATTTCCGATCCATTAAAGAATGCTTTGGCATAGGAAATACAGATTAGAAATGAAATTGTAATATAATCAAATTGCATTTTTATGGAAAGTACTACATTTTTCTCTAAATAAAATTCAATAACAAAATTTTATTTGCTTTCCTTCAAAAATACCTTTCCAAATTGATTTTTCAGAGAAATTGTGGAAACCAATATGGTTAAAGGAAGAAAGGCCTAAACAGAGGCTCTGATCCAAAGCACAGTGTGGTAATTATTGGCATACTTATGATGTCTTGGGCTCAGAGCTTGCTTCCCAGATTCCCAAAACTTTCCTAGCTAGTTAGCTCACTTTCACAGAGCTCTCTGGAAGATGGCATGAATCCTGAGATGCCCCTGCTGGGGTGGAGGAAATGTGACAGCAAAGGATGGCTTGTTCTTTCTGAGTCATCCCTCGGTAATGGAGCAGCAGGCAGGTGTTCAGAGGAAAATTATTAGAAGAAGCAGATATGAGGTTTAGAGTTTGGAAGTTGCTGGAGAAGAGGATGTACAAATTACCAACTCTATGTGCAAAGGTTTGCAAAAAGGATTTTAAGTTGTCCATTCATAGCCCCGGTACATTCATATGAAGAGTCAAAAATTCAGTTCATCTCGACATTGTTTTATATTTGCATTTTTATTTAATGCTTTATATTATTACTGCATCTTTATATTTAGAAACATCTGGATTATCATTTGAATTTATCATCCACCCAGATGCTGATATTCCCTACATGGGGCCAGCTGTACGCACACAAGCAGGCATTGAAAATGATTTATTCTTTTTCAAAGAACTATAATCAGCACTAGATACTAATTTATCTCCTGTGCTAAGCATATGCAAGAGACATAAGAGACATATATCATGGTCCTTCACTTAAGGAAAGTGGCGTCTTTTCTGAGAGACACCTAGTCAATAAGCATGGCAGACTTCACCCATGGTTCTCTCTCTTGTATGAACTGTGAGGCCCTCCCTGGGCATATGGTAGGAACCAGGGAAGGCTGGGCGACCAGAAAGACTTCTTGGAGGAGAAGGACTAGATCCATATCTGATCTTATGAATGGAATTTAATTAACAGGAGGAGGGGCCCCTTTATGTTAGGAAAAGAAAATGGTTGTGTTCGCAGCAGGGCATAGGGTGAAGAGGAGGGTGAATTCACTTGGGAAGGAGTACGGCAGTGGGGAAGTTAGAGGGCCGAGACCACAAACTGATTGTGGCTGTGGGCTGAATCTTGGGGAGCGATGGATGGTGAGCTTGACTGCGTTGGGTAGGGCCAGAAGGACAGGGATCTGAACCGCCAGAGAAGAGTTTCCCCTTGATTCAGGGGGCTGTGGGTCCCTATGAGTGGCTCAGAGTTCGGGCAGGGGGTCCTCACGTGCCCAGCGCAGCGCGGTCTGTGGACGGACTAAATAAACGTCTCACCCATGCTCCCACAACTGCACCTGAACACACAGAGGCTGTTGTGAAGAGAATGCGATTTCATGGAAAGGTTCACCGAATCTGAGGTTACTGTTTGGCACTATGGGCTCTCTGGAGCGACGTTTTCCAAACATGTATAACGACTCTCGCGTTAAGAAGCTGGTTTTGCTGACAGAAAGACCTCCTGCCTCAGAGCTGGGGCACCACCGCCCCAGGGGGACTCAGCAGAGGATGCACTGGGATGGGGAGGGGAGGGTCTGAGGTGGGCTGAGTGAGCAAGGACAGGTGGGAGAGTTTGGAGACTGGAGGCAGGCTGACCCCTGGGCCACTAGAGAGAGAATGGGCTCGAAAGGCTAGAGCAGAGCGGGGAATCCCAAAGGACCCGGGGGAGGGCAGATGGCAAGGGCGTGGGCTCTGGGGCTGTGCTCAGGGAAGCAGGCAAAGACATGGGCTCCCCTTCTCTTTCTGAGTGACATCTGCCTCAGACCGGGGCTCCTTCGCCCTGCGTGGGCAGCTGCCACCCCTGCCTGGAGCCGCCTAGGAACTGACCGGCGGAGCGGTGCAGGAGCGGTGTGAAAGGCCTGCGGTGTTTTGTTTGGGGCTGGGAAATTTGATTCCCCTTTGCCCACCTCAGATGGTTCAGCAGAAGGCTGAGGGCACAGCTCGGGGCTACAGCCGATGGCCTCAGAGGCCCCACGGGGGACGAACCAGGAAGTCACAGCGAAGCACAGATTGCACCTCAGACCATCTGAACTGTGGGCTCTCTAACAGCTCCCATCAAAGCCCCATGTTGACTGAGGAAGTCAGAGTAATTGAATTTAGAAAAAAATGAGTCCCAAGTCAGACTTATTTACCCACCTTGAAGGTTAAATCTAGTTGTCTGGCTGTCGTGTGAGGTCTGTCTACAGAACTGTCGTTCTGTCCTCAGAATGAGGGGGAGGAGGAAAGCGGAGGGCAGTGGCTGTTTTGAGGCTGAACCCTAAAGCATTTTCAAGTCAATGACCAAGCATGAAAACTTTTTTCTGCCCGAGAGAACTAGTCCTCCACATCTATTCTCTTCTCTTTAACTATTGGTTTTGAGCCAGGCCCACGGCCCCACTTTCTTCCTGCCCACTAGCTTGGGCCGTTTACAAGTGCTGGCCTGTGGACAGCGTGCCCGGTGATGTAAGCTCTATGATCTACCCTTAAGCTGCGTGCCTCATATGTCCCTGTTTTTCCTTCCCGTTCTGTCTGGAATGCAGACACGGGGGGGTGAGCCATCCAGGACCTCACGGAGGAGGGTCCGCCCAGCCCCCTCAGAATGGGTGGAACAGCCAGACAGGAGGAGCCTGGTCCCTGGCCCCATGAAGCCACCACGCCAGCCTGGACTAATGATGCGCACACCGTCATGTAAGAAAGAAACAGATTTCTCCCTTATTTAAGCCACTGTTATTTGCTCTATTCGCAGCAATCATATCTAGTTCCTCATTTATAATTCTTTCACTTGGAAGTTGACTGTGTACAGCTGGAGAATACAGAAGGTGTATAAACAAACCATTTGAAGGTTTTGGCAACTCAGAAATGTTTGGATTTGCTGTCTTGGGGCATTCCTTCATGAGAGGGGGGAAGGAAAGGTTTTCTGAAGACCTGCCAGTTTGCAATGAGTTTTGAAAACTCACCATCCTGGGAAGCCCCCCTTGGGTGTTTTCTCATCTCGCTCCTTCTCTGTCTGTGACCATCACTACCCTGGTGGGGGAGCTCATCTTCTCTTAATGGATTGTAATGTAAACGCCAAGAGGGCATGGACTTTTGGTCATGCTTATCCCTACACTTCAGATAATAGGAGCTCAATAAATGCTGACTGAATTAGTATATGTGGAGCTCAAACTTTGTCTCCCAGCCTCTGGGCTACTTACTCTCTTCCTCAGACTAGTCTACACCATCGTTTTCCTTAATCTTGCTATCACGCAGATCCTACCACCCAAACCTGCCCCCTGCCCCAGTCTGTCATCGACTCCCTGCAGGAGTCTACACTCCTTGAGATATGACACATGGAGTTCCAGTTCCTCCCACATGTTCTCCAGGCTTGGTCCCCAATACAACTTGCAGCTCCCGGTGCCATTTCCTGCTTCCGTGGCCCGTGCATGTTTTACTGCCTCTGCTTGCAGTACCTTCCCCATCCCATCACCTGGTAAACTCTCCTGCACGACTCAGCCCTGCTGGCCTCTTCCCATGCACCCCTGCCCTGCAGAGCTGCCCTCCTGCCTTGCTGCCCCTTAGCACGGTCACACTTCCATTGCAAGATTTCTGCCATGGAAGTCAGTACTCTGGAGTTTGACCATCTGTCACTACTGCCACCTGAAGGTAGAGCTCAGGTTACCTCCACCTTAATTCCTGGACCCCAGGATCAGTGTAGCCATCAAGTGACTCTGGTTTCAGTCTCAATACATCTTCTCTTATCCTCTGGCCTGAGTCCCTTTGTCTGAGAAATGGGGATAATTGTAGTCCTCTGCCCCTCATCTGGCCTGTGTTAGTACGGAGAGGACATGCATGAATATGTGTCCCCTTCTGCATGGTATGGACATCACATGAGTTCTCCAAGCTGTGTTACTGTGATGATTTCTGAGCCACACCCAACAAATGTGATCAATTCTGACACTGAACCAACTTACCTGCCAGAGAATCAGTTTCATTTATTTGTAGAAACACAAAACACTGTGTGCCAGACACTGGTTAAATGTTTTACATTGTCTCATTTAATCCCACGTCCTACCCTCTGAGGTGGGTACTTCCCTTACCCCCACTTTACAGATGGGGAACTGAGTGGAGGCTGAAGACACTGCTTGGGGGCAGAGTTAGTGAGGGCAGGCACTGAGGTCTGAATACGAGTAGTCGGTTCTGCATCCAGGCCGTTCACATCTGCACCTTCTTCTTTCCAAAGCTGGCAAGGGCTGGAGGGCTGATAGCTTTGTTATGGCAAATGTGTGGGATGGTCATAATTGTAATTTTTAAAAACATTTTTATTTTTCATTGAAGTATAGTTGGCATACAATATTATGTTAGTCTCAGGAGTATGACAGTAATTCAATGACTACATACACTTATAAGTGTGGTTTTTATTTGGCATTGGAGGAGAAAAGAGAAACCCCCAAACAGAGCCCCTTGGGCTGTCCAGTGGGCTTCCTACAGACACACTGCCACGTGATTTCACAGTAATAAATGCAGACCTCTTAATCAGGTGAGCTGACAAATGCACTACTTGCCAGGGAAGGGGTGCCCCTCTGGAAGTGATTGTGGGGAGAATAAGAAAAATAAATGAGTTGGGAGTATGTCTGAGCGATAAGCCTCAGGGACCTGACTCGAACACAAGGAGGACGGGCTTTGTAAAAGCAGGTGCGGGCAGAGTGACTGTGGCTGGCTTCACACGCATCCGTCCCTGGGGGATTACAGCTGGCCTGCCTCTTAGAGTGCTGGTTGTGAGCCTGTATGTCCGGCTCATACCTGGCTAGCTGTTCAGGTATCCATTACTATTATGACTGGCTTATAGTGGATTCCTGATAGGGCTGGGATGATCCCACTGGGTGTTCTTTGGGTGAAAGAAGAAGGTGGAGGCAGTGCCACCTGGCATAAGCCTTGCCAGAGCACCAAAAAGCAGCATGAGCGGGCTGGCTTTGCCAAATAGTGGCAGATCAAGGAGTAACGACCCCTCACATTGGCACAGAGTTTCAGGGTCCCCAAGGGCATGCACAGCTTTTGTTTTATCTGTCACATTCTGTGCTTCCGGGTTTTTAAGTGTGTATAGACAGCAGATGCTGGACCCTTGGTGACCATGTCCGTTGGTCAGAAGTTTTACTCTTTGGGCCATTTTAGGCTCCCCCTCCCAACTCAGACAACCAAGGGCCTTGCCCCAGCCCAAGCCGCATGTTCCTTCTGAGGTGCCATATGGAAAGCCCACAGACTTAGAACTGAATGCAAGGGGATAGGGTTTGTCATTTCAAAGCGGATGTCTAGCAGAAGAAACAACACGCCTATCTGGAGGAGTGGACAGCCCCGTCCTCGGGGAGTGGCTGAGTTCCTGGGGAAGGTTCCGGACCCTAGAGAAGCTGCTGCCTTTATCCTTGGAAAATAAGAACTGTGTGTTGCCATAATGCCTGGTTGGATGATCTTGTCAGGGCTGGACAGGCCCTGGGCACTGGTCAAGAGTTCAGGGCTGCCAAGCAGCTGTTGGTAAGAGAAGAATTTATAGACCCATTGAAACAGGTCCTCGGGGGTCGACTAAAAGCCACGTGGCTGCCATTTGAGTCTTGTCACAAATATATCTCAATCCCTGGAGCCCCTCTTTGGGAAGAAGCAGGATGCCTTATAAAACAATGAATAATAATTTGGGGATGTTCATTATTTACAGCTGCCCCAGGTCATCCGTAAATCATGCAGCCCTCAATTACGCTTGATTTCCTCCTTCCACTGAGCTACCTCTCCAGACTGTCTTCACTGTGGGTGTTATCCGGGCATCAGCTAATTGTACCATGAAGGCAGTTTCCCATTTCTTAAATGCTGCAAGTCCCCTGGTTGAATGCTTATGTTCCACAAACTCTATATCTCAATGATGAATCCCTGGATACTTGGAGGCATTGAGGAAGACCAGGGAGTGGGCTTGACAGACAGAGTGCTTGCCTGTCTGTAGAGCATCAGCGAGAGGCTTCAGTGGGTGCTTGAGGGAGAGAATTTTTAAGTCTTGGTTGCAGCAGTGGCCTGGGCAGAGAAGTTCAGTGTCAACGGTTGCCTCTCCGAGCTTGGGAAACTCAGGGTGGCTGAGAAGCAACAAGTGGGGGATGGGTGGTGGGGTTGAATCACCTCCCAGAGCATGCACCCAGTAATTAGTGTTGGGGTGCGAGCCCTGCTCCTTGAGATGCTCTCCTCTTTGCAGCTTCTGGGGTTTACCGAGGACTGGGGACAGGACAGAAGGAGGTGGGTGCCGGGCAGCAGCTAGCCAGACAAGGTGAGCATCCCCCTACTGCCTTTTGCTTACCTGTCACTTTCATCCCTGCACTGGGCACGTAACTGAAAACAAGACCTTTCCCTAACGCGCAGCTTAATGAGCCCTTTAATGCCCGAGCCGTAACATTGCTTCTCTCGCCTGTTCTCTGTCAGCCATGGGGCATTAAACTGGTGATAAAAATGCCTTTTTGGTATGGTCCACAAACTCACCGAGAGGCTCCTGGTAGCTGTATAGCCATCCAGCATGAAATCAAGAGGCAATCACCGAGTATGAGGCAAGATGAGCTATGCGCCGGAGCAATTAGTAGAGCCCACGTCCTGGGTCCCGTCCTTCACCATCTCCTTGCACCCGGACCCAGCACTCAGCAGGGAGGGCTCCCGCTGTGGAATCCTGCAGCTCAAGTCCAGTTCTGAAGCAGATGCCTTTTCTTTCCGGTCTGCATTTGGGGCAGAAAAGATGCTTCATCACGTCTTTAATTCAGTTGAACACAGCATTCCTGACCCAGGTGGCCCCTGGGAGCAAATGTCCTTGGTTATGTTTTCAATCCAGGAAATAGAAAGTACAAAAGAGAAAAAAAGGAAAGAAATGCCCAGTTATGAATATGCATTAACATGATGCTGCATTTGGAGCTGGAGGCAGGAACCATTTTTTTTTTTAAAACAAATCGGATCTTGATACATGGCCCTTGAACGTGCCAGCTTTTCTAACATGCAAACACGCTGGGCAAGTTTGATTTATATTGTGTGGCTGGGAGGTTTCTTTTCCCAATTAAAAATGAACTGAGAAAAATCATTAATTTAACTACTGTATATTAAATTTGCATTAAAACATCCGTTTGTCTATATTTATATGTGAGTTATCGAAAATGTGAGCTCATGAATTCTAATTTTTAAGACCACATGCCAAATATTGAAGATAAATTTTATTTATTTCTGCAGTTAATTCTATGAGAACAAATAGCTCTAATTTAGGGGATGGCAGTTGTAACTGTCCACTGGTGCCCTCCCTGCATAACAAACATAACATTCATCTTTTCTCATTAAGGTTTTCCTGTGCCCGGCCTCAAGATATGCAAACTTTGGCTAGCTTTTACTTCATGCTTCCAGCGACCGTCAGAAGACACGCCTAGAAAATATTTGGGAAAATATGGACCGTGTCAAATCTCTTTTTTCTGCATCTCTGTGATGTGCAAAGACTTCATCCATATCTCAGAGGCTAAAAAAACATTTCTTCAAAGGGTATCTTGACATTAGCCCCTTGGGCAGAGGAGTTTGTGGCCTCGACACCAATGCACACATGATACGGAGGGGAGGCTCTGACGCAGCCTTGTCACCGAAGCACCAGCACTTCTGCTTAAATTTAGGACCTGGCACCTCAACCATTCTCTCTCTGCGAGGCCACCCTGCCAGCCCACCTTTCCTGTGCTGGGCTCTCCATGTTGGGTACCGCAGGCTGCAGGGCAGCCTTGGCCAGTCAGGACACTGCTTCTCAGGGTACAAGGAGCTCAGAGCACCAGTCACATGGCTGCAGTGATAAATGGTGCTCCAGTTGTGTAGTTAGCGGAAGCTCTTTCCCCAAGGCAGCCAGATGCTATTTGTCATCACCCCGGTGCCTGGGACAAGGCAGCATATTTACTGCAAAGGCTTTCTTTTGGTGAATGGCTGCAGGGGTTGCCAGCACTGGTGTTTAGTGGGTACGTACTTGGCACTCCCATTGGCTGTATATGGGGCTTATGCTAATTTTAGCCATTGATTTGAGGCAGTCCCTGTCCTCCAGGAAGACACTGTGATCAGGGTCGGGCCAGGGAAGCTGGGAGTGAGGACCAGGAGGACCCCTCCTCCCGCCTGGGAGGCTGCCAGGTTGAACTCACACCTGTGCTCTTGAAGGTTTTTCACTGCATCGGGAGTCCCTTAGCTCCACTCTGGGTAGGAGCTGGTTTGCCACGTCCCCTCACTGCAGACAGATTGCTGTGTGTGGGGCTGCCACTGTGCAGAGGATGGTGGTTGGGCCAGGAGGAACTGTGCCCGGTGGTGGGGGGTGGGGGTCCCTTCACTGAGCCACAAACACAGAGCATCTCACTTGCATAATGCCCCTTCTGCAAGCGGGGCTGAGGCTCCTCTTCCAGGCCCCATTAGCAAGATGCCCCTTTTTCTATGCTGGGAGCTATTTCCTGAGCATGGCTTGCTGGTCTCATCCCCTGGATTCAATTCAGCCCCAAAGGTAGCCCTGGCCTTGGCCTTTGCTGGGCTGAGGGGTGGCTCCCCATAGTCCCTTATATACAAGAGGGGCCCAAGGCCGAGTCTGCAATGCTGGATCCTTCAGAGACCAGGCCCACCCTGCTCTGGGGATTGTACACAGGTCATTAGTGAAACACATACTTCTCCAACACAGATGCTTCCCGCAGCTGGATGTTTCCCCGGCCTGGCTTCTCTCCCAGGGCCCCGATTCCTCCTCCTGGTGAGCGGTACTTCTAAAGTCACACTTAATAATCATCATCCCCAGGAACACACAAGCCAAGCACACCACATTATCAATGACAGTTGTCATGTCGAGATTTTTTTTTCCTTTCCCCTAATAACAGGATGATCAGACAGTCTCCCCTTTGATTTTCAAAGAGTAGATCACTCTTATATTTGGCTTTAGAATATATTCACATATCTAGGAACAATCACAGACTCAGTGGGGGCTGTAGCCGAGTTCTTCTGGCGGCTCCAGATGGGAAGCACCTGGCTCAGGGCTGCCCGAGTCAGGAAGGGTGGTACCCGTCACCTTTTGTTTCACTGAGGTTGGAGAAGTGTGGTGGAGGTTTGCCACTTGCCACAGCCTATCAGGGGCCTCCATGGGCAGCTGGACAGCTGGACCCAAAGCAAGAAGGAGGCCAGGGCTGGGACTGGTGCCAGCCGACCTGCCTGCCGCCTTGCCCTCCTGCATTCGCTCTGCTCCAGGTGGCTGGTGCCATGCCATGGAGTGCAAGTCATCAGAGAACCAGAACTGCCTTAGGGGATAGCCCATCACGTCCAGCTGGGGCGTGCCTGTACCGAGCTCACCTCTGCCTGCTCTGGCCGCCCCTGCTTTGTCCCGACATCCAGGCCTCAGTAGAGAGGCCACAGCACCCAATGGAGAGGGTCTCTGGCTCTGGAGTCCCACAGATCTCAGTTCTGTTCTGACTCTGCCAGTGATGAGCTGGGTGGCCTTGAGCAAGTCATTCCCCTCACTTAGCCTCAGTGTCCTCACCTGTGATATGGGGACAACGAGCACTATCTATTGTGAGGATAACAGGAGGTAATGCACACGTGGTGTTAGCATAGGGCCTGGAATGCTGTTTAAGTCCTTGCAAATGGCAGCTGTGCCATGTCGGTGTTTATTCTGCTCTAACTAGATGGCGGCATTATTCCATGTCCGCCCTGCCTCTTTGCCAGAACGTGGGACAGGGTACCTATAAGGAGGGGCCTTCTCCTGGGTCTCTGATGTGGGGTTTTCATTATATGGCTGTACACTGAAGACTCAGCCTGGGAGTCAAGCTCACCTGTGATCCTGAGTTGTTGCTTGTCCTTAGTGAGATCCCAGATGAGACTAGGTCAGAAAGTGAGATTTGGTAATCCTCTAAGAAGTGGGGGCTGTGGATAGGGAGAATGAAGATGACATGGGAACTGTGGATGGGGAATTGTTCATTTTCGGCTGAGAGGAGCTCACAGAAGTCTGCCTGGAGGAGGCGGCATGAGGCAAAGCTGGAAGGATGAGGTCCTGTGTTTGGAGCTGCATTCCTGGCCCCCAGACTCAGGAGTTACACATCTGGTGGAAACCCTTGGCTTACAAGGATGCCTCCTCCTGTAAGTGCGCCTTCTGCTGGGCGGGTGGGGAGACGGTGGTGAGTAAATGAGGGAGAATGTGAGTAAGTGAATGAATGAGAAGGCATGAAAAATTGTGCCATTTTGTGGAATGCAATGTGGGATTTATTATGTAGACCTTGGGGAGCCAGCAAAGGCTTTTGACATGATCAGACCTATGATTTATGGAATCAGAATAAAAGAAGACACCTGCCTGCCACTCTGACCTCCTGGCTCATCTCTCCATTGACTTTTCTGAGTTGTAACTGGGGTCTTGTCCATGACGATACACGTACCTGACCTACCTGTGGTCACCCAGGGGCAGAGTGCTTTGGAGAGTGGAGGTAAGGAACTACTTGGTTGGAAGGAGAGGGAGACAGGATGCCCAGGGTAGAGATGAGAGATGGTCACTGTAGTCCAGGGAAGTCAGGGCTGGGAGGCGGGAGAGCCTGGCATCTGAGGGGGTCAGTGGGCGACGGGGCTGGCAGAGGACTATGTTCAGAGAGCGCCTACAGAGAAGGACAGCTCCTGCCCACTCTGGACCTGAGCAGATGCCTGCTCTGTAAATATGTGACCGACTGTGGACTTTTTATAGGTACTTTTGGAGAGTTTACTCTCAGGAATTCCCATGCAAGGCCTGCAATGAATCCAGCCCCTTTCCAGCTCTCTGAGCCTATGCCCAGGAGGTCACCTCTCAGCTACCCAAGTGATGGGCCCGTCTTCTGGTTGGGTACCCAGGTTGCTGAGGAACACCTCAAGACCAGCATCTAGGCCTCAGAGGCTTGCAGAAAGGAGTTAACATGGCATCCCTAGACTGCTATCCTGAGAAAGGCCTGCTTGCAAGATTGTGCTTGGCTGGCATTTGGGAACCAGGCTAGTCAATAGTTCCCTATGCTGATCTGAAGCTTGCCCGAAATGATAAAGGGGGCTCCCTGTGCCTAGAAGGTACGACATGGTTTGTGCCAAACACCTGCTTTCCTCCTAGGAATCTGGAATTTTGATACATGCTAGATAGAGGGTGTCTGTGGGACCAGTCCCAAATAAAAACCATCTCAGTGAGATCCCTTTGGCACAAATCTCACACGCGTGATGCTGCATTTTCCTTCCTGGGGAAAGAGGGAGCTCTGTGGGTCCCTCCTGGGAGGGAGAGAATGTAAGGAAGCAGCACACGATTCCTCCAGACTCTGGATCTTTTCCCCTTCTGGTCCTACACAGCAGTGTACTTACCGTCGCACCATAACGAATCAGCTCTGAGCACAGCTCTGTGCAGAATGTTCTAGTGCCTCTCTGTACAGGGGAGTGGTCTTGACCTCCAACAGACCTGCCCTTGGCAGATTCTCCTTATTCCAGCCTGCATGCACCTCAGAACAGGGAAGCTGCCCACATTCATCTCTGACCCCTCTCCTCTCCACCTGGGCCACTGGCCATCACCAGCCCTGCTTGCCTGGGGCTGACTGTGGAAGGACAGTTTGAGGGTGCCGCGAGGTGAGGCCAGGCAGAATTTGTCTCCTGCGAAAAGGTGAATTGTAACCACATCAGCAGTAGCAACGGCAGGTAGGAGCAGCTTCGGTTTACTGAATGCTTCTCTGTGCAACAAACGGCAAAATCCGGGGGTCAGCTCTCCACCCCTATCTTATGCAGTCTCTGAGTAGCATTTATAGTTGATCACAGCCCTTTCCATTAGAATCCAGTCAGGATCTGGTCAGGAAAACAATCCATGTTGGGGTGTTGGGCTTGTTTTGTTTTTACTGATCTTACTGCAGAGAGCAGTGCTATCCCTGCAGCTGGGGAGCGGAGGGGACAGAGGGAGGTTGTCAGGGCCTAGAAGCCTGGAGGAGTCTCTGAGAAAGAAGAGCAAGGAAAGATGGAATTAGTTATTAGATGTACATGTAAACAGGCCAGAAGGAACCTAGGTAAAGCTGCTGCGGTCTGTGTTTCGGTAACTGATCACAAAGCTGTAATGATACTTACCATTCTTTTCTCCTGCTGCCCTTTCCATGTTCACTTGCCCTCAATTCGTTGGGGTTCTTTACTGGGTATTCCAAACCTTCAGTTCTAAAAGCCTTAATCCACTATGGTCCTGCCTTTTTTTGGTTGCAGTGGTTTTCCATTAATTCGGGGATACACATGGAAATACCAAGAGGTGCTCCAGAGAAACCTCTGGGTTCTACGTCTGTGCAGCTACAACCCAATGTCCCCTTGGCAAGCAGGATCATAATCCCAGTACAGCAGTCCTCTGTTAGTTCAGTTGCAGGGAAGCCCTCTAGGCCAGGGAGCTGTCTCAGCTTCCAATTCAGTGGCATCATTTTTGTGCCTCCTGGTGGACATTCTTCCCTTGAGTACCAAGATCTCTGAACCAGCAGAGATCAAAGTTGCAAGGATGGGAAGAAAAATTCTGTGAGTGGGTTATTAAAGGTAATGAGAGGAGCTACTCCCATGTCTACGCCTTGATTCTGACCCATGTATGGGCTACAGGGAAAACAGTGCCACGTATTGGCTGCTGACCCAGAGCAGATGCTGCATCTGAAATTCCAGCCTTTCTGGGTGTTGTCATAGCTGATGCCATTAAGTCTTGGTTTTCCACTCTCTTTCCCCACCACCCTGACCCCACCCTGCCACTTCTTCTCAGTCTCTTTTTCTGGCTCTGTCTTTTCACCAGCTTGTAAGTATTGACTTATCCAGGCCTTAATCCTTGGTTCCATTTTCTTCTATATCTACACTCCCTCCTCAGGGGATCTCATCTAGTCTCAGGGCTTTACATTTCTTCTGTACAATGATGATTCCCAAATTTATATCTCCAGCCCTGACTTTTCCCCCTGAAATTCAAACTCATACATCCAACTATCTATGTACACGTGGAATAGGTATCTCAACATGAACATGCCCCAAACTGGACACACACACATACACACCCACCCCATGTGCCCATCCACAGACCCGCCCCTTCCCCAGGCTTCCCCATGTCACTTACTGGTAGTGACATTCATATATCGTTGCTGCTCAGATCTATAATCTTGGGATTATCCTTGTTCCTTTCTTTTCCTTATACCTCCAAGCCCTCAGCAAGTGCTATCATCTTCCCCTTCAGAATAAATCCAGAATCTGATTAGTTCTTGTTCCCCTGCTAATCCCGCCCATCGTTACCTTTTGTTTGAATCATTTATTACAACAGTCCTCTAACTGGGCTCCCACCTCTACCTCCCTAGAGTTTGTTCTCAACACAGGAGCAAAGCACTTATTACCACCCAGCGCAATGCACATCCATTTGCCTGCCTGTCTCCTTGCATTAAAATGTAAACCTCGTGAGAGTTGGGACTTCATTGGTCTGTTCACTGCCGTCTTCTCAGCATCTAGAAGAGTCCTTGGGACATTGTAGGTTTTCAGTAGTTATTTGTTGAAGAAACAAATGAAGAAACACAACATTTTACTTAATCTTCACAGTAACCCTCTGAAGACTTTAAAACTCAGAGCAATTAAGTAACTTGACCCCAGTCACTGAGCTGTTAAGTGGCAGATTCAGGATTTGAATTCTCTCTCAAGTCCAAAGTTGTAGATATTCATGCTCTGCTAAGCTCTCCCATATTTGTGGCCACTTCCTAGGCTGCTCAGGCCTGAAGAGAATATTTTCATCTAGGATTAGAAATTAAGGATGTAAATCTCTATTTATGAAACTCTATTTCCTTGAAGAGTACATTTCTCATGCCTTTGGTTGATGTGTCCAGTGGATGGGATCCACTTTGCTCCTTAACTAATGGTCTTTCTACACTCAACTTTTCTGGTTTCTAAGTGGGTCCCTCCCTCTGGCGGTAAAGTGCCATATATGCCATTAATGTGCCGTCATGTGGGCAGGGAGGGTAAATGGCATTCCGGATTCTGAATCCACGTCCATGCAGGAGCCAAAGTTCAGATGAAGCTGCCAAGATCCCAAAGAATTGAGCTAAGTGACCTCCAGGACTCAGATGTGGGTCTCTAGATTTGCACCTTGGACAAGAGTCTTAGCAGAAGAATTTTTATTCATAGGGAAAGTAAATGTTTTATGGATTCAGGCTGACATGTTGGAGAATGATTCTATATTTGAGGAATTCAGCTCTTAAACAGAGACACAATTTGTCAATTTTGGTTTCAGTTTTATAAGCACTATCTTTTCCAAAGAGTAAATTTGTGTGAGCACAAATGTACTAATGAAACATGACATTTTCCTCTATTAAATGCACCTTCTCTGGGGAAGGGATCTAAAAGAGTTCATAAACTTCTCATGGCATTTCGGGAGGCACATCATTATATCTATAGATGTTTGAAAGCAGGACTAAAGCCCTTATGGTGGAAAAGTACTCAGAGTAATTTAAACTATTAACATCAAAAGACAAAACAGAATACAGAATTAGACAAGAGAAGTGAGGGGTTGCCCACTGTTTTTTTTTCCTCCTTCAGTTTCTGATAAGGGACTGGCCTGCACATTTGGAAATTTTCATTATGACAATATTCAGAATTTAATTGTTAGGCCGACAGAAACTTGACTCAATTTTATCTTGAGAAGCCCAAAAGAACCATCTATCTTTTAAACATCCGAGCCCGTCGATTTAGTCAAAATCAAAACCTCATGATGTTCTTGCATCTTCATGTAATAGAAAATTGGCAATATCAATACTAATGTTCTTGGCTAGTAAGCTCCAAATTGGTTATTTTCCAACTCTTGCTAAGGCTGGGGAGAAGACTTTTGTAAGAAAAAGAAAAGTTCAGGGAGGACAATTGAATTTCAAAGCATTTTTAAAGAACTGGAATCCTGAAAGGAGAAACTAATTAATTAAAAGTCTTGTTAAAAGAAGGATTGCTTTCAGAGAGCTAAGAATACATGGAATTTGAAGTATTCTTAACAAAAGGTATTGTTATAAGGTTTCTCCATCTGTCTGAGAGTGATTGAAGAGTAACCAGGAAAACCCCAGAGGCAGTATTAGTCCATGGGGTTACAAGATAGCAAAAAAAAAAAAATGTGAATCTCATTTTTCCATACTAATTTCAATGTTAGAATATTAAAGCAATATCCTTAGGGTAAGATATTTCTTGGAAAACAAATGTAATGAGCAGATTTGAATCCCCTTACCCCAGCTGTATTTTGCCGTGGTCTCTAAGATGCCTCATGGTTTGAGGCTCCCCTCGGACCCTGGGGTCTGGTTCTGGAGTCCAGGGTGGAGAGGGGTCATGTCTGGATGAAGAAGACCCTGAAGGCCAGGCTCTGGGGTATCCCAGCTGGTCCCAGGACCCGTCAGACTCCCTGGGCTGACTCTCAGGCCTGGTAGGCCTTCAGGCCAGGCAACGGGGCTCCCCGCTACGAGACCGTCAGGAAGGCCAGCACCTCCCTGCCTCTCTGCAGTCCCTTGAGATGTTCACTGAGATCCACTCAGGTAAGACAAGGAGGGCCTTCTCACTGACCACCCCTGACTTTTGTGTGTTCCTCATATTGTGTATTCCCAGCCCCAGCCAGTTTAGGGTGATGGCGACGGGCTTATTCTGCAAACCAGCCTCTAACGGTTAGATCTCAGGTCCTAGGGCCCGCCCTGGCAAAGGGCTTTCTCCTAGCTCGGTCCAGCAAGTGCCCACGACCCTCTCCTTCCTGCCCCGTGGCTCTGCTCAGTACCAGGTATTGACAATACCAGCTCTGATGATGACATTGCAGATCATCTCACCTGGTCCTCACAGTCGCTCCTGTGGGTTGGTGGTGTCAGCTTTCTTTAGATGGAAATGAGGGCAGAGAGGTGAGCAGCTTGCCTGAGGTTCATGGGCCCCCCAGTGGCTCTAATTGTCTGGCCCACACGGCTGCCACCACCACCAGAGCTGCAGTGAATGAATGGGTTTAGAACTGGTGACTTCCACCCCCTCACCTGGAGATGGGGAGGCACTGGTAACAAAGGGCACTTTCATGTGTGTGTCAATTTAAAAACATGCATCCCACATTCAAAATTATTCCATGTTCCCATTTCTCTTCCAAGCTCTTTCTCACCTTAGATCCTTTGTGCAAGCTGTTGAAGAAACAAATGAAGAAACACAACATTTTACTTAATCCTCACAATAACCCTCTGAAGTAAAACTCAGAGCAATTAAGTAACTTGACCCCAGTCACTGAGCTGTTAAGTGGCAGATTCAGGATTTGAATTCTCTCTCAAGTCCAAAGTTGTAGATATTCATGCTCTGCTAAGCTCTCCCATATTTGTGGCCTTAATGCTTTTCCTTTAGAACTCATGGAAAGGTCTGTTTATCATTCAGGTCTCCACTTAAGTGTCATTCCTTTGAGGAGCCTTATGGACCCACCCCCCAGGCTCTATCACGTCAGTTTTATTTTCTTTATAGAACAAATCACAACCTGATTTTTTAAGTTTGTTGCTTCATTGTGTCCTCCCTGGAATGCAGCCTCCAGGTGGGCTTATGCGTAGCAGTATGCCCAGTACCTAGACTAGTGCCTGAAACAGAGTGAATCAGTAAATGTGTACTGAATAGATTTCTCAGTTAAATTAATGAGTATGTGATTATAATGAGAAACCTGGCAGCTTATGTCAGGGAGAATATTCAGTTTTCTACCCTGATGCCTATGAGCAGGTGTCCTTCTCTTTACCCACACAGCTCATGTGATTGCTCTTACTGTAGTCAGAGTGCCTTTACTGGTCACTTACTGTGTCCCAGGCATGGCATTCTGACACAGACCGTCTGTGATCTCCAGGAAGCCCAACAAGAAAGGTCTCTGCTATTTCACATCCATGTGTTTCTATTAACTCCTTTCTCTGTCTGTCTCTCTCTCACACACATAAATATATGGAAGGCTCCTTGCTCTTTCCCTTCATTCTCTATGTGATTTGTCAAGATTTTTTTTTGTTTTAGTGGGATCTGAATTAATAAAGGTTTTCTTTCCTTATTAGAGTATGTGGAAAAGCTTTTCATTTCCTGCTTACTTTGTGTGAAAGGCGGATCCTCATGGTTACCAGACCTATTAGAAAGGATAATACTACCAGCCCCTTTGATCTGAAGGCCAGAATTGCAGTGACCTCCACCATTAAGAAGACAGCTAAAAGCTTTGAAGTAGGAGGGGGACACATCTCCTGGAGAGGCGAACTGTCATACAGCTGATTCATTGTACTTAGTGGAAAGGCAGAAAGACCCTGAGTATGGAGTTCACTGTGTGTGGTAGGAGTTAGCAGATAGAAGCAGTGGTCCACAGACACCAGTGTGCAAGCCTTTCGCTCAAAGAGGGAGATGGGAATCCCCTGAGGTGGCATAGCCACATGGAGCCTGGGTACAGGCCTCTGCCCTCCCTGCAGTGAGGTCTCTGCTATTCTGTGTCATGGGCTTGCACCGTAAGTACTGTTACACTGATTATATAAGTTTGATAATGTTCCTAAGACTGCTCATTATTAAGGCAAAAGTAGTAAGAATTGCATTATAGAGAAAGTATGGTAAAAACACAGACAGACAAGAAAGTTCTGGCACCGAGAGGAACGTGGGCAGTTTGAATCTTGCTGGCTCTGTTTTCTTGTTGCCTTTGTGCCTCTATTCCAGCCCTTATCAAACTTGGCCTTGCATCATGGCCCCTTCTACTTTTATCTTTCTCCCTCACTAGATTGTGAGTCCCTGGAGGCAGAGAGAATGTTTTATTTATTTCCTGGCCAAGCTCTGTGCGCATAATAGGCCCTAGATAAACATTTGTTGATTTGCATAGAATTAAAGTTTAGTATCTGGAAAAGTTGCTTAAATTGGAGAATTCAAAGTAAAGGTAGATAAATTGAATTTGATCCACAGTTGCTGGTGGAAATGTCAAATTAAGGGTGTGAGTTGATTAATTAGGTGATCTTGGTTACTTTTGAGTGGAAGACATTTGAGTGACAGCAGCGCTGAGAAGTCATCCCAACTTTAGGGGAGGAAGATCCAGCAGTGAGTAGAACCCAGGGTGGTCAAGCCAGGAGATGTCCCTGCAGTGGGAGGGACTGCAGGTGGCAGGGTCTGGGGCGGCTGCTCTGCCTGGGTGTCTGCCCAGGCTCCTGAACCACAGAGAGAAGGGCTTGGAGGCGCTCCACCTGTGCTCCTGGCCGGCCCTGTTGTACCTGCTTTGAGCTGATTTTTACAGAAACCTTCAGATGAGGGCAGAAGCCAGCTCTGGAGGGCTGTGGCAGGAGGGACCTCGCTCCCTCATACTGCTAGCCAGGAAAATAGGTATGAGCAGAGTGGAAAGAGAATAAGGCCAGTAAAATCCACTAGAAGGGACTCAAAGTATTAGCCAGTCAAAAATAAAAAGCTAGAAGGCCAGGAGCAACTTGGCCTAGAAGTTTGAATACTCCCCAGATAAAGTATCTTAGCATAGCCTATGTCTTCACCGTGTCAATTAGAACATACCATTGTAAGATTTACTTTAACACCTGCTCAACGTCCCAGCTCGTTTAGGAAGGATTCTATCATAAAGCTAAAATTGCATTTTAATCAAACAGACAATGGCTCAGCCCACCTTGGAGGCAGAGCAGACAGTCTTGATTGATATGCTTCCAGACAGAAGCTGATACCTGGAAAGGAATCAAAGCAGATATTTCTTGTGTTGAGTTAAAAAAAAAAAGAAACGTAATGTCTTATCAAAGATGAACTTTCTGAGACCATTTGGCAGGTCCACACCTGGCCCTTTGTCACTTTCCTGAAGATCCTCAACCGTCTATAAAACCCCAGACTCTAAACCTTTCAGTGCACTCCTCTCTCTGAGGTCGTCCGCACTTTCTAAGTGCATAGCCTTAAAACGTTATCTCAACCTTTCAGCGCACCTCTTCTATGAGGTAGCTCACACTCCCCTTTCTCCAGGTGTGCACTTGCTCTCTTTAAATAAAGCTTAAACCTTTCAGGGTCCCTCTCCTCCCTGAGGTTGTCCATACTTTTTCTCTCTTTAAGTAACTTTAAATAAAACTTTTACTCTGCTTCATTACTGTGTCTCTGCCCTTCAATTGTTTGTTGCGGCGGGGACAGGAACGGAGGAAAATACACAACATTCCCCTCCCAACAATACCTCCCTAGATGTTTTGCCTTCTCTTTGAACTCTGGGGAGAAAATTTGTTCCTCTGACCTCTGCTCTCTTGGTTGCACGAATTTGTTGTCTTTAATCTTTTTCTCCCTCTTTTCTGTTTCAGTTAGCACTGTTGCTCTTGTCCTTTAGATAAAAATCATTTATTCACCCATTCATTCATGAATAAGAGTATGAGTTTGGAATTATAGAGACATGAAGTTTAATCCTGGCTCAGCCACTGTATCAGTGAGGATGGGCTAGGCCATGCTGCAGTGGTAATCCCATATCTCAGAGGATTAAACCCAAAAAAGCTTATTTCACTGTGTTTTATTCACTGTGTAATGTCCATTATGGGTGGCTGAAGGCTGTCCTCCAAATCACGGACAGAGACCCGGACGGAAGGGGCAGTCACCACTCGGTACACTGTTGAGGACTATGGCAAGAGGAAAGGAATGTGGTGAATCATGCATTTTATTTATAGTATTTCTCCGGAAGTGACACACATTACTTCCCCTTGAGTTTTATTGCCTAAATCTCTGCTTAACTTCAATCTTACCAAGTGCCTGGAAGGAGAACCAGAATATTGGCACAGAGATCTGATGACTAAAAAAAGACATTTACGATCCCTGCATGACCTTAGGTGGTGCTGAAACTTGCTCTATGCCTTGGTGTTACCTGTAAAATACAGATAATAACAGCATCCATCTCTTTGGTTGTCATGAGGGTTAGAAGAAACGATGCGTGTGTATCAGTTACCTAGTGCTGTGTAACAAACCTCAGTGCCTTAACCAAGGATTTAGCTCCCAGTTGGCAGTTTGACAATTTGTTGGTGCTCATATGGACAGGTTTTGGGGGCTTAGCTGGGCTCTGTGTATTATGTGTGACTAGTTATCCAGGTGACCTGTCTTATGGAGGTTGTGTGGCTGTCAGCTAAGGCACTTCAACTATCTTTCCCGAGGTCTTTCATACTTTAGAGGGCCAGCCTTTTGTGGTGCAGTCAGGCAACCAAGAAAGAGAACAAAAGAATAGGAGGCGTCTGGAAGCCTAAACTTGGAACTGGCACTCCATCACCTCTTCTGCATCTTATCAGGCAAAGAAAATTCACAAAGCCAGCTCAGACTTAAAGGATCTGGACCTAGGTCCACATCTTGATGGATGGAGCTGCAAAACCACACTAAAAAGCTTGTGGATATGGATTTGGGCCTATTTGTGTCATCAGCCTACCACAGTCTTCCCTCTGGTCAAAATTATTCACATCCCTCTACAGGCAAACTATACCCAACCCCTCTGAAGACCCTCAAAAGTCTTACTCGGTTATGTCATAAGGCTCAAAATCTAGGGTCTTGTAAAATACATAAAACTCGGACATAGCACTTCTTGATCTGGAGAGCTGATGAACAAAAAAGAAAGTGATCTGTCTCCCACACACACAACATACAATGGTGAAATAGGGATAGGATAGCATAATAGCAGTAAATACTCACATTTGAAACAGACTAGCACCAATCCACAGTAACTGTGACATCCTTCTCGGCAGAAATGTTGCCCTCTGGGAGGGGAGTGCTCCTTGATTAGACCACGGTTCTGCTCCCTGGAAATGCTGCCCTAGTTGATTGTTTTCCACAACTCTTGGCTCTGCTATCTGGGCTCTCAGTTCTACTCTCTGAGACATGCTTTCTTCTCTGTCACACTCCACAGCTACTTCTGAAGAAATGATCTATGGGGCTTGCTCAGTGGTTTTCTCAGCCTGCTTCCTGGCCATAGAAAGGTAAGGATCCAGAGGCCTTTTTGCCAATTGAATAGTCTTAGTTCCTCTTGGCCCAGGTTGGCAGCATTTTCACCAGCACAACTCCTGTCAACAACATTGTGGAGTTTCTGTATATTTTATGATAGCCACTTCATATTCAAAAAGCCACACCCACAATTACTTCAGTGTATGCCCCTCTGTCTAGATTTACTGAGATGTTGAGATTATGTTTCTGTGAGATGTCGCTCTTAAGCTTCCTAAAGCCCATTTGTTCATCTGAGGAGTTCTACTGCGTGGTGCATTTATTGTTTACATGTCTTAACAAAAGATCTTACAGCCGCATATTATGCCTTCATTCTTTTTTAAGAGATTTCCTGGGCAATACTTAACATATGATTGAGTGCACAAATTAAAATCTAGTCTGGACATACGTTTATACCTGTGACATTATCACCATAATCAAGATAATGAGCATATACATCATACCAAAAACTTTTGGGGGACCTTTCACAGTCTCAGCCTCCCACCCATTCTACTCCCAGTCGCATCCTAAGCAAATATTTTCTGCTATCTCCACCATAGGTTACTTTGTACTGAGCAAATGGCATACAGTTGCATTTCCTAGCATTTTATATAAAAGGAATCATACAGTATGTACAGCTCTTTTTTTCTTTAGGTTCCTTTGCTTAGCTTTCTTGCTTATTTATTTTGAGATCATCTGTATTGCTGATTTATCAGTACATTATTCCTTTTTATTGCTGAGTACTATTTCATTATATGGATATAGCAAAGTTTGTTCACCCATTCATCCATTGATGAATATTTTGGTTAGATCTAGTTTTGGTTCTTATGAATAAAGTTGCAGTGAATATTCAAGTAGAAGTCCTCAAGGGAACATGTGCTTTCATTTCTCCAGGTTAAATGCCGATGAGTGGAGTGGCTGGGGCATGTGATAGGTATATGTTTAACTTTTAAAGAAACTGCCCCATTGTTTTCCAAAACAGTTGTACAGTTTGACATTCCTACCAGCAGCCTAAGAGCTCTAGTGGCTCCACATCCTCACCAACACCTGGCATTGGCATGGCAGTGTGTAATTTTTGCCATTCTCTAGGTACATGGTGGTGTCTCATGGTGCTTTGGATGTGAATTTCCCTAATGACTAAAGATGTTGAATATCTTTTCAGCTGCTTAATTGCCATCAGTTATTTGGTCACATATTTTGCCTATTTAAAAATTGAGTTAAGAGCGTGTTGAGAATTCTGTATATATCGTCGATACAAGTCCTTTATCAGACATATGATTTCCAAATATTTTCTCCCAGTCTGTCTGTGGCTATTTTTTAAATTCTTTTGACCATGATTTAGGAGAGCAGATCTTAATTTTGGTGAAGTCCAATTTATCAGTTTGTTCTTTTAAGGATCGTATGTTTACCGTTGTATTTAAGATCTTTTTGTACTCAAGTCATGGAGATTTCCTGCTATGTTTTTTACTAGAAATTTTGTGACTTTAGGTTTTACATCTAGGTCTATGATTTGTTTGGCTTAAGTTTTTTGTAATGGTGCAAGATGTAGGTCAAAGTTCTTTTCCTTTGTATTGATTGATTGATTGCATATGGATATACAATTGTTCCAGCCAGTTCGCTGAAAGACATACTTTACCCAGTTAATTGCCTTTGGACCTTTGTCAAAAATCAATTCACTGGTGAGAGCACTTCCTGACAAGGATCTCTGAAGATCTACTTCTCCATAAAAGCAATGAGAATACTGGTAAATATGGTCAAAAGTAAGTTTTTCAGAAATTAACCAAAGGCTTGTAATACTATGTTGAATGTTTATTTAAAAAGAAAAGAAGAAAGAGAAATAAAGAAAAACAGCTGAATCTCAGTAAAAATCAAGCTTTGCCATATTTCAAGTTAATTTCTTCCCAGCCCCTTCTATTCCCATCCCATCCTTATGGAGCAGGATTTAAACTGCAGCTCCAATGCGTAGGGGTCAAGATGGAGAAAGGCGTGGCCAGCAGAGAGCAGACGGGTCCTCCATCATGTGGGCATCCAGGTGCCGCCGTGTGTGCAGCCAGCACACAGGGCCCCATGGGAAGGTGGTGGGAAGGAAGCCTAAGAATGGGCGCAGATCTTGTGAAACGAGATACACCGGCCCAGATATGCGCGTTGATCTTGAGAGTAATGGTAAGCACTGATGACCATTAAACTGACAGCAGAGAAACTCAGCCTCATGCTTCAGAAGTCCCTCTGGTTGTAATGAGCAGGGAGCCCCAGGTGTAAGCTCACCTTGCCTGAGATGCTGATGGAATCAGAGGTGCTGGACCCTCAGAACTATTGCTTGATCTGGAGTTCATCTCCTCTGGACGTGCCTTGTTGTCAAAGTGTGAGGATGTGTATTTGAGATGAATAATGAAAGACTCCTTTACTTGTTCTGGGGCTCTGTAGGAACCTGGCTGAGGGGAGGAAGGGGAACCTAGCCATCCTCAGTCACACTGCAGGCTGGTGTGAGAGGCTGCACTCTCAGAGGCCAAGGCACACTGCAGCCCTTCATGACCCCAGACCATGGGGGGACTGTTCCCTGGCTAAAGGGTGTCACCATTCCTGCCATCTGTCCTGGGGATTCACAGAAAGCCTTATCCTTCTGAGCGTTCCTGTCCTCGGGAGAAACAGGCCGAACTGTGAAGAAGCACTCCGGGAGGGCGAGCGACGTGGGCACAGGGCGCTGCCTGGAGCCTCGCTGCCCACCTCCAGCTCTGACTGGGCCCATCTGCCCCACCTTCTCCCAGGAAAGGGCTGGCTGTGTCCATCCCTAGTGGGTGACCGCAGGCTGTTGAAAAAGAGATTTTGGAAGAGGGATTTTTCTGGTTTCCTTAAACCCTACCAGTAAGGCACCCAGTTATGCCACCTATATGAGGTTCTCATGACTAAAATACCCTGGATTGTGATGCTAATAGCAAATTGGCTAAATGGAAATGAACTCTTAATATCATAATTTGCCTTTTCCTTTTCATCTGATTCATTTTCTTTCTAGTTGTCACTTCCTAAAGGCGAATGAAACTTGGAAACAGTTCTTGCCCTTTTTGCTTGTGACATATTTAGTTGGATTTCATCACATCTCAGAATTTTTGAAGACGTGTCTAAAAGCAGCATGCCCGAGGGGCCTGTGAACATTTGTTTTAGTGATAAGTGACCCCACCCCAGGAATCACTCCTCCCCGGGCAGCCTTACCTCCAGCTTGATGCTACCTTAAGGTAGAGCATGGGAGACCCGGTCAGAGCGGGAGGTGTCACCCAAGAGGGGCCCCGGTACCTCCAGGCTCCCCCAGTCTTTGGCTACTGTTGCCATGGTAGCAGCAAAACCCAAATGTCAGAAGGTCTTGCACATCCCTGGCTACTCAGGCTCTCGGCTTTCCTGCATGTGTGGGAAGGTGCCTGGGAGTACTTCCTGGGCTCACAGATGAGTTTGCACCTACAGCTTGCTGAGCATGGAGGAGACAGAACTGCATGCTTCTGTGGCATGGGGGAGAAGTTGCCTCTCTCTTCATACACCTGTGTATGAAGGTGTGCCAGCCCTTAGAGAAGCAAATCTGCATTTTCATTTAAAACCCTCTCATGACTAGCCAAAGGTGTAGGAGAAGGCCTGATTTCTGTCACAGCCCTGTGACTCTGTTCAGAATCAGCCCTACCCTCTGCCCCCTGAAGCTCTGTCACCCTGTAGGATGGGTGGGCTTCCTGGAGGTACCTCAACCACTGATGTGACAGACTTGTGCTGACCCCCACAGCTATCCAGAAAGGTGCCTGCAGGGGACTGATGAGGTGCGGCGAGTCCAGCTCAGCAGGAAACCCCAGCGTGCTGCATTCAGCGTGTAAGCACATTCAGATGCTGGAAATCATCCTTGAAGTTAGGACACGTTTGACACCTGCTATTACAAAGGAGCCCTTGCCCAGGTGTGGGTTCACTTACCACAGATATGTGAGTGAATGTGTTCATTCATTCAACAAATATTTATTAAGTGTCTACTGTGTGTCAGGCACGATTCAAAGTGAGTGGACATAGTGGTAAACACACAGATAAAAATCTTTGCTCTCCTGGAGTTTATATTCTGGTAGACAAAAAGATAATAAGAGCAGTATGAAATATGTCAAATGAAGCAGGAAAGGGAGCAGGAAAGGGAGGGGGCCTCGGAATGAGAGTGTTGCAAATGGAAGCAGTCAGAATAATGTTAGAGCAGAGATCTTGAAGGTATCTGGGCATTCCACGCAGTGGAACACCCAGTGCAAAAGTCCTGAGGTTGAAACGGGACTGCTGTGATGGAGGAACAAACTCGCTCAGCTGGAGAGTTTGTAGGAGATGTTGTTGAAGAAAGTGTCACAGGCCATTTTAAGGCCTTTGCCTTGATGCTGGGTGATATGGGATGCCAGAGAGTGTTTTATTTTTATTTATTTATTTATTTTATTTTAAAACTGTTTATTTATTTTTTATATATAATTTATTTTATTATCATTAATCTACAATTACATGTGCAATATTATGGTCATTAAACTACCCCTTCATCAGGTACCCCCCAACCAACCCCATTACAGTCACTGTCCCTCAGTGTAGTGAGATGCTATAGAATCACTACTTGTCTTCTCTGAGTTGTACAGCCCTCCCCGTGCCCCCCCAACATTACGTCTGCTAATCGTAATGCCCCTTTTTCCCTCTTATCCCTCCCTTCCCACGAGAGTGTTTTAGAGCATTGAAGAGACATGATCCTCTCTATGTTTTAGAAGGATCATTCTGACTGTGGTGTTAAAATTAGACTGTAGGAGGACAAGGCCAGGCTCAGAAGACATTTGCAAAAATCTTGGCAGGCAGTGATGGTGGCTTGAACAGGGTAATAATGGTGGAGGTGATATCAAAGGTTTACATTCTGAACATATTTTGAAGGTGGGGCCAATAGAACTTAGCTGATGGGTTGCAAATGAAATGTGAGAGGAAGAGCAGAATTAATGATAATTGCAAGGTTTTTGCCCTCGGAAGCCAGAAACACCATGCTGCCCTTTGTTGAAAGGAGCAGGTTTGCAGATCAGGAATGAGGTTCTAGACATGCTCAGTTTACAATGCCTATGAGCTAACCGAGTGCAGATATGAAACAGGCGGTGGGCTGTGTAAGTTGAGAGAACTCATGAGTGGAGAAAGACATTTGAGAACTACCAGCACTTCGATGGTGTTTATGGCCAGGGAACTAGAGTAGAGTATAATTCAATGTCAGGGAAATAATGATGCTTTAAAAGTACGCATGTAGCAATGTTCTCAGCAAGTAAAGGACAACGCTTAGGAAACCCTTTTCGGTATGGAAACAGCTTTCTTAATTCCTGCTCGCTTTCTTTGTCTAGTTATGTGTTTTGATTCTGAATAAAGGGGGGAAATGTTTTCACTGTTAAGAAAGAGAGATTAATATAGAATTATTTCAAAATCAGGTTCAAATTGTGATCTCTACTTTCAGTGTTCTGGAGAGAAGAACAGCCCTGGAAAATGGGCATTCTGGACCGTCAAGAAAAGGGAAAACCCGGTGTTGGAGCTACCAGTGTTCTGGAAATTGACTCTTTTCTTTCTTTCTTTTTTTTTTAACAGTGAACAGTTGAGAGAAAGCTTTTAACGTTTTAAATGTCCTTTAACTATGGCTATTTATTTCTGTGAACTGATTTACATATAATTAGAGTACCTACAGGCTCTAAGGGGGAAATACATTGTATTCCAAGCTGTAGAAATATAATGTTGGAGGCTTTTCAGGGAATAGAGAACAATAAAATAGGAGAAAAGTATCTGAGTTCCATTTCCTTTATAATTCACCAGCATTATCCAGGCTTCCAAATAGATTTTTTAAAAAGTAGGTATGGGGAGGTAGCTCTATATTTTCCATCAATTTTCTAATTAAAACAGGATTTGGGGGGAAAAAAGTGCTTTGTTCACTGAAATGATTCTTTTCATTGAAAACGCTGTAACATGAATTCTGTCACAGTGTAATATCATCCCTGAGCTGCTTGGCTGGTTCACTTGCAGTTGAAATTCAAGTGGATCTTGCAAACTGTTCCTTTCGTGGTTCTCTCTCTCTTTTTTTTTTTTCATTTTTAGTTGTCTCCTTTCATTTTTACTTATTTTTTTTTTTACAACTCCATTAAAGTAAAATTTATTCGTTTTCCCATGTGGTCACCATGGAGAAACAATTTTGCTAATCCTTTTACATTTTGACTAGATTTATTATCCCATATATTTTTCTTTTTTTTTAATTAAGGTATCATTGTTATACAATCTTATACTTAGATTTCACATGAGCAACCTTGTGGTTACTACATTCCCCCTATTATCAAGTCCCGGCCATACACCCCATTACAGTCACTGTCCATCAGCATAGTAAGATGCTATAGAGTCACTACCTGTCTTCTCTGTGCTATGCTGCCTTCCCCGTGCCCACCTCCTGTATGATGTGTGCTAATCATAATGTCCCTTAATCCCCTTCTCCCTCCCTTCCCACCCACTCTCCCCAGTCCCTTTCCCTTTGGTAACTGTTAGTCCATTCTTGGGTTCTGTGAGTCTGCTGCTGTTTTGTTCCTTCAGTTTTTGCTTTGTTGTTATACTTCACAGATGAGTGAAATCATTTGGTACTTGTCTTTCTCTGCCTGGCTTATTTCACTGAGCATAATACCTTCTAGCTCCATCCATGTTGTTGCAAATGGTAGCATTTATTTTCTTCTTATGGCTGAATAATATTCCATTGTGTATCCACTCATCTACTGATGGACACTTAGGGTTGCTTCCATATCTTGGCTATTGTAAATAGTGCTTTGATAAATATAGGGGTGCATATGTCTTTTTGAATCTGTGATCCTGTTTTCTTAGGGTAAGTTCCTAGGAGTGGAATTCCTGGGTCAAATGGTATTTCTATTTTTAGTATTTTGAGGAACCTCCATACTGCTTTCTACAAAGGTTGAACTAATTTACATTCCCACCAGCAGTGTAGGAGGGTTCCCCTTTCTCCACATCCTCGTCAGCATTTATTGTTGTCTGTCTTTTGGATGTTGGCCATCCTCACTGGTGTGAGGTGATATCTCATTGTGGTTTTAATCTGCATTTCTCTGATGATTAGCGATGTGGAGCATCTTTTCATGTGCCTGTTGGCCATCTGAATTTCTTCTTTGGAGAAGTGTCTGTTCAGATCCTCTGCCCATTTGTTAATTGGCTTATTTGCTTTTTGGTTGTTGAGGCACATGAGCTCTTTATATATTTTGGATGTCAACCCCTTATCGGATATGTCATTTATGAGTATATTCTCCCATACTGTAGGGTGCCTTTTTGTTCTACTGGTGGTATCCTTTGCTGTACAGAAGCTTTTTAGTTTGATATAGTTGTACTTGTTCATTTTCGCTTTTGTTTCCCTTGCCCAGGGAGATATGTTCATGAAAAAGTTGCTTGTATTTATATTCAAGAGAGTTTTGCCCATGTTTTCTTCTAAGAGTTTTATGGTTCCATGACTTACATTCAGGTTAGTTGTCTTCTTTTAAAAGCAACATCCAGTCTTCTATTTCTTCTAGTGGAATTAACTATTATTAAGTCCCATGCTAGAAAATTCAGAGGAGGTGAACTTCAGGCTGGCTTCATGCAGCTGCTGTGGCTGGCTCTCTGCAGTTACTCTGCTGTACCCTCCTCTAGTATCAGCTTCATTTTCAGGCAGACCTTCTTCATGGAGGCACAATGAGTAGTTCTTTTCAGCTTTATAGTTCTGTTTCATGACTTTCAGAGGAAGTCTGTGGTTCTCTTTTTTTGTTTTTAATTGGTGAGAGATGCAATATGTAGGACACTCCCATGCCTGGATTTTCTGAGGGGGACTATTCCCAGCATGAAGCCAGTGAGGCCAGGGCCAAAGAACACACCACAGCCGGGCTGCCACAGTCCCGAGGGGCCCGGTGTGCCATGCTGTCCAGTTTTGCTGCAGCCCACCTCTGCTGGCTTCAAGGAGAGTTGCTTCCCTGGGAGAGGCCCTTGAGCATACAGCTCTGCAGAGGCATGACTGTGCTTGCTGGTTCTGCATTTCCCTGCTGTATTGGTGCTTTCAGATTTGGAAGGCAGAGGAGAAGGACACCACTCTTCTAGCCTCCTCCGTTATCAGGTCAGGCCCACATTCCCAGCTCTAGCACATATAACTGTGGTCCCAGTTCTTCAGTCACAGAATGAGGATGCTTTCTCAGTCCAGTGTGCACACCAGAAAAAACCTAGATCCAATGGCCGCCAGCTAAACAGGGTGGCAGACCAAGATGGAACATGGGCACTGGGTCAGCCAGTCTCGGGGCGTAGGCCTGCGGCAGAGACATGTCCTTACTGACCATCCAGGTGCTCCATCATGTTTCTCAGACCTTGCAGCCAGGTCCTGGCCTCTGCCTAGTTCTGGCCAGTGAGCTGTGAATAAAAGCAGTGAGTGCCACATCCAGGCCTAGACATTTAAAACTGGCCAAATGTTGTCAGGGAAATTAAAATAACGAGGAACACTACACACCTATCACATGACTGAAATCCAGACCACTTCAGCACCAAACGATGATGAGGGTGTGGAGCAACAGGAACTCTCACTCACTGCTGGTAGGAATGCAAAATGGTGCAGCCACTTTGGAAGACAGTTTGGTGGTTTCTTACAAAGGTAAACATACTCTTACCATATGATCCAGCAGTTGTGCTCCTTGGTATTTACCCAAAGGAGTAGAAAACTATGTCCACACAAAAACCTACACACAGATGTTTGTAGCAGCTTTGCTCATGATTGCCAAACCTTGGAAGCAACCAAGATGTCCTTCAGTAGGTGAATGGATAAACTATGTTCCATTCAGACAGTGGACTATTATTCGGTGCTAGAAAGAAATGAGCTATCAAGCCATGAAGAGGCGTGGCGGAAACTTAAATGCATATTACTGAAATCTGAAAAAAACTACATACTGTGTGTTCCCAACTATGTGACATCTGGACAAGGCAAAACCATGAAGACAGTAAAAAGATCAGTGGTTGGCCAGGTGTGGAGGTGGTGGTGAATAGATGAAGCACAGAGGATTTTAGGGCAGTGAAAATACTCTGGATGATACCATAATGATCAATACATGTCATTATGCATTTGGCAAAACCCATAGAATGTACAATATCAAGAATGAACCATAATGTAAAGTATGGACTTTGGGTGCTAATGATGTGTCAGTGTAGGTTTACCCATTGTAACAAATGTGCCACTCCAGCGGGGTCTGTTGATAATGAGGAAGGCTGTGCATGGGTTGGGGCAGGAGCCATATGGAAAAGTCTGTACCATCAATTTTGCTCTAAAAAAAATAGAACCTTAAAAAGGAAGGAAGGAAGGAAAATGGGTAGTGTTCTTAGCTCCGTCTCTTCTTCTTGCTATAACAAGAGGGAAGAGGACAGGGTTGATTGCTGATCCACCATGAAATGCGACCTTACCAAACTTCACTGGAAGCCTGATGAGAATGAGAGAGAAATACTGTTGTTGCACTAAGCCACTTAAATGTAAGGGTTCAGGTATTAACTGCAGCATAGCAGAGCCATCCTCACTAACACAATTCCATTCTCAAAGCTACTCTCATACTTAGTGGTGTGGGCTGGGCCCAAGAGGAGGAGCCTCATACTGCTTCATTTGGGGCTATCACAACCCTGTCTATTGATTTCAGAAGATTTGTTGAGCCATGATAACCACATGGGTGTTGGGGTCGACCTCTTAGCTCTGGCCAGGTGAGGGCACACATATGCTGATATGAATCAGTTTTCATACTTTGCATGAAATTAAATTCATCTCGATCCTAATCAAGAAAACATGATCGTCAGTGGAAAAAAACAACAAGCCAGATAAAATTGTATGTACTGGGTCATCTTTCACCTACTTTTGTAGTGATTCATGACTCTGTAAGCTTAATAAAACACCTTGCTGAAATAAAATGATCCATCCAAGCAAATAGAAACCCTGACAGAGTTACTGGAGGGCATTTCCTAGGGAGCTGTAACTCTGATAGCTAGTTCATTGAGAGCTAAGTAGAAAACCCAAACACTGATAAAGCTGCAAAGGAGAAATGAAATCACCATTGGGAGGAGTCAGTGCCAGGAAGCACTCGGAGGTTACAAAATATATGGGCTCTCAGTGCAAGAGGGCTTGGAGCGGGCAGCCGGCTGGCCCCTTGCCGTGGGCACGCCAGAGTTATCACTCACTTGGCTTCAGAGGTTTATGGAGCTTCTCGTCCACACCACCCTGTGCCAGGCTCTGTGGGGACAGAAGGAGCAGTGGAGTCTGTGTCTCTTCACAAGAGGCCTGAAGTTCTGCTGGGGAGGTGAGATTGTTTGGGGGGCATGGTGAACCACTGTAAGAGTTATGGCTTAGGAAAGCAGATAGATACTAATGGAGTTAAAAAATTAAAAGGGAGGGGGCTGCACTGGCTCCTGTCTTCAGAGCAGGGGGACCCACCTCCAGTGTCCTCGTTGGTGTTGTCTTCTTAGAGTGGGAGGGAGGCCACTGGTTGGGACCCCTTAGAGCATGCTTGACAGGTGGTTTATTTGATCTATGCTTGAATATTTCCAGTGTCTGGGAACTTAGTACCTGTCAAAGAAGGCCTCTTGGACAATTCCTTATATTGAGTTAAAACCTGCTTCTGTTTGACTTCTGCCTCTTGATACAAGATGTGCCCTCAGGATTAATTCGGTGCAAGTTTAATCTGTCTCCCAGATAACAACCCTGCAGGTATTTGCTCACAGCAACCAGGCCTGTCTCGCCATGCACACGCACGGTCCCCCTACCTCCTCTCCAGGCTGGGCACCCAGCTTTATTCAGAAGTGCAACCTGGCTTCCAGGCCGCTCACCTCCCATATGGCTTCCCTGGTTCACTTCAGCTGTCAAAGGCCCTAGTGTGAGCCCTGCGTTTACATTTGTCCCCAGCTGCCATGCTGCCTAAAGGCAAGACACTAGCCCACAGCTGTGGGTAGAGGGCTTTTGGCTTGTTTCTAGCTTGACATGTCATTGTACCAACTTCTCTATCCTAGGGTGAAGTTACTGGGATGGTCCTCTTCTGATCTAACTCCTACATCATTCAACTCTGGCAGAAAGGCAGGCCACGATATCAAAACTATGTATGTAACAGCTAAACACCACTTTTGAGCTGTGCTGTCAGTCAATCAGATGAGGCATGTGTTAACAGCTCTATTCTCAAATGAAAAAAGCTGTTGTTTTGGTCCCATGAAAAGGTGTTAGTGCAGAATGGCCCATTGATATCTTAATTTTTTTTTCTAAAACCAGTATAAGGCTCACAGGAAGTTGTAAAAATAGCGCATAGAGTTCCACATATCCTTCACACAGCTTCCCCCAGTGATAATTAGAGTGCCATATTACATTGTCAAAACCAGGAAAATGATATTGGTACTTTTTAACTCAGTTACAGATCTTATTTAGATTTTACCCGTTTTTACATGCATTTGTGTGTGTGTGTGTGTGTTGATATTTCATCTCATGTGTAGATGGCATTACCACTGTCACTATCAGGACACAGAACTGCTCCATCACCACAAAGAAACTCCCCCACTTTATCCCTAATAGTCACATCTTCTCCCAACCCTAACCTCTGGCCACCTCTGATCTGCTCTCTACCATCACTTTGAGGATGCTGTATCAATGGAATTGTACAAAATGAAAACCTTTGAGACTGACTTCTTTCTACCCATCATAATGCCCATGGGGATCCTCTGTTTGCATGTCCTTATGATCCTAAATTATTGGATGGTTTTATATTTTTATTTTGGATGATGTGATAAGGCCCCCTCAATGAGCACAGTTAAATAAATAGCCATTGACTTAGGGGTAGAAGAGTGACTCATGCCCCTATGGCCCATGCATGGAACATTGGTGACACCATGGAGGCCCCGCTGGCATGGCACAGCCTTGAGGAGTTCCCCTGGGCTCTGGAACTGTGTGAATGCATGCATCTGAGGTTTTGCCTTCCTCTCCTATGTCTGTGTTTAGAAAGAGCAACATTTTTCATAGCCTGAAGGTTTTAACATTTTCAAAAGGCAGGCATAAAAATCAAGAGTAATTAAACTTGTCAGCCTATAGTTTTTTTTTCAGGAAGCATTTTAGCAGGGACAATGGGCTGTCATATTTCTAACTCCCTTCCTGGTGTGTGCCTTTACAGGGGGTCTGTATTTGATGACTGTCTGATCTGGAGAAAAGTTGTGCAAATTCAGATTCCAATCCAGCTTTGTGAAACTCAGAAGTGATCAGCCACAGAGTGACAATATCCCCAGTGATTTGGCAAATATTAATATCACTGCTGAGCATTTCCACTATAAATGAAAAAGTAAAGCATGTAAAAATTGAGGATTAGATGGAAAAGAGATGCTCATGCTTTAGGAATGTAAATGATTATTTAATGAGCTTTTCTATTTACAGGATTGCACTATTCAAGGAATTTGGGTTCTTTTCCACCTGTTGAGAAATCTGGGAAATTTAAAGGAATGAGAATTCTCGAAGGCAATCCTCAAAAAAGTACACACTTACTGGCTACAGATCAGCTAATTTGTTTCAGAGGTTTGTAAATAAAATCAAACACATATGCATGATTTGGATTCTGGTAATACAATAATTTTTTAAATTAATCAAACATTTCTTGTAAGTCTACTTGGTGCAAATGCCTCTCTGATGGGCATCCAGCAAATATTTGTTGAATAAATGATGAACGAACAAATGAATGAAGGAACAAGGACACGTTAATAAGAATATGACCAGGTGTCTTGGATTCTTAAATGAAGCAAATGTGCACACTTGAAGACACCACAGGAGTCCATAAGGATTCTGTTATTATCTCTTTACTTAATTGCAATGTTATTGTTATGAACAAAAGCTTTGTATTTTTAAAACAATTCTAAGAAATGATTAGTAAATATTATAGATTAGGTGTTATGCATCCATGGAAACCACTCTCCGTGTTTGCCCACTAGAGAAAACCCTGATTCTCTCTCCTTTATCAGCACTCCCAGGTTAGGCTGTGTTATAGTTATGCTACTGTTGAAGCTACTACCAATTCTGTTACTTAACACTAACGCTAATCTGAGCCCTTGTTCAGCTCTAGGCTTTGTGCTCAGCGTGTCATAGGCCTGGTCTGTTGAACCTCCACCATCCCCTTGGGAAGCTGTTACCAGGGTCTCTTCAAATGACAAAACTGAGGCTTAGAGTGCTTCAGTGGTCATGGTGACAAGTGGTAAAACTGGTTTGAACACAGGTGGTTGTCTCCAGAGCAGCTCATCAGTTCTTCTACTCTCACCATCCTGTTTTATTTCTAAAGCCAGTGTGGATGGCATTTGAGGTGGGCCTCACTGGATTTAGGATAACTCCTTGGGAGCAATAAAAACTGCTTTTTCACCCACCAAGATTTCCTAACTCAGACCCCTTCCTTGATCCATGTAAATAGTGAGTGTGGTTGTGCATAAAAGGACATTAAGATGCGGAGCCAACATACGGGCAGGTGAAGCAGAGGAGGTAGGCCTCAGAAACCAAGCGGTCACACTGACATCGTTGTGGTTACCCATTGACACAGCCTAGGGGGAGGAGACAGGGTGGGGACCTTGTAAATTCTGAGCACGTGTACTGAGAGAACCTAGGCTGTTTAAGGACACAGGACTCTATGCTGAGTACATGTAACATCTGGGTGTGTTCTGGCCAAAATCCCACAGGACGCAGAGGACAAGTGGCTGACAGCAGGGCAGCCGTCAAGGCCAGCCTCTGCTCTTGGCGCCTACTGGTGAGAGAGTTATGTCTTTCCAACCTCAGTTCAGTATCACTTTGTATGGAGGGTTCCCCTGATTCCCACAGACTAGGCTGGGTTTCCCTGCTCTATGCACCTGTTCTTCCCTACTCTGTTGTAATTGCTTTATAAACTGTCTTAACTATGAACTCTAGGAAGGCAAGGAGAGGGTCTACTAATTTACTCCTTTGTCCCAGGCCTGAAAGAGGGCCTGGAACTCAGTGGCTGCTTGGTACATAACCATGAAATAATTGGTAATGTTTTCCTAAGCAAGTGAAGAAAGGAATGATCTGGGGACATTACATGAAAGGACCAACTGAAACTGAGAGATTTTCTCACTGTCAGAATTTGAACATGTTGGGTGTGCAGGACTCTTGGGTTTATTCCCTCAGACCCTAACTAGTTCTTTCTCTTGTCTTCTCTGCTTCTTTTTTTTTTTTCTGTTCTTTGCTGATGCTTGTACCCTCGTTTATTTCCTTCCTTATATCTTTCACTTTGGTTTGGTTTTGTCTATTTCTCTGAAATTCTTTTTCTGGAGGAAAAGATACATGTTGATATCATAAAGAAATTGATAGGGGGAAAAGGTGCTGTTGTTAATAACAGGGACAACTATTAGAAGAATAAAAATAGAATGCATAACTTTCAAACCAGTAGAAGAAAATTTCATCCACCCAACAGAATATAGGAAAGAAAGTATGGAAAGTTGCAAATATAAAAAAGGCAGAAATAAATATTAATATAAGAAGAATTACAATAAGTGTAAATAATTTAAACTTATCAACCAAAGTGTAGTCTCTCTAATTAAATTAAAGAGATAAAACCAAGCAATATATTGTCTACAAGATACATATCAAGAACAAAAACATACATAAAGGATAGATAGGAAAAGATTCACCAAAAATAAGCCCCGATAAAAAATTTAATATCAAAGAAATAGCCATGTAAGGTATAAAATATTAGAGGGGGAAAATGAAGATGTTATATATTGGTAAAACAAATAATATACCAAGAAATATAATTATCATGAACATAGAGTAGAAAATCAAAATAGTTAAAGTAACAACTGACAGATCTGGGATAAGAAATAATAAATCAAAATTCATATTTGAAGATTTTAATACATTCTCTCAAAAACTAGGGGTTGAAGCATACAAAAATAAGCAAAGATATAGAAATTATAATAATATAATTTATCTGTCCCTATATATCCCCAAGAAACAAAATACTTTCCTTTTATATACACATGGAGCAAACAAATTATGTGCTAGGCCACAGAAGAAGCTTTAGTCAATTTAAAAGAATCAACATCATATTTGCAATGTTCCTGACCATGATGCAATTAAATTAAAATTTAAAATTCTAATGTCTAGAAATTTAAAAAATACTACCAAAAGTAATCAAAGAGGAACTTAAATACATAGAGGTGAATGGCATTTAAAGCAACACACGTAAAATTTTGTGGATCATATCTAAAGCAGGACTCAGAGGCAAATTTATAGCTTTAAATATAGCAGAAATCAGGAAAGAAAGCAAACAAGAGGGTTAAGGTTTCAACTTACAAAATTCAAGAGAGAGGAACAGGGTAAGCCCAAACCAGAGGAAGGACATACATAAGCATCTAGGCAGAAATCTATAAAACGAGAGATCAAAGACAAATAGGATATTAACAAAACTGGAAGTGTTCTCTAGAAAGACTAATAAAATAGATAAGCCCCTGGCAAAACTGATAGGAGAGGGAAAGAGGGGAGGATATGCAAACAAACAGAATGTGAGGTAGAGAATATATGTATAGTTACATGCTAACAAATGGGATACTTAGATGAACTAAAGTTGCAGAGAAATACAAAAATGCTAAAAGTGATCCAAGATCTTAAACTATAACCCTTAAAGAAACTGGAATAGAATCATCACCCTTTCAAAAAAAAACCAAGCTCCAGAGAGTTTTACAGCAATGTTCAATAGTAGTTTCAAGGAAGAGATAATCTCAATCTTATAAAGTTGCTATAGAAAAATAGAAATAGAGGGAAAACTGTTCACATAATTTTATCAGGATAGTATAACCTTCATTCCAAAACTGGACAAAAACAATTCAGGAAAAGAAAACTATAGGCCAATTTCACAAGAAACATAGCTATGAAAATCATAAATATGATATTAGCTATCATATTTAGTGGTTTATTTTTTAAAACGCATACAGTCAAGTTTTCCAAGGAATTCAAGAAAGTTTAAACATGAGAAAATCTGTCAATGTGATTCCGTTATCAATGAAATGAAGTAGAAAATGTCATGATCACTTCAGCAGGTGCAAATGAAGAAGCTGATAAAGTTCAACATCTATTCATCATTAAAAAATACTCTGAAAAAAAACAGAAGAAAAGGAAAATTTTCAATCTTAACAAAGGCTATCTGCTAAAAATATATATTTTTAAGTGCTATTTTTACAATATAGTTTATAAAGGAAGAGTTTGAGGCAGCCCAAGTGTTCCTCTTTAGGAGAATGGATAAGAAAATGTAGTCTGAAAAAATATCCCTTCCACCTAGCCCATGTAATGTGGTAACCTGTGTGTATACCACTGACTCTTAGGGCTAACTTCTGGCCATCTCAGGCTCAGAGTTACTGTTCTTGCTATATTTCACCTCTCCACCATGTTTCTGAGTCCACCGTCCCTCTTCCAAGCTGGGTCAGCACTCCACACCCCATGCCGGACACTGAGGTGTCCAGGTGGGGCTCTACTGAAGGTTTGGAGCAATGGAGAGGCAAGGGAAGGTGGGGTGCTCACAGCACGACAAACTTAACCAAGCTCCATTGAGCTTCAGACAGTCTAGTAATAAGACATCTCAAATGCTTAATGTCCAAAACTGACTTCTGGACCCCCTACCCCAGCTGCTCTATACTTGTGTCTCCCCTAATCCCTCCATCTCAGTAAATGACTCTTTTCTTCACCCACACCCCATGACAATTCCATCATTGATTCTTAGCAGTTGTACATTTAAACTATACCCTGAATCCAACCACAGTTAAAATGCTACCCTGGTCCAAGCCTGGATATTTGTCACCTGGGCTGTCATAGCCTCCCCACTGGTCTTGCTTCTTCTTGTCCCCTACAGTGTATTTTCCACACAGTGACCACAAGGATCCTTTAAAGATGTAAGTCAAATAGAGTCACTCTCCTGCTCTAAAACTTTCCATGGCAACCCCAACACCCTTAAAGTGCCAGCTCCTAATCATGACCCATGTGTCCCAACATGGTGTAGCCTTAGCACCCCCTCTGGCCGCAAATGCCACCACAGGGCCTTGACCATTCTAGGCACAGCCTTCTCTGCTCCTTGAGCCCAAGGAGGCTGCTCTCACCTGTGGGCCTTTTCACACTGCGTCCGCTCTGCCTGGAGTGCTCTAGGGGCTGCTGTTGGGACCTTGGCCGCATCCCCACTGGGCTTCCACATTTGTGCACACAACTGACTTCCACCTGCCAGCAGCTGCGTCTTCTCGCCCAGGTACTATCTTCGGCAACGGCCCAGGGAATGAGTGCCTCCTGGCAGCGCCCCTCCCCCAGTGAGAGAGGAGGTGGTGTATAAACAGCCCAGCACCCTCAGCCCTTTGGGTGGGAAGGAGAGGTACAGGCATGTGCCTTATTCTGCATCCCAGGGCCCCAGCGGCATAGGCTCTACTTGCCCACAGTGGTGGATGGCCCGGTGGCACACCCGTTAGAGGCTGCCTTCTCGTCTCTGTTTCACTTTTCTACATCCCTACCGGCGCTTTCTAGGATCACCTCTTAAAATACCAGCCCATGAATCTTTGTCTCAGTTCTGCTTCTGGAGGAGCCCAAACTAAGATACCACCGACTCCAGCTGCTGAGGGTCACAGCCGGGCCCCTCTGCTCACTGGCTTTGTGACCCTGAGCTCTTGTGCTCTATTTTTCTCATTTGTAAATTAAGATGTAATCATAATAATGAGGCCAAGAGACATTTTAGTTGGGGTGTTCAGGGTTACAAGGTATCATTTATTGAGTGCTTAATGCACTGGCGGGCTATGTTCTAAGTGCACCACATTTATTAATGCATTTAATCCTCATAGCCACACACCAGTCTCTGATACTACATTGCATTCTGTTTGTTCGTTTTTTGCTTTCTGTCTCCCTCGGTAGGATCCTAGGTCCATAGCACAAGGGCTGATCGTGTAGTTCACCACTGTACGCCTAGCTCCTGGTATAGGGCCTGGCTCAGGGTAGATGCTCACATTTGTTCAGTAAATCACTCTTTCTCAACATCATTCTTAAAAGGCCCTGAAGAGCCCCTCCCACTCCCCCCCACACACTTTGTACCACCCACCGGACGATAGGATGGCACCGTTTGAAAACCACCGCTGAAAGCATGGTGTGTGCCGTGGGGTAGGCACTGCTGGGTGCGGAACAGGCAGGGACTTGCTTGAGTCTGTGCCTCGCTCTGGCTCAGTTGAGCAGTCTGTGTGGATGGTCAGGTAGCTAGAGGCTGGAGGCAGGAGTCCCGTTGGAGGCCTGGCTCAGCCTAAGGCAGATGAGAGGTGAAGAGATGATTAATGCTGAGATCCTGGTGGCGACTGTGGGGAAGAAGAGCAGGTCTGACAGGTGAGGGAAGGAAGAAGGGAGATTCTGAGCCTGGAGCCGGGTTCAGACTAGATGGAGAGTCAAAAGAAACACGGGAGGTAATAGGTATGGGGAAGAGATGTTGACTCTAGTTTGAACTGCATTGGGTGTGAAAAGTCTGTGGATCACTTGGTGGAGACAAACATTGGTGCCCAGTTAGATATACTGGTCTGCATCTGAGGACCATAGGGCTGGGACACATAAACATGTGGATATGTTGTAGCAAGGAGAAGGCTGATGCAATGGAAGGGAATGTGGTCCTCACCTTCGGTCCGGAGAGAAGCCCAAGCAATACCAGAATGCCTGTGAAGATCTAGCTGGGACAGAGCAGCCCCACTGGGGAGCGCCTAAATCTCTCAATCCCTGTGGATCCCTTTGTACTGGTACCAGGAACTCTCCATCAGGGATATTTGCCATTTGTCTCCTCTTTCCTCTCCCCAGGGTATCCCCAGGCTCTGTGCTTGGCCCTTGGAGGACTGAAGGCCAGGTTAGGAGAAGTCCCTTCCACATGACCCACCCCATCAGCAGAAGTCCAGTAGAAAAGACGGAAGGCTTTACACAGAGGTGTCAACAAACCAACCCTTGGGAAGCCATGGGGAGTGCAGACAGTGGCCATTTGTGACCTGGAGGAGAGACAGGCAGAATCACCCGCTGCCCCGACGTGTATGAGGACTGTCCTCATGGTTGGGCAGTTTAGAACACGGGCTCTGAGGTCTGGCTGCCTGGGCTTAGAACCTGCTTTTTGTAGCCTGGTGGCTTTGTGCAGAACTTCTCTGAGCCTCCAAGTTCAAATATGTAAAAAGAGCAAATGAACCCTACTTCGGAGGGCGTGGTGAGGATTAAAAAGACACTTCATGGGAAGGACGCGATAAGTGGCCAGGTGAATGGTGGCTGTTACGGTTATCAAGCTCTCCGACTTCACCTGACTCATGGAGAAAGTGAGACTAGAGAAAGGGAACAGGCTTGCATCCGGCCACTCCGCATATGCGAGGCAGAGCTGTTAGGATTTGCTTCAGATACACATTCAGGTTCATTGTTGCCAGACTGCCTCGAAGTGAGCAGAGTGGGGGCCCTGGAATCTTCTTCCTGCCCAGCACCAGACCCCTTTCGGCAAGTGCAGAAGCTGATGAGGGAAGGCTGAATGCAGTGAGGGAAGGAATGAAGGACTCAGCAGAGGACAAATGAACCTCCCATTGTGGCCTGTTAGTGCTGACCTTTCTCTGATTTCACACTGCAGATTGTGGGAAATGCAGCATGGTGCAGTGTCTCATGAGCCAGCATGTGTGTGAGTGTGTGTATGTGTGTTGAGATGAACATGGGAATAAATTACAGATGTTTAATTGTCTTGGTTCCCAACAGGCCAGTTAAGCAGAAGTTATCAAAGACATAATTTAATTTGAACTTCCTTTTCGGCTTCCATCCATCTCAGCTTGGACAGTGGTGGACTGCAAAGTGCCTCATGAATTAATAAAGAGACATCAGCTTATCCAGCATTCTCTGCTCTATTGACTTCATTTTAGGATTTGACCACAATAACAGCAAAGAACTCATTTCCTGCCCAAAATGCAGAACAGTTAATCCTCAGCAGGAGAGAGAAGATGTTAGGCAGGGGCCTGAGTGGAAACCTGGAGGTATAATTCCCCGAGGAAGAGATTTCTGGTACCAGTGTTCCAACAGGGTCTCCTTGTAACGGCAAGAGTGTGGGGCTCTGTGAAGGCCTCTGACTGGGGTGCCTCGTGGCGTGAGCTCCACTTCAGAAAGTTCATCTGCTGAGGAGACGAGGTCATAAGGACAAAACCCCATGTGAACTATGTAAGTCTGCAGGTAAGAGCGCTGACATGTCTGAAACCATCCCTTTCATTTCACACCCACAGAAGCAAGAAGCCAAGTTCATCACTGTAAAGGCCCTCCTTGCCCTGACAGCTCCAACCTGACTCAACATGCCCGTGCTCTGGAGTGACCCTCACCCTTGATCAGAAACTCTTTCCCTCGGGTGTGTTCTCCAGGTGGGTGCTCGGCATGGGGCGTTAGTGTTTGCCTACCCTGCCGAGCTGTGTGCTTCTCCCGTACTCTGGTGCCACGGGCATCTCTAGGGCTTCTCTTGGTTCAGAGACCCTCTGCATCACCTCCCCCTGGGGAGGAAAAAACAGGCTCCCTAAAGCGAAAGGGTGGCAGATGTATCAGTTAGGGTCTTGAAAGGCAGCAGCTTTCTCCAGACAGGTCAAATGAGGAGGTTAATGAGAAGACTACTTACACGGATGTGGGAACAAACACGGGTGGAAAGGCCCCAGAGCCCCATGGAGCAGGGCTGCCTGGCAGGAGTGGCAGTTTTCAAGAGAGACAAAAATCCAAGTGGGGAGGGAGTAGAGAAAGAAATAGCCAACCTGTCTCTCTTCCTGTCTGCAGATCTACTGGGACTTCCAGTGGGCAGAACCCAACGAGGGCCAGAATAAAAGGGAGCTTGTCGGTGCTGCTCAATAGACCATAGAGGTCAGGCTTTAGACCCCAGGAGGTCAGCCTCCTGGGGCACAGAACTGGGAAGACAACTGGGCCTGGGCCTGGGGCAGAGGCAAATGGAAAATAACCCACAGAGCAGGTTCCCAGCAATGGCTCTGTTTGAAGGAGCAGGACAGCAGCAGGCAGAAGGGGCTGTCACTTGGAAATGTGGGGTCCATCTCAACTTCCCTCCTTCCCCTGCCATCGCCACCCTCCATGTAAGCAGGGAGATCACCTCAGTGATTCTAGTCACTCTGAGGGCTGGGGACAGGAAGATCCCAGCCACCAAGCCAGTTTTGCAAAGGTTCTGTAAGCTAAAGATGCTGAACCAATGGCAGAGGGAGAAACTGGTAGAGAGCAGGAGCTGAAGCCCACCGAGACATGACCAGCAGACAGGGAGAGGATCTCAGCCAGAACTTTAATTCCACTGCAGGCTTCATGGTTCAGTTGCTGCCCCAGCCACAGGCTTCAAAAGAAACAGAAAACTTGTTTAACTTGCATGTTGGAACAAAGGAAAGATAAGAACTAGAATGTCTTTCTCAGCACAGTTGCAAGCTTAAACTCCAGTGACTCCAGCTGAAAGCACAGATTACACGTCTCCCTGGACACCCAGCATCTGAGCTGCGGGATCGCTTGCAGAGAAGTTGGGGTTCCCATGGCCAGGATTCTCACTGAACTTAAACCACTTGATGATGTAACCGGCCTGTTGCTAGGCTACTGCTTCCACACCCATAGCAATAAGCTTTTATTGCACTATAGAGAGAGCTCGGCCCAGTGCTCTGGGCGGAGGCAGAGATGCTGGTGCTCAACTTACTGCCGGGAGAACAAGCCGGGTAATAAACTCTTTCACCACAAAGAACGTTCTGCTGTCATTTCTTTGGTCACACTGAATCCATAGTGAACTTGCCCGGGGCTGAAACCCATTGGCAAGACAATTGGGAAGTCAGCAGGGTTCATTGTTGACCAAGGAAAAAGACAGGCTGCCCTTATGGGAGGGATGATTCAGCAGGCTGCCCCTGCGAATAGGGAGACAGTGGACTGTCCCCCAGTGGGTATGGTGTCTGAGGTGCTTGCCTCCTAGAGGGCTGGGTCCCAGGACTGGAGCCAAGTGGAGGTGACACCTGAGGCAGTAGGGGTGGCCCCTGGTATAGTAAGTAGGTCTTTTGAGAGACAGAGTGCCCGTAAGGCAGCAGGGACTGTGGGTTGGCTGCTTCTCACAGTATTAAAAAAGTCTACAGAAGAGAAAGACACCCTCCTGAAAAAGACCCAAGAAATGGCGGCATGAGAACGTGAGTTGCAAACTTCTGTGGATTCCCTCAAGAAGGAAATGGCATTGATGCGAGAGGAAGCAGCACGAGCACACCGGCAGTGAGGTGCTGTTGAAGAGGTAAAAGATTCCTTACAGAACGAGACGGCAGCACTGCCAGGTGCTCTGAAGGAGGAAAAGGCCATGGAGGAAAAAGGCGAGCTCCTGAGGGAAGCACCAGTGGAGATGGCAGGAGAATGCCCGCTGTGAAGCATTGAGGTGAAGGTAAGAAGCTGCTAAAAACTGAGCTAGCATTGCTGCGAGGCATGGTAGCTGAGCAGGCGCTCGGGGGAGTGGAGAGAAAGGTGCCACCAGCCCTGGAAATGGAGGAGCTGGGGAAGGATGAAGGGGTGATGCCGGAGCATCGCCTCCACACCCTCTCTAGTAGCCCCTTGAGTGAAGAACTCCAACACTTATTGGGGCTGGTGACATATACTAGTGAAAAGCAGGAAGAACTTGCTTTTGAACCATTAGTAGCAGAGAGTCCCCATAGGGAGGGAGGAGCCCCTATACCTGAAGATGCATGGTACACAGACAGCTCCAGCATGGATAGCCGCCAAAATGGAGGGCCATAGCTTTCCATCCTAAGACTGAGACAATATGGGTGGAAGGTGGTGAGGGGAAGAGCCACCAATGGGCAGAGTTGCGGGCATGTGGCTTGTGATCAGCCAGGAGCCCTCCCCTATAGTTGTCTGCACTGACAGCTGGGCTGTCTATTGGGGCTTGACCCTGTGGCTACCAACCTGGTACCATGCCAACTGGCTGGTTGGTCACCAACCCCTTTGGCGGCAAGTATTATGGCAAGACTTACGGGCCTGTGGTCAGAAATATTTACAGTATACCATGTGACAGGTCATTTGCCACTGGCATCCCCAGGAAATGATGAAGCAGATAAATTGACCCAGATATGTTGGTTAGAAGGAAAGCCTGCCTCTGATGTAGCCCAATGGCTACATCAGCATTTGTTGCCTGCAGGGCAAAAGACAATGTGGGCTGTAGCCCATCGGGCTTGCCTTTGACCTTTGAAGAAGTTGGTAGAGTCTGGCAGAAGTGTGTCATATGCTCTAAAAGGGACTTACACCGAGTTCCACAGCAACATGGGACAATAGCTAAGGAGCCAATACCCCTCGTCAGGTGGCAGACAGACTATATTGGGCCTCTACCTGTGTCAGGATATCGGTATGCCATGACTTGTGTGGACACAGCTACTGGACTTCTGGTTACTTTTCCTACCCGTTGTGCAGACCAGCAGACAACCAAAATGGATCTGGAGCATCTCATTGCTGCCTATGGCCGACCACAGGTAATTGAGAGTGATCAGGGCACCCATTTTACTGGACATACACTGCAACAATGGGTGCAACAGCTGGGAATCAAATGGAAGTTTCATGTGCCATACAATCCTACCACAGCAGGCATGATAGAGAGGCACAATGGCTTGTTAAAATCTGGACTAAAGTCAGATACCAAGTCTGTGGGGATGGTCAGTCTGCTTATGGACTGTGCTACAGCATTTGAATGAGAGACCCCAAAAGGGAGCCCTGAGCCCTGTAAACATGTTAACACATATGGCTGCCTTCCCTATACAACTGCAAGTAAAAACCAAAGAAGAATCGCTGAAGCCAAGGTTTGGCCACCAGAATAATATCTTGCTGCCAGCACCAATAGCACTGAACCCTGGAGAATCCATTGAGTGCATGTGGCCTTGGACCTTTCGACACATGGACCAATGATGGCTGGCTCTCCTAGCACCTTGGGGACAAGGCCTGGAAGCTGGCCCCCTGTGTAGTCCTGGAATAACAGCAGAGTGGCCCCCAAATATCACAGTAGTATATCCTGAATGGCCAGAAGGTAGGAGCATCTTACCAGGGAGTTTTGTTTTATCATTATGGCCAGTGCATGCACCTCCAGTAGACTATATATAGACCCTTTGGTAACCCCCACAGGGAAAGGAGTAAAAGTATGGTATACTAGACCTGGAAGGGACCCCCTTCCTGCTACAGTCCTGTCACAGGACCACTCTCTTGCATGCATCCTTCCTAATGGACAAGATTTGCCTATGTTGGTATCCTTAAAACATGTGTCTTATCGCCCCTAAAGTCTTTGTGGATTGGGAACCTCCTCTGGCTTGAGGATTATTATAATTTTTGTTACCTGTATCAAAATCTTGTTGTATCTTAATTTTTGTTATTATTTCTAAGTTGTTGTTAGCCTCTGTTGCTGTTGTGGAATCTGGTTACAGTGCTCCAGCTTTCTTGCACAGGGACCATTGCGGAAGATTGAGAGCATGTAGATTGTAAGGTGAGTATCTTGGAGGGGTGGAGTATAGGGAAGTTGGGGTTCCTATGGCCAGGATCCTCAATGAACTTAAACTACTTGATGATGTAACTGGTCTGTTGCTAGGCTACTGCTTCCACACCTGTAGACAATAAGCTATTATTGCACTATATAGAGAGCTGGCCCAGTGCTCTGGGCAGAGGCAGAGATGCTAATGCTCGACCTACCACCGGGAGAACAAGCCAGGTAATAAACCCTTTCACCCCAAGAACATTCTACTGTTATTTCTTTCATCACACCGAATCCATAGTAAACTTGCCTGGGGCTGAAACCCATTGGCAAGACATCGCTCTTGTCTCCTAGCAAAGCACATCCCTGTGGCCCTGGGAAGGACCCATTTCACAAAGAACAACACCTTTACCTTTTTCCCATGATCATTTTATTCTGATAACCACTTGAGTTTAGGAAATCTTTTTTTTTTTTCTAGAAGAATAACATAAGTGTTAGGAATGTTAGAAGGATAAGTTGCCTCTCTGAGAAGCACCAAATAAGAATAGCTTCATTGTGTCCTTGGGTCTTCTTTGCATGCAGTTTTGTCCCTTTCTGAGTTGCTGCCACACTCTCACCTCCATCCTTGTGAGCAGAGGGTAATGTCAGATTCACTCTGCTTTCCCTCTGAACCTTTGAGCTCTGAGGCTTATGCTGCCTTTGGGGCAGGATCTCACTTTATTAAACAGGACCATCAGTTAGTCTTGTTCATGCTGCTCTACATCACCGGGCAATTTCTCTTAAGCAGAACTTAGTTCGCTTGTCTATTGATAGCTCCTTGGGAAGGGCTCCTGCCCGATAGGCGACTTGCTTTGCCCTGGATTGCGGGTTGAGCCCTCTGTTCACTGTGGAGAATTCAGAGATCGCAGTGATAGCGTGTGCCAACTCCCTAATTTTAGGGATCAATACATAAGGCCCAGAGGTGTGGTGTGGCAGACACAAGGCCATGCATCGGCCTGAAGCGGCATCCTGGAGAGGACAGAGGGCTCAGCCCTGCAGGATGGCCCTGGGTCTCAGAAAGCTTTGATGAGCTATCACACTTTTTCTTCACAATGGATATAGCTTTAAGGTTTTTGATGATTATAGTAGTAGGTGAAACTTGCTCATTGCAAAATTTCAAACAATTCAAGGCTGTGTGGAATAGCCAGTGAAATTCCTTTGCCATCAAAACCCACAGAGTTAACAACTTTTACAGAGCTGGCAGGGTGTACCTACCCATTTTTCAATGTCTACATCATACACACACACATATATGTATGTTTTACAGCTTGGGCCAAAACTATGCTTACCTTCCTATATCCCACTTATTTTACTTTAGAATTTATGGGCAGCCTCTTTCTTTCAAAAGTCATACATTTCTGAAAAGATGTTCAGAGGCTAAATATGCAAAAGTGAATAATTGACATACATTTTCTAAGGTGATTGCAATCTCAGAGATCAAAATTATTCTGGCATCCCATTCACAGTCTTTAAATTTGTTCTTCTACTTTGCAGTTGAACACAAAGTCCACAAGCTCGTCCAATGCATAGCAAATCGAGGCCAAAGACTTTCTCCTTGTAGTGCCAAGTGACTTCCTTTGTATCTCAGACCTCTTTTAATTTCTCTTCTTATTATTCATTTTACTAAGGCAACAAGAGCACAATTCAATGAAATATCCAAGGATAATTGTATAAACCAGCCTAGCCGTGCTCCTTAACCTGGGCTGGGGCCTGGCAGTCAGGGCACCCTGCAGAACTCCAATGTATATCCTCCTGCTGAGTTCTGAAAGTCCAAATCTGGCACTTGAGTGATGGCTTGAAGGTTATTCACAAGCTGAAACTAGAAAGTCAGGGATGCCTGTATTGTGGATGTCTTTCTCAGCTTTTTAAGAAGAAAAGGAGCTTACAAAAAGGAGATTAGGCAGCTCACAGGGTGCTGGGGACCAGAGAACTAGGTTCGGAGTTCCGCTTTGAGCAACAGGGGCCACACTCACACTGCAGAACTGCCCTGATGCACAAATGGCACCAAGAAACCTTGGGTGCTGCAGTGGCTCTGCTGGGAACTCACCTTTGCCCACCTCCCCCGCTCCACTAGCACTGCTCCCACACCTGTGTCAGAGACTCAGCCTTGCGAGTCCTACAGCAGACCATCTCAGCCACTTCCCTCACCGGCAAAATGATGACTCTCTCCAATCCTGCTTTCTCACTTCCTTTTGGAAGTCTCATTGGTGGAACCAGGTTACATACATACGTGTTCTCAGCTGCAAAGGAGGCTGGGAAGTAAGATTTCTGGATTCTACCTTGGGGAGAGAGTATCATATGAAAGTTAATTCTCCAGACATTAAAAAGGTGTTCAAAAGCTGCTGGGAATGAAGAAAAAAGGGACGTCCTCTTCAAGTGCAAATAGCTATAGAGGATTATTTTAAAGGCTGCATGGCATTTCTCATTTTATGTATATACGATAATTCATTTAGTAAATCCCTATCTGCATACAAAGTTTCCTTTATTTTGCTATTAAAAACCATATTACAGTGACCATCTTTGTGTATGGGTTTAGACACAAACATGCAAATATACTTGTATACGTCAGCTTATTTTTCTTAGGAGTAGAAGCACTGGTCACAGGATATTTAAAATCTTGTATTTTGATATAATATTGTCTTCCTAAAAGCTTGCCAAAATACCTCTCAGTGAGGATAGGCAATGTTTGAAGGAGTTGTCAAGTTTAGAGAGTTTTAACAATATTCAAATAAAAAAATGATTAACACATGCATGTATCTACATGGTAGATTTAGTAGCCAGAATATCCAGAATAAATGGAATGGCCTCTTACCTTATTGAACCTGATAAGAGAAAGTTAACTGTACTAGCAATTCATGGGTCTATACGTGGATTTTCCAGGCTGTCAACATGGGCACTGTGTAGTTGAGTTTTTGTGACACTTCCCTGAGCCTTTAGGAATAATATTCCATGGTGCTCAGCCAGCCACAGGGCCACTGCATATCATTGTATGGTAAAGACTTCACAACTCCAGGAGATGCTATTTCACGATTCTGTCTATGGGAATTGCACCCCTGGAGTTATGCAGTGTAGCACCTGTACAACAGTATATGGCGCCCTGCCAAGCAAAGCAAGAGGGGTCACTGGGCAGTCCTTCCAGGACTCCTTTTGGACTTTTAATTCATTTGCCTAAGGCAACTGATTTTGAGACATTAGGGCTCTTTTCTTCCAGAGCAGCGAGGCAGCTATGGTGACAGCTCCTAAGTACATAAGAAATGTATCTGGGGTTCTGTGACATTCTACATTCCCAACTTTGCCCAGCGGCCAATGGTTCCTCTTCCAAGTGACATATTGATCGTACATACATGCAGGGTGACTATGATTGTGTTCAGTATTTTGAGCTCATCATCTGTTATCCCATTCTTATTGTCATCCTAGGCCCAGACAGTATCAAATTGGAAGCAGTAGTGTAGAAAATTACGAACAAATCAAAAAAGACTACAGCTGCGAAATGAATCAGGCCATCGCTCTGCATTTAGTATTTTCCCTGCTGTAAACACCAGGCTCCTTTTTTCACCCTGTTAGGAGGTCTCAGAGCCAGGAGTGTGCTGGGATAATTAGAGTTAAACTCTGACCTTGCTTTGAAGTTAGGTATAAGGTGTCCTCGAGAGCCACAGAGTCTGCTGTCCTAGAAAGGGTGTTGTCATCTTGGAGGCTGTGGAGTGGCTCACCAAGGTGTGACAGTGAGGACTCAGGGATTGACACATGGTGATTTATGTGGCTGCGAATGGCAATTTCCTCTTACAGGGCACCAGGGATGGCCCATTCCCCCCAGGTTTATTGAGCTTCTCATTAATCACACCCCAGCAGGTGGATTTGTGACCAACAGGATAATGAGAGGATGCCATGTTGCTAGTTGGCATGGCTGCAGCCCCATCAGGGTTGATAATTTCATGCATCATCAGCGTGAAAAGCCTTAACAAATGGCAGGTGGGCGAGACGTACCTTGTCTCTAGGAGAATTGTAGGCTCCTCTGTCATTGTGCCCTGTCTGTTGTCACTTTCGTGTTGGCCTAACATACCTGTGGTTATGTGAATGGGGCCCGCATGTTAATCAGAACCAGTGCAGATGCTTGTTTTTCATTCTAAAAGGTCAGTCCTGACTTCTTCCTGGCTTGCCGGGAGTCTGGGGAAGGAGAATGGGGCTGGGAGATGTCCCCGACTCAGGTGCTGACCCTCCAGAGTCTGGGCAAGATCACTGTGGGTGGGGTGATGGTGAGGTGACTGCATTTGTCTCCCACGCAGGCTCAGCCCTGAGCTGGCAGCGCACGTGATGGTAGATAAACGCTTGCTTGTTCCTTTCTTGTGGGATCCCCTGAACCCAGGTTTCAGAGATAATGTAGTAGACCCCGAAGGCTCCCCTGAGAAAGCTTATTGGAGGCTCCATTCCAGGCAAGCTTCTCCCAGCTCACTGCCCTAAACTGCAGGGACTTCCCTTCCTTTCCCAGGGATTCTTCCTGCCTGGGACCTCCTGACTTGACCCAGCACTCTGGGTTTGCTTTGGAAGGAAGGCACGCTCTGAGGACCGGGCAAAGGGCTCCCTCAGGAAAGGGGCTGAGGTTGTTTGGAAATCCGCTTGGGAAACACCACCCCTCTCCAGGGCCACCCTATGAGCTTCACCAATTTTCTCTTTTAACTTGGGCTGGGGAAAACCTCAGGGACTATCCACAGCCCCTCCCCCCTCTAAATCTCAGTGTCCCCATTTGTGTATTAAATCAACCAATCAGTACATATTTATAGATCTATTGCCACACCAGTAAAGGCATTGAGGACTTAGTAATGAACCAACTCGATAAAAGTCCAGTCTTCATGGAGCTTATATTTCAGTGAGAAGAGAGAGACAAAAGCAAAATACAGAGTATGTTGAAAGAAAATAAGTGTTCTGGGAGAAAAATTAAACAGGGGAAGGGGCCAGTCCTGCCAGGATGGGAGGAGTTGAAGTTAATTCCAGGAGGCTGGTTAGGAAAGGCCTTGTGGGGAAGCAAAGCCTTGCGGAGGAGGGAATGCGCCCAGTGGGTATCTGAGGAAGAGTGTCCTCAGGCAGGAGGGTGCCTGGAATACTCAGGAATCTCAAGGAGTGAGGGGGAGAGGAGGAGGCCCCGGTGCAGAGATGCCAGGGCCTGAAAGGCCCGTGTGAGGACTTGGGGTCTCCCTTGGAGTGAAATGGGAGGTCATTGAGGGAGGGGTTCAGGAAGAAGAGAGACGTGATCCAGCTGGTATCTCAGAGGGCAGCTCTGACCTGACTTCTGAGAATTGTCCCTGTGGGGAGCGGGGATGCAGGAGCTCCATGATGCCGCTGGGAGTTGAGGGTGGCCTGCAACAGTGGTGGCGTGGCAGGAAAGGCAGTGGCAAGCTGTCGGATCTGGGTTCCACTGGGAAAGCAGAGCCAAAAGGGCTTGCTGACAGACTGAACTGGGATGTGAGAGAGAAATAAGAGCCAAGGTGACCCCAAGGGTTCCGACTGAGTGACTGAGGGGTTGGAGCTGCCATTACCTGACCTGGAGATTAAGTAGAGTGGCCATGGGGTGGAGGAAAGTCAGGCATTCAGGCTAGAGCTCCTTAAATCTGAGCTGCCCATTGGCTATTCAAGAGGAGGTGCTCAGGGCGGCTGGAATCAGGAGAGAGGTTCAGGATAGAGACGCAAGTTTCAGAGCTGTCATCTGTGACCGTTTGCCTGTGCTAGTTCCACCCCCGCCTTCATAGTTCCATCTATTAAAATCTTCTCCAAGACCTTATTCAAGACTGTCCATTCATTTCTGCACAGTAATAATAATAAGAGCAGCAGCAAATATTTATGGAGCATTTAGGCTCTAATAAAGGAATATTTTACATATATCAACTTATTTCATTCTCAGAACAACTCTAAATGGTTGGTTTCATTATTGTTCCCATTTTGTAGACAAGAAAATGGAGGCACAGAGTGGTTAGGTGCCTTGTCTTAGGTTGCCCAGCTCACAGGTGGGGGAGCCAGATGTTTCATTCATTTTGTATTCAGGGACGCTGGGGGTTTAGAAACGTAAAAGATTCTGTCTGTGCCACAGCCTGGCCTTCCTGACCACTTAGGGCCAAGGCACAGCTTCTGAGCTCCCAGAGCCCTTGCCGCCCGTCCCGCTCACAGAGTGCTCAGGCTGCTAGCGTTACCCAGATGATGCCACTAGAAGCTTCTTGAGGACAGGCTTCTGATCTGCGTCCTGTGAGTCCTGGAATCTTAGTCTTGTCTTGCATATCACCAGCACTCAGTAAGTATTTTCTGTGAATTGGCTATTTGTCCCCATAGCCTATCAATGTTGTTAACTCATTCATCCAACACTTATTCATCGAGGGTCAATTTTGGGCCATGTTCTGGGCCTTGGGGACTCAGTGATGGACAGGACAGAGCCCCTGCCCACATGGTGCCATGCACTGTGAGGTGGTATTTTACTAAGGGACTTTGCTGCCTCCATCCTCACATAGGACCTCTCATCATTTGACATAAGCTGGACTCACTTGGATTTTATTGGAGGCAGAAGAAGAAGATATTTGCAGTTTTTTCAAACTCAGGAAGGAGGATCCAGGTAAGTTTTAAGGAACTGGTAGTGTCCCAGGTCTGCACACCTTTCCATATGTGAACAACAGGGACGCATCCTTCAACCTTTTCCAGGTTCATTGTTGAAGCAATTGGATTATTTAATGTCAAGACCACTGTTATCAAGCATATAAACATGGCGTTTTCTGGAGCCCAACTTGTCTTCTCGGAGTCCTGGTGAGTTCATTCATCCCTTGTGGGAGCTGTGATCATCAGAGTATGCCATTTTGCATATGACTTATCATTGAAGCCTTCTGCAACCAATAAATCCTCACTTCCTAACTACCTTCACAGGTAAAATAGCAGGCGATTGCTTTCCATTCCAATTAGACATAAAGAGTAGGTGGGATGGCAGCATGATGTCTAGGGTCTCCTTTCTGTTTTTAAAAAAAGAATAAAATAGGCAAAAGATCAGTAAAGTGCCAAGTAGAGGAATTATTTTTTCCTTTACTCTCCCCTAAGGATATAATAAATAAGAGAGCCCAAAGTCTAGATTCTCTTGTTTTTAAACCAACATAAATAAATATATATATATATATTGTATATAGTATACAAATAAAACTAAGCTCTGACTGAACAAGGCAATCCTCTCCAATCCAAATTGCCTGGGGAAAATCTGTTTTCAGGCTGCTTCCTATGGAATATGAAGGTGCTTTCTGCAGAAAGTCAGATAAAGAATGATAGAGGAACAGGACATGGGGGCCCCGCTGTACAGTTATTTTCTCAGTAGCATGTCTGACATATCACAAATCTCTGCTGATGCCATCTGTCAGCATCTCCCTCCTTATAGCGTTCCAGAGGATTCATACTGCAACTTTTAAAAACCAATGAGTGGATGTCGACTTACAGGATGAGAGAGCAGACAGGTTTCTCCCTATTCTGCCTACCAAGTAAAGCTAGCAACACTGGGCATTATGTGTGAAACAAATCTAATAAACTCTGAAAGTTGGAAAGAAGGCAGACCTACTAGGCACTTCAGGACCCAAAGAACATCACAGTGGTGAGTTCCCTGGGTTTTCTTCTTGCCTTATGTCCTGGACTTGGAACTGAAGAAGCCAACAACCTGGAGATACCAACAGATACGTATAAAAACCCTCTGACAAAACCCTGCTCTCTCTAGCCAAAGGGCCGGGAAAGGGGCAGCCTTGCAAGATGCAAAACTTTAGGACAATAACCACTCTACTCCAGGCAAACACCACAGAAAAAACAGTGGCCCATCCCCTATATACACCAATAAAGGCCAAGTGGGAGCCTAGATTTCTGTGAGGTGCCCCAGTCCCCCTACCAGAGCAGGGACTCTCTCTTCTCCCCTGCTGAGGTGATATCAGACTGACTACCACTGCCTCTTCCCTGGTAACAAAGACTGCTCTCCTCCACCTGTCCCTGCCCCATAGTGTCAGTGGAGGCCATGTGGTGGGCAGTAATATTCTTTCTGCCAGGGAGGTGTCAGGGGAGGCCTAATAGGGAGGGGCAACTGCCACCCTGCCCAGCAATAATAAGGAGCCCCCTCCCCTTTGGTATCAGTGGAAGCTGAATAGGGAACCTACTCAGCCAGTAATAAGGTCAAACCCCTTTCCCTTCTTCTTTTGGAGCACTGTCAGAGGAAGCCAGCTAAAACAGGTGTCATTAAGATCCAGATGTATTCATTAACCTGATTGTGGTAAACATTTCACGAAGTACATCTATGTCAAATCACACATTAAAAATATACTATTTTGTTTGTCAGGTACACTTCAATAAAGCTGAAAAACAAATAAAGAGATCCAGAGTCTCAGAGCATAGATCCAAATGTCCAGGTTTCATTCAAAAATCATTTATCATACAAAGAACCAGGACCTCAAACAATGAAAAAAAATCACAGATGCCAACATTGAGATTACAGAGATGTTAGAATTATCTGACAGGATTTCAAAACAACTATTATAACAATACTTCAGTGAGCAATTATGAACACCCTTGAAACAAATGAGAAAAAATGGAAAAAGAAATAGAAGATATAAGGAAGAACCAAGTGAAATATGTAAAGCTGAAAAATACAATAACTGAAATAAAAAATGTAATGGATGGGCTTAACAGAAGAATGGAGGGAACAGAAGAAATAATTAATGGACTTGAAGATAGAACAATAGATTTCCCAATCTGAACAGCATAGAGGAAATAGACTGAACTCAGCAGTCTCAAGAACCTCTGGGACTGTTAAAAAGCTCTACCATTTATGCTATTGGAGTCATGGATGTTAAGAAGGAAGACGGTGGGGACTAAAAAAGTACTAAAAATGTGGTGTAACACATCCCAAATAGGATAAAAGACTTATAGATTGAAGAAGATTAGCAACTACAAACAGGATAAATCCACACCAAGACACATCCTACCCAAAGTTCTGGAAACTAATGACAAATAAAATATTTTGAAAACAGCAAGAGAGAAATAACACTTTAAGTGTATGGCAAAAACAATTTGAGTGGTAGTGGATTTCCCATCAGATATTATGGAGACCAAGAGGAAGTGGCACAACATTTTGAATCAATGAACAAAATGAATGCAGAATCCTATATTCAGAGAAAATATCCTTCAGGAATGAAGGGGTAATCAAGACATTCTCAAGAAAAGAAAAAATAAGATTTGTCTCCAGCAGAACCACTCTAAAAGAATGTGTCTAAAGGAAGTTGTCTAAAAAGAAAGGAAATAATAAAAGAAGGAATCTTGGAATCAGGAAGGAAGGAAGAATATAAGGAAAAATATGGGTAAATAAAACATATTTTCCTTCTCCTCTTAAGCTTTCTAAATTATATTTGAAGTTGAAGCAGAAATTGTAACACTGTCATATGTGTTTTTCAGTGTATTTAGAGGGAAGATTTAAGACAATTATAAATGGGAGGATAAAGAGATGTAAAAGAAGGTAAGGTTCCTATACATGAACTGGTAGAACTATGAAACCAGTAGACTATAATGTGTATAAATATAATATGTATTATATGTATAACATATAATAAGATGTCATGTTTAAGGCAGATACTGAAAATCTATAGAAGGAGATACACTTAACACTACAGATAAAATGGAATTCTAAAAAATATGTAACTCACAAAAAGGCAGGAAAAAGAGAAGAAACAGCCAACAAAAAAGAAAATGACAGGCTTAAACATTAACATATCAATTAAATGTAAATGGTCTAAATACACCAAAAAAAAACCCAAACAGATTTTCAGAGTGGATTAAAAACATGACCCTACTATATGCTATCTACAAGAAACTTACTTCAAATATAATGATACAGGAAGTTTAAATATCAAAGGATGCAAACATTAATCAAAGCCAGAGTGGCTATATTAATAGCAGATAATGTAGCCTTCAGAGCAAAGAAAATGCTAGAGACATCATATAAAAGGTCAGTCCATCAAGAAGACATAATCCTAAACGTGTATGCACCTAACAACAGCACTGCAAAATATGTGAAGCAGAAACTGAGGGAACTGAAAGGAAAAAGGAACAAATCCACAGTTATAGTTGGAGAGTTCAACACGCCTCTCTCAACAATTGATAGAACAACTAGATAGAAAGTCAGCAAGAGTATAGAAAACTCCACAACACCAACAACAATGAGGATCTAATCAACATTTACAAGACACTGTACCCGACAATGGCAGAATATACATTCTTTTCACGTGTGCACAGAACATATGCCAAGACAGACCATATCCTGGGTCAAAAATAAAATAAACCTCAACAAATTTGAATTAATTTAAATCACACAGGGTATGTTTTCCAACCTCAATGGAATCATACTAGAAATCTGTAATGTAAAGATAACGTTTCCAAACACATGGAAACAAAACAACACACTTTTAAATAATCCAGGGGTCAAAAAGGAAATCTCACAAGAAATGAAAAACTACATTATATGGAATGAAAATAAAAATATAGCATATCAAAATTTGTAGGACACATTTTAGGCAGTGCCAAGGGGGAATTTTATAGCAGTAAATGCATACATTAGAAAAGAGGAAAACTCCCAAATAAATAATCTATGCTCTTACTTTAATAACTTAGAAAAAGAAGAACAAAATAAACCCAAAACAAGCATAAGGAAGTAAATAATAAAGGTAATAACAGAAATTGATAATACTGAAAAAAGAAATCAATAAAGAAAAATCAATGAAATGGAGGGTTCTTTGAAAAGATAATAAAATTAACAACCTTTTATCAAGGCTGACAAAGGAAAAAAGGGAAAAGACACAAATTACCAATATCTGAAATGAAACAAGGTATATCACTGCAGACCCTGCAGATAGTAAATGCAGAATAAAGTAATACTACAAACAAAGACTACATGGTTAAATTTGACAAGTGAAATGCACCAATTATTCAGAAGACACAAACTTTCTGCAACTTACCCCCAAATTAAGAAGCTAATTTGAATAGTTCTAAACTACTAAGGAAATTGAATTAATAGTAAAACAAACAAACAAATAAAAACCTTCCCAAGAAGGAAATCTTCAGGCCCAGATGGTTTACTGGAAAATTCCACCAAATGTTTAATGACTTAACAACAATTCTGTATAATCTCTTCCCAAAAATAGAAGAGGAGGGATCATGTCCTAATTCATTTTATGAAACTAGTATTATCCTGATACCAAAACAAGAAAAACACACTACAAAAAAAGAAAACTAAAGTCCCATATTACTTATGAATATAGGCACAAAGATCCTTAACAAAATATTAACAGAGAATTAGCAAAATATAAAAACTATATACCATGACAAAGTGGGGTTTATTACAGGGATAGAAAGCTAGTTCAATGTTAAAAACTCAATGTAGTCCACCACATTAACAGGCTAAAGAAAAAAATCCCATGATCATATCACTGATGCATAAAAATCATTTGACAAAATTCATTCATTCATTATGAAAACTCCCAGAAAAATAAGAATACAGAGGAACTTCTTCAGCTTTGATAAAGAACATCTGCAAAATATCTACAGCTAACCTTGTACATAATTATGAAAAAGTGAACACTTCCTACCTAAGATCCAGAAAAAAACTGTTCCTGTTACCACTCTTGTTCAACATAGTTCAGGAAGTTTTGGCCAATGCAATAAGGCAAGGAAAGGAAATAAAAGACGAACATATCATAACAGAATAAAACAGTTTTTGAAGAGAACACATCTACATAGATAATCCTGATATATACCAAAAAATATTCCTAGAAATAACAAGTGAGTTCAGGAAATTATAGCATCAAGATAAACATACAAGAATCAATAATATTTCTATATACCTAACACTAACAGATGGACACCAAAATTTAAAATGTAGTTGCTTAAAAAAAAGAGAAATAAGGAGAAAACCACAAAATGCTGACAAAGGAATTAAAGCAGATCTAAATAAATGGAAAGACATACTCAACATAGTAAAGGTGTCAGTTATCTCCAAACTGATACACAGGTTTAACACAACTCCTACATATATATATATCTTTGTAGATATATACAAAATCATTATAAAATTTACATGGAAAGTTAAAGGACCAAGCATAGCTAAAAGAATTTTGAAAAAAAAAAAAGTGGGAGGAATCAGTCTATCTGATTTCAAGATTTTTATAGCTATAGTAATCAGGACTGTAACAGACACATAGATGAATGAAACAGAATAAAGAACTCAGGCCCATAACATATGCCCTAAATTATTATTTTATTTTTATTGAGGTGAAATTCATAGAATATTAACCATTTAAAAATGAACAAATCAGTGGCATTCAGTACACTCCCAATGTTGTGCGACCATCACCTCTATCTAATTCAAAAACATTTTCATTAATCCAAAATCAAACCCATAACCATTAATAGCTGCTCCCCATTTCTCCCTCTAACTACCAATCTGTTTTCTATTGATCTCCTATTCTGGATAATCATACAATATGTGACCTTTTATGTCTGTCCTCATTCACTTAACATATCGTTTTGAGGTTCATCTAGGTTGTAGCATGTATCAGTACTTAATTCCCTTTTAATGGCTGAATAATATTCCATTGTATGTATTTACCACAATTTGTTTATCTATTCATCCATTAACGGACATTTGGGCTGTTTCTAACTTTTGGCTATTGTCAATAGTGCTGCTATGAACATTTGTGTTCAAGTCTTTGAGAGCCTGTTTTCAGTTCTTTTAGGTGTATATCTAGGGGGGGAATTGCTGAGTCATATGGTCATTCTATGTTTAACTTTTTGAGGAACCACTACACTGTTTTCCAGAGCAACCAAATCATTTTACATTCCTACCAGCAATGTATGAAGTTTCCAGTTATCCGTGTCTTTGCCAATACTTGTTATTTCTTCCCCCTTTACAAAAAATCATTCTAGCCATTCTAGTGTGTGGGAAGTGGTATCTCATTGATTTGCATTTCCCTAATGACTGAGAATGTTGAGCATCTTTTCATATGCTTTTTGGCCATCTGTGTGTCTCCTTTGGAGAAATGCCTGTTCAAGTCCTTTGTCCATTTTTAAATTGGGTTGTTTATCCTGTTGTTATTGAGTTGTAAGTTATTTATATATTCAGGATATTAATCTCTTGTCAGATATAAGATTTGCAAGTATTTTCTCCCACTCTGTAGGTTATCATCTCATTTTCTTGGTAATGTTCTTGCATTAAATGCACAAAAGTTTTTTAATTTTGATAAACCCAACTTGTCTATTTTTTTTCTTTTGTTGCTCATGTTTTTGTGTCATATCTAAGAATTTGTTGCCAAATCCTGGTTATGAAAATTTATCCCTTTGTTTTCTTCTAAGAGTTTGTGGTTTTAGCTGTTATATTTAGGTCGTTGATCAGTTTTGAGTTAATTTTCATAAATGGTGCAAGATACGGGGGTCCAGTTCATTATCCTCCATGTGGATATCCAGTTGTCCCAGTGCAACTTGTTGAAAAGACAATTCCTTCTGCATTGAATGTCTCGGCACTCTTGTTGAAAATCAATTGACCATAGAAACATGTTTCTTGACTCTCATGTCTATTCTATTGGTCTATAAGTCATTGTATGCCAGTACCACACAGTGTTAACTGTAGATTTGTAGTTAAGTTTTAAAATCAGGAAGTGCAAGTCCTCCAACTTTATTCTTCTTTTTCAAGATTTTTTTGACTTTTTAGGGCCCTTTACAATTCCTGCACAAATGATTTTGGCAAAGATACAAAGCAATTCAAAGGAGGAAAGACAGCCTTTTCAACAAAGGATGTTGGGCATTTGGACATTCTTAGTGGAAAAATTAACCTCAGTTTAAGCCTCAGATCTTGTACAAAAATTCACTTCAAACATGTGACAGACATACATGTAAAATGTAAAACTATTACACTTAAAAAAAATAGAAATCTTTGGGATCTTGGATTTAGATTTGACATCAAAAGTAAGATATAAAAGGAAAAAATTGATAAATTTAACTATCAAAATTTAAAGCCTTTGCTCTGCAAATACCCTATTAAGAGGATGAAAAGACAAGGTATAGACTGGAAGAAAATATTTGCAAACCACATATTCATAAAGGACGAGTATCTAAGACATATAAAGAACTCTGAAAACTTAACAACAACAAAAACAAGCAATCCAATTAGAAAATGGCCAAAAGTCAAGAAGAGACATTTCACCAAAGAGAATATGCAGATAATAAAGAAGCACATGAAAAGATGTTCGACATCATTAGCCATCAGGGAAATGCACATGAAAGCCACCATGAGACATCAGTACACAACTATCAGAATAACTAAAATAAAAAATAATGACACCAGCAAATGCAGACAAGGAGGCAGAGAAACAGAATTACTCACGCATTGCTGGTGGGATTATAAAATGGCAGAGCCACTTTGGAAAATAGTTTGTTTCGTAAAAACTAAACACGTAACTCTTATACAAACCAACAGTTGCACTCATGGGCATTTATCCCAGAGAAATGAAAATTTATGTTCACATAGAAACCTGTTCACAAACGTTTATAGCAACTTTATTTGTAATAGCCAGAAATAGAAACAACAAAAATGGCAAAAGAAATGTGGTACTTACATACCACGGAATCTACTCAATAATACAAAGGAACAACTATTGATATGGGAAACGACTTGAATGAATCTCCAGGTAATTATGCTGAGTGAAAAAAGGCCATCCCCAAAGATTACATATTGTATGATTCCCTTTATATAACATTCTTGAAATGCCCATATTATAGAAATGAGAACAGGTTAGTGATTGCTAGGGATTAGGGATGAGGAGGGAGGACAGAGAGAAGATTGGTGTGTCTATATAGAAAGGCCATAGGAGGGATCCTCGTGGTGAATGAAAGGTTCTATATCTTGACTGTATCAAAGTTAGTATTCTGGTTGTGATGTGATACTGTAGTTTTATAAGATGTTATCATTGGAGGAAACTGGGTAAAGGGCACACCTGATTGCTCTGTGTTATTTCTCATTATTTCAAAATGAAAGGTTTAATTAAAAAGCGATACATTGTTTAATTTTTTTTCCACCTAACAATAGAAGACTGAGAGCCCGCAATGCCTGGGTGGAGTTCAGATGAGGACACTGGCGAGTCCATCACTCAGCCCACTTCTTGTCTGCACAGCACTGACCGCTACGATGGTTGCGGCTGTTACATTCTAAATTGTTTTTCTTCTTAGTCATATGTTTGATTTTTGCCCATGATAGATTGTGTTTAAAGACTAGAAACATAAGGAACCTTATGGTGGAACACAGGATAATTAAGAGCAAAACATGGGAAGACTACAATCCTACTTCAAAATTACCTTCATCAATCTGTAAATTGCATTCATTTGATAAAAACCCTTATATAGAACATCAAGATGTCTCTGGTACTTCAAAAACAGTGTTAAGAAGAGAAAATAGAGTGACAATTATGTCCAATTTGGCTTTTCATTTATTGAGAATAAAGGCTCTGTCCACACCCACAATGTGCTATTGGCAGAGTGCTTGCAAATAGTGGCCTGGAATCTTTCCCCTCCTGTCATTTATAAACAAAACATGGAAATCACAAAATTAAACCCGTAGTTTTTTTAAGTGTAAAATTCCAGAATTTCAGACATCAATTCTTAGAGAACAGTTTTTGCCTATATTTAATACTGTGTCATGGAGTTAAAGCCTGAAGTACTTTTTAATAGACATTCAGTCCCTAAAGCAGATATATCATTTTTTAGTATGTTTATCAGAAAATTATGCTTTCTCCTATAATTTAGTAAAAATTCAACATTGTACATTTGTTGTTAAATGATACAAAGTGGAAACTCATTTGTAATGATGGTATGAATATTATTATGATTGCATCAAAACAAACATTAGAATACCATATTTAATATGATGCCCTTAATGTGTTTACAACTACAAATCACTCCTTTGTCACAACCATATAAAAATGGCAAAGCCAGTTTAAAATTTTTGAAGAGGGCTGTAGTGAGGGTGCAAGTCACAGATGGCTGGGCAATGATGTGTGTGCATGCATTTATCAGCTTTAAAGCATCCTATACACGTCAGTTATGTGTCCATTGTCTTTTATCTAGGGCAATTAGGTGGATGGCCCTGCTTCATGAAATGTTCTCTATATCTGAAAATTACTATCCATGTGAGCCCCGGGTTGGAGTCAAGAGACTGCAACCTTTGACTAGCCTGGGCTTCTTGGACAAAGACAGTGGGTTGATGACAATATTAATAGTGCCTATAGCCCATGCTATGCATCTGAAACTATTCAAATAATGGATCAAGTTTCCATTACATTTTGGTTTCTGTCTCATTTGAGGAACAGAAAAATCCCAACTCAGTCCATTTAAGTCATGAGGAGAATAGGAATCCGAGGTAGGGCAGCTTCGGAGTTGGTTATGTCAGCAGCTCAATGATATCAGTGAGGTCCTAGGTCCTTCTGTCCCTTTCCCTGTTCTCCCATCATCCATGGGTCAGTTGGGCTGCTGTCAGGGACAAGATGGTGACCATGGGTCTAGGCATCCCTTGTAGTTGATGTTGGCATTAAGAGGGAAAAGAGGCACATCTTTCCCCAGGCATCTCTTCATCCCCTCAGCTGTCTGTCTCTCACCTCTCTGTGGCCAGAAGGGGGTCCCCTGCCGTTCCTGACCAGGAGAAAGAGAGCTCCCTGAGTGGCGCAGGCTGTACTGAACAGAGCTGACGTTCTAGGCGGAGAAGAAAGAAAGGCCATGCATTTGGTTTCGATAGGACAAGGGTTCATGATGAGGAAGATTAAATAAATATACCAATAGATTCAGAACAGAAGGAGCTATTTGAAGGACATGAGTTCTGAGATATGTATCAGCTGGCACATACATATACTCTGTGTATAACTGGTCTGGAATTGCACAGTGAGTGTGAGGGCAGGCTCTGAGTCAAATCCCAGCTCTGCCATTTGCCAGACAACTGCCTTAGTAAATTGCACAACTTCTCTGAGCTTATAAAATGGGGAGTTGTTGTACGGATTAGGGTAGTCGTTAGGATTACACATAAAAGGTTAGGCCTGGTGCCCAATGCATGGTTAGCAACCAACAAGTGTAAGATGATAGTATCATGTCCGTGACGATGATAATGACCTAGTCATGACTTTGTGCCTCTCCGCTGCTGAGCAGCTCCCTCTAACTGCTTTCAGTCTTTCCACCAGCCGGCCGCTTTGCCCCCTGCCCAGTCCATTCTCCACATGGCAGCCAGAGTGGCGTTAAGAACATACAGTAGATTATGTCGCCCTCCTGCTCAAAACCCTCCAAAAGCTCTCTTTACACCTAAAATCAGATTTAAATTCCTTACTGATCACAGCCTCCAGGGCCCAGTGTGATCTGGCCTTGCCTACCTCTGCCATTTTCAGCAACTCTCCACCCGGATCCCTCTGCTCAGAGACACCGGCCCAGGTCCCATCCAGCCAGTTCCTCCGTCGTGTTCTTTATGCCTTCTGCCGGAATGCTCTCTCCACGGGCCTTCTCACGGCTCACCGCTCACCTATTCCTGTCTCTGCTCTCGTGCCTTCTCAGAGAGAACTTGGTTATCAGCCCCCTAAAACAGTCACCATGCTTACTTTTCTTAGCTTGGATTCTCTAGGAAATGGAACCTGAGGCAAAAGCTTAGGTGCTCACAGCTTACTGAGGATGAGTGCAGCCCCACGGGAGCAGGAACAAGGAAGAAGAAAGAGCAAAGAGTGAACAGGCCCCAGGGGAGTGCTCGGTCTCCAGGGACACCTTCAGAGGGCACGGGGAGCGCTGCAGCTCGGCACAGACCCTCCAGCGAAGGAAGGCAGAATTCATCTGCTGTCTCCCTCCCATTCCCCATCTCCCTTTGGTCAATGAACTCGCCCCCGCCTCTGTGTTGTACTGAGTAGCCCCTCCAGCCAGCCTTGGGGAAAACCACAGCCCTCAGGGTCCAGTCTGACCAGCACACAGGCATGGAGGCCCGTGTCTCCCTGTCAGTTGGTGCCCTGGGCCACTAGAGAGGCTTTTTGATCTGAGGTAGTGATGGAAACAGCAGAGGGACCTGGCTCACTGAGGGAAGAGCACGGAACAGCTGATAGTACCCGTGCAGCCAGGAAGCAGCGCAGGAAGCCAGAGCCCGGCGAGTGGACACAGAGAAGTCGGAGGGGCTGCCCAGATCTGGGATGGCATGTCAGCTAAGTCCAGTAGCATCTTACAGATCCTCATCGTGCCAACGTCTCTTCATAACCCTTAAGATGACCTGCCACAGTATTTGACCCACAGAATTGCACATTCATTTGAGTGAAGCAAGCATGCAAAGGAATGGAGTCTCCCTAAGGGAGACGCTCATCTCTTTGAACGTTCTTTTCTTAGATTGTCCTGTTATTTACCACTCTATATGGATGGGTTGGAAGATAAATCATGGAAAAAACTGTCAGTTTGTGTTTCCCTTTTGGAAAGAGGAGTTTGGCCCCTCCCTTGGCTTTCTTCCTCCCTGGTGCCCTCTTTCATGTCACCCCCAGCCCCAGAAGGATGGCGTGGAGGCCTGGCCTTCTCATTCCAAATGTTCCCGTGCATATGGAATTCTGAGAGTGGCTGAGCTTCATTTTCTCCCGCTGTCAGTGCCTTTTCAGGCCCCTTGTACCATCAGTCTAGGCCCTGGATAGGACTCCTGTCTCTGGAGCAATACCATGGTAAAAGGTTTTATTGTTTATCTCTTTCCACTTTAACCATTCACAATTCCTGTTCCATCACTGCAGCTCCTCATTCATCACAGCTTCTTAATTAAAATCCCTACTCTACTCCACTTCTTCATGGCCTTGAAAAACTCCCCAAATCACCATTATCTCTTGAATGAATACCTTACTTACCTCCATGCTGGCTACTTTCCCCCCGAAGTCACAGTTAAAAAATTACTTCTGAGTATGAATTTAGGTCCAGGATTTTGAGCTTACTGCGTATATTCCCTTCATTGTTAGTTGATTACATGAATCATTTAAGAAATCAGCATTAATACTAGACATACAGGAGACTTCTAACAATATAGCTCTTTTTAGATCAGAGTAGCCCTAATTCCTAGAAGGACTGGTAAAATAAGGGCATAGGTATGCAGAATCAAAAATGGCCTCAGAAGTTCATTGAGTATGAGTGCCTGGCACTGCACTGACCCACAGCTCCCACCTGAGCCACAAGGAAATGAAGCCCAGAAAGGGTGGGGCTCCTCCAGGCGTCAGAGAGGGCACAGGCAGCAGAGGGACCCAGTCAACTGCACTGTCTGGTTGGAAGATTTACTAAGACACTTTTTGGACAGGCAGTGGAATGTTAAATTGGGCTCGACAAGGAAGACAGTTTTCTGCCTCTCCCCACCTTCTCCCAGCCTGGCTTCTACCAGGTATATCTGGACACTGTCTGACCAGGGTGGGCCTGACCCATAGCTAATGACAGGGAAACTGGAGGAGGTGCTCTGCCTGCCCCCTCCCCGCCACGCTGGCCCCAGGGTTCTGTGTCATCATCCCTGGTATCCTGACAGGCAGCTGCACTCTGAAATGACCTGCGGGAGGCACATCATTTGAGAGCAGCTTTTGATCATATGATTGTGTTTTTGGTAAGAATATAAACAGAAACAAGTTGTAAAACCAGTAAAGTAAATGTATATATATTGGAGATTTTTAAATTTTTGATCATGTAAAATTACATTGATACCTTCCTTTGTATGTCTCAGAGTCTGCCTGGCTAAACCACTCACCAGTAACCTAGAGTCAGGGCTGGGGGCAGTAATCTGAATTTATATTTCCTTTTAACTTGTACATTCCAAACTTAGTGAATTGCAGGAATATAAAACTTAACCAGATTTTTTTTTTTTTTTTTTTGGCCAGGCATCCTAGTTGGCTACTGAGAATCATCAGTATGCTCGCAAGTTCTGAAAATGGGTTTCAGGCAAATTTTGAAATTCTCTGTGTGAAATCTAGCCTATTTTCCAAGTTGGGGAGTATTATTAAACCAAGAATTGCCTGAGAGGTGAAAGTACAGAGCAATTCAAAGAGGTGTCAAGGTCCACTAGCATCTGACGCTGCTTCCCCAAACACTTGTTTCATTTCATCATTCACACTCACCTTTTTTATTCCAAAGTGACTTTTAATTCCGCTCTTATTTTATGCACAGTAGTCACAATAGCTCACTTCAGATGTTTGCATTTTCTCTAAGGGATATTCCTTACGTCTGGTTTGCAGCAGCTATATCCCCGTTTCCTTGGGAAGCAGAGGAAATTTGTGGAAGTCCAGGCCCTGTTCACTGCATTAAACAAAGCTGTTTCTGATCTTGGTCAATTTTCAGACCCTGGGTTATTAAAACACACACCACAAGGCTTGCCTTGATTATTTAACAGGGCCACTAGGCTGACTCAGGGACTTTGTGCTGAGAGCTGACAACGTAAATCTGACCTTCCAAACACCCCAAAGTGTGGGAAGGGAGCTAAACCTCTGAGCTATGGGGATCCATCTTGACTATGGACTTAGAATTAAATGTCAGAGGGGGCACAGCATATTTTCAAACTTCACTGCTTTCTTTTATGCCCAGTCTTTCTTCTCTTTTTCCAAGATGGAAGTACCATCCCTTCTGCTACCCAGATGCACAGAATCTGGCCTCAGTCAGCTTTGGGGCATTAGTCACGCATGGCCCTGACAAAATTTATGGTCCAACCTGAGAGAATATCATGCCTGCCAAGGCCCTGGGGAGCTGAGGATGGCGTGGCCTTTATCCTTTTGAGCCCAAATCATGGTTTCCACGTGGGAAGTCATAGCAGACTGAGACCAGGAAATCACCCAGGTCTTACCTAAATCCTTATTTTACAGATGGGGAAACTGATACCTCTGGCAGAGATATAACAGGCCCTGGGTTACAGTCTGGTCAATGGTAGAAGGAGGTCTGGATCCCAGACCAAACCCTATGTGAAGGTGGGGACCAGGCTGGCCTAGCCGCTGCTGTGTCCCCAGCACCTGGCACAGTGCCTAGCCACCTAGGAGGCTCAGTAAATACCTCTTCCTACGTGTCAGCTTTCTATTATTCTTCCCCATCTCCTGATATTTTACTAAACATCCTCAGAAAAGTCCCTCTGTCCACTCCTCCAGGACAGGAGACAGCACAAGACACTGTTCCCCTATGCCCAGAAGTTACCTGGTACCCACACAGAGCAAGAGGCAGTGCCCCAGAAAGTCTCCTGCCCATCATTTACCACCAGCCTGGTCTGGCTAGGGTCTCCTTCCTAAGGTTGATGCCAGACTGGGGCTACAGAATGGCCATTTGGGGGGCCCTAGCGGTTACAAAGGTGTTTCCAGTTTATTTAGGCACCAAGACTGATCTGTAGGTCAATTAATAAAAGCAAAATGGCCACTGGGTGGGGTGTCTCCAAAAGTTGTGGACGTTGAAGAGTGATGCAGAAAGGTTTGTGAGCCCCAGGCTTGGGAATGAGGTCAGGGCCACAAAAAGCCTTGTTCTAAAGGAGAAGAAGGGACCCTCTGGTCTCAGCTTGGCCAAGCTAGGCAAGTATCACCTGGGACTGCCTCTGTATGCACAGGATTTCATAAGATTCTGCAGTTTGGAGAGGACAGATTCAAAAGAGAGATATAAAAACTTTGCTTTTTTGCCCGTTGCTGGTTCTCAGCGAGGGTGAGTGTCGCCTGACTTTGCCAACACGGACAGCCTAGGCTCCACAAGCTATGGTCGCTTATTAAGCCATTTTGACAGCCTTGGGGGAGAACCCTCCCGGGAAAGAGACAGGAGGAGATGGGGAGTGTGTTGGGGGCGAGGCGGTGGGTGGGAGGGGGTTGTCGCCTGCCAGCTCCAAGAGAGCCAGGGGCGGGAGCGCATCCCTTCCCTCCGTGGGCGCAGAGATGGTCCTGGAGCGCCTGGAGTCCTAGCGCCCCGCGTGCGCGCCCGGCTGCTCCGCGCACCTGCCGCGGGCCCCTCACGGGCCTGAGCTGGAGTCTGGCGGGCAGCGCGCACAGGTGGCGGCTATTGGGCAGGCGGGGCCCGGAGGGTGACGTCACGGGCTCCGGTCCCGGCGGCAGAAATAGGGCAGCCGCGGCGGCTGTGGTTCGGCAGCGGGCAGCGGCGGCTCAGAGAGCTGGAGCCGAGACAGCCTCCGGCGCGCCCGGGAGTCGCCGACCGCCGAAGAGAACGGCCGAAGGACGCGGGGCCGGGTCCCCGCCGCCGCCACGGGCTCTCCCTCCCGTCCCCCCGAGTCCAGCCACCTGGTCTTTCCCTCGGCCCGGGCCGCCGCAGGTACGCGGGCTCGGGGAGGGTGCCAAGCGGCCGCCGCCGCCTCCACCAACCCGTCCCGCTGCGCTCCGCTGGGGTCCCAGCGCCTGCCGCCCCGCGTCTCCCTGCAGGGCCCGGCGCGGGCGCTTGTTCGTCCTCACCGCCCGCGCCGGGAGAGCCAAGTTTGCCCGCCTGGCGGGCGGCAGGCACGGGACCACGGGACCCGGGCTCGACAGGGCTACTCGGGCTCGGCCAGCATTCGGGGTAAAGGCTGGGGAGTCGAGGCTTGTGGCCCGGGTCTGCGGTAGGAACCGGAGTGACCTGGCCGACGAGCGGAGCAGAACCGCTCGGGCCGAGCCAGCAGCCGGAGCCGGGCCCCGAGACCCTGCCTGCAGGCGCTGCTCCTGGGCTCCGGACCCGGAGAGGCCTCGGCGCACTAGGGGAAGCGGCGGCCCCTCGGCTCGGTCCCGTGCCCTTGGCCCCGGGCTGGGGGCGGGGCGAGCGTTCTCACTACCTCCTTCTCCAGCTTTGCAGGGAAACTTGCGTCGCAGCCCGAAGCGCCCGCTGCGGCTCGCCTGGCCCTCCCTACCCCGAGGTCCACGGAGTCTGGGGCCGAGCAGGCTGGGCAGGAGGGACCCCGCACCAACCCCGGCTCCCGGTAGCCCGCGGCTCTCGTTCGGCCCAGCTGGTCGCTGTTCTGAGCGAAGGAGGGGACGGTGTAACCTGCGCGGGAGTCACTGACAAGCAGTTTGGGGGATGTTCAGGCTTGGTCCTGCCGGGGAGCTTGGTCCTTAGAGAGCCCGCACTGTGGATGATCCCGCCCCTCTTCGCGCCTGCAAAGGAAACCCGTTTCAAGTTTTGGGGGGACCTAGGCGATGCAGGCAGAGTACTGAGCTTTGGGTGCGTGTCTCCTTGAGTTTAGGGGCGAGCGCAGAGCAAGTCTTCGGGGGTCCCTCCAGCTGATAAAGCGGAGCCCCCAGCGCAGTCGCCCACGGCCTGCCACCTGAGGACTTGAGCGCCTGCCACTCTTGCAGGGGCAGAAACCCTCCGGAAGGAGTAGCGTTTCTCATAATACGCGAATGTGGGCAGCATCCGGGCAGCGCCTCGCACTAAGGGAAGTCGTTCGGCACCGGCGGAGTTGGACCCCGCTAGGTCTGTATGTGGCGCAGAGTCGGTCCCCGGTGCGCGATCCAGCGGACCTAGCTCAAGATAACTGTCGCCGACATTGATGAATAGCGCTTCCGCAGCCTCTCCCGGCTCCCCTCTAGGTGTCGCTTCCGCCGAGGTTTCCGGCGAGCGAAAAACAGCGCCAGTAGCTTTGTAATTTGTTGCAAGCCTGTGCACCAGAAATTGTACTAGATAGGCCCCCGAGATACAAACATTTGTCCACGTTCTCTGGGCCGAACAGAAACAGAATTTGAAGAGCAGGTGGCACGGTCACTGTTAACCGAAATGTGCACCGGGAGTGGGCTTGTATCTCTTCTTAAAAGTCCCACGTTATTTTCCTACCACTAAGATTAGGGGAAATTCGGAGGTGAATTTTAACAGTGCTCTCCTCATCCTGGAGTGGGCTGGTTTCTGTGCTTACCCTTTCTGGCCCGCAGGACAGGCTCTGGTCTGGGCAGTGGTCAGGTGGAGCTCACCCGGGAAGCAACGGGTCAGGGGACTGAAGGTGATGCCAGAGCGCTGTTATAAAACCAGGCAGTAACTCAAATGGAAAACGTGAGCTGACGCCCCGCAGAGCCCACGTCTGCTTACCGTCTTGGTTTTAGAAGACACTGCCGCATCACTAGACCATTTCTGTTCAGACATACTCCGTTCAATGTTAGCTTTCTTAACATGCTAGGAAGAAAAGACCTCTCCCTCTCCCAAGACTTCAGACTGAGCCAAAGGTCATGCAGGAAGATAGTTTCTATATATTGTTCATGTATGGAAATTGTTCATTGAAGTCATTCCAGAGGCTTTTTGTCTCAAAAAATTTTGATCCCCATCAATTTTTGTTAATTCTAGGAAGGCTCTTTTTCTTCCAGAGTGTGGCCAGCTTGTTCTTCTGGGCACTGGGAGAACTTTTATCCCTTTGGGTCCTGGGGGTGAGGGAAGGTGGGGACTTTTCCTGTTTGACCTGTCAGTTACTCAGGATTCTTCCCTTCTCCTTCTAGGGAATGCAGGATTTTTCGTTGTTGTTGAAGTGATCTTCCTGTTGTGATCTTTTGACTTAACACTGTAGTCTAGAGACTGACATTGAATAGTTAGGTTTTCATAAAATCTACTTCAATTTCTACTTTGCCTTTCTTGATATTTCTCTGCAAACTCAAACTTCTTATGTTGCTTCTACGTGGTCAATTGTGTGCTTACTCACTTAATGAAATTAAGTAGTTATTTCAAGAGCACGTCTCTGCTTACATTTTTCTATCAGTGCTTAACACATGGTATGGAACTTCAAGTGAAATAGAATTGCAGTTGAGAGAACATGGGACTTAAGAGGTATAATGTAAATGTTGGAAGTGTGTGGGTTCCTGCAAGCCATTCGTGTGTGTGATACACATCATGGTAAAAGAGAGTGTCGTAGATTTACACATTACACATAGACTAAATCAGGCATATAATTTATCAAATGTTGGAACAATTAACTATAGGATAGATAATTAATGGGAAATGCAATATAACTTCATTAAGGCTTTCCGCAGGGTTAGCCTGATATATTTCCATGCCTGGTTTCCCTGGGTTGGTATTTCAGGGACTATGTTAGTTTAAGCCCCTTTCTTCCTAAAATATTCACAAATCAAAACTAGGGTCCTAAATCTTTCAGAAGAAATTAATATATAGCCTCCTGGTTTTAGGTTAGGGTTTATATAGTCTTTTTTTTTTTCCTTTTAACATCAGGCAGACACAGAAGAGGACTTCGGTATATTAATGGTCTCCAGTTAGTTCTGTTTGTTGATTTCCAACAGCCCATGTGTAAAATGCAGTGCATGTAATTGGCTAGAGCAAACACGTTTCAGTTAGAAAGGTTGGAAATGCAGGTGCCTCAGGGTCACAAACCTGACTGTTCTCTTCAAGGCTAGAAGGTGTCACTTGGTTCTGCCATATCGCCTTCATAATTTCTGGTCTGGTCCTGTGGATAACAATGGGAAGCCATTTCCATGTGGTTAATCCATAACCTCTGGTTTGATAATGTGGCCGTATATCTGAATGAGAGGCTGAGAGAAAACCTGCGAACACTCTCTCTAAAAGTTCTGAGGGTCAGAAATCTGACTCTTCCCAAACAGGCCTGGTTCTCAAAGGAGAAAAGAGAAGTTTGTATTAAACCCACTGTCAGTCTGATGTCCGTGCTCCTCTCTGGCCTCTGACCCTGTTCAGAAAAGACAACTTACAAGCTGGTGAGTGTTCTCTGGTGGAGCAGGCTTGGAATTTACATATGCATACCTATGTCATTTGCATGCTCATGTCACATTTTTTTCCAACTTTCTTCAAAAAGCAAGTCACTGTTTGGAATGTTATATTACTCAAATTTGCAGGACTTCTCTAATTTTAAAAGACCAACAACTGCCTTCCGCACACACACTAGGAGAACAGGAATACAACTGCATAACTGTATTAGACCTACAATAATAGGCCATATCCAATGAAACCTCTCTAATTTTAAAGGCAAATAAATAATAGCTCAGATATCAGCTTATATCATAAAACCAGAAATCCTGTCGTTTCCACAAGGAGTGGGCAGATGACCTAGTGGAGCCCAACCAGCACCAAGAAAGCAAAATCAGTCTAAACAGAGAATGCAGTCATTTTCCACGTGTAAGTTGGTGATAGCATAAGGAACAAACAGTTGCCTGGAGGTCAGGTTGCTTGGGTTTTAGTCTAAGTGTGGCCTCTGATGTAGCCCCACATGTTCCCCAACCTTCAGGCCTCTGGTGTCCTGTGTGTGCAGTAGCCAGGCTGGTGCCTGATTCTCCTGAACATGGAAAAGTGGGGGAAAGTGGGGCTCAGTGGGAAACCTAGGAGGAAGCAGTGAAATACTTGTCTTGGGAACCGGATGTCTTATATAGCAAGTGATTGTGTTTTATGAGTTGTTTGAAAGAAAAGGTAGTCCCAGCTCTTTTATGAGAACGATCTCAGGTAGATTTATAACCAATCTTAGGACCTTAGCATGGACTGAATGAAGCTTATAAACCTAAACTGATCTCAAAAGGAACTCTAGGTTGAAAAGAGCATTTGTGACCTATTGATGGTTATTTTCTCATTTCTATAATGGGGAGATTCTTATATTTTCTTCTGTCTGAAGGCCAGTAGGGCTAGTTGAGGAGTAATTAGTCACCAGATCTACCTCCCCCACTTTGCCAAGCTGGGGCTGCGTGTTAGCTGAAGGCATCCTTGGCTTCTGGCATTTTGTGTTTCTCCTCATGGTTTCTTTTTTCAACCACATTCCGTCAATAAAGACAGCAGCAGTGAGGGCTGAGGACAGTGTGTGCAGTGGCTGCATTCTGGGTTGGGTGCAGGGGAGGGGGCAGCTTGTCTCTTTCCTCTTGCTTTGCTTCCCAGGCATTGGTCAGAGCCATGAAAGCTGGAAGAGCTCAGCTCTTGGCACCTTTCAGAAGAAAGGAGAGATTTGGGGCTCAGGACCACTATATTGCTCTCATAGATTTTTCCCATCGTACTAAAAGCAACTGTTCATTGAAATAAAACACTGCTCCATAGAGAGGCAGGAGAGGACAGAGGTTAAGAGCACAGACCCCAGGTCCACCTGCCTGGCTTGGAGCCCCAGCTCTCCCACTTGTTTGCCCCATGTCCTTGGCAGGGTGCTTACCCTCTCTGTGACCCTCTGTCATTTGACTAGGGGATAATCACTGCCCTCCTCATGGAGCAGAAATGAGGATTATGAGTTATCACCTGTGAAGTGTTTAGAACAGTGCCAGCCCAAAGTAATTGCTATATAAGTGAAATCGATAGTCTCTATTTGGTTATTAGATAGATCATCAAAATTGATTTAGCCCCAGTATTAATTCTTTTTCTATGAACCGAACTGTCATAAAACTTGAGTTGTAAAATTTTAGGCTGTTGCTGCTGTAGATGTAATGAATTGTCAATCATCGTGAGTATTAAATGACATCTAAGACGTATCCACTTTGCAAATGAAGTCTGATCTGGTGGCGGCCAAACTGAGCTAATTTTACAAAGAAGCTGCCTAGGAAGATTTCAGTAGTTGGCCTGGCTCATGTGTTTCCCTGTCTTTAATAAAAGCTTACAGGGACCTCACCATGAACGAGGTAAACCCAGAGACGCTCCGGGTGCAGCAGGATTAGAGCCCAGGCTTCCTGAATCTCAAAACAGCCAGTTTAATGGGAGAAGCCTCGATGCACCTCCTTAAATGAAGTGATTTGGGGCTTGGCAAAATAACAACTGAAATGAGTGGATTTTATTTTGATGCTCTCCATTAATAATAAAACATCAGATATAATTGGTCTTGGATTACGAGGTAAATTAAAAACTAAATAGTAGATTTCATGGCCTGAATATTTCATGACTCCAAGAATTGACATCTGTACATGAACTAGAATAAGATTTTATTACCTCTCTGTTTTTAGTTTATTCAGGCTCAAAGACATGAACAAGGAAAAAAGAGGGACTTTTATATGTGTGCTTACCCCAGGAGCACTGATGGAGAGTGGATAAGCAGGGAAGAATTAATAAAAGAAGGGTAGAATAGTAGCGCTAACTTGTGTTACTAGTGCTGAGTTTTTAAAAAAATTCCAGAAGTCCAGTAACTGCTTTCTGCAGTCTCTGGAACATGGCTCTGCATTCCAAAGACAGTAATTTGTGGTGAGTAGGGAGTTGACTTATTTATTTTTAGAAAAACTGGTTGCAGTTAGAAGACATTTCTGTTCATTTAGTCCTGAGCATGATTTTTCACTGATCCTATAAGAATTCACAGGCGCGAGCTGGAGCGCCACGGCAGGGGTGGAGGGTGTGGAGTGGGTGGCTGCCAGGAAGGCTCAGCCTTGCCCCGGGCAGCCGCCAGAACCACCCCATCCCACTCCCCTCGGCCTCCCGCAGAGTGCAGAGCAGTGGCAGCAGGGAGACTCTCACTGGCCACAGACTATTTCCCTAGTAGCTCTAGCTTTGGCAGCAGATGTCAAAGATGAATGGCTGAAGAAACAAATGTAAGAGTTGGAGCCTGTGACCTCTTTTAAAGGCGAGACATCTCTTAAAAACTAGTCATAGCTTATAACCTTGCCTTTTCAAAGGCCAGTGTTAGATGCCACAGCCTTTAGTCTGACTCCTCCTTCCTGTGGGCATTTTTGTCTCACACTGGGGCCATAAAGCAAATCTGGAGAGGCAGCTCTATCTGGGTGTGGAAGGCAGTCAAAGGAAACCTGGAGTGTGGCACGAGCGTATTTGTTTGGCAGCCCTGCCATCAGCGCTAGTGATCATGTGATGCCTCCAGCATCCCTTGTTTAGGGGGCCTCCAAAGCTGTTGGTATTGAGGTGAGCACGGCTGGACTCCTCAAAAAGCCGGTTATGTCCCGCAAGCAGCTAATCATTTCTGATTATTGGGATACCTGCTCTGTGCCTGCCCTGGGTCAGACCCCCTGGGGTGCTGGCCTCCAAGGAGCTCTGTGTGTGTCCATGCCCCCACCATGACCAGGATGCAGTGGCAGCACATGCAATTAGGCACTCAATTGTGTGGTGCTCACAGAAATCAATAACCCCTAAAGTTGCCTTGAGTAAGAGTTGTAAATACTGCATGATGAGTTCTATCTGGCTAGGTTTCCTAGACAGAGATACTGAATTCAAGGTTGGAATATGTTCATAATGGAAACCTTAAAGAAGGAAGAGTGTAGCTAATTGGAAAGTAGGCTAGCCTGTGTCCTTGTCCCCTTAACACAATGCCCAGAACATGAAAAGAAGTTGAATATTAGTTGTAGCTGATCTTTAGCTTCTTCATCCATGTAATTCTTTGATTACTTTGAATTGCCCATTTCTTGTCTTCTAGGACTTGAGATGATTTATCAAGTGAGCCTCAGGAAACACCTTAAAGGTTATTGAAATCCAATTTTCCACTGGATGCTTGGATTCTGCTACAAGAATGACTGGTCTTGAAATGAAAATATAGGGCCTTACATGCCACTTGGAGCCTCACTATCTTATAACCTGAGACCTCAGCTATAAAAGGGGTGCCACACAGTTAACATATTCCTAATTAGCACTTATGGGTACCAGCTGTGTGCCCAGCCCCACATACTTTCTGAAGAAACTGAAGCGTAGATATATAGTAACCTAACGGAGGTGGCCCAGCTTCCTGACCCTAGTTTGTTCCTGTAGATATGTAGTAGTAAGTGGCATTTCAAGTCAGTCTCTACCTTACAGCTGGCATTGACAAAGTTCTTACTATGTGCTTGATACTGACTTCCTCAGTCCTCAAAGCAACCCTGTGAAGTACACATAATTGATCCCATTTTAGTGGTGAGTAAATTAAACCTCAGAAGTAATGTAGCATCTCTGTAGTAGAACAGAAGGGTTGGTGCCAGGACTTAAACTAAGGTTTGTCTGGTTCTGGAGTACAAGTACCAACCAGCCACTCTGACTTGCTTATTACATTTTGCAGCGCTTAATTCTGAGCATTTGTCGTTTCCTCAACAGACTCAACAAAATGAAGCCAGAATACTTTTGGCTGCATCTTGCAGTGCTTGGGGCCTCCGTGCCAGCTGCACTGGGATGGATGGACCCAGGAACCAGCAGAGGCTTGAACATGGGTGTCGGGGAGTCGCAGGCAGAGGTAAAGTCATGTAACTGCCAATGTGTCATTTAAAACATTGTTTTTTGATTCCTTCCCACAACTTTAGATCAGTTAGATTGCATTGTGAACTAAAGCTGCTCCCCCTTTCTGGTAGGGGACAGAAAGAAGCAACATGTGTGGATATGGACAGGAGATTTATATCATAATGTAAATAATGGTCTCAAATCTCTCCAGTGCTGAAAGTGTATTCCAAAAGCAAGCTTCACTTGCATGGTTTGTCTTCCACAAAGACCCTCAAGAGAACAGTCTTCCGTATATATAATAAAACTCTGAAAAATGCACACTCATTGGTGGAGCACACCCTTGTGAATTAATGAAATCTTTTAATTATAAAATGTTTTGAAAGAGATGGGCTCCTTTTCAGGTATACAGATACAAAGAACCAGGCTGAGAAGGAGCTGACAAGTAGGGGTCCTGAGGGAGTCTGCCTTAATGAACAGATAAGAATGATTAATGGCATGTTAGGTATATATAAATGCTTCTAAAGTGCTTGAAAAACTGGTTCTCAAATGCCTCCCTGGAGAGTCTCCATATACTGCTAATTGCTTAGTGAACTTGGTCTTAAGTACTAAAGAGGATTCGTAAACTGCAGCCTAGCCTTGCTCAGGTAGTAGGCTTCATGAATTTGGGCCTCATGAGGGATGTGGTTTTTCTGTAGAAAATGTTTTGTATCTGCTGCACCTTATGAGATAGCAGTGCCCTTTCATTAAAACTACCTTGGATATTCTTCATGATGTGGTGAATACTAATTCTCATCCAAGAGCTGTTCAGGGCATTTTCCTTCCATTGGCTTCCTGGATGCATGCTCTTCTCTCCTTTTCTCTGTGCGTGCACCCTATCCTGTGGACTGAGAGAGAAAAATTCCCTCAGAAAGTCAACATGACCAGAAAGTGAATAACGATGCAGTGTATGGTAGGATTAATGTGTTATTTGATCAAAAGACACTATTTCTCTTTCATTATTACTTAATTGTAATGCAATCCCAAACCTAGAAGCCTTAATCTTCAGGGAGCTTCAGAAGTAACTTAATGTGCACTTTTCCTGCTGAAGTTAGCGTGGCTTCCTTTCGTGGAGAGCAGCTGGTTGAATAGAGACGCTATCTCTCCCATCTAAATCCATGAAGGATGCAACTTAATGCTCTTTTCAAAGCGTCTTGCGGCTGACTTGCTGGCCAGGACAGCTTTTCCATGTGGGAATGGCTTACTCATTATGCCTGTACAGAGGGAAGTGGTCACTTAAATCCTGCAAATACAATGGTGAATATTGAACAGTAAAGCAAACAGACAAACCCACAGATAGGCTTATGTCATCTCTTTACTATTGGGGTTCATTGGCCCACTGTTTTAAATTACTTATTTCAATTAAAAGGGTTAAACCACTAAGGTGGGATTTAGCTGGAGGGAAACTGAGGGTAAGTCAATATCAACCTAGGGCATCTTTACCTTAGCTCTGAACACCCTGATCCTTTGGGTACCATCAAGGGAAAGCAGATGCTGCTCATTCTGAGGAAGTAAGACTTTTTTGTTTTGGGGTGCTGTTTTGGTACTTCCCCCCATTTCCCTCATTAGGGTAGAGCCCAGAGATGCTGTCATCTCCCAGGTCCAGGAATTTTGCTGCTTCAGGAAAGGAAGTGCTGCCTCTGCAGGCTTGGGGACCCAGGAGCAACTCCCCTATTGATCCCGTTCTCTTTGCTAGAGAGCCAGTGTTGCAAAGTGTTGTGACTTCCACTCATCGAGTTTGCTTATTTGAATGATTGCAAGGATGATGAGAATGTGAATGGCCCTAGGATGTAGGACAGCCTCAGTAAATATTTAGAGAGAGCGGAACATTTATTTGTAACTGATTTGTTTGCTGACTTTGATTGCATCATATGCATGACCACCCCCACCCCCCAAGCCGTTGCTCTCCAGGGTCCTCTTGCCTGGGATGCTGTCCATTTCCATATGTCTGGATCATCCCCTTCACCAAGGCTCAGTTCTGGTTCTTGCCTTTTCTCTAGAACCTTCCTTGACCACTCTTGGTCACATTTAAGCTCTTTCTCTGAGGTCTTAGTCTTTCCTACCTTTTTGTTGTTGTTCTTAACTCTTATATTTTTAATTTAGCATATGGATGAAGCCTATCTTATTTATATTTCTCCCCCTTACGGTGTCTAGTAATTTTAAGAGCAGAATAGAGGCTCGGTGGGTTTTGGAGCCAATTGTTATTTATTCAACATTTGGTACTAATCATGAAATCACCTTGGTGTTTTCCAAATTCAGGCTAGACCATGGAATACTTAGGTGTGTGACATATCTCTCTGCACAGGAGGTTCATTTCCAGCGGGGACACGAGTGGTCTCCCTAGCAAATTTTCAGGCAGCTTGCTGGCCAAGCCAGGCTTGTATCAACATCCCAGGCAGTCCTTGTGTGTTACAGGTTCTGGGTAGTTTTTTCTTTGAATAGTAGCTTTTTAATATGTCCATACTGACTGCCCAAACCATATTAAACTCCTCTAGCAGTTTCTTCAGACAGTGTTACTTTCTAGAAGACTCAAAACCAACAAAGTTTCCTGAGACCCTGTAAACAAATTAAAAAATCTTTTCAGGAACTCCATGATAAAATGTTTCTGTATATGTTCTTTTCCTGGTAGTAATATTTTAGAAAACATTCATTGACTTAAGATTTTTAAAGTACTTGGAAACCATTAACAAGATTTGATTTGCCTGTAAAGTTATTCTACCAATTACTTGAGTGCCCCAAGATTAAATATGGATGAAATGAACTGTGGTGTGTGTGTGTGTGTGTGTGTGCACATTTTTTCTTTTTCTTTTTTTTATTAAGGTATCATTGATATACAATCTTATGAAGGTTTCACATGAACAACATTGTGGTTACTACATTCACCCATATTATCAAGTCCCCCTCCCCCATGTGTGCACATTTTTAAAGCAATTAGAGCAAATGTGAATTTTGTTAAATTATTGTTGTATGTACAAAGACTGAGGTTGAAATAGCTTCAGGGAGTTTACCATTTTGCAAACATAGATAAAAAGAAATATAACTGGGTGGAGTGCCCCTTTAATAAGAGCTGAGTGGCAGAACATGGCCTAGAATACTAATGAAACTCTGAATTCACAGGAAACAATTCTGAGAGGGAAAAACCTATTGAAATTCTGAAATAGTTATATTTTCCGCCTCCTCCGCCCCATGCGCTAGCCAGGATAGATGCAGTAGCAGAATCAATACTGGTAGGATTTTATATTTGGAGGGATAAAGAAAGTGAGAATTGATGTGGTGGCGGTCCCCAGGACCCTCACTCTTGAGGAGCAGGGATTTGTGGGAGGGTTCCCCCCACTTTGGGCCCTGGATGCTCTGTTCCCACCATTCACTTGGCTCTAGATTAGACGGTGGCCTCATGCATCCTTCGTGCATTTTGCTGAACTTTTCCTAAATTGCTTGCAGCCATAGTTTCTTGTCAGGCACTAAATAACTATAATTGTTGATGTTGGTCCCTTTAGTTGTCAAATTCCTTTGCCTTAGTGCTTACAGACCAGAGATGTCTTTTGAGGTCTAACACCTGTGTGCAAACTCTCACAGGAGAGTCTTGGAGGAACAGTATGTAGGGTAACATCAGTAATAAGGATGTCTGCCCTCCTCCCAAAGCCCTGGGAAGTGGGAATCCTACCGTGGCTGACTGGCCCTTTCCCCTTTCTGCACGTGTTGGCCCTAGATGCCACCTGCACTCAGGGGCTCTCCTGTTCCAGTGAGGGCAGCTTCTAATTGCAGAGACCTTAACTGCTCTGGCTTTTCCTGCATTGGTTGGACATTCGGGAAGACTTGGACTGCTAAGACAGGGCCATTAATTTTTTTAAAAAACATTTCTTTTTCAGAGTAAGTGTCATTGTGCTTACAAACTTGATTGAACTTAAGACAATGTACCCTGCCCTTTCTAGTACTACTCTCCCCCACCCCCAACCCATGTCCCCACTCCTCCTTTTCATTGTTGGCTAGGGAAGAAGAGCTCATCTGTAGGCTCTGAAGTCTGCCCATCAGACTCCACAGAAGATTTTGCCCCTCACTCTGCTTGTGGGCATGGAAAAAACAAACTCCTTCCTCCCTGTGGGCAGGCAGGGCTCCAGGCTGGGGGCTCAGGACTTCCCAAACCTCCTCTGAAGTACAGGCCTGCGTCCATCTCCCACGTATGTTTGGACTCACGCTTCCTAAACGCTCGCTGCCACCAGCTCCAGCATTTGGCTTTGGAAGAAGAGACTCTGAGTGAGGTGTCAGAGCAAGAGGCACGGTGGCCCTTCCTCCAGGCGAGGAGCAATGGGATGCCCAACTGCACCCCTTTTGGGAGGACCCAGGATGTCTGCTGCAGGTGTGCTGGCAGCCTGCGGGGTGGGAGCCTCTTCTCTGGTTCTTGAACCCTCAGCCATGGCTCTCTGCTGATTCTTCTATGTCACAGGGCGTGGATTTTAATTTCTCAGGTAAAATTGGGAGAGCACAAGCCCCATCTGCAGATACGTGAGTAAATCCATACTTTTCCAGGTGAAAGATGGTGACAAATACTCCCAAGTTCGCTGGGTGTTGGATGAGCGGGTTCCCACTCCAGTCAGGAGGGACGAGGGTCTCCTGAGCTTCCAAGCCGGCAGACAGCCGGAGGGTCCTGTGACAATACGGATGCTGCCGCAGCAGCTCTGGACACGGGTGGCCCTGAAACTGAGTTTCTCATGGGTTCCCAGTGATGTTGGTACTTCCAGCCCCGGAGAGCATCAGGCAGCAAACGCCCAAGAGGAGGCCCCCGTGCACACACCCACGAAGGACCGTCTGCGTGGTGACTAACCCTGGCCTTTTTTAGCACTTGCCAACTTGATGAAGCTGCCAGAAGTCAGGACAAGGAGAGACATGTGCAAGCTTGCAGTCATGCCGGAAGTAGCTGGACAGGACACTGGCTTCCAGGGCAGGAGCAGGGAGGCGTAGGGAACGGTGAGCTGAAACAGCCTGGGTTCGAAACTCATTTTCACCTATTTGCAAGCCGGCAGGTCGATAGGGACACTTAGAGCTCTGAACCCAGTGTTCCTCTCTGGCTTCTCTGCAGTGATTTAATCCCGAGCATCAGCCCACACTCCCATGCTCTCACCCATCGCCACCCCCATGCCGCCTACACTGGTGTCCTGCCCAGTTTCTGTCTCCAGGGCCCAGCCAAGTTGTTTTGGGGACCACAACTGCCAGGCTGGTGCTCTGCTTTGGAGTCTGCTTTTTATTTTTATCTTTCATCAGAGTGACCATCTTCATTCTTTGTGTTGGATGTTTTTCCTCCCTCACTGCTCCCAGCAGGCCCTCTACTCTGTACCAGTTCGTGCACTTCATGCCCCCTTAGTATTTGGAGAACGTAGCTGAGAGTTTTAATTGGCTCTGAAAAATTATGTGACCCAGGAAAATGAACATTTATGAGTTCACGGAAAACCATTATTCTTCTTCCTCTTAATTTAGCATTTACTCATTTAACTTTCTTTATGCCTCTGCTGCTAAATAATCTATGCATGTCTAGGAAACTTTCCACCCTTGTAATCAAGACATGAGGCCATGCATTGTAAATGGGGCTCTGATTTCCATTTTTCGGGGAGTTGGCAGCATCAAATCTGTCAGGCCCCAATCATCTGATTGATTTATTCTCTATGATTTATAGGTTAGGTCTCTTGTTTCCCATTTAGAGACAAGTGAATGCCGTGTTGGTGTCAAACAGATGCTAACGGGCCCCATGTGAGTGGGCTCTGCTTCTCTGTCCTGCCAAGCCAGGGCCATTGTCCTTCTGCCTCCAGTGCTGTGGTTTCCACTACAAGGCTCCTGGGCCCCATCTTGTCTCCAGCCACCTCGGGGGTGGAGGGCACTGGTTCCAGAAGTGGAGGGTGTAGGACGTGATGGGTCCTGAACTCTGAACACAGAGCACCGGAGCAAGCTGCAGTGGGCGTCAGGCGCCCTGGTGTTGGCTGGAGGAAGTGTGCCTCTGGCCAGGAAGCTGTCTGTGCAGCCTTACATCTCTCTACATGGGTGACCTCGTGCACTTGCATTTTGGTCTCAAGGCATTCCCTTGAGTCAGCAAGGCATGGACCAAGAGAAACGCACTGTCTTCCCTCATGGAATCCTGGTTCTAATGCGGAGAGGTTTGTTTGTTTGTGTTTTTAAAAAACTTGTGTATTCTCATTTACCACGTCGTGTTGATGGGGCCACGAGCTGACCCTGGTGACCAGCAGTTCCTAGCCCTATGCTGTGCTCAGATAATTCAAGGACTCTAGTGAAATTCAGAAAATAAAATTCATTTCACTTCAGTTTAATTTTAAACTCTGTCTCTGTGACAGTACTTCTGGACTTAGCAGGTAGTGGTGACACAGAATCCAGCTACAAATAGACCCCTGCAGGGGGAAGAAGGAGCAGAATGCGGGCAGGGGCTGAGGGGGAGGGGCAGCTTCCTCCGTTTGGACAAGGGGTGCTGTCACACAAGCAGGCTTTGGAGGAAACAGTCCCTGAGGGAAGGATCCAGGTTGTAGTGAGGCCAGATAGAAATGGAGGGATCGAGATGGGAGCAGGAGGGTGGAGGGGTAAAGCTGTGCAGTGTGATTATTGGTCAGTGAGTGAACAGAACTGCCTGCTGTGGCCGGTGAGCTGGGGTGACCCCACTGTGGCCGGTGCTAGCCATGCACCTGTGTTTACCTTCTCTGCAGTCCAAGGTAAAGCCCGTTAGCCCTTTTGCCCACTCCCAAGACTTGAAAGGTAAGCCAATGGGAGAGAGCCCAGCAGAGCCCCTTAAGCCCTATAGAACCTTCTAACTCAGAAGAGCTTTTTGCCAAAAGCTTGGTTATTTCAGGATGAGAACATGGGATCCTCATTTAGGCTCTGCATTCCAGGACCAGGCTGGCACAAACTACCTCTGTGAAATTGAACCACTCCTTTCTCTTCCCTGGGCCTCAGTTTCCTCAACTGCAAAGTGAGGGGGTCAGCATGCCAACTCAGGTCCTCTTTAGGTTGTGTTCACATCTAAAGTCTATTGCTGCTGACTGGGCCCCTTTAAGCCCTGTGAAGAATGTTCCAGCTGTTATTTCAGGTGTAATTTTGCCTCTTATTCCTACATGTCCAAGTAACAGGTGTGAGTTCTGAAGGGTTGGCCCACCTTGTCTGATGTTACCTTAGGGTTCCCCTCTGGGAAGGGACAGCAGGTAAGCAGCTCTCCATCACTGAACTTGAGGTGGAACCATGTGGGGTCTGTTCGGGCAGAAACACTCTTCTGTCCCTCGGTGCAGACCTGGGTTCAAAGAAGGCTGTTGCCTTATGTACTGATCTCACAAACTCCAGCAACCTGCTGCTGTCGGGAAGACGGAGGGGTGTCCTTGGCAGTCTGAGCTGGAAAGGGACTTGAATTGAGCCTCTTCTTCATTGTCTAATGGGCTAAATATCTGCTGTAAGCTAGGGACTATGCCCAGAGAGGTAGATTCTAGACGCTTTGATCTTGCAGAACAGAAAAATGAAAACTTTTTAAGACAAAACTCAGCTACCCCCTAAAGTCCCTATCACTGCCTTGTTTACACCTTTATTAAACTTTCTTATTTATAAAAAGGATCAAAGGCTGTACTTAACAGAACAAGGAGCAGCGTGTCCCACTGTGCATTTCTCTGGCACATTCTATGTTGCCCACGTTGGTGTGTTGTGCCTGAGGAAGAGTCAGAATGCAGGTGTGGATCACTGGGGAATGAGGCCCCTAGGAGCACGTGGTAGTGTGGCCTCATATTTCCTGACGAGCTGGAGTCAAAGCCAGGCTGAGCTATTAGGCCCCCAGAGCTGGGTCCAGCAGTATTCTCTGTGGTGTCCGTCCTCATTTCGTGCCTGAAAGGCCTAGCTCCAAGTTGGGTAGGATGGGCGCTCCTCCCAGAAAGAGGCCCCATGAGCTGTGCATAGGTGGGGGAGTCAACCTGTAAAGAGGTTTCCATGGTCAGGTCAGGTACTTTTCTATGTCAGAGTGACAGGTGCAGCTGGGTTTTAGATATTCAGTTGATGATTTCTTCCTCCTTAAAAAAGGAAGTCTTGTTTTGTTCCTTCTAGAAAATAAGAAAACTAGAGCTTGGCTCTTGGCTGGAGTGGAGAATGGCGGAGTGGCCTGTGGGGCTCGGCTGGGCCCCCCTCAGTCAAAGGGCACATTCCAGGCTGACTCTGCACAGGGGAGGGCGGTGCTGCTGCGTGGCCAACCTTGGCCAGCAGGGACCACCTTAGAGCCTGCTGGTGTCCATCAGCCCGTCTGTCTTTAGGGGGCCCTGACACGGCACTGGAGTGATTGCTTGATGCTTCTGCTGAGACTGAGCCCTTGGGTTTCCCCTCTTCAGGGTTCCAAAGGGCCTTGAGTTCAACTGAAATCCTTCTGGAGGTCTTAGCTGGAAAGAACTGCCACGGTTACTTTTGTTAAACTACTTCAAAGTTTGGGGTTTTAATTTATTCTGGGTCTGCATTGAGAAAGTATGTTTATAGTTTTTGAGAGTTGAGAAGTCATCGCACACTATTTCTTACAAAAGTCCTGTCTAGACCACACCACTGATCACCAGTGAGCCTCTCAAGGAGAATGAGTGGCTTAAAGAGCTGCTTCTGCTGGCCACCTGCTCGTCTGTCTGTGAGGGGAATGGGAGAGGCGACAGACAGACATGACCCAGGTCTCAGGCCCAGCGAGGGACCTCGGCCTCTGAAGCATGGCCTGCTTGTCTGGCAGGTCCTCTGTGCTCTGAGTGACTTGGCTGGCTGGTGGTGGGACAAGCTCCTGGCCTAGGCAGCCTGGTGCAGGTGGTTCTCTGGACTGCCGCCTCCCCACACCAACCCCTGTACGTTCTACATTCCCTCTTTCTCCTCCAGGATATTTGTTGTTTCCAAATTCCATAGTTGGTTTTCCTGCTGGGGCCAAATCGCTTACTTGCCAGGCAGCCTGTCTGCACGGCTTCCTGAGGAATCTGTAGCCCACCTTTGCCTCAGGGGACCCTCCAGTCAGAGAGCCCAGTGGCTTACATCTGCTTCTCTTGCCAGCTGCGCAGCTGAGGGAACTCACTCTCTCTGACCTTCAGGTTAGCAGTGAGTAAAACGCAGGCGGTAATGGCCCTGATTCAGAGTTGTCACGAGGACCAAGATGGTGCGTAGGATGCCTGGCCTGGAGTGTTGCTCGGAACACGGCACTGCAGTCTTGTGTCCATGATGCCAGGACCCCACTCGGTACCCATCAGGAAGAAAGAAGCCTCCCCGCCTGTGGCCTGGCATGTCAGCCTCAGCTGTGGTCCTGGTCGCTCTGTGATAGCAGGGGGGCCCTCGGGGTGGGAGGGTATTCTTTCTGGTGGAATGGTGAGTATCCAGGGCTCTGGGCCCTGGATCCCCAGTGTCTAGGAGACTGTGACACCCCAGCAGGATATTCAGATGTTTATCAAGGGAGTAAGTGAATGAGTCAGTGATATTTTATTCACTTTGGCATCAAGTAAGGATTTGGACCAGGGATTTGTGGCTTGAGTTTCTAGGACTCCTTACAGAAGAAATCCCAGGAGAGACCTGGCTTTAGTTCCACTTTGAGTAGAATCCCATCACAGTTTGAAATCTTTCCAAAATCCTCATTGAATCAGTAGAAGTTTAAGAGAGTCTTACGGGCTCTGTGGGGGGGAGGGAAGCAGAATCCTTGATTCAGTAGCTGTCCCCTTCCTAGAGGGGCTTCTTTGGGGCCTGCCTGGCCCTGGCTGTCCCCTCTGTGAAGAGGCCAGCATCGCTATGGCAGGCACACCAGGGCCTCAGCCTAAATGAGAACCCAGAGAGTGAAATGTAAACTCAAACAAATTAGGATGTTCTGTTTGTGGGTAGACTTTTCGTGGTCAGCAGAAATAGCCTGTGGTTCCAGAAGTGTGGCTGCCAGCTGTCCCTACAAAAGGGAGGGAGGGATGGAGGGTGGTGGGAACAGAAGCTCTCTTAGGAGATGTCATTATAAATACATGTAAGACTCTTGATGGCTTTTCTTGACGCTGGTCATATGACAGTTTGGTTAAAAGCTTCTTGAAGCTGTTATATCATTTAAAGCTTGCTTTCTAAAGAAAACAGGACTCTTTTTCCATTTATTTCCTTTTCCAGCCTTGTATTTAAAACATGCTCAAAACCTTTCTCTATAGCAGAGACCTCAAGCTTCTATGGTTCTGATGCCACATTTTGTGTGTTTATTCCAGAGAAATAGACTTTCATGCAGGCATGTGGGGAGATATCAAATGGGGAAGGCCTGCCGGGCAGATGCTCTAACTGGTGCTTCTAAAATTTGCCCCACTGATCTTCTTCTTCCTCCTTTACTGTCTTCTGTTTGGTTGTTACATATATTATTGTTTTCACTTTGGCATTTGGCTGTAAAGAATGGGATTCTCTGCCTCATGCTGGGGCGTTCATCCCCTGGCAGTTTGGCTTGGGAGAATGTCTCTGTGCGCCAGAGCAGAGCCTCCCACCTGTGCCTCTCCGGGTGCTGCGTCCCCACCTTGTATGGTCTGTGCACCCTGTGTGGTCTGAGCCAACTGGGACATCTGGCGGTTTTAAGTCTTAGTCATCAAACGGTACCTCTCCCCTGAGAGGTGTGGCTGATGGGAAATCTAGTGCCCATGCTTCAGCTGCTCTAAAGGTGTGTTGGGGTCTGGTAGAAGCTGGAGTGTCAGAATGTCACCCACACAGGCTGGATTCTGTGCTGACTGCAGTAGCCCCATGGTGCCCAGGGCTCAGAATTTCAGGGCCCTTCTTGCATTTCCAGCACTTGTCCCAGAGCAGAGTCTTTACCCCTCCGGGCCCTCTCCTAGGGTGGTTCTACCTGCAGTGGCCCTGTCCTTGGTGTAGGTCCCACTCAGAGGACCTGGGCTGACGGTCAGGGGCAAAGGCTGCTCATTATTGCTCTGTCTCATTTTGCTTAGGACGCTTCATCTGTGACAGTGCCTGCACGGTCATACTGGAAGTCTTAGCTCTTGCATTAGAGTCCCATCTTGAGCAAGGTGTCCATCCTTATCCATCTGGTTGTAGCAATCGATTTGAATTTTTAAGAATGAAAATGCTTCTATGGCCAAACTAACTAGAACTAAATTATCTGTGATTCATTATACATTCTAGATGAAAACACATAATAAAATGTAAACAATCTCATTGAAAACGACTGTTCTTGTATTAAGAAAAGAAGGCCATGAGCTGCCTTCTCCAGGAGATTCCTGTACATGGGCTGATGTCTCAACTTGGGATTATGAGAAAGAAGAAGGAATAATCACAAACAGCTTTAAGAAATCGCCTATACACTCATCCATGGAGAGCAATGAATGCAGCACAGATTGGATGCAGCGAGGAGTGTAGGCCAAACAGTAGGTGACGTGAGAGTCCAGAGCAGAGGGCTGTTGGGTGAAGGTGGAATTGGGAACGACCTCCTAGAGGTGGAGGGCCTTGGAGAGGTTGGCAGAGATCTGGGTGGGCAGAGTATTTAAGGGGAGGAACACTCCAAGTATAGGTGTGGGGTGGAATAGGACCATGTCTGGTGGGAAGCGAACAGAGAAAAGACAGGTGAGGGTGGATATCCAGGCCTGCCATCAAAGTGATCCATCAGGGCCTCTGTGGTGGCCAGGAGCGGATTCACTTTGCAATGTGCTCCTGTATAAAGAAGGTTCCTCCTGAGGCCCAGAGATGTCCGCGAGCCTGCTGCAGGCTGCCTGGCGGGCCCAGCATAAAGTCGTCAGGCCGCCTGCCCCTCATCTCCCCACCTCCCGGCCACACCATCTCCCATGTCCGCTTCTCTCTCTGGAGACTGGCCTTTCCACAGCGCTGCAGATCCCACCCCCCGCCCTTCACTGGCTTACAGAAGCCCCATGGCCCTGCCACCCGCACACTGTAACCCCAGGGCCCTGCACTGCTTGGCCAAGGTTTAGTCCCTGAGGACCTGGGTGGCTTGACATGGAGAGGCGTCTGCCCCGGTCCTACCACCTGTGGCCAGGGGGCAGGTCCCCACATTCAAGGGCTCTGAGCAGAGGTAGGTACAGCCTCCCTGCTGGAGGGTGAGGCTGAGGAGCCTCAGTGCTCAGCTATTAACATGAGCAGAGTTCCTAGAAGTGCAGGCATTTTATGGAGTCAGGCTTTCTGATCTTTAGAGCTGGAGGGGGAAAAGGAGGGCCTTCCGCATGGTCTTAACTCTTTGCTCTTCTGCTTTGTCTGCCCACCTTCCCCTAGCATTGGTGCCTTCACCACACTAACCTGGCCTGTCTGTAGCTGGGCAGTGTGGAACTTATGCACCCCTAGGTTACCCCAGCAGATAGGCCATAAAGTCTACCTGGCCTCCAAGGGCTGGCCAGTTACACCCTGACCCTCCCTGATGCTTGTGTACAGGCCCTGGCCACCAAACTGACTAAAGGGTAGCAGGCTTTGGGGCTTGGATGTGGCCCTGTGACTCCCAGGCATATCTCTTGTGGTAGCAGGGAGCTCCTTAGTATAGCTGCTTTGAGGTTTAGCTGGGATTGTTCTTGGGAAGAAAGTAGGGCTTCATGGGAGAAGGGTCATGCTTTACCGGATGTCTCTTCTTGGAGGGTCTGCCACCCCGTGGAATACAGTGAGCAACACCACAATTGAGCTGTCGAGGGATAATGAGGCCAGTCATCATGGAAGACAGCTGCGGCAGGTGCTCCCCAGTTCTGGGGCTGAGTTTTGCTCCCAGCCAGGTGTAAGGTCTTGTTGCATTAGGAGCTTGAGCTTTGATATGATGTCTATTTTTGTGTAACCAAGAATTAGGGAGTGTTACGGAGCTGAGGACATCTCAAGGGTGGGGAGAGCAGGGGAAGGGGCCACTGGAGCCCAGGGCTGGGAGTCTGAGCGACACTTCTCACCCTGCCCTCAGGAATGAGGAGGAAACTCCTGATGGGTATTCTGATTCTGATATGGAAGTCTTTGAATTCCAGAGCTCTTAATGAGATAACATTAATAAACAGCTATCATTTTGTCAAAGCTTTAAGTGGATTACCTCCCTGACTTCTTAAAAAGTTTCTATTAACTTGCTTGTTTTATACGTGTGGAACCTGAGGCTTTGAGATGGGTGAGCTCTTTGAGGTCTCCTGTGTCCTATGTGGTGGGGCTGGGGTTTTGCTCCCCGCCTCCTGACTGTCCAGCCTGTACCCCACCCATGTGCTCTGCTTTCACCCACCCGCCTGTGTGGTCTTGAGGCTGGGAAAGGACGTTTGAGGACCGTGAGCTTCAAAGGCCAAAGCAGACTCACATCAGATACGGGGCCCCCGGCTCCCAGAGGGCAGCAGAGCCGGAGGCAGCCTCCAGCCCTTCCCCGTGGGGAACAGCAGAGCACCCTGCCCCTGGTGAGACCCTGGCTCACACACACACACCTGTCTCCTCTCTTCTCCCGCCATGGGGAAGGGCTCCCGAGAGAATGAATATCCCTTTGGCCATTTCTCTCCAGTTACTCAGTGGGGTCTGGTGGGGACTTTGCAGCCACTGCCTTGTGGGTCCCTGAGCATCTGCCTCCACCTAGGGCAGGTCCTGGCCAGGCCGGCTGCTGTGCCTGTGCCCATGGGAAGGTGAGTGGGCTGTGGATGGAGAGCGAAGCGTGATAATGTGTGGTCGTCTCTGTTGCTGCTTTTAAGAATTGGCCTTGAGAAACTCCTAAGGGTTGATAAAAACGGTCTTCATTTCAAAAGCTAGGCTCTGGGACCTTGACCATAGGGAGGAGGCAAGATTCCCAGCACTGGTGAGGAAGGTTGTTCCTGTCAGATAAAGGTTTTTGGTGGGTTAGGATGCCCAGTGGCAATATGTTGGTGTTTGCTGACACTTCCACCAGCTGATGGGAGAAGCAACAGAGTCAATGTGGGGTTAGAGCCAGAGGTAAACCCACGGGCTTCTTCTGTGCAGGGGCTTCATGAAAGGAGGCTCTCTCCTCCCCAGAGATGGGAGTGGTTGGGCGGCCCAGGCACATGGTCAAGTCGTGTGGCAGGCGGTAGATCCTTCAGAGGTGTGCCTTCCCCACCTGGGGGCTGAGCGCACCAGGAAGTTGCAGCCCTGAGCCCGTGGGATGGCTGTGGCTGGTGAGGGCTCCAGACTGCTTGTAAGAGAGGAGGGAAGGGCGGCTTGTGAGCAGGGCAGGCTCTATGAGGTGTCCACCCAGCAGAACACTAAGGGGAAGGAAGCCTGGCATTTAAGGGTGCTGGAGCCAGTGAGCTAACAGGCAGTGCTAAAGGGTGAGAAAAACCAGGGGTGGTAGCCTGGGGTGGGTGGAAGAAGGGGTGTGAGGGGACCGTCTGGCCAGGTATCGATGGTTCACGGTCACCGCTGTACCAGCCGCTGGAGCCTTCCTGCCCCTGGCTCTGCCATCATGGTCCGCTGGCTGCAGCAGAACTCCCCACTCCAGAAGCCCGGAGACATGGCTGGGCAGTGCGCTGGGGACAAAGTGATGCCCAGCAGGCCCAAGATGCTGTCTTCGAGTGGAAACTGGCAGCCTCCCGACCTCTAGTGCTCTTGGCTTGTCCCTCTCACTTCGCACAACCCTGACTCTCATTTTACACCCCAGCAACCTGGGAGCTTCCACCTGAGGACCAGGGATGCCCCGGGAAGGACCTGTCAGGTTTACCTGGGACGCTCGGAGGGCTGGCTACGAAGTGAACAGCAGTCCAGCTGCGTTGACCACTGGGTGCCTTTCTTCCTTGACTGTTATAAAAGAAAATTGAAAAAGAGCCTTATTGTGCCTTAAAGCCATTTTAATTATAACTCATTTAATATCAACTACTGTAAATTCCATTTTTAATGTAAGTTTTATAGTGATGCAATAAAAGTGCCTCCTGATTAAACTGTATTTGAGGATTTATCTCCCTGTACACAACCAAGTACCCATGGGAGCCCCTGCCAATTACTTATTCAGACAACAATCAAAAATCTCCAAGAACTGAGTAGAAGGCCTGGCGGCGGAGGCTCCGTGGGGGGCGGGTGTAAGGAGGTGGGTGTGGCGGGCTCAGCAAACAGAAGCTGCCCGAATTGTGACGCTCACGGCCGTTTCTGGGCCACAGGTGCTTATACTGCCAGTTCTCCTGCTGGTGCCACAGTCGCGGAGGGGAGGTGATGATGGAGAGGGGCTTGTTTATCAGGCAGAAGGGGTAACTGAGCAGCCCTGAGCCAGACTTACGCCCAGGGAACAGTCTCTACTCCAGGAACAGCCCCTGGAGGAACCTGCCTTATCTAAGGAAGCCCTTTCCCCTGTCATTCTGCCCCCCCACCCCCCACCGGCCGCCTTGATTCATTTCTGACCATGCACTTCTTAGCATGACATGTTCTAATAAATTCCACTTACTTGTTTGTTGGGGGTCCCTCTCTCCCTGCGTGATCATAAGCTTCGTGGAGCTAGAGGCTGTGGCTGTCCTGACGCTGCTGTGTCCCCAGGGCCGTCAATATTCACTGCCTGACTGAATGTAGGAAGAAAGCAGTGAGTGAATGAATAGGTCAGGAGACCACAATCAGGAGCTCTCCTGAAAGCCCTGGGTGAGGAGCTGAATGTCTTGGGGAGAATCAAGGTGGTGGGAATAGCAGGACAAGGCCTTACAACAATGCCTCTGCAAAACCAAGCCCACGGAGGCTGGAAGTGGTGAAAGAGGAGGTGGAGAAGTGGAGAAGGGGCCCAGGAGGCCAGAGGGACTGCTGGCCCAGCAGGAGGATCAGAGGACAAGAGGAGAGATTCTGGTTGGGATGCTGAGATTAAGGGCTTTTCACTGTCCCTTTTGGGGGAAGAGAGTGTGCCTGTCCTTAGACATCTGCCACCTCGGGTGTTCTCAGCCTTATTGCTGTCAGAGCCCACCCCTCCCAGCTGGGCGGCAGTCTGCTTTTTCACCCACCCCCAGCCTCGCATGGCTCAGGGACTGGGCATCTTCATGTCAGACCATCTACATCTGTGACACCCCTCCCTCAACTCCATATACAAACACAAGAATGAAATAGAGACTCAGACGTGAGGCTGTGCTGGAGGGCAGCCTTTCTTCCATTTTTGTCTTTTTATTTTCTAGACATAGGTTATTCTAAACCTCATCTTGGGCTTGCAGCTAGCAGAAAAAAATGTGACATATTTGACTATCATGTTAACCAGGTTGATGCTAAGTTGCGTCATCTACTGCATGGTACCTGGAAGGCATAATGAATAGTAAAAATGTCAACTGTCCCCTTTCCTCCCTGGGGCCATCTGTCCTTGCTCCCATCTGTTATCCCCCACACACTCACAAGATGGTCTTGGTTTGCTTAAGGTGTGAGGATTGCTGGCAGCATTGGGGAGCTGCTTGTTTGGCAGGCCATGTAGCTTTCCAGAATGAGAAGGCATCCCAGGGTAGCCCTGTTGCTGCGGAAACTTACCTGAAGTCGGGCTTTGATGATAGCTGTTGTGCTCTATGACCCTCTGCAGAACCACACTGGCCTTCTGCATTCTTGCCAGGAGATCTTGAAATAATCTCATCTTACTCTTGTAATAAATGTGTTGAGGGCCTATGCTATGCTAGGCCCTGTGCTGGGGTAAGAGTTGAATGAGATGTGGACTGTGGGGGAGACAGATGCTCCTCCAGTGTGACTGTCGCTTGCTGTGGTTAAGTAGCTCTGCACCTCATGGGCTGGCTTCTGCGGATAACGTCTGTTAATGAAGTGGTCCCTCTGGTGCTGAGTTAGAACCCCATGCTGCTCACTGTTAGGACAGTCCTGCACTCAGTGATTGCTTATTCTGAGGGAGAGATGTCGATTATTTTCTAAATCAAAAAGTTAATTAGTGTTTAATTTGTTGAGTTGACAGAAAGAAAAGTGGAAAGTGTCCCTCTTTCCTTCTTCATCTCCTAAATCGGGCTGTGTGCGGGTGATTATGTCTAACACAGTGGAGTGATCAATTCGTCATTGACATTTAGTCCATCAAATGTAATTTCATGTTTACTTGTATCATCACTTGGGTAGGTTGGCCACAGAAGACTGCCTCAACTTCAGAGCCAACTTTTCTTTTTTAATTGTAAGTAAATGACCTTTCACGTGTAACTTTAAATAATACCTGGAATTTAAAATCCTCAAATGTTCATATACTACTCTATTCATTCTTTACTTTTAAAAACAAGAAAATGAACATCCAAATAATCTTGATTTCTGAAGGCCTGGTAGATTTCTTCATCCTTTCTTTTCTATCTGCTTCCTTATAAACACCATTAACACTTTTCTCTTTAGAGTATTACAGCTTTTCTGCAGGCTAGTCCCCCTCCACTCCCCACCAGAAGCAATGGGCAGAATGGACTGTGGGACCCTGTATCTGAGACGTCATCTGATTGGTCCCGCCGGAGCTGGGCGGTGTGCCCGCTTTACAGACGGATAAACTGGAGTGGGGGGTACCTGGGGGCTCCCTCAGGACTGCAGCTGGTGCAGCCACCAATAAAATCCGGTCATTCAAACCTTCTGGAGACTGAGGGTCTTGTTTCACAGTCTCCCTCGTGGACATGATAAAACTGATGGTCCCGGCAAGTATGCCGCAGGGAGACTATTAACAGGTTCATCATGGTGATTTTTGTTTGTTTGTTTAAACAGATGACTCGCACCTTAATTAGGAAGAGATTTCTTTGATGTTTTTTCAAAGTCATCCATGCATAGTCTCCTCCTTTTGTCTTGATAAACGTCTGATTGAGACGCTTTGGGTCCTGTGTAAACAGCAGTCTCCTTACACTGATCCACGTATTAGACAAGAAAGAGCAGGGGCGCAGAACTTGCTGACACCCTCATGTTTCTGCCCCAGAGTGTTGGAGAAGGCTGCTTCCTTTGCCTGTGTGGCAGTGCCCCAGCCCCATCCCTTCTGTCGTTGGTCTCCTGAGAAGGGCGAGAGAGGCCTCACCCGATGGGGCAGCTTGTGGGCAGGGGTGCGTGGAAAGCACAAGACCCTTGCCCTGTGCCCAGAGTCCCTAGCCACCTACGCACCTTGGTTTAGTTCTGCCCGCTGTTGTGTCGTCCCCGTTAACTTGCCTTTAAGACATTACGGCCACACCTCCTATTCCAGGGGCTCCCAGCATGCATGCAGTTCTCTGTGAGGCAGAAGGTGAGCTCTCACCTGGGATTAGGTGGCATTTCACAAGAGACCCCCCCCCACCTCTGTGTTTGATATACACTTTGAGCACTTGCCACAGGGCTCCGCGTGACTGGAGGAGGCAGCGAACGTCAGACTCTCTTTCCAGAAAACTCTGTGGTTTCCTGGATTATTCAGCTTGACTCTCAAGTTAGCCCTTAAGTTTAGGGTTAATCCCCTAATCGTCTCGTCCTCTGCTGTTGAACACCCAGACATGGGCTAGGAAATCTAACAGCATGATGGTTTTCTTTCTGCCTTTCACTGAACCATAGAAAGGAGGTAAAGTGTGTGGAATGGTGGGTGTGTGCCCAGTAAGTGGGAGCCAGTAATGGAATACATGCTGCATAAGGCATTACTTTATTTAGCTGCACTCTGTCAGTCCAGTGAAGACTTTAATTGCAGAATGGTGTCTTGCTAGCAGAAATAAAAGTGGTTAAAGTTTTAAAAATTCAAATGAATAAGTGAAAATTTGTTAGAAAGGTTGTTAAAGAAGCATTAGTTTTAAGAGCATTTCAGATATGAAAAACTTAGAATTTAGATGTCAGAATTTCAGTAATAGTGCTGTTAGCAAAGCTTCTATCTCTGCTGTACCAAATGGCTGATAAATTTAACACATGGACTTCCTTTGTAGCTTCTCCAGCCAGTTGGATGGAGTCTGAGGAGCTCTGAAGCAGGGACTGCCTCAGCTCCTCAATGCTGGACTGAGGCGATGCTGGTCACGGACTCACCAGCCGGACACTGGCCTGGGTGGACGGCTGGCAGCTGGCCATTTCAGCAGCACACTCACCTCTACTTTGTCTGTCAAGACCTGTCCAAGTTGAGCTCCACCCAGCTTACTGTTTTCATACCATTCCTCTCTTATAGCGGGTGCTTTTTATCCCCATTTTCCCAGTCCACAGAGCCAGACCTTTTCCCAGAAGTCACTGAATCCCATAATATTTAAAGTGACAGACTGAGACGTACGCTCTAACCAAGGACAGCTGGCTGCATGGATGAGGAGGTGTGACTTGGGTCTCTGGCCAGGCTCCACCCACTTTTCCCGAGCCTCACACAGTTCAGACCCTGAGCACAGCCTCTAATGGAAGTGAGGAAGACCCAAAGATGGAGTCCGAGGAGCCTCACTTACACTCTTTTCACAGCTCTCAAACTTTTTGGGAGCTGAGCATCTATAATAAGTTCTTGGATTATGAAAAATATTACTCAGTACTCACATTATATTGATTCAAAAATAAAGACTATGCAGTTCAACGGCAGAGTAAAATACAGCTTTATGGGATGGTAATTTTTTACTTAAGTTCTACATTATAGTGGTAAATAATGGATTCAGGAAGGGTACAATGAGAAATAAAGCTGTTGCATTGTATTGGTTAAATGACGTTTAAAATGATTTGGCTGTCAAATTCATGGAAAGGTTATGAACAGTGAATGAAAAATCTAAAATTAATTCCCTGCTTCAAGAAAGTGTGATTTATATCATAATAAAATTAGATTTTTAGTTAAAGAAATTTAGTCATGAAGTAATGCCCATCGCTAACTCTCATTTATAACCATCTGGTTTAAAGCTTCTGCAGCAAATAATTTCTTCCTTAAGCAATACGTCCAGGGCCTTGGTGTCATTTATGTCAATGAATTTTGTTCTGTACTATTGTGCTACGACTTTTGGGGGATTGCTTTTTCAAGTACTGGAGAGACAGATTCTTATTTAGCCTCCGTAGTCGATGGAGCGTTGAACTCATTTACCTTCATTAGTTATCTTCGTGAATGCCGATGATGATGTTGGCCACCATTTGGAGACTGCTGTATGCCAACCGGCACAGAAAGCGTGGCAGGCTGATTGTTATTTCACTTACTCATCACACTGCTCTATGAGGAAGGTACCAGTCCTGCCTTTACAGATGACACTGAGGCTCAGGAGAGTGAAATATTGGCCAAAGGTGCCAGGGGCCCAGCTGGGAGGAATGAGCCAGGACCCAGCCCAGATCCACATGACTTCAGAGCCCCAGCTTTTCATCCCTGCCCCAGGCCTCATGACTCTTTATTGAGCATTTGCTTTGAGCCCTCACTCAGCCACTTCCTACATGTGTGGTGCTCAGCAAGCTGCAGACTTTCTTCCTCATACGCGGAACCTTCCTCATCTGTGACATCAGGAATACGATTTACTCCCTCTATTCCACAGACTTCTGATTTGTACTATTGGGTACTCTGTCCTATTTTATTTTTAAATGTTTGATTGAAGCATATGAAATATATAGGAGAGGGTACATATCTTCAGTGTAAAGCTCAATGAATTTTTTCCAGAATGAACATACCCATGTAACTACCATCAAGGTCACAATCTAGAACAGTCCCAGCACCTGGAAACCACATTTGTTGTCCCCTCAGTCATTATACTCCCAAAGATGACCACTAATATATCACCAAAGATTCCTTTTGTTTCTGAAATATATAAAAATGAAATCCTGTAAATTGTACTCATTTGTGTCTGTCTGCTTTCAGTCAACATTGTGAGATTCATGTCATTGCATATTGCAGGGTCTGTTCTTTTGCATTGCTGTGAAGTTTTCCATTGCATGAATATGCCAGAATGTATCCGTTCTACAGCTGCTGGACATTTGGGCTGTTCCCTGTTCTTGGCTATCATGCATCATGCCGCTACCAGCATTCTTGTACCTGTGTTCTGGTGCTTACACGAATGTGCTTATGTTGGACATTTACCTAGGAGAGGAATTGTTGGGTCAGGAAAACAGAAATCACACTGGTTTTTAATAGAAACATAGGAAATGGTTCGACAGATATTAAAGGATTGAAAGACAACAAAGGAACCACTGTGATAACTCAGACTTGACTGTAGGAAGCAGATCTTGTCTCCAGGGGAAGAGCCCCTTAGGACTGAGGCTCAGCCCAGTGAAGGGAGTCAGGCCTAGTGCTGGTTCCTCCAAATCCTTGTATGCATTTAGCGTTATCAGTTTTTACGAATGTTATCTTTTCTGTCATGTATAACAGTATCCCATGGAGGTTTTAACTTGTGAAGTTCCTATTTAAGTCTTCTGCTCATTTTTCAGTTAGCTTATTTATATTTGTCTTATTTGTTTGCGAAAGTATTTTTCTGTATTCTGAATGAGTGCTTTTTCAGATATATGCATTGCAAATATATTCCCTTAATGGTTCAATTTTCATTGTCTTCATCATATCTCTTAATGAACAGAAGTCTTCATTTTAATAAAGTCTGGTGTATCATTCTTTTCCTTTATGGTGCTGCCTTTCACATCCCATTTAAGAAATTTTCATTTACTTAAAGGTGATGAAGATATTCTATTAGGATATCTTCTAGAAACATTGTTTTGCCTTTCACATTTAGATCTACAGGCCATCCAGAGGTGATTTCTATGTATGTTGTAAGGTATGAGATTGAGGTTTATTTTCTTTCAGCATGGATATCCACTTAGTCCAGCCCATGTATCTGTCCAGAAAGCTGTCCTTCTCCCATTGCTTTGCACTGACTCCTTTGTCATAAACCCAGAAACTTGATATGTGTGTTTTTTCTGCTCAATTTTGAATTCTGTATACATTTTCTCTTTTTTTTAATTGACCCGCCACCTTAAGGATCTACCAAATACATTAATGTTTTCAAAGAACCACCTTCAGTTCTAAATTTTTATGGTATAATTTTCTCCCCTATCTCCTTGATGTCTGCTTCTATCATATTTCTTCTGTTCTACTTTTTGTGGGCTTAAATTGTCCTTTTTCTAGCTTTTAGAGCTAGATACTTAGATCATCAATCTCTAGCCTTTATTTTTTTCTAATGCATGCAGTTAAGGCTATAATTTCCCTCTAAGCACAGCTTTAGCCACATCCCTCATTTTTAAAAATGCTGTAATTCCATTGCCATTCAGTTCAAAACACCTTGTTATTTTCTTTGTGATTTTCTTTTGGAAATTACACAATATACTTCTAAGTCCATTTGTCAAATATGTGATTTTTCTCTATATCCTTCTGTTATTAATATCTAATTTAATTTCACTACAGTCAGAAAACTATGTATATTCTGTATATGATTTCAATAATTTGAAACTTCCTGAAACTTCCTGATGGCTCAGCATATGCCCAATTTTTATAAATATTGCATGGACACTTGAAATGAATGTGTCAGATGCAGTTATTGGATACAATGTTTGATCTACATCGTCTAGATCAGGTTGATTAATCATGAAGTTTAATCTTCTATATCCTTACTGATTTTTCCCCTCTACTTAGTCTATCAATTAGTGACAGAAGTTTCTTAAACTCTCTGAACATTATTGTGGGTGTGTCAATTTCTTTTAGTTCTTTTAGCCTTAACTTTATGTGTATTAGGCTATGCTATTAGGTGTGCAAATTTGAAATTGCTATATGTTGCTGTTAAATTGTCCTTTTATCATTATGAACCATCCTTCTTTGTCACTAACAATTTTTGCTTTAGAGTCTATTTTATCTATGCTAACTTTCAGTTGGAGTTAATAGAGTTTATCTTTTGACATTCATACTCTTTGTATTCTTTTTTATTTCTCTTGTAAGTGGCATGTAATTGGATTTTGTTTTCTCTATTATGTCAGTCTTTGTATTTTAATTAGAATATTTAGTCCATTTTAAATCTAACATACTATTCTGCTTTTTTATTCCTTTTCTCCCCCCATCCTTTCTTGTCTTTTTTCGGACTATTCATTTTTTTGTTATTTCACTCCTTTGGCCTCACAGCACTAATTTTACCATTTTTTGGACAGTGATATGACATTTTAATACTTTAATTCCATTTGAACTCCTGATCTTTTGCAATCACATTGTCATGTATTTTATTTTTACAAATATCATTACCTTGGAAGAATTATTGCTGTTGTGCTAAGCAGCCAAAATTAGGTTTATCCATCTTTTAGCCCTTTCTGGTGTTCTTTATTCTTTTTGCATACCCGTGCATTCATCTGAAAATTTTTCCTTAGTTTCCTCTCTAATATTGTCTTTTCTTCTTGACCCCAAAAGGATGCTAGACAGAATGTGAAGTTGTGAAAGACAGCATCATTTGTTAAAAACATGCTGGGTGCCAAACAGTCTTCTTGGTTGTGGTGGTGAGGAGTTGGCCCAAGTTTTGTGTTTTTTCTTCTCCTCCTCTTTATCTGTCTTCTCTCCCTCAGTTGCTAGCATCGATTTTCAGCTTATTCTCAATATTAGGCTTTTTATCCTAACCGGGTTATTTATGGTGAATTGTAGATACTTATTATTAGTTAAGAACCATAATATGTATTTCCACCCTTTCTTCCTTATTTTTTTCTTCCACTGGGCCTTTTCCTGTGTCCTGAGCATTCCCTGGACTTTCCCGTCACTCTACCTTATCTGGTGTACCCTCCCTCCCTTATTCCTGTCTGCAGGCCTGCCATTCTTCAGTGCTATTTTCAAAGGTTCTTTTAAAAACTCTTTTCCTTATGCTTGAAGCTGAATATGGATATACTGGTATTTGCCAAGGCAAAATCACCCCTTTATTTCTCAGTAATTTGTGTTTGTTCTGTAGCCTCCTGTTCAGCTGGGAATATCATCAATGCAGCAACTCTGTGTGTTGTACCCATGTACCTTCTGAAACACTTTGCTTTTTGCCCTGCACAAAGCAGGGAGATGGGATTGAATTAAGAAAGATCAAGGGTTCGGTTTAGTCTAGTGGTGTTGACTGGCTATCCTAACTGTCCATAAGATCCTACCCTTTGGAAACTACTGAGTTGAACCTTGTCAATCAGCAGATCATGCCGATCACCCACATAGGAGCAGTGGTGGTCTCCATCATGACACTATGGATCAGAACCTGCTGCTGGTCAGGTAATACATTTTCCCCAGGCCCTACAAGCACCTACGGTCTAGGGTGGAAGGCAGGAGGCCTTGATGTAGAACAAGGTCTTCCTTAACACTTGGGAGGAGCCCAGATTCCATGCAAGGAAGACCGTGAGAGTTGGCTCTGTCTGTTAAAAACTGAATGCTCAGCAATACATTTTTTTGGCGAAGCCCCCAAAGTAAGAAGTTGTTTGCCTTTACAGATGTGTATGTGTGTTGAGAGTTTAGCAGACCCAGTGTTGCTAGATGTCATGTTCTTATGAGATTATTCACCTTTCTATGAATAAATGGCTAACAAAGGTGAGATATCTACAAGTATCTCTACATATGAATTATTCTTCAAAAACAAAGTCTTTCTTTTCTTGCAGGAATCCAGAAGCTTTGAAGTCACAAGAAGAGGAGGTAAGGGAAATGCATTTATACCTATTTTATTCTCAGTGTTGACATTTTGTAAGTAGTTTGTTGAAGCTAAGATGAACGTCAGACAGTGAGCAGCCTGTTCTTTGAAATTTCACGTGGCCTCTTCTGGGTGTGGACTATTTGGCAGTTGCCTCCAGGGACATAAGAGCTGGAACCAGATTTGCTTTTTTGTGTGGGAACTATGTTTGCTACCTTCAAGTATCCAAGGTGGGGTCTGGGGTGCTGACTGATTCATGATCATGTTGACAGTCTTGAGAGAAGCTTCATTTTTTTAGTGTAGTTTGGAGTAATTATTTAGTTTCACCCAGCAAAAACAACATCAACAATAAAAAATGGTTTATGGTTTGAGGTATTTCAAACCGGGGAAAGATGCCACTGTGAAAAATCTTTCTGATTAGATTCTTAGCTTTAGCTAAGCTGAAACAGAAATAACCAATTAATTTCCCTTTTGAAAGCAATTCCATGTTATTCTATTTTCCCTACCACAATTCCTCTAGCACATTATTTTCTGATCTCTGAGGTAAGTACATATGGGTGGTCATTTCTGAAATCTTTTAGTGGAAATTGAAGTCTCCTTTATTCACTTTCAGCAATATCTAGTCTCCAATAAGAGAATTTTTTTTTGTATGATTTATGGAATCATCACCAATCACCCCTTCATTGCAGAGATAGGAGGATGCAGTCAGAAACCAAAGTGAGTTCTTGGTCTAGGGTCTGGCTTTTGGTTTCAGCCTTAACCACATCCTCTGTGGCACTGTCTCCAGAAACAGTGGCAGTCTACAAAAGTGAGCAAATTCCATATTGGCTCATAAATCTAACATATCCTTGACTCAGGATTAGTTCTCATTTTACGCATCCAAATGGAAGACAGAATGGCCATGGTATCAAAGCCTGTTTCTAGAGTTGAGAAACCTAAACTTCCCACATTATCTCTACTGGTATAGGCATTGAAATAGTTGCTTTCTGCTGTCCATGGTGCTGGACTGCTGGCTTCAAAGGATCTGTGTACTGCGGCTCTAGGATGAACATTCTGGTTTCTATACCCATTTGGTTTTTGTATTCAGTGTCCTCTGAACTGCATCTATAGGGTAAACTGCATTGTTTGGGTATCAAAACCAAATGAAACTGGATGAAGTTGGGCAGACAGGGAAGGCATGTTCTTATTAAAAGTTGTGTTCATAATGAGCATGATGAGCATGTAAATTGGAGAGAAATGACCATTAGGAGAGAAGTTGGAGTGAACTTTGGTTTTGAATACTATTCTATTCATGTTAGTACCCCTGAGTGTGAATGTTTTGAATAAATTTGCATTACCGAATCACATATAAACCTGTTTTGGACTCTGACTCTCCTTATGTTAGAAATGTCTCTAAATAGTTAAGACTGGGGTATGAGAGAACCTTGTGTACTTTTGTCCAAAGTCATAAAAAGGCTTGATTGGTCCATGCTCCAAATCCATAGAAGACTGAATGTCCAAGGATGAACAAGGGCATGGTTGGGCTCTGCTCTGCTCTTCCATAGCCCCTTTGTCTCTGGAAGCAGCAGCTTTCACAGCTGGCTGACTGGGAGCATGTGTTTTGGGTTTGTACTGACAAATTTGTCCTAACAGCACATAAACTTTTTCCTTCCTATTGTGAATGATGTCTTTCTTGCACGTTCCCATCAAAGTTGAGTGTTTTCAAGTTCCTGAAATTTCGCAGTACCTTAATGCAATCCTTATAACCTAGCAGGAAGGACAGAAGAGTAGGATCTTGCAGGTTGGTTTCAAGTATTTTTAGGTCTGAGAAGGTTGTTAATATTCTTGAGGACACTGTGTGAGTATAAAAATAATAGAGGCAGTGTGACTATTTCAATAAATTATTATTCCTACAGATAAGAATAAGACATTATCATCCAGCAACAAACAGTTAAGATTGGTTCCTGAGCTCTGACTTGACTAGGAACTGAAAGAAGAGCAAATAAGCAACACTCTGAATTTTTCTGCTCAGTTTACAGGCCTAAGAGATTCTGGAGAAGTCTGGAGAGGTAGCCTCTGGACCACAAAACCTAAGCTACTTTCCTGTTTTTCTTTTGTTTTAATATTGCACCTAACTCAGGGGTATCATGTCCGTCCAGGGTTCAGTGCTCCAAAGGGATGACCAGTTGCAAATTCACACTATGTGACTTTTGGAGACTCTTGATTAAATCTGTGAAGTGAGATGTGGGAAAGGCTATTAGCAGTGGGAATGGAGTCTATGCTAAATCACAGTGGGATTGGAGATGGTTTGGGTAACATGAATGCACTCTGTGCCTTAGACCTGCTTTCTGCCTTATTTCCCCTGTTCCCCTCCTAGTCTTGGACCCACTGGTGTCCTGGTTCCTAAAATATAACCCACCTTTCTTGCCTCTGGCCTTACTCACATTGTTTCTGCAGCCTGCATGCTCTCTGTCCTACATCTTTGTCAAATGCCACCTCTCCCTCATCTCTTCTAACTCTTTCTTGAAGCATGGAGATTACTCTACCTTGTCCAAGAGGTAAGGTCTCCTTTTGGGTCACTCATTCACAAGAGTAGAGACCCTTCCCTCATTTATCCCCAGATCCCTCACAGCCCTAGCCCAGGGCCTGAAGTTTGCCCAACAAATGTTTTTTTAATTAAGTGCAAGCTAGAAATTGCTTTGTGTGTTTTTTCTTTTCAAGGAGATCTTGTCCTAATGTTATACAAGTGAGGCACTGAGGCTTTTGGTTTCAGGAGGGTGTTTTGTGAGGAGTGTTCTAAGCATGTCTATTGGCTATTCCTAGTTGAGCAGTTGATGAAAGTTCTCCATGTTCAAATAAGCTTGGTATTATGGGTTGACTAGTGTCCCCTCAAAAGATATGTTGAAGTCTCAACCCAAAACCTGTGGATGTAACCTTATTTGGAAATAGTATCTTGGCAAATGTGTAATCAAGTTAAAATGAAATCATGCTAGATTAGGATGGGCCCTAATCCAGTAAGTGATATCCTTATCAGAAGAGGGAAGTTTGGACACACATGTAGGCAGAACGCTGTGTGATGACGGAGGCAGAGATCAGAGTGAGGAGTCTATAAGACAAGGAAGGCCAAAGATTGCTGGCAACCACCAGAAGCTAGAAAAAAGCAAGGCGGGATCTTCTGTAGAGTCTTCAGAGGGAGCATGGCTCTGCCCACACCTTGATCGGTGACTTTCTGTCACCAGAACTGTGAGAAGATTAATTTCTCCTGCGTTAAGCCACCCAGTTTGTGGAACTTTGTTATAGGAGCCCCAGGGAAATAACATATGTAGCAAATGCTAGACTCAGTACTGAGCTGGTTACTGTTATTTTTACTAAAGAGCCTCTCATATCTTTAAGATGCTAAATATGACTCTCAAAAGGGGGTGTAATATGCAGCATTTCCTGAACTTAGTTTCCCAGGCCTCCTAATTTTGTTGTTTTTGTTCGTGTCAAGGCTGGCACAATGCCCTGTGCAAGTTCTGCTCCAGAGAGTTTCAGGAAGGGGGTGCTTCCCAGTGCCCAGGGTGAGGACAAGCCCTGGGACTCCTGACTTCAAGGGTAGTGCAGCGACAGAATGGGGAGATGATGGTGGTGATGATAAAAATGGCCCAGTTGTTCTGAAGTTTTCAGAGAGCTTTCACATTCTTTACCTCCCGTGGCCTCTAGCAACCCATGACATGAGCAGAGCAGATAGACCCTATACACAAGACTCATTCCTTCCTTTCCAGGCTGATTTTAGTGGGACGGGGCCTCCTTCTGCACCAGAGTCCCGCTGATGCACTGACCCTCTCACTAATGGGAGGCTTCAATGATTTCGTCCTGCTTCACCGTCCAAGGGCTTCTGTATCTTCCTGTCTACTGCCAAGGCCAGAGAGCTGAGAAGAAGTAAAGTTAGACAAAAAAATCCTAGGGGAGCTTTGCTTCAAAGTTAGATTTGTGGTAAGGACTCTCAGGGGAACCTGGAGGGAGACACATAGTATCCAAGATGGTGGCAGGACTGCAAGACTAGTGGGGTGTCTTTTGGGAAGGGCACATGGCTGCCCTGGCTGGATGAAGGCCTTGCTCCTTCAGGGCAGTCCTGCGATCTCCTCCAGCCCTGGGACCCACCTGTGCCAGCTGCATGGGGAAGGAGAGATGGCTGCATCTTCACTTGCTTTCCACCGCAGGTGTTTTTACACCTCCCTCTAGACAGCTGCAATTTAATTTCAGCTTTTTCTGATGCTTCAGCAAAAGGTGCCAACCTTGCCTCTCCAAGACACTCCCGTGTCCACTCCTAGGGCTGGTACTGATTGTGACTGCCAGAATTCATCTACTCAGACCAGTACTTTTCTCTCACTGATCCCATCACTTTGAATTATAGCCACGAGAGAACACTTGAGTGAGCTGGGCAAGTGGCAGAGATAATTCAGCCTTCGTCAGGCATCTCTTAGGAACATGGGGCGATCTATAAACCATTCCAGATGTCTGTGATTGTGCTGTGATTAGAGGCTGTGAGTTTAGGGGTGGGCACGGATGTCACGTTGCATTGCCCACCCTCCCAAGATGGCTCACTCCCATGTGCCTGGCTTCTGGCAGGGCTGAGAGGGAGACCTGAGACGAGGATGCTGCTGTCATCAGGGAAAAGAGAGGGAAGTGACCGCCACACACACAACCCTGGTGGCTCGGACTCCTTAGCAATGCAAATCTCCTAAATAAACATGACCTGCCAGTCTTGAGTGCATAACTAAAGCCTCCCTTTCTGAAAACCCTTGGAATTAGTTCCTAGTTTGGCAATGCTTCTAGTAGCCCCTTTATAGTTCTCTGCATCTGGGTGAACTTCAGCTATCAAGAATTGCATTCTGTTTACCATTCATTTTGATTTTGTTTAGCAGGTGTTTTCTGGATCTCTCTGTTGCCTACATAATCTGTCTTAGTATAATGTGAGTGGCTGACTCTTTGGTGAAACAGATTATAATGAACTCCTAGCTTCTTTTGGGGTAACGTCTTAATGTCTACAGATGTAGGGAACTTAAAAGGGAGCCATCCAGCTTTGACAGGGCCTGGCAGTGGGTCCTTTTCAAGTGAAGACTGCCATCTGGGGAAAGAGCTGGAGTCTCTGTCCCCATCCTCCCTTCACTCACATCAGTGGAGCTGCTGATTCTCTCCTACTGCCACTGGGCTCCAAAAAGTTGGGAGTGATATCTGTCTCCTTCCACTTCTGACCCCACAGAAATTGACTTTCTGGGAAACCCTGCCCTTTTTTTCAGCTGCTGGAAGACCACATTGCCCCTGGTTGCCCCAGGTTCAGTGGGAAGTTCATGGCATAGCTGGCTGGTGTGTTCTGGTTGAATACAGTGATTTGATACCTAGTTTTGTTCATGACCAATTGGCTAACACTAGGATCCCACCTCTCCACTTACTCCCAGTGTGACTATAGGTAATTTTCTCAATCTTATCTGAAAAAAAAAAAGGGAAAATAATAGTATAGACTATGGTCCCAGCTCTGGATTGCAAGAGCCCAGCCTGCACTGAGTGAAGCCTGAAGGTCTCATGAAGCTGTAGACTCCAGGGGTGGATCCAGCTTCAAGAAGAGCTCATACAGAGGCCCTCACGCTTTCCCTCTCCTGCCTTCTCTTGGCTCATTGGCCTCAGCCACACAGCCTTGTGGGACGGCTGCTAGCAGCTGCAGCTCACAGTGTCCTGACTGCTCACCAACCCAGAGGGGGAAACTGCTTTCCCCCAGAATGTCACCAGAAAAGTCCCAGCAAGGCCTCTAATTTGCCGGGCTTGTATCATGACTCAAGTCATAAACCAGTCACTGTGGCACAAACGGGATGGAATATAGTGACTGACCAGGCAAGATGACATGTTCTCCCTTTGAGGTTTGAAAAATCACCCTCAGTCGATGGGACAGGTTTGGTCCTCAGAAGAAGGATGCTGGGCAGCACGCAACCGATGCCCCTCCTGGCCACATGGTGATGTCGGGGAGGGGCTGGGCACGGGGAGCCTTGGACCACGTGAGCAGCAGCACCAGTGTCCTGTGAGGTTGGTCGTGTCCATTATGGCTGTTCCTGTAGATCTAGCCTTAGACAGAGAGGAAGGAATATCTCAGCTCCCAAGTCCATTGTCTCCAGGCAGGCTTACATGTGACCTTGCATGTTGCAACCTGTTTTCCCATCAGGAATAATCTGAAGCTTAGCCCATTCCTATCCCTCCCCTCTGTCAGAGTCCTTAATTTTGTTAACTTTCTGCAGGAATTCTCTCTTCCCACAATCAGAAAAACCAAATAACTCTCTTTTTGATGATGTCTTTAAGAACTGAAGGACAAACACATGAATTTCTCTCCTGAACTTTCTGGCACTAGGGTCAGAAATTGCCCTTGAGCATCACAGCTGCTGACCCTTCATATTTCCCTTCAGTTACTACTTTGTAATAAAGCCCAGGAAGTGAAGACAAAAGGGCCCTTCCCAAAGACCAAGCAGAGCATTAGCCAAAGGACTCTGGGCTGCGGGTAACCACCCACTTCTCCCCCAGGATAACTCTGTGCCCGGGCCTGGAAACACCAGCCTCGGCGAGCCTGAGTTCTCACACCTGCCCCTGCACGTGATCTCCTGTGATCAAAGGTTGCCCAGGCTCTGGCTGAGTTCCTATCCCCTGGCTGGTTTCAGCTCTCTCCAGTGACTTGGAAGAAGCAGGACTTTGTCATGTGCAGCTCAGCTCTGATGGTGGGAGCCACTCTTGCTGCTGTTTGAACTGCACATGTGCAACCCCTCACCCAGGACTTCAGCCCCACAGGACGCAACTCTGGTGGTTGGGGTCTGTGCCCTGGAGCAGCTGTCATGCTGCTGTGTTGGGTGAGGCCCGGGAGAGCAGGGAAGGAGACTCCTGCCCAGCTCTCCGGCCCCGTACGCACAGCAAACACTGAGGAAGCATTATATGCCTGGCACAGCCCAGGACTGAGCCAGCTCTGTGTCACAGCCCCACTTCTCACAAGGTAATATAGCACAGGTATAGGGGCTTCCAGGTTGTCTACCTGTGGATCTCATAGCTGTAGGGCCTACTACTTAAAAGGTGCTCATGCAAATGAACTAAATCTCTGAGTTTGTGACCCACAAGCAGTAGGGCCTTGGTAGGTCTGGGCAGGGTAATGAACCCCTGTGCCATGAGTTGTGCTTATCAAGGAGTCCCCAGGGGGGTTTACACTGCAAATTTGGGGCACAAGTCCTGATCTGTAATTTGTGGGAAAAGAGTCATAACTCACGAAAGATGTGGGCTGCCACAGACACCCAAAGATGGTGAGGCCAGCGTTTTGTAAGACTGCACTGCCCTGGAGCGCAGTGAGCTTGCCGGTCAGGGCCTGGAGAGGGAGGTAATGACACTCCCGGAGGCTTCCTCCCTGCCAGGAGGCTTGCCACTCTGCTTGGAGGTACCACCAGTGAAGGCTGACGTGTGTCATCTCTACCCCTTGCCTTGCCTGCAAGCCAGAAGTTTCTCTGCTTTTAGGAACCCTTGAAATTATGTTCTCCATAACAACACTGAAGCCTTTTTCCAACTTGTTAAGCCATTTGCCCAGCAGTATTAACGAACCTGGTGGCAAGCCTGTGGGGTTAATTATCTGTGACTTAAAAATCATTTGTTTCTGCCTCTTTTGTCTCCTTGATGCTCAGCAGGCTTTCTTTATTAAGAAACGAGGTACAGAATCCAACTGACATTATGTTCTAATTTTTTTCTTGTCATCAGAATTAGTTCATCTTTTAAAAGAAAACAAACCTGCCTTCTTATTTTCAGATTGTGTTTCTGTTAACAAATCTTTAATCTCTCAGCTTCTGTTGGGAACAGAGCCCAAACTGGAAATAATCTGCGAGATGCAATGTCTCATCTGAGCGAGGCCTGCCAGTGCTTCCTCTCCTGACTGACCGCACTCCCCGCTGCTGGGCTTCTGGCCTGTTTGTCTCCCAGGGCTGTGGGAGGGCTGCACGGCGTCTCCTCTGGTGCCCACGCTGGGCCTGGTGAACGAGCCGGTGCATTACAGCCTTTCCAGTGATTCTCTGCACCATCCTATTTGGGTGGCCCTTCTTGGCCAGGGCTGCTGTTGGGTTCCAAGAAATCCTTCAGGCTATATGTGTAAAAAACTTTTTGCAAAATGTTGAATTTTGCATGAAGTGAGATTAGCTTACCTTATTCTCTCCAAGAAGTAAGAGGACATTGGCAGCAGACATGAGCAGGTTCTGATGGGCCACTGGCTCTGTAGAATGGTGATAGTGACTTGCAACCTTATGGGACATGGGTACAGGCAACAGGGGGAGGTCTGGGTCCATGTCTGTGCGCCAGCCAGCATAAAATTGAATGGCACATGGTGCTTCGTCACCCACTGCCCGCCTGTCCCATTCTCTGGAGGCCACTGTGGGGTGTCTTGGCGCCTCAGCTACTCTCGCACCCCTGTACTGCTTCTAAAGCAAGGTCTGGAAACCTAGTTTGATGATTATTACTTCTAAAGGAGAAATAGCTCCTGTGGAAAGATAATTGCCATTCTTAGGGGTTCCTGGATGTTTATTGGGTGCTAATGGAAGATCCTTGGGCAGATTGGAGTTTGCTTGGTGTGCAGTGATGACTGGATGTGGCCCTTGACGTTACAGAGCACGTGTGTCAGTGAATGTGTCAGTGGACGAGATGTATGAGTGTCCTAAAGAAAAGCCACCTGGCTGGGCCTGCACCACGGCCAGGCTCCTCGCTGGTGGGCAAGTATTTTCTCAGTGTAGACCGACACAGAGGCCTGGGAGAACAACTCTCTGAATGTTCTGGTGGAGGTAAAGTCTTGGGATCTTTTCTCCAAAGGATGATTAAGTTGGCAGAGGGTCTCCTTTTGACTCTTAATGGCACACTCTATCAGTGGGGGCATTTTGTCACAAATAGCAAAACCCACCCCAACTAGTTCAAACAAATAGAGGACCTTATTGGCTTAAGTAACTGGACAGCTGGGCAGCAGGTCGAGGGGTCAGAGGGGCTGGCTTCAGGCCTACTTGATGTAGGGCACAAGGGCGTGGCTTCTCTTCATTTCCCCCCAACAATTGACTGCCTTTCATGGTAGGTGCCAACCTCCCCGTCACAACTCCAAGCCCCATGATACAGAGCCTCTGGTCTGATATTTCCTGAAATAGTGCTCAGATCCACTTGGATTGGATGGGCTTCTGAATCAGTGAGGAGACCAGGATGCTTGTGAACTGCTGGGCTTAGCGAGAGTCCAGGCTGTGCCCCTGTCGTCTAGCTGTTGTGAGCTGAGAGTGGGAGGAAGATGGGCCCCCAAATGGCAACTGGGGCTCTGCACATGGATACAGGAAGGTCAAAATCCACTATGTGTATTACCATGTACCTAATTATTTCACATCTGGGCTTATCTCCATCCCCAAAGACTTTGGAGTGCCTCAAAGGCAAGCCTAGCCTAGCAAGCACTCATCTAGCATTCCTGGGAGGAGGCATCTCTCATCTTCCGAGATGGAAACCAAGGCTGAGAGATGGCATTGTGTCTCAAAGCTTCTAAGGGAGTGTGATTGGAACGCAGCTCGCTGATGACAGGTACAGGGCACTTCTGTTTGCTTTTTCATCATAACTGTCTTCAGTGACTAGGTCCCCTGCTCTTTCACCCCCTGACACTTTGTTTGGTGCAGGGACCTGGTGGGGGGATCAGGTATCCACTGGCCCAGACTGTGGGAGGTGTTCCTGTCCACTTGGACCCATACAACCTCTCTTTTCTTTAATCCTTCAGCCACAGGGCATAAGGATCACAAATGAATATGCAAATTCCACCCTGGTTGCAACTGCAGTACTTACCTCAATGAGGCTTCTCACAGGCTTTCTTTTCCACCTTCACAGGAGATCCTCTTCTCGGGAAGGGGGTAGTGGGGCTCACTGGGCTGACTGTTCCCCGGGGCATCACACAGCAGGCAAGGGCACAGATGAGGCTGGGGCCTTCGGGCCGTACATCTAACCAGAGCTGTTGTTCAGGACCCCTTTTTACTGGACAGTTTCCTGATTGTCCGGGTATTAATTTAGGGGCAAAAGCTTGTTTCACTGCTTTAATATAAATTCCCTAGATTAGAAGAGTTCTTAATGGCAGCATCTTCACATTCAGTCTTTTATTTAATCCTCAGATACACTCTCTGACATAAGCATTGCAATTTTATTTTGTAAACAGAAAAAAAGGGGAACCTTCTGAACTCTCTAGGAAATTGATCAAAGAATTAAAATGGGCTCAAGTGGGGACATTCAGGAAAGCACATTCGTGCTGGAAATTCAGCAACGTTTGTGCAATTCTGATGGAAATGTTCACCACATACAGGGACTCCCCGCTCTGCAGCTGAAGTCCCTGCAGGTTAGGGTCCCGGGGCCCAGCAGGTCTGCTGCTGGAGAGAACAGGGACCTCCACGGTCAGAAGACATCGGCCCTAAAAAAAAATCACAGGTCTGGAAAATGAGTTGTGGGAGCAAAAATACATTTCAATCTATTTGTTTTACTAAGTTTGGCAGTTATTTGCTTTCTCTTTTTGCCAGAAGCAGCATGGGAACACCCAGCTCCTTGGCTGCCGCATTTGAATTTTTATCATTTGTGTGAGTGACTGCATATTTGGACACAAAACGGGAGTCCTGTGGCTAAGACGAGACATTTATCTGATAGGGTCAGATCTAATGTCATGCTTAGAAACATCAGCTGAAAATAAAATAAGTTTTTTTTTTTTTTTAAGGACAGCCAGTCTGTAAAGTTGTGCTTGCATTATTGCTTTTCCCCTTTACACAGAGTTTAAAATGATAACGTCTTATACGTGGATGGTGTTACCAGGCTGCTTTTTGTTCTCAAAGAGTGTTCTCACTGGTCATCTCATTTAATACACTCATGAAAACCTTTAAGTTAGGTAGAGTGAAGTGTATCATCACTGGTGTCTGACAGCTGAGGAAACATGCTTAGAGGGGGAGGGACTTGCCCCAGGTCACACAGCCTGTGGCCTTAGGGCTGGAGACAGGACAGTCTGCTCTGCGCTCCCTGCCACCAGGCCTCTTTTCTCAGCGTGAGTTCACGGCAGAAGTTTTCAAATTAAAACCCAGTGGGAAAGCACAGAATTTTTTGTCTTGTTTTTGTTCTTTTAAAAATAAATTGTTATAAAGACAACTTTTCTTATCTGTCAATGTAATGATCCCATACCTGGGGGACTCAGAATATTCAGAATGTGTGTAGGGGAAATGGTTAAAGTTAATCATTTTCACAGTACCTGGCTGTGGTGAGGTTTAATTAACACTTGACATATTTCATGGTTTAAATGATGACAGTTTAAAATAGAGCCAGAGAAAGCTGGAAAATACATTCATTACCGTGTGTGGAGTGCTGCATTAGAGTAACCCCCAAATACAGATGTTCCCCAGACAGGCAACTCTGCAGCATTTTCTGATAGCTACAGATGTCCCCGGAACTGAAGACCAAACCAAGAACTCCATCCCGCCCCTGCTGTCATCATGCAGAGGGAGCGTGGGTGAAACCTAGCGGCATGATTTGATTCTCACACCATATTCCAGATGCTAACCTCCCCGGTGCCCTCCCAAATCCAAACCTCTCAATGGCCTTCTGCAGAATTGCTAATGAACAAGATACTTCAGGGTGTAGTATGCGTTGAACGAATGAATGAAAGCTATTTTAAGGGATGACAAACGTCTCCATGTGTTTCTTAGGAAATTGCATGCCTTTCCAAGATGAAAAGGTGGAGAAGCAGCTTCTTATTGTGGTTGTGGTTATTTCAAAAGGGCAACACCGTCTGTTTAGGAAATAAAGAATTATTCCTTTGCCATGAGTTTTCTGGAAAAGGAGCTGTCCAGAGTAGACCCATCTGTCCAAATTTCAAGTTTCAGTTTGGAGAGTCCTGAGAGAGAGAGGAGATGAAGCCATCTCAGAAACGGAAATGCTGTTCGACGTCTGTGAGCTAATGCTTGTTCATCACTGACAGCAGGGTCTGTTTGGATGCTGGTGTCATGGATCAGAGGCACTTGGTTTACAGTGAGATACATATCACTGCTGGCCAAGCCCCATTTGAATGACCCGAGAGCATGCTGGGTGCCCCGAGTGCTCTGGTCCAGGCACCCTCCGAGCCCCCTGCCTCACTCTGGTTTCCAAGGCCAGTCCCACAGCCAGCCTCATGGCTGCGCCCCGCTGTCCAGCAGCCTGCCTGAATGCTGTGCATGGCTGAGGTCACACCCTCCTTGGGGAGTCTGGTTTGCTCCTTGGTGCTGCCATGCATGGGATCATCCCACAGATCCAACTCCAGAGGCAGGAGATCCCTGTGGGGTCTCCCCTTATTTTCACAGGCGAAGACACAGCCTGGAGCAGGTGAGGCAACTGGGCTGACGTTCCACGGCCAGCGAGTAGCAGAGGCAGGACGTGATGACCCGAGCCAACATTCGCAGACCTCAGGGCCCTTGTGACTGTCTCTCTTCCCTCTCTTCCCACCCTTGGGCCAGCTTTCCTCTCTCTCTCTCAGGGGTGGCACCATGTCCAACATACTCTAGGTGCTCAACTACCATTTCCTAGTAATGGGCATTCTGGCTGAGTTTTCTAGTTAAATTCTCTGCTTTGACTTTTAAAAGTATTTCTAAATATTTTGTTTTCCTGTGGGGGGCTAGAGGCCCACACAGGAGGGGGCACATGGTGACAACCGTCATTATGACAGTCCCCACTGTAAGATTTGCCAAGTGATGTGTTGCAACACTCTCAGCAGTGCAGTGTGGCCAGCTAGAGTGATCTCCTGTTTCACGGCTTCGAGAGGATTGCAAAGTGCTTGGCTGGCGGGGTGCTTCAGTTGGTTGGCACTCCTTATGTTGACCCTCACGGCCACAGAATATTCGGAGTCCTTTGTGATAGGGTGTCCCTGCGTCTCATTGTTGGACCTCCCTAGGGCCCTTATCCCAAGGACTCTCAGCTCTAAGGCACATCTCCAAGGCTGTTTCTAAATGGTCAGCCCTGAAAAGCTTGAGTGCAGGGGCCCTGAAGGCTGTGCCCGATGGAGAGCAGAGTGGAGGATCAAAGGGAATAGGGAATGGGAACACGGAGGCCAGACCCTGAAGCCATGGCCATGCATCAGAACAGGGGTGAGGATGCCGGTCCAGGCTGTGGGTCTTGGGCAAACCTGAGCTCCCACCCTCGTGATACCGTGAGTTATAGGCACCACTAGGCTTTCTGTCTCCCATGACCTGTGGAGGACAGAAGGAGAGTTCTGTGTTGTGGGTCCAGAGACCCAGTGGCAGACTGTAAGTGGCCACCGTGGTTGGAGCCCAGGGAATGACAGGAGCAAGAGACCTTGTCCGTGGGCTGCCTCAGCCTGCACCCGGCAGGGCTGGGAAGGCTGTGGCTCTGCTCCCGTGTTCAAGGGGCTGGAAAGGACTTTTGCCCATATGTGCCTCTCCTGCCTGCCAGCTAATGTCTAAACTCACCATTTCAGCTTCATCTTCCTTCTCGGGAACAGCCCCCGAGTCATGTTGGGTCCTGAAGGAGTCGCAGAGCTTGTGCCGAGCCGTGTCATACCCACCCGGGGAACTCGCCAAGTCTGTCTGGCTGTTTGTGAGAAAACCAAACACAGCCTCTCCTAAGACTCCTGTTGGGTTTGTATGGTAGGTGTTGACCTGGCGGCCTTGTGGGCCAGAATCAGCCTGTGGTCATGTTGTGTTTGACATACATAGTATTGGAAAGTGTTCCATTATCCTGAAAAGCGAAACACTGTTAACTCTCAGCCCACATCACCTCATGGCAACAGCAGGCTGGCATGAGCAGCCGTGTTCTTGGTGAGTACACATCCGCTCCTGTTTGCCACAGTCCATGCCATTCCCTGGTGAATCCTTGATACTGAATGTCAGAGGCAGTTTGGAAAAATAAATATGAACACGTTGAAATCCCAGAAGAGCCATACTCATTAAATGACCTGAGTGGACTCTGTAGGTGTTTGTGTTTGCAGCCCGTTTTGTACTCGGATACGCGACCTGTTAATCACAGCAGAGTGGAGCCAGGAAGATGTGGGGAAGCAGGAAAAAGCAGGGAGGAATTTAGTGTAAATTCCCAAGTTACCCTACGTGGTCAGCCCTCCTTGCAAATCTCTGGTGAAGCTGGTGTCTAGAAGTGGATCCTTGGTTTAGGCAGTTGGGTCTTCCATCAAGCTATCTAATTTTCTGATATTTATGCCTTGATCTGTAAACATGCACTCTAGGCTATAAGCTTGCAAGTGAGTTTCCAGCATGGTAATTAATATTTGTGCCTTTTATGTAAGTTATGTCTTTAAAATGGATCAGTTGCTTTAAGCATTCAAAAGACATTCCACATATATAGTAAAGTAATTACTTTCCAAAGATATTTCCCGCTGATATTTTGTTACATTTAAATACACATTTACAGTACTCAGTAGACCGGAATAGTTCTGATTTGTATATTTTGGTCCACTGGGATTAAAAAAAAGTTTTTTTTAAGTATCTTTTTAATCAGTGTATTTATCCCAAAGATTAGCTCATCCAGAATCAGTCACATGGTATTGGAAACATAATAAACAAGATGTGTTCTCTGAGCTGATTTAGAATTTAAGGAGTGAGGGCATCTCAACCTGAGAGTGATCATGGCTGACTTTTCATCTGTGTTCTGAAGCATCCTAGGGCTTGGAGGAGCCGGCTGACACCCTCTGTGTCATGTTCTTAATGTGCAGAATTTAGATGATAAACTACTGTTACTGTCCTATATGGTGAGAATTAATACTTGCAAGTAGCATGTATTGTTTTAATAAAATAGTCTTCATTGTTTGCTTTGTACATTTTCTGCTTTATTATTTTTATTATTTCTCTTGCCTCTAATTGGTAGCTATTAGGTTCTCATTATTTCTTTATTAGTCCTTTTATAAAAACTATCCTGTGATTCATTCTCCCTCGCACACCTGCTTTCCCCTAGATGTCATGAGCAGAGGCAAGGTGCAGGCAGACACCACTTGCCTTCAGAGGAGCTGGAGCTACAAGCAGCTTCTCCGGGCTTTCCCCTTGTCTTTAGGAACAAAGAGCCCCAATTCATTGGCTGCTGCGCTGGGAAAGGACTTGCATGAAGCCCAGGAGATTTATCAGAAAAACATCGTGAGTCCCAGTGAGAGAGCAGGACTAGCGGGGTCTGCCCGGGGCCTGTGAGCGCCTATGGCGGGGGAGGAGCATGGTATGCCCACGCAGCCAGGGACAGGCCCCGGAAGTGTGCTGTGCCCACGTAATGGGGACACTGCATCAGGGGCAAGAAAATCATCGTCACAGTGCAGGGGAGCTGGAGTCCCTTCTGCCTGTTGGGTGGCTCTCCCGCCACATGGCCAGCAACCACCGCCCTGGGACGTTCTCCTACTCTTACTCCTCAGATTATCTCACATCATCCACTGACTGCCATGTTCTCTAATTTTTCTGTGTGGTTTTCAACTTTATGTAGCCAGACAATTCTGAGTATGACCCAACTTACCGACTATGTAACTTCGGGCAAGTCACTCAGTCTTCTGTGCCTTGGCTTCCTCACCTCAGAAATGGCGGCAATGACTCTCTGTCATGGGCACTTATGTGGATTAGATACATATAAAAATGCTCAGCCCTGCCCCACCTGAGCAGACCCTGTACCAGCCGGTACTGTTAGCTCTTGCTCACACACTTTGGGGCTGGGTTTGGCAGGCGTTGTGTCTCCTAATTCTAGGAGGGTCTATAGTACTGGGAACTAGGATATCTTCAGTGAACACTTACTGAAATGAATGGGGTTAGAAAGCCTTGGATGTCGTGGGCCAAGTTGTTTTCTTTCATCACAACTAAGTCATCATGTTGACCTACAACTTTAGGAAGAGTGGGCAATAATAAGGTGAAAACTTTAGAACCGTTGGTGCAGGCATTTGTTTCTGGCTCAATAAGAGACGAGATACCTTAGCTGACTCTCTTGCTGAAAACAATTTAAAGTGATGGATAAAATGTTTAATCTTTTAGTGACATCCGTGAGAAGGCAGGGCAGTGAAGATTTCCTAAGAGACCAAAAACTAAGTGGAAGTGGAAAATCAGGGCTCTCTGAAGCTGCCTGTTAGCTTTGAGGGTATTTTCCCAATGCTGGTGACCTTGAGCTTTGATTTTTATTACCTCAAGAGTTTTGGGGGACAGGAGCCAAGTGTAGGACATATCAGTGTGTGAGTAAACCCCACCCACCTAAAGCGGAGACCCCCAACAGGCTCTCTCTCTAGTGTAAGGGAGGAACAGAAATAAATGTGCCCTGTCTCCCCGCAGGGGTGAGTGAAGAAAATTGCCTGCCTCAAACCTTGGTGCTGGGTAGAGGGTCAAAATAGCCCCTCGGAGAATTAGAATCACAGCTGGGTTTCAACTGTATTCATAAACTGACTGGTCTGAGAAAGCTTCAAGGCATGAATTTAGTGTAAAGCAGCCCTGGCTGGTAGTGCTCCTGGGTATGTTGTAGAGCAAATACATATCCTGTCTAGAAGACCCTTTCTGCAACATGGTCCTAGAACAGTTTTGATACTACTCTCCAGGGAATATGAACTCACAGTCAAAAATCAAAAAATAGGAAAAAAAAAAAGAAAGATCAATTAAGAATCCCTGTTTTTCCGAGGGGGATAAACCAGTAGAAATAGAACTTCAGATACTGGAATTAACAGATTCAGAATAAAAACGAACATATAAGATAACTGAAAATATGAGCAAAGAGTAAGATTATAATAACTGATCACTTAAAAGACAACCAAGTACAATTTTTAGAAATGGAGAATGTGGCTGAAATTTTTAAAATCAGCAGATAGATTTAAAAGCAAATTAGGTATAACTGAAGAGAACTGGGAGAGCCGAAGAAGTCACCAGAACGCGCGCAGGTGGTGAGCACGTGCACCCCTCGAGGTCACCGGGAAAGCGCAAGAACAGCGCCTCAAGCTCGACCGCAAAGGGGTGCTTAGCGGGTTTCTGCCCTTGATGGATTCAGTCGTCAGAAATTCTAAAAAGATGACTAGAAATACTCCTGCATGTCTGAAGTCTAAATGTTTTTCTAAGTGATATGTGAGTCAAAGAAAAAAAGGAAAATCTAAACAATGACAGACCCTGCATATTGAATTGGGGGAATACAGCGGAAATGGAAATTAGAGGGAAATCTATCATTTTAAGTAATTCCATTGAAAGAAAAGAAAGGCCCAAAGTTAATGAATTAAACATACAACTCACAAAGGTAGGTACAGAATAGCCAGGTAAACCAAATGAAGTCGAAGAAAGTAAATAGTAAAGAGCAATATTAAAAAGGAATGGATTGAATGATATGAAAAGGACTGTTTCAAAGAAATTGAAACAACAGAAAGGATAAACAAAGCCAAGTGCTGGTCCTTTGAAAAGACTAATAAAACTGACAAAGCGCTGCAAACGAATAAAGACAGGGAGAGAGAATAAATGCATAATCTGAGGAATAAAAAGGAGATGTAATTATTGAAGCTGAAGAAATTAAAATAGTCTTTTTTTTTTTGCCAATAGATTTGAAAGCTCTAATGGTCAAATCCCTACCAAAAAAAGGAAATAAAACTTGCAAAAACTTAAGTAGAAATTAAAAACCCAGTTAGTCTAATAATCATTAAATAAAAATCAGATTTCTACCTAGCAATTGTCCCATAAAGTTGATAGCAAATCCAGATACCAGGGGGGTATAACAAACACTCAAGGAATAACAATTCTGACATCTCACCTGAACTATTCCAGAATGCAAAAAAAAATGGGGATACTTAAGAGACTAGCATAGACTTGATACACAAACCTGGCAAGAATGGTATGAAAAAAAGAAAGGCTTTAATCATAGCCATGAAAATCCTAAGTGAAAATTAGCAAACTAAATGTAGCAGTATATTAATGAAAGATAATAAACCATAATAATTTTGGTTTATCCTGAAAACATGTAAGTTTGGTTGCCACTAGACATGTCCTGATGTATTCCACCACAGCAACAATTTTATGTAGGATAGTCCTATCTATCTTACTAGATAAAGGAAAATCATTTGAAAGATCTAATAATCATTCCTTATTACAGAAAAAAATTATTAGAAAAGGACTAGAATAGGAGGGAGCTTAATTAGCTTAATAAAGCTTAATTTAAAAACCCAACAGCAGACAAATGAGTAAATATATTGAGAATAATGAGAACCAGAATTATTGAAGCTGCAGAAATTAAAACAATCTTTTTTTAGGAAAGGGGGTTACAAATATGGAAAGGGAAGTCTAGAATGTACTTGTTGATTAGAGTTGTAAGTATCAGTAAGAAGTCAAAGTATATGAGGGTTGGTGTAACTAACATTTCCTAGGTTTGTCTGCTGAAATGGACCAGATGCACGACAGCCCAATAGCAATGAAACCCTCAGCTCCCAGATTCTCCACTCAAGGAAGCCAAGAATTCCTTGGAGAAAGTGGCTGATTCCACCACTGGAGCAGCAAAAGTATACAGTGAATCTGGAACATTATTTTGTTCTGGAAAGTAAGGCAGTGCTCAAAGAATCATGGGGACTTGTCAAAAGAATACAGTAGCCAAAAATGAACAAGTGGGACTATATCTAACTAAAAAGCTTCTGTACAGCAAAGGACACCATCAGTAGAACAAAAAGACATCCCACAGTATGGGCGAATATATTCATAAATGACATATCCGATAAGGGGTTGACATCCAAAATATATAAAGAGCTCACACACCTCAACAAACAAAAAGCAGATAAGCCAATTAAAAAATGGGCAGAGGATCTGAACAGACACTTCTCCAAAGAACAAATTCAGATGGCCAACAGGCACATGAAAAGATGCTCCACATTGCTAATCATCAGAGAAATGCAAATTAAAACCACAATGAGATATCACCTCATACCAGTTAAATAAGCCAATTAAAAAATGGGCAGAGAATATGAACAGATACTTCTCCAAAGAACAAATTCAGATGGCCAACAGGCACATGAAAAGATGCTCCACATTGCTAATCATCAGAGAAATGCAAATTAAAACCACAATGAGATATCACCTCACACCAGTTAGGATGGCCAACATCCAAAAGACAAACAGCAACAAATGCTGGCAAGGATGTGAAGAAAGGGGAACACTCCTACACTGCTGGTGGGAATGTAAACTAGTTCAACCATTGTGGAAAGCAGTATGGAGGTGCCTCAAAAAACTCAAAATAGAAATACCATTTGACCCAGGAATTCCACTCCTAGGAATTTACCCTAAGAATGCAGCAGCCCAGTTTGAAAAAGACAGATGCACCCCTATGTTTATCACAGCACTATTTACAATAGCCAAGAAATGGAAGCAACCTAAGTGTCCATCAGTAGATGAATGGATAAAGAAGATGTGGTACATATACACAATGGAATATTATTCAGCCATAAGAAGAAAACAAATCCTACCCTTTGCAACAACATGGATGGAGCTAGAGAGTATTATGCTCAGTGAAATAAGCCAGGCGGAGAAAGACAAGTACCAAATGATTTCACTCATCTGTGGAGTATAAGAACAAAGAAAAAATACTGAAGGAACAAAACAGCAGCAGAACCCAAGAATGGACTAACAGTTACCAACGGGAAAGGGACTGGGGAGGATGGGTGGGAAGAGAGGGAGAAGGGGAATAAGGGGCATTACGATTAGCACACGTAATGCAGCAGGGGGGTGTGGGGGGCCCTGGGAAGGCAGTATTTATAGAGAACACAAGTAATGATTCTATAGCATCTTACTACACTGATGGACAGTGACTGTATGTGGGGGGGGACTTGATAATAGGGGGTCTAGTAACCATAATGTTGTTCAAGTGATTGTACATTAAAGATACCAAAAAAAAAGAAAAAGAATACAGTAGCCAGTTTGAAAGGGCACCCAGTGGCCACATTTGGGACACTTTGAGCTTAAAAAAGGAAAACAGATAGTGATGGATTTTTGGCAGATTGTGTTTTCCAGAGATGGCCATTCAGTATTTCCAATTTTACACCCTGTTTTTCCAACACACCTTGACACCCTTCTTGCCAAGAGGTGCCAGCTATGCCCCCTCTCTCGAATCTTGGCAGGGTTGTGACCATGGTAGAAGTAATGGTATGTGACTTCCAGACCAGATCATAGAGGGCAGGGTATCTCTCTCTTGCTGGCTGGAGCCCGGAGCTGCCATATATGCTGCCTGACTGTCTTGAGGCCGCTATGCTGTAAGCAAGAAAGACCAGACAAGTCCATGTGGAAGAGCCACGCAGAGGGACCCTGAGACCACGTGAAGCAAGAATAATGCTTCTTCAGCTCCCTACTGTTCCAGCTTCAGCCACTATCTGACCGCAACAACACTAGAGCCGTGCCCAGCTGTACCCTTCCCAAATTTCTGACCTGCAGGAATCCTGAGAAATAATAAAATGCCTATTGTTTTAAGGCAGTAAGTTTTGTGGTGATTTGTTGCATCGCAATAGATAATCGTAATAGATTTTGGACCTGGAATATGGAAACGATGCCCTAACGAAAAGTCAAAGCAATGTGACTGGTTTGGGGACTGGTGGCCAAGAAAGCAGGAGGGGCGTTGAGGAGGCCGCTGGTGAAAGCTTAAGTCGGTGTAAGAGTGTCAGCGGAAACCTGAAGAGGCTTGAGCCAGGCACTCCGTGAGAGCTAACAGGCAGGAAAGGAAAATGTAATTTAAAATTAGAAGAAAGAGGGCCCTTGATATGAGTTAGTGGATAGTCTGGTAGTAAAATAATAGGAAAAACATCAAATGAACTCAAGGATCCCACTGAAGAGATTACCACAGAATACTGCAGTATCCCCCAGCTGCTTCTTGCCTGTGATGATAAATGAGAGAAGAGAGGTGAGCTAAGGAGTAAACTGTTAAATATGAAAGAACCAGGACTCCCTGGCTTTGAAAATATAACCATGTCTCATTCCCAGCCTCTCAAAGACGGCAAAAGTGGTCCAAATGAAGAAAAGATTTCAGAGTAAAGATCAAATCCATGGAGGGTCTATAAGATTCTTTTTTAAAACTTCAGAAAAATTTAAGGTATCATAGACCCTTCCAAACAGGGAAAAAAGAAGAAAGAAAAGAAAAAGTAATTTAAGGATCTTAAGTTTGTGTCTTTCTGTTAAACAATTAGGCTTCTACTGTCTTACTGTCACTGCCCCATACCAGCATCACCGGGGGCCCAAGATCCGGGAGGGTTTATCTTGAAGAGGTCTGTGCGCTTGGCTTTTGTCTGGAGAAGTTAGTCAGGCTTTTCACACGGAAACAGAGCCAACAGGATGCATTTATATAGAAAGAAGTTTATTTTAAGGAATTGAATCACACAATTATGGAGGCAGGCAGGCTGGAGACCTAGGAAAGAGTCACAGTTCAAGCTCAAAGGCAGTCTGCTGGCAGAATTCCTCCTTGCTCAGAAGTCAGTTTTTGTTCTAGTCTGGCCTTCAGCTGATTGGATGACGCCCAGTCCGGCCTTCAGCTGATTGGATGACGCCCACCCACATTATGCAGGATAACCTGCTTTACGCAAAGTTCACCAATTTAAATGCTGATTCATCCAAAAAATGTCTTCAAAGAAACATCCACAAGAATGTTTAAGCAAATATCGGCACCGTGGCCCAGCCAGGTTCATACATACAAGTAACCCTCATGTAGTAGATTATGTACTGATACATTAAAAATGCACATGATTTGTTTTTTTTAATAATTATACAAGTTTGGACTGAAAAGGACAGAGATAGTACAAAATGAAAGACCCCTGAATGCTCTAACTTCTATGGGTAGGAAGCCAGATGAGAAAACTACTTAACTACAATCACATGCTAATTTTATGAAAAAAGAAGACTAATTCAGAGGGTGCAGCCAAGAGCCATGGAGAAATATCTTGGGCAGGAGTAGACCTGAGTCCCAATCAAGGAACTGGAAACAAGTACATGCTAGATTTTGGAACATCTATGGATCAGTTGCTGAGATGTGCCTCAGATTTCCTCTTCGTTTAATGAAAATATCTATAGATGTTATTCTATGTCTGCCCACCTTTATAAATTGATATGTGGGGTGGGGGACAGAAATTGTGTGTTTCTTCAGTTTATAGGTCTTCAGATAAAGAACAGTAGTATTCAATGAGCTGAACCCAAGGTACCTTACCTGAGGAGCTTTCTCTGAACCTAGACTTGGTTTAGGTAACAAGATCCTGGGCCTTTTGCAAATGCACTAATAGGCTTAAGGATATTAGGGGCAATGTTTGCATGTGTGGGCAGACGGTGGAAGATAGCAGATTGTATTTTCCAAAGATGGCCGCAATAGTATCTCCATTACGCGTCTTCTAACAATGCGCCTTTGACTTTCCTTCCATCAAAAGATGAGATCTATTTCCTTCCCCTTGGATCTGGGCAGGCAGGCTGACTATGGTGAAAGTAATGCCACATGACTTCTAAGACTTGGTCATAAAAAGAGACAAATCTTCTGCCTTGGTAACTGGGTCACTAACCCTGAAGCCCTGAACTGCCATGTAAAGGGTTGACTTCCCTGAAGTCGCCACCTGTGAGGGAATCTAAATGTACCAATGTGGGAAGAACACATGGAGAGGCTCTGAGATGATATGAGAGAGAGATGCTCAACAACCCCTCTGCTGGCTAGTCCTGTACTCCTCCAGCCCCAGCTGTCTGACTTTAACCACACGAGGGACCCTGAGCCAGATTCAGCCCTTCCCAGAGTCCCAACCCACAGAAACTATGAGAGATAATAAAGTAAGTGTTGTGGCCTCAAGCCACTGGATTTTTGAATGATTGGTTACATAGCAAAAGATAATTGGAGTAAAATTATGACCTATTGAATAAAATAGGAATCCATGAGTCCATTCTTACAGAAATGAATGAATGATGAATGAATGGGATAAAGGAAAGCTCTTCCTTATGATGGAATGCCAGGTAAGAAATATAGAAGGAATGATGGAGTTAAAAAAAGAGGATACTGACAACCAATACTCAAAATTTGGTGAAGAACTACATAGTTACAAATTCTGAAAGTACTTCTTTACCAATTCTTTAATTGCAAAGGGAAAATGCTAACTCTAGTTTGGAGACACTTGGATAACACCTAACCAATTAAAGCTAGCATCACCAATACTAGGACAAGCCACATCAGTGTCCTCTTGATAATGATGTACTGAGGGGCACAAAAATGTCAGCTCTGTGGTACTCCTGTGAAAAATTTATAACTTGAATCTTATCATGAGGAAACATCACACGAATCCAGGCTGAGGGATACTCTGCAAAATAACTTGAATGTACTCTTCAAAAATATCAAGGTCAAGAAACACACAGACAGGCTGAGGAACTGTTCCAGATAAAAGGAGACTAAAACATAACAACTGAATGCAGTCTGTGATTCTGTGTTGGATCCTCTACCAGGACAGAAAATTAGCTGTAAAGAACACCACTGGGACAATTGACAAAATTTGATTATGGACTGTGGATTAGATCATGGTATTGTAACATGCTAGTTGTTACAATTGTACCTTATAAGGCTGTTTTGATCTTAGGAAATATATGCATTAGGGTTAAAGATCCCTGATGCCTTTAACTTCTTCTCAAATGGTCTCTCAGAAAGCATGCATATATGTATATGTTCATATGTACATAAACACAAATGCATACATACCGTGTGTGTGTATACACATGTATAGTATTTGTATATATAAAGGGGATTAATGAAATATATAAGTAATTATAAAGGAAGTATATAAAAATATAAAGGAAATATATGTATGTGTAAATACAAAGGAAAGACAAATGATAAGCAAATAGGGTGAAATTCATCAAAATGATGAATCTGATAAAAAGTGTAAAAGTTCTTTATACTATTCTTGCTGTTTTCAATTTTAAATTGTATCATAAAGTGATGAACCTATAGCAAACACTGTTCTTTTTTTTTTTAGTTTATTTTGATATCATTAATCTACAATTAAATGAGTAATATTATGGTGATTACACTACCCCCTTCATCAGGTTCCCCCTGCCCCCAACCCCCTTGCAGTCACTGTCCATCAGCGTAGTGAGATGCCATAGAGTCACTACTTGTCCTCTCTGGGTTGTACAGCCCTCCCCGTGCCCCCCAAACATTACATCTGCTAATCGTAATGTCCCTTCTTCCCCCTTACCCCTCCCTTCCCACCCATCCTCCCCAGTCCCTTTCCCTTTGGTAACTATTAGTCCGTTCTTGGGTTCTGTGAGTCTCCTGCTGTTTTGTTCCTTCAGTTTTTTTTTCCTTAGTTCTTATACTCCACATATGAGTGAAATCATTTGGTACTTGTCTTTTTCAGCTTGACTTATTTCACTGAGCATAATACCCTCTAGCTCCATCCATGTTGTTGCAAATGGTAGGATTTGTTTTCTTCTTATGGCTGAATAATATTCCATTGTGTATATGTACCACCTCTTCTTTATCCATTCATCTACTGATGGACACTTAGGTTGCTTCCATTTCTTGGCTATTGTAAATAGTGCTGCAATAAACATAGGGGTGCATCTGTCTTTTTCAAATTGGGCTGCTGCATTCTTAGGGTAAATTCCTAGGAGTGGAATTCCTGGGTCAAATGGTATTTCTATTTTGAGTTTTTTGAGGAACCTCCATACTGCTTTCCACAATGGTTGAACTAATTTGCAGTCCCACCAGCAGTGTAGGAGGGTTCCCTTTTCTCCACATCCTCGCCAACATTTGTTGTTGTTTGTGTTTTGGATGTTGGCCATCCTCACTGGTGTGAGGTGATATCTCATTGTGGTTTTAATCTGCATTTCTCTGATGATTAGTGATGTGGAGCATCTTTTCATGTGCCTATTGGCCATCTGAATTTCTTCTTTGGAGAAGTGTCTGTTCAGATCCTCTGCCCATTTCTTAAATGGATTATTTGCTTTTTTTTTGTTGAGGTGCGTGAGTTCTTTATATATTTTGGATGTCAACCCCTTATCGGATATGTCATTTATGAATATATTCTCCCATACTGTAGGAAGTGTTTTTGTTCTACTGATGGTGTCCTTTGCTGTACAGAAGCTTTTCAGCTTCATATAGTCGCACTTGTTCATTTTTGCTTTTGTTTCCCTTGCTCGGGGAGATATGTTCATGAAGAAGTCATTCATGTTTATGTCCAAGAGCTTTTTGCCTATATTTTCTTCTAAGAGTTTGATAGTTTCATGACTTACATTCAGGTCTTTGATCCACCTTGAGTTTACCTTTGTGTATGGGGTTAGACAGTAGTCCAATTTCATTCTCTTACATGTAGCCGTCCAGTTTTTCCAACACCAGCTGCTGAAGAGGCCGTCATCTCCCCAATGTATATCCAAGGCTCCCTTATCAAATATTAATTGATTGTATGTGTTTGGGTTGATGTTTGGATTTTCTATTCTATTCCACTGATCTGTAGGTCTGTTTTTGTGCCAATACCAAATTGTCTTGATTACTGTGGCTTTGTAGTAGAGCTTGAAGTCAGGGAGCGTAATTCCCCCTGTTTTATTCCTCCTTCTCAGGATTGCTTTGGCTATTCGGGGTCTTTTGTGGTGCGCAAACACTGTTCTTAATAGAGAAACATTGAAAGCATTCCCTTTAAGATCATGAGCAAGATAGGCATGCCTGCCATGTCTCTTCTATTGAACATTGCACTGGAGGTCCTATCTAGTGCTGTAAGGCAAGAAAATAAACAGTATAATAATTGGAAAGGAAGAAGCAAAACTCTAGTTATTCACAAATGATACGGTTGTACAGGGAATACAAAAGATTCTGTGAATAAATTATTAGGATTAACTAATATATTTTAGTAAAGTTGTTAAATCCAAAATTAATATACAAAATCCAATTGTTTTTCTGTATAACAAAACAAAGAGAAAATATAATTTAAAATAATACCAACGTTGCTGGCATCAAAAAAATAAAGTGTCTAAGGATTAATAGAATTAAAATATGTAAGATATTCGTGAAAAAAGTCGTGACAACTTGTTGAAGGCCCCAACTTATTTTAATGGATAAGAAAGCTCCATATTACAAAGAGGTTTATTCTCTCCCTGAGTGATCAGTATATTAACTTTCTGAGGTACATGTGTGTTTATGTGATTTGACAAGCTGGTTCTAAAATTTATATGGAAAAAAAAAGGACCAGAAATACTGATGGCCATCCTGAAGGAAAAGCTGACATTGGGGCGTTCTAATACACTACTGGTGAGAACGCGAATTGTATGAGTCCTTTGGAAAACAGTTTGATCTTATTTAGTGTAGCTGATAGTGTTCACATCCTATGGTGCAAACATTCTGCTCCCAAGTATATACTCTCAGATAATATCTTGCATATTGTGCTGGGAGATATGAATAAGAAAGTTCTAGCAGCTTTGTTATAGCAGTTTAAAACTATAAATAATTTAAAGATCTAGCAACAGAAGAATGTTATATAAGTATGTTTGTTGAGATGGAAAGTTGTTCACAATAAATTTGTAAAAATGTAAATGAGATTAAATATAGAAGTATATAGAACGAAGAATCAAGAGGTTTATTTCTAAATAGTCAACTTGAATAATTTTTCTTTTCTTCATGACTGTGTTTTCTAATATTTTCCCAGGGTAAACACATACTGCTGTGTAAGGGGGGTAAAATCTGCTAACCAGAGACCAGTTGGGGGGTATATTCCTCCCTGTGCTCAGTACATTCACTGGTCCCTTCATCTTGCCCCTTCAGTGTGTATTTACCCAGCATCTGTTGTGTGTGAGATGCTCTCTGCTTGGTACTAGGAGAAGAAAGATGAGCAAGGCATGCTCCCTGCCCTGGAAGAATTTAGTCTATGTACAAATAATCATAGTGCTATTGGTACTATTATGACACTATATGACACCTTCATTAATACGAGTGTTTACTGCCTCTTCACTTCCTTCAAACAACCAAAGAATGTCCCATGATTTCCAACACAATTTCCATCCCTTCTGCTCTCTGCCCTTGCTCATTAAGAGGTGGGTGAAAAGGACAAAGAGGACCTGGTTACATGGCAGAAAAGCCAGGGCAGCTAGGAGTGAAGAAGTGGAGGCTGCACTGGGGAGACATGCCTGGGACAGCTGGGATGTGAGAGAAAGGAAGCAGGAAAAAAAAGATGTGAACAAACGTGACGATAAATTATGTATTTGTGTCCCAGTAACTGTTCCAGAAAAAAAACAAGTAAAAAAATTATGTATATTAAAATTATTTTTGACCTTGAGGCTGGGGTCCTTCAACCAGATTATTTCTCCAATACAGGACCTATGGGTCTGAGTTTAATGGTTTCACAAGAATAGTTATTCTGAATACACAAGACAGAATTACCTGAAACTCCATCACCAGAATAAAAGCAATATGGACAGTAAGAAGAAACACATCAGCATATAAGGGACTCATGAGTGCAGTTAAGTGTGTTAGACAAGATCAACAATAAATTTTCCTTGCAACTTTTTCTGGGGCTTGGTTCTTCCCCATGCTTGGACTTATTTCAGTTAGGACCAGATTGCAAAAGGCAGAGCAGGCCTTGGCTGGGGAAAACAGCAGAAGGCTGCTAACTCTCTGACCTCTTCTGAAACTCAAGGTGATAAGAAAATAATTTGCATCCAATAGTTAGGAAGATTTGTGAACTTTAACATGAAGACTCCTATTTCATAGGCAGCTTAGATTAAAAAGAAATTTTTTTTGGTTTTTAAAATACAACCAGTTTAACTTCCAAGGTGACTTTCTCTGGCCTGAGGCTTCACCATAGAAGTGTAGGTGAGGGGCTGCAGCCCTATTATCTCCGTCCACTCTCCCTGAAGCCAGAGGAGAGGACTGCGGGGAGCCCCAGCTGAGGGGCTACTGGAGAGAGAAGTCAAGAGACAGGAAAGGATGGTGAGGCAGACTGGAGATTCCTCAGGGGCTGAATCCCCCCCACCCCTTCCTCACTGAGGAACTGAGTCGGCCTGCTCTCGGGCATGTGCTCAGGGAAGCTCATCTCTAATGTGAGACCAAGTTGACCCTGAAGGTCAGTTGCCCTCAGGTGGCTTTGCTGGATGTCCATCCTACAAAGTGGGGTGGAGGTCACTGTTCGTAGAGAGCTTGTGTTGCTTACCTGTTGCTGCTGTAAGAAACTGCTACCAACCGAATGGCTTAGAACAACACAAGTTTATTATCTTACAGTCTGGAAGCCAGAAGTTTCACTGCGCTAAATCTAAGTGTCGAGCTCTGTCATGACCTTGGGGGTTACTTTGGCAGCTCTAAGTCCGTGATAAAGCCCTTGTTTCTTTCTTGCATTAACTCTGTGGTCCCCAAGGTGCCTGCTGAGCAGGATGTCCTTGGAACCATGGCCTGGCAGTGTCACAAGAGAGATGAGGTCTGTAGGGTCAGTCCCTCACTGGGTGCTGGGAGTGGGGGCAGGGAAGTGCGAATGTTCTGGATGTATTTTGGCCTCTTAATGGCTGGTTTTCTCCAGGAGCTCTGGGGCCTTTGGCCGAAGGGCAGAATCAGGCCTGGTGCTCTAGGCTGGCTGGGCAGCCCACCTGTGACCAGCCTCTGAGCCAGAACGGCTGCAGGTGGCATTGCCGCTGCCAGTGTGATGAGCAAACACGCTGTGTCTGCCATGCCTTGCGGATTTTTGCCCTCTCACGTTGGGAGAATCAGAAGGCCCAATGGGGTCGATAAGGCTGAAGCCACAGTGCTTTTTACGCATGGTTCATGGGAGGGGTCTCAGTCCTTTCTAGTAAGGTCTTCCTTGGGGGCTCTTTACCAACCAGAACATTGGGCTGCCCAGCACACCTCCCTCCCTGGCCATGTCACTATGGGCTTACAGAGGGCCACACATCCCAACCGGAGGCTGTTTCTGAGCAACGTCAGACCTGGAGATCACACCGCATATAATTCTCTATGCTATGAATTCATAAAATGCACAGCATGAGGGGATAAGGTGAGGGGCAGTAACGGTTGGTCTCTGTGGCCTCAAACAAGTGTGGGGCAGTGCTTCCTTGTAGACGCTCTGGGGGGGAACCTCCTTCCTTGCATTGTTTAGCTTCTTGAGGCTACTTGCCTTCTTGGCTTGTGGTCCTGAATTACTCCAACCTGGGCTTTCATTGTCCATCTCCTCAGACTGAGCTGCCTGCGTCCCTCTCATAAGGACCCTGGATAATGGCTCCCAAGATCCTTAACTTAGTTATATCTGCAAAAGTCCCTGTTGCCGTGTGAGGGAACACGCTCACAGGTTCTGGGGATTAGTGTGGGCACCTTTGGGGACAGTATGCCATCTACCACAGGGCTGGATCATCCTCCCCTAGAACATTCTTGGTTTCTTTTCCCATGATAAAAGGATGCAGGCTGTTGAAGTGTTACTTACATATTATGGTGATAGATGCCAGGAATGAGCTCACTGAAATACTTTTTAGTATCATTCATTTGAGACTGTGACTGTAACTAAGGAGTCTGGTGATTGCCATTCCCATCAGTAACCTGTGATTTTGTCAACTAAAACTTGACTGGCAGTTTGAAAAGGAGTCTTTCCCTTTCTATTATCTCATTTCACACTGATAAATTTCAGATTATAGCTCATCGTCTTAGTAAATACAGTATAAGGGACCCCCCTTGTACTTGGGGGGTACATTGGAAGACCCCCTGAGGATGCCTGAAACCGCGGATAGTACTGAGCCCTATATGTGCTGTTTTTTCCTATACATACATACCTATGATAGAGTTTAATTTATAAATCGAGCACAGAAAGAGATTAACAACAATAACTAATAATGAAATAGAACAAGTGCAGCAACACACTGTCATAAAAGTTATGTGAATGTTGTCTCTCGCTCTCTCTCAAAATACCTACCTTATTGTACCGTACTGAACCTTGTTGCGATCATGTGAGATGATAAAATGCCTGTGTGATGAAATAACATGAGGGGAGTGACATTGGCATTGTGATTTGACCTGCTGATACATCAGGAGGGTCATCAGCTTCTGGACCATATTGGACCGTGGGTCCCTGAAACCGTGGAAAGTGAAATGACACGTAAGGAGAGACGGCTGTAGGACGGTATGTTGCTTGTGCCATCACCGTACCTCCCCCAGAGTTGGGATACCTACTTGGAACAATGTTGTTTCAAGTAACATGTGCAGCCTGGAGGGGCTCTGATTCTGTCCGCAGGGAGACCCAAAGCATATACAGCACTGGCCCTAGTTCTTCCAGCTGATCTTTAACAACAGAAGCAGGATGCTTGAGGCTTCATGAGTCACTGGTAGGAAGGATTGTGAAGCTTGCAACGTGGGTGCCTGCCTGGCAAGGTGACCACTGAGGTCGGGGCTCCAGCCACCTCACCCCTTCTCCTTTCATGCCTCTCACTGATAGCACTAGGGGGCAGGGGACAGTACTTTCTCCAAAAGTGGTACCTTGTAACAATTTAAGGAAATATGTCCACAAGGTTAAGATTTTGATGGAGAGATGTTGAAAGCACCAGTGTGAAAGCAAAGTCACATCAGTGATCCCCAGAGGGACAGTAGGAGAGGGTCAGTTGGAATGGCTGGGCCCATCCTTTTTGTCATTAGCTCTCCTTGCAAAGAGGACTGTCAGCTCTACCCAGAGCCTAGCACTGTCTCCAGGCTTATCAACCAGGTCTGGCCCCTGGCCGCTGTGGTGCAGGCCCATGCATTGGGCACTGGTGCAAGCCTTTCTCCAGTGTCCTTACATTTGCTGTCCAAGTGAGCATGCAAGAATCCAGACCAAAGTTTGTGGGTGTTCGTGTTTGAAATACACTGACTCCACTTATGACCTGTTTCAGTCTGAATCTCTGGCCCAGCTCACCTTGCCTGATCTCTGTGCTGGAGAGTGAGTGATGCCTGGGTCCAGATGTTAGTGAGAGGTTACTCGGCTCTCCTTTGTTTTGTTAAGGCGTCTTGTGTATTTGTGGACTTCATGGGGAGGGTTCACTGTGGTCAGGGTAGGGTCCCTAACTGTAGGTCCACCTAACGGCAGCCCAGACACATAGCGACTTCTAGGAAGAGGAGATGAGGTTGTGTTTCTGCATACACCTCGACCTTCCTGCGATGCATGAGAGCACACTGTGTGTATGTCTTGTTGTCTTGCCTGGCCCACCATCTCCTTGGGGGCAGGGACGACGTTTCAGCGTGTGTGTATATACCTACCTTTCCCTGGAAGGTGCCTAGGCTAGAGCTGAGAACAAAAATACATGTCAGGTGACTCAAGATTACAGGTGGCCCTGAGAACGGCTGTGCGAGGCATCCCGGGACAGCTACTGAGGGGCGGGAAGCAGAGGTGGGAGCCGACAGTTCTGCAAGGCGTCGTCAGCCTGCTCTGACCCTGGGGCTGAGTGTGCGCGGCTGCCACACTTGGGCTGCGGCACGTTCTGGCTCGTGCTGCGGCTTTGGAGGCTGCTGATCCCTAGGGTTTCTGGGACGCTTTTTCTCTTCATTAGATGAGTGATCCCCGCCCTTCGTTTCACAGCACCCCGGGGTGCCTCCCGTTGTCTCAAAGGCGGGCTCAGGATTCTCAAAACCATTTGCTTCAAACAAAAAACAAATACGCAGAACATAGCAGTTTCAGCTGAGTGCGGAGGAGGGGGGAGGAAGAAAGTGCCCCAAAATCCAAACAAGCAAATTCGGTGGCACGCTCCCAAAGGTCACGTTTGCTGCTTTAGAGAAATGAAATGGTCACACAAAGCCAGTGTCTTCTCATAGCGGTTTGGATCAGGGTCCAGGGGCTGCTGCTCTGATGCAACCATACAGGACTTAAAAAAAAAAAAGACTGCTTTCTTTCTCTTTTCTATAGAAAATAAATGTTATTATAGGTGAATAGTGTTCTACTAAAAAAAAACATTCAACAGACATCTGAACCAGCAACTCTGAAGAAGTGAGCCTTTAGCAAAGCAGAACTTAACACTTGCTAAGCCTGTAAGAGTTTGGGAGAGGGTTCAGGACTGGCCATGCTCTGACTGGCTTGGGGTTCCAGCTGCTTGATTGGTTGCTAGGGAGGCAGTCGGGGCCTCAGTTTCCTCACCTTTACAGTGGAGATGATGATAACATGTGCCTCATGAAGTTAAGAACATTAAAGATTTATAAAAACTTTAGAGAAAGAGCCTGCCACATTGTATTATGTAAGTGTGTGCTAAGTAAAACACTGAGAGCCTCCTGTGTACCAGACATGGTGCTAGGTGGGTTCCTGGTAGCTGATGTCTGATGGAGAAGGAGGAGGAGACAGCTGAGTCAAATACCTGCCATGCATGCAAGTCGTGTAATTGTGTAAAGATTCTCCATCAAAACACGGATTCTAAGGCTGCCATTGGTTGTCAGTATTTTGGGCAAATCGTTGGTGTTCTCCAAGCTTCAGGGTATTTGTTAGGGTATGCTAGGTTACAGTAACAGGTAGGCTCTATAATTTCAGTGCCTTAACACCGCAGAAGTTGGAACAGTTTGGGGCAGCTGTTTGGATTGTCGAGACAGCCATCCTCTGCAGGGGCATTCGAGGACCCTGGCTGAGAGCGGCTTCCAGGGCCCTGGACATCACATCCCCACAGCACCAGAGTGGAGGCCTGCCTGCAGGCAGCTCTCACCACCACGCCTATTCTCAGTGCGGGGATGAATCATGTGACCACACCTAATGGCAAGGTTGGCCTGGAGATATCACCCCACTCTGTGAACAGATTTTGCTAAACCTCTCAGTTTTCTAATTTCTGACGTGGAAGGTGAGGTCCCTTGCTGTACTGACTCACACAGGTCATTAGGTGAGGTCACCTGAGCTGAAATGAGCCAGGTGGACAAGGGGAACGGGTGGCTGGGGCCCGGGGACCTTCGCTTGCAGGACAGTGAGGTGAGAGATTAGCAGGCCTCTCAGCCTCACCCCTGCATTGTTCCCTCTGTCAATCAGTTCAACACATGTTCACAGAGGAGTGTGTACCAGGCCCTGACCGGGGTGCTGGGGACACAGTGCTCACATGACAAAGAGCAGATGTGAATTAGAGTCACAGTACAGTGTGACAAGCAGCGGGAGAGCACACACGGGGTGTCTAATCTGGACAAGGTGGTCAAGACATCTTGCCCAAGGATGGGACATGTGCTAGAGAATAGTGGGGGCAGGGCGGGCAGGGCCAGGGGAAGGAAGGGTGTTTGGAGCAGAGGGAATCCCATGAGCAAAGTCTGGAGGGATTAAGAATGCAGCTTGAGTGAGAAACTGGGACTCCGTGTGGCCGAATCTAGGGTAGGGAGGGGAAGCCAAGATCAGAGAGCTTGCTGGGCAGGCGGTGCAGAGCTTTGCAGATGGTAAAGCCCAGTGGGTAGCTTGTCTTCCTGTGGGAAGAGGCCCTTTATTCCAGGGGACTTATTTCCTAGGAATTATTACTGAAACAGCATGAAAGCACACGGTATTTTACCTTGACCATTGCTCTAGGACCCCCTTCCACCTGTACATGACGGATACTGTTAACCACACCCCTTATGTGAATCAGCAGACACTTACCAAAATGATGTGGTGGGGTTTGGACTGAACCTGATGACCAGGGGTCACCCTCATCCCCAGCTCGACTTCTGATTTGGGGGAACTAACAAGTTAATGAGATTTGTGTCTTAGCAGACCTGCTGGAGAGTGCACAGTGCTCTTGGGGCTGGGAGATGGAGCCCAAGGAAACCGGGGCTGCATTGTGGTGTGGTTGACCCCTGGCCATCAGAGGCCACTAGGTCCCTCTTGCCTGGGCCCAGAGCTGTGTGTCCCTGGCTGGGCCACAAGCCCTGCTGGTGATCCCTCCACAGTCCACTTAATCTTTGTATGCTTGTGTTTATTTTGGACCTTGATGCTTCCAAATAAGGAGAAAAAAATAAGAGGGAAATCGAGACAATGTGGACGACTTTTGCTACTCTGAGTTCCCTCAGGAATTCAGTTTCCAGCTCTTACAGGGTCAGTGCTGGCCTGCACGTTCAGAGACGATCCCTGGTCGGTGAAGCAGCATGATGTGTCTGGATGCTCATGGCGTCGGTCGGCGTGGCAGTGAACACGCTCATACGCAGGGGTGGGGTGGGTGTGTGAGGAGCGGTGGGGAGAGAGGTGGAGGGTGAGGGGCTACAACAGAGAGGAAAGGAGATGGGCAGGGGTTAGCGCCACTGGCTCTGCGTGAACCTGGGTTCCGGGAGGAGTCAGAAGCAGTTCTGATGAGAGTGGTGTGTCTCCATGAGGCGTCAAGGCGCATCAGTATTCCTGGAAGCTTGACTCATTTTTGATTCTCTGGTTCTGTTAGTCAAGCATTAGGTGGAGTACCAAAATATACCCTTCAATTTACAGAGAAGTGGAAGGTGTTCAAACACAGAATCAAAATAAAGAATAATTTTTCATCTTCCACTGAAACCTCTCATTTTCCAGCAGTGTAGAAACAAAACAAGAGGCAGTGGGAGCGTGCAGCCTTCGGGAGAGCTGCCCAGGCTTCGTGAGGTTCTCTGGGCAGAGGGTGAGCTCAGGATTCATCTCTTCCCACGCCAGCTGTGGGTTCACAGGCTTCCCCAGAGCAGCTTGCTGCCACTTGTCCCTCTGGTGGGTGGGAAGGAGGAGGACAGGGAAGCATCCTCCTTGGATCCCTTTGAAGATGAAGGAGGCCAACCGGCAACTCTACCACCGAGCTCCAGACCCCAGCACGCTCACAGGTTCCTCAGGGTCCCGCCTCTGCCACATCCAGGCTAGCCAGCAAGTCCTCTTCCTTCTCCTCCTCTTTTGGGTCCATCCCTCCCTGATGCCCTATCCTTTCCCAGTTCCCTGCCAAGGCCTCCCTGACCCCAGTCTGCCCAGCACCACTTCACTGCATGTCCAGGTATTTTTTCCACACTTGGCCAGCTTGGTGTGGGACTGGAGTGTGCACAATAAACTACCTCTCATGGAGAGCTAAATGGCTGCCCACAGAGATCCCTGGGACTCTTCCCTGCCTTTCTGCCCAAATTTGAGGCCACTCTCACCTATCTGTCCAGGAGCGGGGCCCACCCTGCTTTTAGAATGCTTGCTTTGTTCTGGCCATACGTTTGGCTTCCTCTACTTGTGAATAAATTCTCCATTTTCTCCAAGATCAAACTGGAGTCTCAACTCAATTCCTCTCTGTTCCTTTTCTCTGCTTTTTCCTCACACCCCAAACCCACATTCCTCATTGTCCAGTGCTTGATAATGAGGCTACCCCTGGGGGTTTCATGGACTGCCTCACCTCCCCGGCTATGTGGTGAGAATAAAAACAGCTACAACATATTGATCATTTCTGATAGCCAAGCCCTTCTTACATATCACTGCATTTAATATGCTCGATAACTCCATGTGGATAAAATTTAGTTAGTAAATCACACTGCCAGGAATCAAAGCTGTTTACCCATAAAAGCAATGCTTTCAACCAGCATCTTCACTGTGTGCATGGCACATAATAGGTGCTCAATGGTTAATGAAAAAAATGAACAAGTAAGTATGCCTTTCCCATGACCTGTCATGAGGAACACACAATACATGCTCAACTAATACATTTTTTAACCACCACTTGAAGGAACAGAGAGTTAGGGAATAGCGACAGCTCAGGGTGGTGGAGTAACCCAGAGTATTGGTTATCAGTTTCGAGATCCAGATTTGGGTCTAGGCACTCTGCTAATTTGCAGTGGGACCCTAATCATCCTCTGGCACAACTCCCTTGTCTGTATGACAAGGGATGCACACAGGTTGTGCAGTCTCACATTTTGATGCTTTTATTTTCGTTCCCTGAAGAGGTTAATTAGGACGAGGTCCTCTTTAACTGGCAATTACACAGCTGAGACAGAGCTTGTTAGTGAGAATGGCATCCTTGCCGAGGCGGGTATGGTTATTGATGACCGTTTGCCAGTCTCAGGAGAGCAGAGACCGTGAGGAGACTGCTTAAGATGAATAAAAATTTTCCACCATCCGCCACCAAGTGAGAAAGCTATGGACCCAGAGCTGGGGAATGTTAGCCGGCAGGATGTTTTCACGGCTCCTAATATAGCTGGCTCTGATTCTTCCTTAAGCATCGATGCATTCACACTGTGAAATAAAGGAGCTGCCTCTGAGTGGGAACTCTGCCCTTCCTCAAGGGGAGGAAGATATGGACACAGGCCGTGCAGGGAGAAGGAATCCAGCTCCTGGGAACCCAGCCGTCGTCAAACATCACACCTGGCCGACTGGGTTTGGGATTGGAAGGTGTGTGATAAACGAATTGACACAAAGATCTAAATGGCTGCCAAGGATCATTTGCATTTTTGACCCAAGGAATACCTAATGAATGGAGTCCTCAGCCGTCAAGTGCACTTGGACTTACCCCTGGCCCTGTTTTGCCAGGACAGAGTGAAAGCTGCAGCGCCGGGCTTTTGGTGAGACTCCACATCACAGGGTTAAAAGCTGCTGATGCCGAGGCCTGTTTGATCCACGAGGTTATTGCTACAGGGGGCTGTGCAAGGACTCTCTGTCTATAGCATGTACAGCAAATTAGCAACATTAGGTGGCTCTGAGGGCTTTAGAGAGGAGGGAATACAGGCGGGTCAAATTCATCCCTGAAACCTAATGCTTACCCACAGGTCCAAGCTTGTGCGCAGGTGGGCCGCATGCTTCTTGAGATGGGCAGCACACGTGGGCCGGCTGGAGGGCTCTGTGTGGGGCGCGATCTTCCTGAGTTCCCCTCTGTATGTTGGCATCTCTGTAGTGTCACCTTGGTGAGCACCTATGGAGGGCCTTCCACGTGCCAGGTATTGCGGCAGTGCTGGTCCAGAGCATTGCAGGTTGCCGAAGGTTCGGGTTCTATGGTATTCTGCGTGTAGCAGGCTCATCCTGCCAGGTGGCTCTCTACCTCTGTTCCCTGAGCGACAGCCATTTATGACAAGGCTGGGCGACAGACAAGGCATCTTCCTCATAAGCTGCTTGGGGTTGACCGGCTTTGACCTGCTTCTCTGACACCACCAGCGGCTGTCACTGTGGGCCGCCACCCTTCGGCCACCATAAAGCCTTTTTCCTTTGTCTTGTCAGACTTGAAAAACCCGGAGGAATGGTAACCATAATCAATCTCCTTAAATTCTCTAATGGCCTGTGGGATAAAATCTAATTTCTTCCCAGATCCTACAAGGCCCTAAATGATCTCCGTCCTACCTCCCAGCTCACCTCCCCGCCTCCTTCCCTTCGTCCCACTTGTTGCAGACATGGGGACCCGCTTTCTTTCTGCCCCTCAGGAGGGCAGATTTGATCCCACCTAGGGCTTTGCACACGTTGCGCATTTCAGTCTCCCCTGCCCGAAGGGAGTTCCCTCGGATCTTTCTGGCTCTTGCCGTTTGGGATCCCCTCCGAAGTTAACTCCCTAGGAAGGCCGTGGTTGACTTTCTCATCTCAGGGAGCCCCCTTGTCCCTCCACTGCCCATTAGTTTTAGCTCCTTCACAGCTATTATTTTTATTGGAAATTATTTATAGGGTTACCGTCTGTCCAGTGAACTGGAATGCAAGCTCAAGAGAAAATGTCCTGTCAGCACCGTATCTTAGGTGTGTAGAACACTATTGAATGAATGAATGAATGAATGACAATAAGAGTAGCACCTGTTATGAATCAGGCTACATATGTTAACCCATTTAATCATCATACCCCAAGTGATCAATGCTATTGCCCTTATTTTACATACGGGAAAATCAAGATTCATGTAGGTTAAGTTCATTGTCACTTTTAAATGTAATAGAATTCAAACCCAGGACTGTCTGGTCTGGAGACACAATGCACTGTCTCCAAACAACAAATGGATAACTTAGCTATGTTGTCCGCTATCCTGTCCTTAGCACTCTTGGCTTGCCTGGCCTTACCTCCTTAAAGGCCCCATCTCCAAATACAGTCACACTGGGGGTTTAGACTTCAACATACGAATTGGGGCTGGGGGCGCAATTCTGCCCATAATGCCTTTCATGGAAAAAATGTTTTCCGACTCCATAGCTTTACCAGCTAATTAAAACACAGAGTTCCTAGTGAGTGCCTCAAAACAAAACATTGAAATATGTGGTTCCTGGCCTCAAGGAACTTAGAATTCCAAATTATCAAATCATTCAACTAGATGCTCTACTAATAATAATGGGCCTTTAAAATCGGTTCTGATGCCCCTTTTGAAGCCCCTGGGCTCCGAGGTGCTGCCTGGGCAGACGCACAGCAAGAATGTATCACTTGGATAATCTGTTAGCTTAATTTAAAAAGTGGAAGACACTGAGATATTAAATGTGAAAGATGCTACTGAAAATTGTTTAGGCTACAAGTCACATCAGAGAGATGTCTGCATCAGCATTATGTCACGCTTTGGCTTCCAAAATTTAGGCAGAATGTGACAAAGCTGGAGAGGGTCCAGACATGAACAACAAGGGTGAATTAAGGGACAGAAAATAATTCTATGAGGGAAAGTGATAAGAGTTGTGTTTTTTATTTTTCAAATCCTGGAACCCAAGAAGTTACAGCAAATGGGTAATTGACTGTCTTCCAGGGAGCTTAAAGGAAGAATGCTGACCAGCTGTTTAACATTTTCTTGGAAAATTTAATAGGAGTCATGGGCTCAAGTCCAGCAGAAGAAAGGTGGAGGAAGAAGCAAAGAAGGAATCACTTTGGTTTGAGCATGATCAGACGCTGCATTAGATGAGCAAGAGAGCGGCAGCGGTGGTGGGCCCGTCCTGACAGCTGTTTGTCTTGAGTGGTTACTTACTGTGCAAGCAGACGCAGGCCTCTCGCCTGGTGGAATTCTTGGTCCTCATTACTAATTGCCCCCACAGCGGTGTTCCCTGTAGGCACTCTAGGCACCCAGCGACCCCTGCCCTATCTTGCTTTGTGCAGTGTCTCCTGAATGTTCTGTACCTTTTTCATAAAGGGAACTTTACATCATCTAACTGTGCCTCTTGTTATCTCTCCTCAATTGCATCACTTTGCTCTTGTAACAACCCAGTTTATAAAACCATGGATCTGGAAGAAGGAGATTCAGCCAGATGACCTGTGGAGCCTCTTCGTGGCCAAAATATCTATCTAGTGACTTTCCTAGGTATAACTTAACAACAGGTACAGTCTTGCTGTTGCCTGTTCTGCCTCTCCATGGAAGGGAATTTAATGAAAATTCCCACTAAGATGTTAATGGTCATAAAGAGTTTCTCTGGGTGAGTTAATTTAGAAAGAGTTTATAGGATAATGGGCAACAAAATGAAAAAGGAAATCATGTTTATTGAGAATCATTTTTTCCTGTTAAAATACAGCATATTTACAAAGGAGATGCTGTTGACCCACTGATAGCATCCTTTCAGTGAGGCCACAAAGGCTTTTGAGAGCTAACTGGGTGCTAGGCACTCTCATAGGTGCTGAAGAGAGGCAAACAGTGAAGAGGTCCTGACCTCTGGGAGTTTGCAGCTCCTTATCAATTAGGATTTATAACTGCAAATGATAGAAAGCCAACCAATGCTGTCCCAAGGAGAAAGGTGTGTGTAATTGAAAAGGCCAGAGATAACTGGCTCCAGATACGACTGCATTCAGAGCTCAGGAGGGAAGCAAGATGTGGCCCCCCCCACAAGCTGCCTAAGCACAAACCCTGCGGTCTCCTCTCTCCGGCCCTCCTGGGTCTGGGGCCCTCCTGGACAGTCATTATAGAGAAAAGGAAGGAGGGCACCTGAGGTGAGATGAAGACTGTTTGGCCCGGGGGTGAGGTCAGCATCACCCAGAGTGAGGCTGGGTGGTTACTCTAAAGCACATTCAGGGTGCACTCACCCTAAGAAGGATCAGTGGATGATTGATGGGGAAAGGCACTGACTCCCCACCACACCATAACTTCAGAAAGCCTACATGATCCACTCAGGGTCCCAGTAAGAAGCAGAGGTCCAGATCTTTCCCTGCCCTGGGCAGTCTTTCCCTGACACTCCGGCAGAATGACATCTTCCACCTCAGCCTTCCAGACATGTCAGATGCATGCTCGCCCCTTCATCCCAACAGAACTTACCACTCCCATTCTCGAGTGCCAAGCTATGTTTTTCAAAATATGCACAATTCACTATTGTATATAATAAAAAATATATGCATATATCACACACACATGGCTATTGATGAACACAGCCCTATTTTCATTGTATTCAGGGCTTCACTGACTAGTTGCATCCTCCCTCCTTCTGCCCAGTGCATGACCAAGCAGCTCCCTGGATTCAGCACTCCATACCATGCGGGATGCACAGAAGCTCAGGAATGTTTGCGGGATGCCAGAATGTGCAGCTTTCTCCTCTGGGAATGCCAGGCGCCTCTTGCAGGTTGTTTGTGGCTTGTTGCTTCCTGCCTCTTCACCTGCCCTCCTCCCCAATGCTGAGCCCTGTTTCCCCAACACAGCCTGGGCTCTCTTCCTAGGGTGCCTGGTGCTCCCATGCTGCAGCGGGCAGCCTGTGCTTGGAATTACTTCCTTGAGGCCACACAGAGGTCTGCAGGCTGGCAGGGGAGGCTGCTGGCACAGACCCATCACCTCTGCTCAGAAGTCTCTGTTTTGGTGTCTAGGGACACCTGCTGACATGTTCTCAGCCCCTCTCCCTTTGCACTCTCTTTCTCTCAAACCTGTATTTTTTAGCACATTAGTGACACAACCACAGTGCAAAAAGCAAAAGAGGAAGGAAGGAGGGAGCAGAGAAGAGGGGAAAGAGAGAAGAAGGGAGGAGATGAAGAGTAGAAGAAAAATTGAGAAAAGAAACATGGAGACCAGCTTTCTATCCCACTTTGCCTTATTTCCTTCCAGGTTCTTTCCATGCACATCTGTTTTATGTTGTTAATTTTTAACACAGGGGCACCCATAGTCTAATTTAGCTGCTTGTTTATCCCAAGTAATTTAACATAATTTTTTTCTATACGAAATTTACTCTCAGTCTTCTGTGGTTCCCCTTACTGGGACTAACACCTACATCTACTGCCTAAGTATTGTAATTAGACTCATAATGAATGTGTGTGACTGGCAGGGTCGAAAGCCCTGTGCCCTCTCGCTCTGATTAGAAGATCTTAGAGATGACTTATTTTGAATTCTTGTTCCTGACTGTGCCTCTTTGAGCAGAAATGATTCTTGCTAAACAACGAAATTCTCCATAAAAGGCAACTTGCTGGGAAAGGAGGGATAATATCTGGCTGGAAAAGTACAGCCAGTTATTGCATGAAAAACTCCAGAGGGGTGCAGGCACCATTATTACCACTGTTGCCCTGCTCTGAAAGGCGTGCAGCCACCCAGCCGCTCCAAATGGCTGGTGTCCGTCAGAGCTCTCCTTTGCATTGCTGCTTTGAGGAGAACAGCCTGCAAGAGCATGCCCTGTGGTGACCGGTGGCATGGGAGCCCAAGGTGCTACCCAGCACAGGTCCCAGGTTCATGGCTTGGAGCGGAAAGGGCCTCACCCCCATCTTGGGAGTTTTTCCTGTGGGAAGAAGCCAGCTTTATGGGTGACCATTAGTGTGCTCAGGGAGCAGTGGGTGCATTAGGGCTCAAAAAATGGAAGCCCTGGGTGGTGGGAGGAGGTGGTGGTGGTGGTTTTTACAGTAATCACAGTGGCCTTTGGAAAGTGCCGTAAACAGCATTAAACAGTAAGGATACGCAATGGAAAAACTCAAGGCGCAGAGAAAGAGGAGGACCCCATCCTTGCTTGGCAGACCTTGGGCCCCACCTGACAAGTGAGCCCTGAAACCCACAGCTTGGTTTTACAAAAGAGTTTTCTTCTCTTTAGGCCTCAGTCAGAGACATGGAATCCCTCCCTTAATCAAGTCTCTTATTTTTCCTAATAAACTCTTGTAATTTTCTTCATAGATGTTTTGCTCATTTCACTGATATTTTGTGTTTTTGGTTGCTGTTGTAAACTGGATTTTTTTGCCATTATATCTGTTTTCTGTTAATTTATGTTGTAAAGAGTTGCCTTACTATATTCTTCATAAATTCTAATAGTAATTTTGTGAACTGCAGATTTTTCCCAGAAAAGAGGATTATTTTTCTCTCCTTCTTTCTAATGTTTTTTGACTGCTGTTTTTTTTTTCCTTGTCTAATTGCAATGACTAGATCTAGAAGAAAGCAAAGTATTGGTATTTAGTATCCTTGTCTTAATTCTAAAAATAAAAGGAATGCTCCTATGTTAATCATGGTTTGAAATGATATTGGTTGTTATTTTTAGGTAAGTAGTATTTATCATATAAAGCAAGCAGCATATTCCTACTTTACAGTAGCAACTATAATTAGGAATGACTTTGGACCTTTGTCAACTGCCTTTTCTACATCTATGAAGTAGTTGGTCATCGTTGGACTGTCAATGTGTCAGCAAAGAGGTTGAGTGTGAATTCTAGATCCAAACCCCTAGGTACGGGTCTCAGCATCCCCATTTACTAGATGTGGAGTTTTGGACAAATTATTTAATCCTTTTGTGTCTTGGTTTCCTTACCTTTAAATCAAGATGACAATATTTCCTCAGTCAACATTGGCCATTAACTATTATTGCTATTACCCATATGAAATTCATTTCCTGCAAATAATCCCTGAATTCCTGGAATTCCTCTTTGGTTATGGGTTACTCTTTTTTAAAAAATAGTGCTGGATTTGATAATTTTTTACTTAAATATCTTTTTCTTTGCATAAATCTTCGTGAAATTGAACTGTAGCTTTTAGTTCTTATGGTTTTTTCTCATATGTTTGCATCAGTCACGGCTCACTTTGTAAAGAGTTTGGGAAACTCCTTTTTTGATACAGTGAGCTGTTAAATGCTATTTGCCACCATATCTACTTCATGTCTGATGTATTACCAGCCCTGCTTTTTTGTTATTTAGTTTTCTGATATTCATTTATCCAACAAACATTTAGGGAACATACTGTTCTAAACAGTTTTTTGTCTACCCTTTAATCTTTCTGTCTTCTATATTTAAAAAATAGCTTATTTAAAAAGATAGCAGGTGTTATGTTGAAGCTGAGAGTCTTTTATAGCAAGAATATTCCATCTACTCATATTTATTATAATATGTGTTATGACTGGAATGAATTCCTTCAACTTATTTTGTTTCTATTTATGCTTCCTTTGTTTTTGCTTTCTATATTTACTCTATGAACTGTTGCTGTTTCATTATCATCTTTCAGTGTTTTATATTGTATGTTCTTTTTTTTCATAAACTTTTATTACCATTACTGGTAAGGCCTGAACATCTTTCCATGCTCTTCTACACTGTGACTTTTTTCCAGCTTTATTGAGATATAATTGCCATATAACAAGGGATAAGTTTAAAGTATACAATGTGTTTGTTGATTTGATACATTTATATATTGCAAAATGATTGTCACCAAAATAGTATTAGCTAACAGCTCTAACTTTCACATAATTACCATTTTTTTGTGTGTGTGGTAAGAATATTTAAGACCTACTTTCTCTGCAACTTTCAAGTATATAATTAAGTATTATTAGCTATAATCACTATGCTGTGCATTAGATCCCCCAGAACTTGCTGATCTTAGAACTGGAGATTTGTAACCTTTGACCAGTGTTTCCCCATTTTCCCCACCCTACAATCTCTAGTAACCACTGCTTTACTCCTCTGTTTCTCTGAGTTCAGCTCTTAGATTTCACATAAAAATGATATCATACATTTGTCTATTTTTGCCTGACTTATTTCATTCAGCATAGTGTCTGCAAGATTCACCCAAGTTGTCACAAATGGCAGGTTTTCTTTGTGTATGTATGCCACATCTTCTTTATCCATTCATCCACTGACAGACACTTAGGTTATTTCTTTATCTTGGCTATTGTGAGTATTGCAGTGCACGTGGGAGTGTAAATATCTCTGTGAGATCCTGATTCCAATTTACATTTGGCTATAAACCCGGAAGTGGGAATGCTGGATCATAGGGTAGTTCTATTTTTAATTTTTTGAGGCACCTCCGTAACTGTTTTCCATAGTACCTGCCCCAATTTAATTCCCACCAAGGGTTCCCTTTTCCCCACTCTGTCACCAGTATGTTTTCTATTCTTAAATCTCCTACAGATTATCTTTAAATTTTTGGAAGAATTTTAAATCCATGTTTCTCTAATTCTTGAATCCATTGAAACAATGTCTTTTGAATTTCAATATTAACTCCTTTTAATGAATTTTTAACCTCCTTTCTGTTTCCAGTTTCCCCACATCTCAATCACTTTTTAGTTTCTACTATTATTAGGGATTTGAAATGAAGTCAATTTAAAACAATTTTTTAGTCTTTCCCTTCAAAAAGATGTTGATAGCTTTTTCATCGTATCAACCAACGTGATAGACTTTATTTAGGTTTATCTATCGTTTAGTTATCTGCATAGCTTATTGAGCGTTCTTTGATGGTTTCAGGAGAAGTTAGCTTGATTCTTTTGGGTTTGATTGTATTAATACTACATTTTCAAGTGATGTTTCTGAGTGAAGGTATGTGAGTATTATATTGTCTGAAATGTTACAAATCCAAGAATATCAGACTTCTACACATGAAAGATGACTTTCCTGGCTATGCTTCTTAAATAAAACTATTTTCCTTTACAACTGTCTAGACATTTCAGGACAATCTTGCAGTATTTTGTGTTCCAAAATAGAAGTCTAAGGGAGGCCTGATATTGTTTCCATATGAAAAATTTGCTTTTGCTCTTTTGTTTTCTTGCTACAATGCTAGAACCACTCAAACTATCTTTGTTACTCAAATGTTTTGCTGCATAAGTATAGACATATATTTCTTATCATTTTTTCTTCTGAACTATGGTAAACGCTTTTAATCTGTGCCTTAGAAAAGTTTTCCTCAACTGTTTTAATTATTTGTTCTGGCTTGTCTTTTGAAATTAGTGCGTATGGCATCTCCGTGGCGTGTCCTGCACCTCTGTTCTCTCTCCTCTGCACTGTGGGAGAGCTCCTGAAGGTTGTCTCCCACCTTCGCTGATTTAGTCCTGAACCATTTGTTCTGTCCTTTACTGGCTCATATATAAATGTTGATTATGCAAATGAATTTTCTGCGCTTACACTCTACGCTGCCTCACTTCTGTCCCTCATGCTGTCCCTTCATCCTCTCCTATTGTGTTTGATTTGTTCTCCTGTCTTTTTTTTTTCAATCTGTTCCTCTTCTCCATGAATTTCTGCTTCTCTCTCAAAAACCAGGACTTCTTGAATTCTACTGAAGGGCAGAAGTGTTCTTGAATTTTCTGCTGAATCCTAAAAATGTATCCTTTTCAGATATACTTCTTCATCATGCTATTCCTTCATGTGCGGACTCCACCCCCACCCCCAGCCGCAGTCGTTTTCCCCAGGCCTCCCGTCGGGTTGCTGTCCTTGACTCCTTACTGAAAGACAGTCAGCCCATTCCCACTGATTCTTGGCCGACAGACAGGGGGTTTAGATGTTCTTGCCCTTGTTGTCTGTCCACAGGGGCGGCTGAAGATGGGTTCACAAGAATCCAATCCCATCTGCAAGTTATAGCAGAAGAATCCAGCTCATGCAGTTCTGTTTAACCAAGTGTATCTTCTAGCCCCACTGACCAATCTTCTGACATGTTGGATATCTGGACCACTGCTGCGAGGATCTCTGCTCTCACTCACTGGGTCAGAGTGAATTCAATGTGTTACTGCTTATAGTAGTGGTAAGCATTGTTCTCTCCAACCTAAAGACACAATAACTCGTGTTATTGTGCATATAGGTATCTAAGTGTATACATATGTGTGAATGTACATATTTACCTAATCAATTATTATGCAAAGAAACAGTTCTGCCCTGTTAGAAAATATATGACGTGAAAATGTGTATACACATTGCTTAAATTTGGACTTAGGCATCATCACAGCGAAATGCCCATTACAAAATCGGACTGGCAGAAGTGCTTATGAGATAGTAGAAAACATTATCCAGTTTTTGGCACCGCCTGTTTAATCCAATGCTACCTCTCTTGCCAAATGAGGTCACTGCAGCATCAAATGCAAGACCCATTGCTCTTCTTTCTGAGCATATAGGTATCTAAGTATATACGTATGTGTGAATGTATGTATTTACCTTTTGATAGCACATAATACATAATTAAGGATACAGAGTTACAGGGATTACAAAACACATGCATGCTGCCTGAAGTACTGTTCAGGTTATATAAAAATATAATTGAATGATATATACTGTAAAAAATATGTAAAATTCTTGGAAGAAGTACCACATTATTCTGTGTCAGATCTACTAAAAAATATGTTGGATGGCAGCTGATTTCAACTCCAAATCTCCAGTCTATTTGCCACACAAGCCCTCTTAGTAGACCATACATCTTTTCTCTATGCTGGTTCACTGCCAGCATCATTTGCAAATCCGTAGTACTTACAGAGGGCCTAGACTGCCTGTGAGCTGTGAGGATAACGGCATGATCAGAATTGAGTTTCAGCTGTGTGTTGGGCTATGTATGGGCCAGAGATGAGCAGGGCACAAGTCAGAAGCCTGCAGCTCTAGGAGAAGGGCGAGCCTGGGGTGGGGCAGGATAGGCACCTGGGGCTGCGGGGTGCAGGGGGGATCTACCTGCCCAGCATGAGCCCTCGCAGCTGTTTTCATGGGCAGCTTTGTTTTTTTCTCGGAGTCTTTCTCGTTAACCTTGAAAAATGACATTGCTGTGAGTCTATATGAGGAGAAGAAGGTAGGTGAGGACTTAGCAGAATGCTGAAAACTGTAAACCTGCCAGAGACACAGGACCTGGACCTGTACCCCAGCTGGCTCCTGGGGCCTCTGCAGAAACAGCTCCTCACTCTCCCCTCTCCTGCTCCACATGGACGTCAGTCGGTTCCCTCTTCACTTTTTCTGCTGTGTCCCCTTACTTCACCCCACCTCTGCCACTGCCAACTATCTATGTCACCCTCTGCCCTGTATCTTCTCTGCCTCACATCATCTGTGTCCTCATCACTGAGGTCTGCTCTGACCCTCTGGTTCCCAGGCTCCCTCAGTATCAACAGGTCTCAGATCTGGGACAAGCTGATACATGCACTTGACATTTTTTCTCAATTATAAATCCCTAAAACAGTGAATCCCATTGACCCAGCTCACCTCTTGGAATATGTCTCTGGAAAGTCTTTGGATTTGCTGCCTCAGGCAAATGTGTGCTCCCTGAGCTCATTGGTGGGACTCTATGGGACCCCCAGGGAAGTCATGGGGTACAAAAAATGGCTGCCTAGAGCTGCCCCTTCAGCTGGGTCTTTGGCTGAGACAGTTTTCCTTAGAAGAGGCTGTGGGTGCAGTAAGAACATTAGACGACAGGACTGTGGAATTAATTGTGCGAGCCACTGGGAGGCAGAGGGGCTGTGGCGCAAGTGCGTAGATCTAGATTCTTGTCCTTAAGTATCTGGCTGGAGAGAAAAAGATCACATGTGGCTCCATCAGCTAATGATGCTGGGCACCTCAGGCTTCCTTCCAGTCCTGTCCTGCACCAGGGACGCAGGCCCATGGCAGACCGTCCATGCTGCGAGAGATGCCAGCCTATGTCATGGGAGTCCAGAGCACCCTGGTCAAGAGCTGGCTTGGCTGGGCTTGAGATGTCCTTGAAGGCACACTCTCTGACCTTGATGGAACTCAGGGAACGCATCCCAGGCCCTGTAACTGCATTCACAAAACTTCCTTGAGATGGAGCTGAGGGATGACCAAGTAACAGAAATGTCAGTTGCATTGTAAATGTCACAGACATTGTAAAAATGGCTTCTACAAAGGGTGCCACCCCACAGCTGTATAGAAACCTTCTTTGGTGGATAGCTGGCTATCCTATCCCCATTTCACAGATGGATTCTGAAGCCAGAGGAGATATGCATCAGAAGCCTCATTCAGTGGGCTGCAGCTTTGGCTCTAACCCTGCTCTCCTAGGGTTCATTCTGTGACTCACCAGACCAGGCAGGAGGACAGAAGCATGGAGCTTCCCGTCTTCCAGGAAGGTCTCCCTGCAACTGCCTGAAGACAGTGCCCTCAATAACATGCTCACTAAATTTCCTTCTTGTGTGCCTTTAAAATGTTTTGTTTTCCCCCAATTTTCTTGGACCAAGAGATGAGATCTGGGTAGGGAACTGAGTCTGTGTTTTTTCCTTCTGGAGAGAAAATTGATTTTCTTGAAAGCCTTTGTTGTCTATTCTAGGGGAAGGCGGGGGGCCTTGCTGGGCAGGCACGTTAATGAACTCCAGAGTCATAAATCAATCATAGGGAGCTGACAGGAAGGTACCACCTGGACAACATGAGCTTGTAGCCCAGCCTGGGAATATTCATGTACAGTCCGCAGGGTTTGAAAGGTAATTTTTTAATAGAAAAATGGGCAGAATCTCATTTGATTTACCATTGGTCTTTTGGGACTGGTGGCTTTTGTTAATACACGATGCCAACAAGTTGTTTTGTATAGAACCATTGTGTATGGGATGTGGGTACAGACTGTAGCTTACTGGTTAGGAGTTCAGCTTTGGGGGTCAGGGAAACCAGGCTCCCTAGTCTGGCTATGCCACATAATAACTCTGTGACCTTAAAAAAGTCACTTAATCACACTGAACCCTAGTTCCCCCAACTGTAAAATGGGGATAATACTGGCGCCTGCCTCATAGGGTTATTGTCAAGTTTAAAGGAGATAATATATATAAATATCTTGGCACCGGACCTGTCATACACTGGTCACTTGGATGTTAATTACAATTATTAGGTATGGGTGAGTAGATCAGATCTTTTTTTCTGCTCTCCATGTATGAACTATGGCATGTGGGACTTAGGTCAGACACTTGTCCCCAGAGCCTTGCAGGCATCTGACATGGGCACGACTTCAGAGGTCCTCATCCAGGTCCCAAGCAGGCGCTGAGAGGTCAAGGCTCTCAGCCAGCGGGCCCTGCCCAGGGCAGCAGGAGAGACCAGGATGGCACACGGGCTGCACAGCTTCATAGCTGTCTTTGTGTCTTTCCTTTTGCCTGGTTGCTTACATGTGTTATCGTATTAGGTCCATTATCCATAATGAAACACTCAGAGTGTCTAGCAACCCAGATACAATTGCAGTCTTTCAAGTGAAGGACTCAGCTGTTATGAAATGAATCATTTCCAGAAGAAAACATGGGAAGGCTCCAACAGCCATATTCCCGGGCTGAAAGCAATAACAGTTTGAATAGCCAGAGCAAGTAGGCAGTGGTCCCAGCCCCTTATTTCTTGGGATAAGTTGGTGCTTGCGGAGTGAGTCATTCTCTGTGCGGGTATTTAGCGTGCTGGCTATAATGAGCGAGGAGGAGGCAGGCATTGGGAAGGCAAAGTCTCCTTTTTGATAAAGAATCAGAGAAGAGGACATAAGGCAAAGCTAAAATCTGAACAGGACATAGAAATAAGGAATTAAGAAGGTTGGTCAGGTCTTTGCTGCATGTGAAAAGGAGAGGGCTCTGTCGCAGAAGAGCCCAAAAGCCCAGGTGCGATAGGGTCTGGGGAGTGGGCAGCCCTGTGGCCCTGAGCATAACCACGAGAGGAGGGCCCCCCACTGCACAGGGCAGTACTCCTGGGGTCTAAGGGAGGTTTATGCATGGGGATGGGAACAGGAGACGGTGGCAAGAAAATGCCTGCATTGTGAACATCATTGCTAGGTTTTTTGTTTTCTTATGTTATCGTTACTTTCAAAAGAGAGCATTAGGCCATTGAGATGGTGAAGGCAGTTTCTGGCCTAGTTCTACAGCAGCCTTCTGATCAACCTCCAGAAATGACCCAAGGGGCCCAAACCCTTTCCAGCCTGATTGGTAAAACTATAAAGGGCCGGTGGTGCAGCATGCTATACTGTTCATTTTTATTCAAACAAAACAAAACCAATTTTCCTATTGCCTGCTTTTTTAAGACCCAGTCTAATTTATTTCAGATGAACCCTGCAGAACACTTGCTATTTGTTTATTCACCAGCCATTCCTCCAACAAATTCCTCCAACGTTTATTCTCCAACAGCCATTCCTCCATTAAATTCCTCCTAATACTTATTTAGTGACCGCACTCGTGCCAGGCACTGTCCTGAGCCCTGGGGACAGAGATACCTTTCCCCTTTGGGCTCTGTCTCAGCTCTCAAACCCACGGAGTATTTCTGACACAGCTGCCCTCACAGCAGCACTGGGAAGATGACAGCCCCACTACACGGCTGAGAAGCCACACTGAGTGACTAGTGCTTATGTGAACTATCAGAAAGTGGTGAATCTGAAACCAGAATTCTTATTCTTGCTCGTCATTGCCTCCTGTCCACCCAGTTGTTTCTGAGCTTTCTTCTTTCTCTTCCTCCTGGTCAGCTCTCAGCTGTCCCTTCTCTTGTTCCTTCAGGGTTGAGCTATTGACCTTTCACCGTGACAGGTCGATTGCGTCAACTCCTCTGTGCTAAGAGGTAGGAGGCTAATAATGGCTCCCCGTTACCTCCTGTGCATTTGCTTTTACCCTGGCACAAGGACGTCAACTTGTCAAACAAATCTCTTTCGTTTGCCTCCAGCAGACTCTGTTGGCCAGAGCTGGGGATACACTGGACTACAACTTTATAACTAGGTAAGAGTACATTTCTGCTGTGTCACAAATCCCTGGGCAATCAAATAAATTGACACAGCTTTTATTTTTTTATACAAGCATTGTCAGCATTTTCTTTAAGAGCTGGGTTTGAGTGACAGCTTTGATGGTCTCATTCAATGAAGACTTCCTGAAGATAGAGGTCCTCCCCCAGCTTCAAAGAGACCCCACCTTGTTGGGATTGGCAGGAGGCCCCTTGCCCAGGCTCTGGGATTCTGCAGTTCCCTTGCCTTAAATAAACCTACCTGAAGGATATACTTCTAAGCAAGTGGGATGGGTATTTTTGATGGAGATTGAGAAAAAATAGCTTATTGGATTTTATCTTGCAAGCGTTTTGTTTCTGTCAGATGTTGATAGGCAGCCCTGATGCTGAGATTTCAGGCCTCGGGAGTATTAACATTATAAACAACTTCCCATTGCTTTGTCTGCTAGTAGGAATCTTAATTTATCACGTAAATGTTAGGGTTGCAGTTTCTCATCCCCTCGTAAAAAAAAAAATGACAGCTATAGGGAATGCATCCCCTCTTTTAAAAATTCATTCTAAGGAATACAAGAGAGAAGTTATTCTAAAATACCTTCATCCAATGGAAATAAAAATCCTGCTTAATGGCCAGGAATGTCTCCTGGGCTTTGACTAAGAAGGAACTGCAGAGATGGGCATTTCTTCTCTTACTGTCCTCCGGCTTGTCAGACTTCAGGAAGAAAATCTTGTGTTGGAGACTTATGGAGGCAGGTGCCTTTTGGGACACAGAGGTCTGCCTGTGAGACCTGCTGCCATGGAAGGTATGCACAAGGGCACCCCCTGACCCCTAACTGCTGACCGCTGATGGTTCACAGCGGTGTGCAGGACAGGGGCCTGTTGTGTTCTTTAACATCAGCTGCGATATCTGTCTGCTGTGTTCTTTTGTTTATAAACAACACCATTGAAAAATTTTTTACAATTATAAAAATAAAACATGCCCTTGTAAAAAATTTTTTTTGTAAATATAAATAAATTTAAAGAGGAAAGCAAAAATTACTTGTAATCCCACCACCCAGAGACAGTCTTTGGTTCTCTGATTTATATCCAGCCTATTGTCTCTTAAAGCCTTTGTGTTGTTTTCCCAAAACGGGGATCTTCCTGTACATGCTATTCTGTAACTTGACTTTTTTTGACTTAACCCTACATTTTTCACTTATTGGTCTTTAAAAAAATACATTCTGTGTCTCTGCAAGAGAAGCCATGTGGTATTGTTGGGGTTACAGCCATGACTAGGCCCACAGGAACTTTACCCTCATGGAGTGCCCATTCAAGGGGGAGAGCAGGCATTAAAGAAATAATTGCACCAATTATCATTTGATTACAACTGTGATAAGAGCAATAAAGGATGGGGGTGGGGTTGTTGGGGGAGCATTGTGTATTTCCTTGGTCCCTGTGTCGTGTCCCCCCCCCCCCCACGACAAGGAATTGAAGGGCAGAGACACAGTAATGAAGCAGAGTAAAAGCTTTATTCAAAGTTACTTAAAGAGAGAAGAAGTGCAGCAGGCAACCTCAGCAAGGAGAGGTGCCCCGAAAGGTTGGAGAGAGAAAGTTTAAGATTAAAAGGTTACATACTTAGAAAGTGTGGGCCACCTCAGAGAGGAGCGTCCCCTGAAAGGTTGAAAAGAATTTAAAGTTAAAACGTTACGCACTTGGAAAGTGCAGGTGACCTCAGAGAGAGGAGCACGGAAAGGTTGGGGGTTCCCCCTTTTAAGGATTCTTTAGGAATATGACTAAGGGCTGGGGGTGCAGACTTGTTAAGTGGTCCCTGAATACTTAGAATTAACTTAACACAAGGAAGTTCCTGCTCTGATATCTCCCTGGGATACCAGCGTCTTGGTCTGGGAGCAGATCAAACAGGCTGCCTGCCCAGCCCCCAAGGTGGGCTGAGTTATTGTCTGTTTGCTAAAGAGTAATTTAAGAATCTTACATCTAACTTCCTGGGTATTAAAATACAGTCTTTAAAATGGAATCCTTCCTACCCCTCACTAGGTTGTTTAGAGTTGGGCCTGCATGCTAAATTAACAAACTACTTAATTAGGGCCAGAAGGAGAAAAAACCAGCATACAGGTAAAGGTAAAGAAAGTAAGCTGGGCCTGCAGGATTAACACAATAAAGACATGGGCTGTGCTGAGGTACCCTCCTTTATCTGGGAAATATTCAAACATTCCAGGCCAAGTTTCTCTTTGCTTTTTGAGCTTTAATTGATTAATTTTGGGTCTTTTTTAGTGGACTTCCTGGCCTTTTTCTCTTTCCACCCCACTCATACCTATTTTCCTGCCTAACAGGGTGGGGAGCAGCAGACCTATTCTGGGCATTGGGAAGGACATGGAGGTAGGCTAAGAGCTGACCCCTGAGTAAGGGTTGTGTCTAAGCAGATAGCCAGGGAAGAGTGGGCAAGGGATGGGAGCTGGTGGGGTGAGGGGGGAGGTGGGAGCAGCCGGGGCTTAGCGAGTGACGAGTGAGTGACGGGGTGGTGGCATTGGATGGCGTGAGAGGCAGGATATTGGGTTCCTCCTAAGAGCAGTGGCAAGCCATCAGTGGTTTATACGGTATGTGACTTGATAAGATTTACAGTTTTAAAGGATTATTCTGTTGCAGAGAATGGGGACTGTGGTGTGGCTATGAGCAGTAGAATTAGGAGGTTACTGCATCGTCTGGAAAAAGTGAATGAGGGTAGAGATGGGAGGTGTTGCTCCGGAGGAATCCCCTACGAGACTGCAATGAGTCAAGGGAAAGAGTAGGTTGGGAGACACGCTTTTTATTTCTTACAGTTTGCTCGAATTTGCTAGCTAGGCCCAGCCCCACTGTAGCTCAGGCAAGAGGCATCTCTACTTCCTGCCCACCCCTTCCAGGAGCAGATCCATTGGTGGGTCCTTGGTGGCTGGCAGATGCCAGGCCAATTATGTACCAGGAACAGTAGGGGGGAGAATGGCCCTTCTCACCACCACCCACCCCGAGGCTACAGGAGGCTGCCGAAGTAAATACCTATTGATCTGCAGATGGCCTAAGGCCAGGCAGGAGATTCTGGGAATTCTGCAGTTTACCCCACAGGAAGAGTGGGTGGACTCTATCTTTTCCTATGTTTAAAGAGCAGATTGATCAGATATGGAGACTCCTTGGAGATGGAAAGTGAGAAAGAAAGAGGCATCAGGGTGCTTCCTGGGTTTCTGTCTTTCTTGAGTAGACGGAGGCGCTGGTCACTGAGCCAGGAGCCCTGGGGGAGAATGGACCAGGGACTAGGTGATAGACTGGTTTAGACATGCCAGTTGAATGTGCCTATAGGAGAAGAGACAGCACATAGGCTGTTGATGAGGTAGAACTGGAATGCAACAGGGGGCCCTGGGCTGAAGGTAAACATTTGGGAGTCATCAGCGTATGACAGCAAAGGAAGCCCTAAGTGGCTAAAATTGTCTAGAGCAGGAGGGTAGAGTCTGAAGAGAAGGTTTGGACAGGGCCTGGGGTGCCAGAGCCCTTGAGCATCTCCACAGGGGGTAGATGCACTGGGGCTGGGCCTCCAAAGATCCTCAGGCCCACATACACAAAAGTAAACTCAAAATGGATCAAAGAACTGAATGTAAGTCATGAAACCATAAAACTCTTAGAAAAAAACATAGGCAAAAATCTCTTGGACATAAACATGAGCAACTTCTTCATGAACATATCTCCCCGGGCAAGGGAAACAAAAGCAAAAATGAACAAGTGGGACTATATCAAGCTGAAAAGCTTCTGTACAGCAAAGGACACCATCAGTAGAACAAAAAGACATCCTACAGTATGGGAGAACATATTCATAAATGACATATCTGATAAGGGGTTGACATCCAAAATATATAAAGAACTCATGCACCTCAATAAACAAAAAGCAAATAATCCAATTAAGAAATGGGCAGAGGACATGAATAGACACTTCTCCAAAGAAGAAATTCAGATGGCCAACAGGCACATGAAAAGATGCTCCACATCGCTAATCACCAGAGAAATGCAGATTAAAACCACAATGAGATATCACCTCACACCAGTGAGGATGGCCAACATCCAAAACACAAACAACAACAAATGTTGGCGAGGATGTGGAGAAAAGGGAACCCTCCTACACTGCTGGTGGGAATGCAAATTAGTTCAACCATTGTGGAAAGCAGTATGGAGGTTCCTCAAAAAACTCAAAATAGAAATACCATTTGACCTAGGAATCCCACTGCTAGGAATTTACCCTAAGAATGCAGCAGCCCAATTTGAAAAAGACAGATGCACCCCTATGTTTATCGCAGCACTATTTACAATAGCCAAGAAATGGAAGCAACCTAAGTGTCCATCAGTAGATGAATGGATAAAGAAGATGTGGTACATATACACAATGGAACATTATTCAGCCATTAGAAGAAAACAAATCCAGACATTTGCAACAACATGGATGGAGCTAGAGGGTATTATGCTCAGTGAAATAAGCCAGGCGGAAAAAGACAAGTATCAAATGATTTCACTCATATGTGGAGTATAAGAACAAAGAAAAAAACTGAAGGAACAAAACAGCAGCAGACTCACAGAACCCAAGAACGGACTAACAGTTACCAAAGGGAAAGGGACTGGGGAGGATGGGTGGGAAGAGAGGGACAAGGGGCAAAAAGGGGCATTACGATTAGCAGACGTAATGTGTGTGGGGGGCACGGGGAGGGCTGTACAACCCAGAGAAGACAAGTAGTGACTCTATGGCATCTCACTACTCTGATGGATAGTGACTGTAATGGGGTATGTGGGGGGGACTTGATGAAGTGGGGAGTTTAGTAACCATAATGTTGCACATGTAGATTAACGATACCAAAATTAAAAAAAAAAAAAAAGATCCTCAGGCCCAGCCTGTTTGCTTTCCTTCAAGATAACCTCTCTCTGTTCTGCTCTGTGAATCCCAGTGGAGTACAGAAGCCAACTTGTGCTGGTTCATAAGTGCTTATGTTAAAATTTCAGGGATTTATGAACCAGTTGTTTAAAACTGGCCGTCATAGGAGCACTCACACCATGGGAATTGGCAAAGCTACAATTTTTTTTTTACAGTGGCTTCTCCTTCCTGGAGAGCCAGTTAAACATTTACCAGCACACCAATTTCATCTTTGTTTCTAGTGCTTTTTATGCGTATTCCCATTGGACTCTGAGAAGGAGGGTTTTCTGTGATAACTTTGATCTCTCTTGAAAGTTTGTGATTTGGTTCTAAATTACTGGCCCCTTCTGCTTAAGAGGGAAGAAGCAAGTGATATGTTGAGAGAGTTAACTTCCTCAGTCTGGACCAATTTTCTACTAATATTGTAACAAATTACCACAAACTTAGCGACTTAAAACAACTGAATGTATTATGTCAAGGTTTCTGTGGGTCACGAGTCACCCTGGGCTTCGTTGGGTTCCTGGACTCAGTTGGGTTCTTTGTTTAGGATCTCACGCATACAGCCAAAGTCAAGGTGTCGGCTGGATTGGGCTCTTGTCTGGAGGCTCTGGGGGAAAAAAGGTCCACTTCCAAGCTTCTTTAGGTCATTGGCAGAATCCAGTGCCTTGTGAAAGTGGATGAGAGCCCTGATTTCTTGCTGTCCGCGGGGGCCACTCTCTGCTCCTGGAGGTCACGTGCATACCTTCCCATGCGGCCCCACTATCTTCAGGGGAGCAAGAGAACATTAAGTCCTCCACATGCTTTGAATGTCTGGCTTCTGTCTCCAGCTATAGAAAACTCTCTGCCCTTAAGGCTCGTGTCACTAGGTCAGTCCCACCTGGATAATCTTCCCATCTTTGGTTAGCTGTTCCTATCTTAGTTTCCCAGGGCTGCTGTAACAAAGTACCAGAAACTGGGTGCTTTATAATATTGGAAATTTATTGTCTCTTGGTTCTAGATGCAAGAAATCCCAAATCAAGCTGCCAGCAGGCTGTTCTCCCTCTGAAGCCTTTAAAGGAGGAGACTTCCTTGTCTTCCTGCTGCTGGAAGCCCCACGCATTTCCCTGGCTTGTGGCAGCTCCTCTCCAGTCTCTGCTCCACCTTCCTGGGACCATCTTCCCTCTGTGTCTGTGTGTGTGTCCAGGTCCAGTTCCCCACTTCCTATAAGGACACCAGTCAGGTTGGATTAGGGTCCAGCCTAATGACTTCTTTCCCAAGGGGCAGGCTCAGTAAGAAACTTACTGCCTGAGCTGATTAAGGTGGCTAGTACAAGATACAGTCATAAGAAAGAACTCTCCCATCCTTCAGACATGACCAATTTTGTGCTCCAGTCCTCAGCAAAGGAAAGTTTGTGCTTGTTTTTTCATTTTTTTTCTTAAGATTGTAAAGCATGAAACAAATGGCTCCGCATTTTCCCTTCTGTGATGTGTTTGGAGGACAGTTTCCGTTCCCCAGGCGCCTACCACACCTCTCTCTGCAGCTCGCCAGAGGTACATTGTCAAGCTGCAGTCATCTCTGTGCCCACCATTTGTGGTCCGCCCTCTCTTTTCATCTTCCCTGGGAGCACGCTCCCACCCTGAGTGATGGCCAAAATCACAGGGCACTTAGAGGCTTCCTTTTATCTCTCCCTCCTCTGGGTGTCAAGCAAATTCAAAAGTTAAAGCACATGTTTTTATGAAGCAAACAGGAGTTTTGTCAGTATGTGTTTTACAGGAATGTTGAAAACCAAATGGCTTCCCACTAGGTGTCCAGTTTGCTCTCTTCTGGGCAATTTCCTTTGGAGAATTTAATTATGCTAAGTTATCATATGATCATCTACTCTATCCAGAAAGGTTAGAGAGGGGAATTAGTCATTAGGAAATCCTTTTTGGAAATGGGTTTGGTTATTTTATCAGCTTTTATATCCTCAAAGGTTAATATGTTAATCAGCCTGATTTTTTTTAACATGGCTATTTTGTAAAATAGACTGAGAATGCAAGCCTGGAAAATTAACACTTTCATGATTTTACATTTTCACCTGCTGATCTTTGTACCCCAGCATGGCATGACACCCCCAGAGTCAGGAGGCTGAGTCTCCTTGCTTTGGGGGCAAAGTTACGGGCATATATGCTCCAACCTGGACCCTTGGGATTGAAACTTTGTGTTGTGGTTCATTCTGTGAAGACAGGATGAGGAAGGGCTTCTTCTGAGGAGGGAATTAACCCCAACCTTGATCTCATGAACCCTTTGTTCAATGGCAGAATTGTACAGTATGATAACCAGGTGAGTGTGAACTACACCTTTGACTCTGAGGCTCACTGCCTGAGGGGACAAGGCAGCTGACTACCATGAACATTGCGTCTTTGCAAAGTGAGGGCCCAGCTTCTCTTGCGGGAACATTACAAAGGTCACATGAGTTCATAGAAGAAAAGTATAAAGGTGATGGAGAAGAGGAGGATGGAGAACTAGACCCATGAGATAAAAGACCCTTCAACTTGACATGGGGCCCACGATGGGCTCCTTGGAACTCCCTCTCTATATATCTGTAGCAGAACAAATATTTATTCAGTGCTCAAAGTGCTTATGAAGCGCCTTCTACATTCCCCCAGCCTTTTGCTGGGCCCTGACAGGTGATAAAAAGGAAATACACAGCTTGGTTTTTAGCCCTTCTGGCCTAGGTATAAAGATACGACTTGGACAGAATGGATACTAAATACATATTTGTTGATTGAATAAATGAATGTCAGACTAAATATAAGAAGTCAGAATTTAGGTCCTGCCTTTTCCGATCCCGCAATCATACTGAAACGTGTGCCAGGGGAGGCAGGGATGGATACAGATTTTTGCCGCCTCGAGGACTTGGATGGGATGAGAGAGAAGCGTGGGGCGGCGTGGCCTCTGCAGCATCTCGGGGGCCCCAGATCCCCAACACAGGATTAACCTGCTGAGCCTGTGCTCAGTCACAGGAAATTTAAAATCATGCAAGAGTGTGCTTCACTGAAGCAAATGTAAGTTGTCACTGTTATGAATAGCAGATTGTAAGCTGAGCTAAAACCCCGGGAGGTTGTTTTATTCCTGGGTTGGAATTTGGGGAAGCAGTTGGCAGTGGCAGTTTGTGTGAGCCTTTACTGGAAACTCCAACACCACAGCTGTGATGGAGGAAGCCTGACTTTTGCCTGGATCCACAACAAAATGAGTCTTCCACCTATGTTACTAGGGGAATCCTCCCAGGCCTCCCAGGCCCTTTCAGGACCCAGTGATGTATTTTAGAAAGCTGTTCAAATGGTCAGATTTCTATAGAGCATTCAGCAAAGACTCAGCCTCTGACTAATCTCGGAGCTGTTTTCCTAGCTTCTCTCTTGTGTATGTGATTTTTCAGACACAGCTATGATTACGGCTGATGTTTAGCCAGTCTGCAGCCATTTGGCTGAACTGGGCATTTATGACTGGGATCCATTCTGACTGGTCACTGCTCATGACACACGAGTTGTTCAATATTTGAAAAATTACCTTTGGGTACAAGTAGTGTGTGCCCACACTGTGAGTGTATGTGTGTGTGTAACTGATTAATGCTGAGACATGCTGGGCTTTGAGGATTCGAGGAGTTCCTGCATTCCCTGTCAGAAGCCCTGGGTGGTGACTGCGTAGGTGTTTGCTCTAAACGAAAAAGACACATGTTGACAGAAAAAATGGAAATGCCTTCCCCTGGACTCAGCCCTCCTAGCACAGCCACTGAACCCGGCTCTGAGGGAACTGGGCCATCACAGAATCATCCAAGACCTCCCCACCCCACTAGGGAGGAGAGTTCCCTAGAGACCGCAGGGCGCAGAGCTCTGGGCTCGGACCAATCTGAGCGCCAGTCCTGGTTCTGCCCCTAAGTAGCTGTGGGACCTTCAGATGGTCACCTTCCTTGAGTTCCTGCTCCTGAAAGGTGGATATAATAAAGCCTGTCTCGTAATGGGGTCATGGAAATCAGAATGATAAAAGTGCCCTCTGACCACTGCCCAGCCCACGGTATCACCCAGCAAGTGGGGCCCCTGCCGTTGATAATCATTGCCGCCGTCTGCCTGGGAGGCTGGGGGAGAAGCCTCCACTCCCCCCTCGGCCGGAGCAGTCCTGAGGCTCATTCTTTACCCCGCTCTTCAGGCCTCTTCCCCACTATCCCGTCATCAGAGAAGTAGTCCCCTTGATCCAAGGACACAGCAGGTTGCGTCTCTGTCAGATCTCAGATCTGCGGGGTCACGCAGAAAGGCAGGCAGCCGGGGTGCTGGCGCTGAAAGCCTGTGACCTGGCACCAGGGGACTGGGATCTACAAGGCACTGACATCTGTCATCTCAGATAAACCTGGACTGGGACTCAGATGGAAATGCATGAACATGTTGCTCCCAGAAGAGCCCCGGGGTCTGCCTGTTCTGCCCACTAAACTTTTTCCCTTGCTTTTTTTTTTTTTTTTGCTTCTTAAAGGAATCTATTGCTGTGTATGATTGCTATTAAGTCATTTTTTTAATAAGGTATCATTGATATACAATCACATGAGTGACATTATGGTTTCTAGACTCCCCCTATTATCAAGTCCCCACCACATACCCCATTACAATCACTGTCCATCAGCGTAGTAAGATGCTATAGAGTCACTACTTGTCTTCTCTGTGCTATTCTGCCTTCCCCGTGCCCCCCGCTACATTTTGTGTACTAATCGTAATGCCCCCTTTTCCCCTTCTCCCTCCCTTCCCACCCATCCTCCCCAGTCTCCTTCCCTTTGGTAACTGTTAGTCCATTCTTGGGTTCTGTGAGTCTACGGCTGTTTTGTTCCTTCAGTTTTTGCTTTGTTGTTATACTCCACAGATGAGTGAAATCATTTGGTACTAGTCTTTCTCTACCTGGCTTATTTTACTGAGCATAATACCTCTTAGCTTCATCCATGTTGTTGCAAATGGTAGGATTTGTTTTCTTCTTATGACTGAATAATATTCCATTGTGTATATGTACCACCTCTTCTTTATTCATTCATCTACTGATGGACACTTAGGTTGCTTCCATTTCTTGGCTATTGTAAATAGTGGTATGATAAACATAGGGGTGCGTATGTATTTTTAAATCTGTGATCCTGTTTTTTTAGGGCAAGTTTGTAGGAGTGGAATTCCTGGGTCAAATGGTATTTCTATTTTGAGTTTTTTGAGGAACCTCCATGCTGCTTTCCACAAAGGTTGAGCTAATTTACATTCCCACAAGCAGTGTAGGAGGGTTTGCCTTTCTCCACATCCTCGCCAACATTTGTTATTGTTTGTCTTTTGGATGGTGGCCATCCTAACTGGTGTGAGGTGATATCTCATTGTGGTTTTAATTTGCATTTCTCTGGTAATTAGTGATGTGGAGCATCTTTTCATGTGCCTGTTGGCTATCTGAATTTCTTGTTTGGAGAAGTATCTGTTTATATCCTCTCCCACTTTTTAGTTGGATTATTTGCTTTTTGGTTGTTGAGTCATGTGAGCTCTTTATATATTTGGGATGTCAACCCCTGATCAGATATGTCATTTATGAATATATTCTCCCATACGGTAGGATGCCTTTTTGTTCTATTAATGGTGTCCTTTGCTGTACAGAAGCTTTTTAGTTTGATATAGACCCACATGTACATTTTTGGTTTTGTTTCCCTGAGATATGTTCATGAAAAAGTTGTTCATATTTATATTCAAGAGAGTTTTCCCCTAAGAGTTTTATGGTTTCATGATTTACATTCAGGTCTTTCATTCATTTCAAGTTTACTTTTGTGTATGGAGTTAGACAGTAATCCAGTTTCATTCTCTTATGTATAGCTTTCCAGTTTTGCCAACACCAGTTGTTGAAGAGGCTGTCATTTCCCCATTGTATATCCATGGCTCCTTTATTGTATATTAATTGACCATATATGCTTGGGTTAATATCTAGACTCCCTTTTCTGTTCCACTGGTCTGTGGGTCTGTTCTTGTGCCAGTACCAAATTGTCTTGATTACTGTGGCTTTGTAGTAGAGCTTGAAGTTGGGGAGCATAATTCCCCGTGTTTTATTCTTCCTTCTCAGGATTGCTTTGGCTATTCAGGGTCTTTTGTGGTTTCATATGAATTTTAGAACTATTTCTTCTAGTTCATTGAAGAATGCTGCCAGTATTTTGATAGGGATTGCATTGTATCTATGGACTGCTTTAGGCAGTATGGCCATTTTGATGATATTAATTCTTCCTATCCAAGAGCATGGGATAAGTTTCCATTTATTAGTATCCTCTTTAATTTCTCTCAAGAGTGTCTTGTAGTTTTCAGGGTATAGGTCTTTCACTTCCTTCGTTAGGTTTATTCCTAGGTATTTTATTCTTTTTAATGCAATTGTGAATGGAATTGTTTTCCTGGTTTCTCTTTCTGCTAGTTCATTGTTAGTGTATAGGAATGTAACAGATTTCTGTGTATTAATTTTGTATCCTCCAACTTTGCTGAATTCAGATATTAGTTCTAGTAGTTTTGGAGTGGATTCTTCAGGGTCTTTTATGTACAATATCATGTCATCTGCAGACAGGGACAGTTTAACTTCTTCCTTACCAATCTGGATGCCTTTTATTTCTTTGTGTTGTCTGATTGCCATTGCTAGGACCTCCAGTGCTATGTTGAATAAAAGCGGGGAGAGTGGGCATCCTTGTCTTGTTCCCGATCTTAGAGGAAAAGCTTTCAGCTTTTCACTGTTAAGTATTATGTTGGCTGTCGGTTTGTCATATATGGCCTTATTATGTTGAGGTACTTGCCCTCTATACCCATTTTTTTGAGAGTTTTTATCATGAATGGGTGCTGAATTTTGTCAAATGCTTTTTCAGCATCTATGGAAATGATCATGATTTTTGTCCTTCTTTTTGTTGATGTGGTGGATGATGATGATGGATTTCTGATTTTTGATGTTGTACCATCCTTGCATCCCTGGGATGAATCCCACTTGATCATGGTGTATGATCCTCTTGATGTATTTTTGAATTTGGTTTGCTAATATTTTGTTGAGTATTTTTGCATCTATATTCATCAAGGATATTGGTCTGTAATTTTCTTTTTTTGTTATATCCTTGCCTGGTTTTGATTTTAGAATGATGCTGGCTTCATAGAGTGAGTTGGAAGTATTCCCTCCTCTTCTATTTTTTGGAAAACTTTAAGGAGAATGAGTACTATGTCTTCTATAAATGTCTGATAAAATTCAGCAGTGAATCCATCTGGCCTGGGCGTTTTGTTCTTGGGTAGTTTTTGATTACCAATTCAATTTCATTGCTGGTAATTGGTCTATTCAGACTTTCTGTTTCTTCCTGGGTCAGTCTTGAAAGGTTGTATTTTTCTAGAAAGTTGTCCATTTCTTCTAGGTGTTCCATTTTGTTAGAATATAATTTTTCATAGTATTCTCTAATAATTCTTTGTATTTCAGTGGTGTCTGTAGTTATTTTTCCTTTCTCAATTCTGATTCTGTTTATGTGTGTAGATTCTCTTTTTTTCTTGGTAAGTCTGGCTAGGGATTTATCTATTTTGTTTATTTTCTCAAAGAACCAGCTCTTGGTTTCATTAATTCTTTCTATTGTTTTATTCTTCTCAATTTTATTTATTTCTTCTCTGATCTTTATTATGTCCCTCCTTCTGACTTAGGGCCTCATATTTTCTTCTTTTTCCAGTTCCAATATTTGTGAATTTAGACCGTTAATTTGGGATTGTTCTTCCTTATTTAAATAGGCCTAGATTGCTATATACTTTCCTCTTAGAACTGCCTTTGCTGCGTCCCACAGAAGTTGGGGCGTTGAGCTGTCGTTTTCATTTGTCTCCATATATTGCTTGATCTCTGTTTTAATTTGGTCATTGATCCATTGATTATTTAGACACATGGTGTTAAGCCTCCATGTGTTTGTGAGCCTTTTTTTTTCTTTGTACAACTTATTTCTAGTTTCATACCTTTGTGATCTGAGAAGTTGGTTGGTACAATTTCAAACTTTTTGAATTTGCTGAGGCTCTTTCTGTGGCCTTTTATGTGGTCTATTCTGGAAAATGTTCCATGTGCACTTGAGAAGAATGTGTATCCTGCTGCTTTTGGGTGTAGAGTTCTATAGATGTCTGTTAGGTCCATCTGTTCTAAATGTGTTGTTCTGTGCCTCTGTGTTCTTATTATCTGTCTGGTTGATCTGTCCTTTGGAGTGAGTCGTGTGTTGAAGTGTCCTAAAATGAATGCATTGCATTCTATTTTCCCCTTTAATTCTGTTAGTATTTGTTTCACATATGTAGGTACTCCTGTGTTGGGTGCATAGATATTTCTAATGGTTATATTCTCTTGTTGGACTGACTCCTTTATCATTATGTAATATCCTTCTTTACCTCTTGTTACGTTCTTTGTTTTGAAGTCTATTTTGTCAGATACAAGTAATGCAACACCTGCTTTTTCCTCCCTATTGTTTGCATGAAATATCTCTTTCCATCACTTCACTTTTAGTCTGTGTTTATTTTTGTGTTTGAAGTGAGTCTCTTGTAGGCAGTATATAGATGGGCCTTGCTTTTTTATCCATTCCATAACTCCTTGTCTTTTGATTGGTGCATTCAGTCCATTTACATTTTGGGTGATTATCAGTAGATATGTACTTATTGCCATTGAAGGCTTTGGATTCAGGGTTACCAAAGGTTCAAGGGAAGCTTCTTTACTATCTAGAAGTCTACCTTAACTCACTTATTACACTATTATAAACATAGTCTGATGATTCCTTTTTTTTCCCTCTTCTTTTTCTTCCTCCTCCACTCTTTATATGTTAGGTGTTATATTCTGTACTCTTTGTGTATCCCTTGACTGACTTTGTGGGTAGCTGATTTAATTTTCATTTGGTTAGTATTTATTTGGTGAACTTCCTTTGCTGTGGTTTTATTTTCTCTGGTGACAGCTTTCAGTCTTAGGCACACTTCCATCTAGCGCTGTCCCTTTAAATACACTGTAGAGATGGTTTGTTGGAGGTAAATTCCCTTAACTTTTGCTTGTCTGGAATTGTTTTAATCCCTCCTTCAAATTTAAATGTTAATCTTGCTGGGTAGAGTATTCTTGATTTGAGGCCCTTCTGTTTCATTGCATTCAATATATCATGCCACTCCCTTCTGGCCTGTAAGGTTTCTGCTGAGAAGTCTGATGATAGCCTGATGGGTTTTCCTTTGTAGGTGATCTTTTTTCTCTCTCTGGCTGCTTTTAATGCTCTGTTCTTGACCTTGATCTTTGCCATTTTAATAATTATATGTCTTGGTTTTGCCTCCTCGGGTCCCTTGTGTTGGGAGATATGTGGGCTTCCATGGCCTGAGAGACTATTTCCTTCCCCAGATTGGGGACGTTTTCAGCAATTATTTCTTCAAAGACACTTTCTATTCTTTTTCTCTCTCTTCTTCTTCTGGTGCCCCTATAATGTGAATATTGTTCCCTTTGGATTGGTCACACAGTTCTCTTAATATTCTTTCATTCCTAGAGATCCTTTTATCTCTCTCTGCCTCAGCTTCTCTGTATTCCTGTTCTCTGATTTCTATTCCATTTACTGCCTTTTCTACCTCACCTAATCTGCTTTTAAATCCCTCCATAGTTTGTTTTATTTCAGTTATTTCCCTCTTGAATTCATCCCTTATGTCTTGAATATTTTTCTGTAACTCCATTAGTATGCTTATGACTTTTATTTTGAATTCTTTTTCAGGAAGATTTGTGATTTCAGTCTCACTGAGACCTCTTTCTGGTGTTTGAGGGATTTTGGATTGAACAAGGTTCTTCTGCCTTTTCATAGTCCTGGAGCAATGGGAGTGGGCATCAGTGGCACGGGTGTCAGCTGGGAGGACAAAGTCCCTTGCTGCTTGCAGTCACTGTGCCTGTCTCCACTGTTTGTGCCAGTTAACCCTGCTCAGGGAGCAGCCTCTGGGTTAATCCCCTAAACTGCTGTGGACAGGGTGGCCCTCAGGATGGCCTAGGACAATGGCAGGGGTCACAGGCAAGCAGGCAAGTTCTGCCATGAGAACAAAGCCATTTCATGTTTCCCAGTCTCAATACCTGTCTCCACTGTTTGTGCCTGTCAACTGCACACAGGGAGCAGCCTCTGGGTCTGGGCCAGTTAGCCCCATGCAGGGAGAAGCCTCTGCATTAAGCTGTGTAGTTGGTGTAGGCAGGGTTGCCCTCCAGCCCTTCTGCAGCAATGGCAGGGACAACTTGTGTGCATGCAGGTGTCAGCAGGTAGGAAGGAGTGGCAGGCTGTTTATCGCAGTGAGAGGCCTTGGGTCTGCATTGCTCCTGAAAGTTCCCAACCTTCTGGGCTAAGTGTGCCGTGATGATTTTGTCCACCTGTTCCTTCTCCTAAACCCTTGCCCCTTTAGCAGCCTTCTGACTATTGAGAAGTCCTTTAAAGCTCCTGCTTTTCTTTTGTCCCAGGGCAGCCAGTTGTGGGGAACCCGTCCACAGTCTTAGTCTCAGACTTTGGTTTTCAGCCCCTCTAATCTCCAGAGCACCATGCAAAGAGAAATGTTGAACTGGAAGATAGCTCTGGGAAAATAACCCAGAAGAGAACATAGAGAGACACAAAGATGGAAAATATGAAACAGATATTAATAGAGAATATTAAGACATTGAGATATTGTTAAAAGATAATGTTAAGATTTTTAAAGAGAGAATAGGGAGGTCCACACAGAGTGTATAGATGGAATGGGGGAAACATCAAAGTGATAATGACAAAGAATTTCTCAGAATTAAAGGCAGATATAAATTCCTCATCTGAAGAAGAACACCAAATCTTAAACACGATAAATACAATTATATCTTAGGGAACTGCAGAATCCCAAAGATAGAAAACAACCAGAGAAAAAGAAAAGATTAACTACAAAGAAACAATGACTGATTGTAAACTTTTTATCAGCAATAGCAGAGGCAATGGAATAAAATCAGCCAAATTATGAGGGAAAATAGTTAACTTAAAATTCTATTCGAGAGTGAGGACAAAGATATTTCTCAGATTTGAGAGGTTACCATTCACACACCCTCTCTGGAAGAACTACTGAAGGATATGTTTTAGGAGGAAGGATATGTTTTGAATTCCATTGAACCCAGAAAAAAATGGAATTCAAAAATCACTGGCAAGAAAGTCTAACAGGCAAACATATGGGTAAATATAAGTAAGCATGGGGTGTAGAAAAACAGCAAAAAGATGACTAAATTGGGGGTATTTATAAGTTGGGGGTGATAATAGTGAACAGTACTAAAGCATTTTATGATTTTTGTATTATTTGAGAACAAGCCTTAATAAACTTTAGATTATAAGCTAAACGCATGTTCAAAATGTAAGGGTGACCTGTAAAAGAATAGAAATAGAACATAACTTCTAACACAGAAGAATGGAAAAGGGGGTTGGATAAATAACACCCAATTCAGTAGAAGGCAGGAAAATAGATGAAATGAAGCAAAGTAAAAGCATAAAAAATAGTAATAATATGCCTTAATAAAAATAGCAATATATAAATATCCAAAATAAGATGCAAAAATAACTCTGAATGTATCAATAATTATTATTAATGATTGGACTCATCTGTTAGTCAACAGCAGTTCTCACTGAATGCTTAAAATCTAGGGATGTGCTACTTACAGAGTTAAGTCTAAATATAATGACACAAAATCTGAAATGAAATCAATGGGAAAAGATATGCTAACATACTGAAAGACAAAAATGCTTTGTGTAGCACTAATATCAAAGTATAGTCTAAGGAAACTGGGTTTGCTACACACTGACAAAAGACAGTTCACTAGAAGCCAAAACAATTATGAACCTATACGCACTTAACATATGTGCTAAATAGACATATAATAAAGCAAAGCCTAAAGACTTATAGGAGAAAATGGACACATCCACCATCATGATGGAATATTTCAACATGCATTTCATAAAATAAGCCAAAATTCCTTAAAAATTAGGTATTTGAACATTAAAGTTAATAAGTCACCAAATCACTACCATGTAAAACTGAATAGGAATCAGGTTCCTACGGTGGGCTAGGCTGAGTAGATGTTCCCCAGAGGTTAACTCAAAAGTGGGTTCCCTGAGAGCCACCCCTTCATTTCAGAGGTCCAGAGTTTGGTGTTTCTCTTAAGAGTCCTGGATGCTGCTGGGCCTCGTTAGCAGCACACTGTGTCAGGACAGGATCCTGAGAGAAGAGGGATCAAGTTCCAGTGGCACCAGATGTGCTTACTAAGCACCTGCTGCGTGGCCTGGCCCTTCACCAACGTGCTGCCCAGGGGGTCTTGGTGAAATGGCCCTTTGGGCAGCCCCGACAGCAGGAGTACCTTCCCAGGCTCCATGCATCTGTGGCGGGCAGTCTCCAGAGGGAAGACCAGATGCCAGAGGAGCAGGGTTAGGGTCCAGAAGCAGTGGGCAGGGGGGGGTCTCCCCTGGAGGTGGGCAGCATCCTGGGGCTTATGAGGTTGGGGGCTGGGGGGGCCTCTGAAGCACACCAAGTCCATTCACAGCCTGGCGCCCTCCTGACCCTGCAAGGAAGGTTTCCTTCAGTATTTCCATGTACCTCAAGAATGAAAATTGGCAATGGTTCGGGAGTTTTTCTCCCAACTGTACAATTTCAATATCACTTCTCACCCAGAGGTAAATACATCATCTCTATCCCACACGTGGAGAGTGGCACTCCATCCTCAACCCCTGTAGGTTTCTCACCAAAGAGACAGCTTCGCACAATCACTGTCTCATTTCTCCTGGACATTTTTTTTTAAGGTATCATTGATACACACTCTTATGAAGGTTTCACAAGAAAAGCAATGTGGTTATTACATTCACCCTTATTATCGAGTCCCCCCCCATGCCCCATGGCAGTCACTGTCTACCAGTGTAGTAAGATGCCACAGAGTCCCTATTTGTCTTCTCTGAGTACACTGTCTTCCCGTGACCCCACACACACCATGTGTACCAATCATGATACCCCACAATCCCCTTCTCCCTCCCTCCCCACCTGCCTCCCTAACCCCTCCTCTTTGGTAACCACTAGGCCCTTCTTGGAGTTTGTGAGTCTGCTGCTATTTTGTTCCTTCAGTTTTATTTCATTGTTATACTCCACAAATGAGGGAAATCATTTAGTTTTTATCTTTCTCTGCCTGACTTATTTCACTGAGCATAATAGCCTCTAGCTCCATCCATCTTGTTGCAAATGGTAGTATTTGTTTCTTTCTTATGGCTGAATAGTATTCCATTATGTATATGTACCACATCTTCTTTATCCATTCATCTACTGATGGACACTTAGGTTGCTTCCATATCTTGGCTATTGTCAATAGTGCTGTGATAAACATAGGGGTGCATCTGTCTTTTTGAATTTGAGAAGTTGTTTTCTTTGGGTAAATTCCTAGGAGTGGAGTCCCTGGATCAAATGGTATTTCTGTTTTTAGTTGTTTGAGGAACCTCCATACTGCTTTCCACAATGGTTGAACTAGTTTACATTCCCACCAGCAGTGTAGAAGGGTTCCCCTTTCTCTGCATCCTCACCAGCATTTGTTGTTCCTAGTCTTTTCTATGTTGGCCATCCTAACTGGTGTGAGGTGATATCTCATTGTGGTTTTAATTTGCATTTCCCTGATGATTACGATGTGGAGCATCTTTTCATGTGTCTGTTGGCCATCTGAATTTCTTCTTTGGAGAAATATCTGTTCATATCTTCCTCTCCTGGACTTTTTTAAAAGTCCTAAACGACACAAGATATTTATATCAACAAAATCAATATTAGAAAACCCCAGTTGAAAACCATATATATATGGTTGTGTGGGAAGAGATCTGAATTCTAGTTCCTTAACTATCTTTACGTGACCCCTTCCTTCTTGCATCAGATTTCCCATCTGTCAAATGATAACATTGGACTGGACCTCAGACTCTACATTTGGTCCTAACGATGGAGAATCCAAAGCCCGCAGCAGCAGGGTTAGAGGCAGACCCAGGCCTTTAGGGATTTTTTAGAGATCAGAAATGGTACAAGGTGCTAGTCCTCTGCTGTGGCTCTGTGGAGGGCTCACCAGGCTGAGCGCTGGGGGGGGTTAGCACCCTGGGAGGTGGCGAGGGTGGGGGGTCCTGCCACGTGTTGGCGCACCTGTGGGGGAAGGGGAGTAGGTGGTTCCCATGGCTGACTCTCCTTACTAAGGACTTGCCATCTGCCACGCACTGTGCTAAGATGCCTACATCACCAAGGCAGGACACACAACTACCCATGGCAGAAATTTTACACTTAGTAGTGAAAACTTGAGAGGTTTCAGAGGCAATCGCTTACCTGAGGTCACAGAGCCAGACCAACAGAACAGTTGGCAAAGATGGAGACCTTGCCATCATGTATCTAGGGCCCCCTCTGAGAGAGGCTTAACCTCACGGTGCCTTGTGCTCCATCACCTGCAAGGAGAGATGGTAACAGCTCAGGTTGCAGGAGGAAAAGAATACCAAACAGGGAGCGGCATAAATTGTGACCACCTGCACTTTAGCGTATGTGGTCATCTTGAGCTCAGCAGCCCTGTTCTGTGTCAGGTCCCCCATGCTCACTCGGTAGGATGTCCACAGTAGACCCTCCTCTTGAGCTCACAGTGGGCTTTTGAAGGGTATTGACATCTGCCTCGTGTGCACCTGCTCTGTGTAGCCTCTGCCAGTTCTTCTGCGTGGTTCACTGGTGTACTGGGTCCCAGGGTCAGCCCTCCCCTCAGCTCCCCTGACACAGCTGCTGTTAAGGGCAGTTGGAGTCCCTGACCAAGCACAGTTCTGTCCTCAGAAAGTGATGCCAGGAGCCTCCTGCAGGTGCTGTAGGGCAGCCCCAGATCCTCCTCCTCCTGGCTGTACGACTTTGAGCAAGTCATCCTGCCTGAGCCTCAGTTTCCTCACCAGGCAGATGGGGATAATACTACTTGCATGATTCTGTGGGGCTTCTGTATATATGCAGAGCCCCAGAGAGTGTGGCCAGAATGCCTTCCCTTTCTGCCATCGCAGAGCAGCTCCGCTCCCAGGCTCCCAGCCCCTAGAAGGCCTGCTCTTGGCTGTGGCCCCAGGCCCCCCACCTCAGCCTAGGAGCTGGCTGAGGGGGGGTCCCGGGGGCTCTCCTGCTCTTCCAGTAACACCCCCGTCCGCTGTGGAGGCTCACTTGGGTTGTATCTGCTTTCTTCATGCAAGCCGGTGACAATAACTTGTGTTAGGTGATGGGTTTTCATAGGGAAACACATTTTTCTTCAACTTACCTCCTCAAAAGTGTTTTCAGACGTTGTTGATGATTGATCTAGTTTTAAAGAAACTGAAGGACAGAACGGGAGGGAATGCTTGCTGGAATTATGTCCCTTCCTCCTGTACCTTGGAGAAATCAGTCTCCCTTGCCCCATCTCTCTGTCTCTGTGTATCTCCCAAGGTTTTCCCGAGGTCTGCCTCTCTTGCCCCCCTCTTGGTGTCCTCTCTTCCTATACTCCCTCTTTGATCTTAAACATTCATAGTCTCTCTCTTACGCCTGCCCTCTCCTACCTTGCTGTCCCCCTCTCCCTCCCTTCCCGTCTCCCCGTCCTTGCCTAGCTCTGTGCACCGCACACACACCCCTTACTCTCTCACTCTCACCCACAAGCCTGTGTTTCACTGATGGTCACATGAAGGTTACACGCCCATGCGTGTGAGCTAATCCTGCTGGGATTGCTGTTTTTCCCGAGGCGAGTGCTTCCTGCTCCCCTTGGGAATATATCGATTAACCACAGAAAGGTAGTGAACGTGGTCCAGAATTGGAGCAAATACTGACTTGACATTTGAAGAGTTTGTCTTCTGCAACAAGCCCACTGTGACAACTAGTTGTTTGGGGTGATAAGGCTGCACCCCCTCAGATGACCATCTCCAGGACCAACTTGGGTGCGAGTACAGCGGACCGGAGCCATTCAGCCTCCCTCACCCACAGGAACTGGCTGCCTTTTCCAGGGACAGAGCGTTCGGCTGAGAACCTGAGCCTTGTCAGCAAACGTGCCCCCGGGCCTGTGGGCTGCCCGGCCAGCCCCTCAAGACAACGACTAGTTTACAACTGCCTTGGCTGCTCCCATGTGCGTATTTGCTTGGAATGTGCTGATTATAAATCATTTACTTCTTCTAAGCTGAGTTCAAAGGACCTCAGCAGAGCAGCCAGCTCTGGCCAAACTTTCTAGTTTAAGTTGCTGCAAAACTCAAATTAAATTAGATTTCACTTTCAATGTTCCGAAGTTCGGCCATTGCTAACACAGGCTGGCCATCCTCCCAGTTGGCATGAACAGGCAGGTTTGCCTACGTGGGAAGCAGTGCCGTCACCTGCCCGAAAAGGGCCCCCTCCTGCTTTCTCTAAGAGTCTCCAGGCAGATCCGTCTTCAGCATCTGCTCCCAAGAGCTGGCTGTGAATGTGAACTCAGCTTCTTTCTTGTTCCAAAGCACAGGCCAAGAGAGTGAGTGTTCCTGCAGTGGGGGCTGCCACAGGGTCCCCTCTGTGGCCATCGGGAGAAACTCTTGGTTCTCTAGAATGTCTCATAAATATTTTTTTCGGGGCAGAGAAATGGCACTACCAGGGGCCATCACATTTCATTTTTAAACCAAAAGGCACAGCTACTGTCAAGGGTAATATAAATGTATTGAAATCCTTGACAGACAAAAACAAGAGAAGAGCTAGCGAGAGTTCTTTGGGTGAAGTTACCTTTCAAATCATGCCTGAATTGAGATTTAGCCTGAATTGCATAGCATCTTTCCTGCAGCAATAATAGAAATTGTTACTTAATGAATAAATACAAGGTGCTTACATTTAGAAAGCTCTAAGCTATCCCATTCATGATGTCAATTTATCCCTATGATGACCTTGCCAGGTCAAAAGGAATATAGCCCCATTTTACAGGAGGGACACCGAAGCCCTCATGTTGACATCAGTTGCAGAAGTGAGGCCAGATTTGAAATGTCCGGAACGCTGGCGCCAGGCTCTTGTCACTGTGTTGTGTTATCTCTTAAAATTTTGACAGTGAACAATGCTGCCGATCAGTGTGTAGAAAGCACCACTGCCAAGTTATGGATAAAGCAAAGGAGGCCTAGAATCTAGAAGAGATGCTCTTTGTGGTAAAAGCAGGATGAGAATGCTCAGATGAGTTTTAAATATTACACCAAAGTGTGGTTTTCTTTGACCCATGATCGTTCTCATAAATGTAGGAGAATATAGTTCTTCCTGCATATAAGCTACTGAGTATCTTCTACTCTTCCTTCTTGGCTAGTCAAGAAAACAGGGCCTGTAACTCTATTTCTTAAAAAGAAATATTACATCCTATTTGTGTAAGTGGCCTCTCTTCCAGCATCATCTTAAAAGTTCTGTGCAAGAAGGTTCTTGAGTGAAACATCCTTCTCAAAAAGCTTTTTTCTTACATTGAAATTTTCCATGAAGAGAGAGCTCAGAGATGGCGATAGTACCACTTCTGGGGCTGCCTTCCATCTGCTTCAAAGGCCCATGCCTAGGAGATGAAAAAATTGCCCAATATGCTGTGTAGCAGAGAAAGCATCACACCCAGAGGGCAGAGAACCTGCATGGACCTGCCACTTGGATACAGGTGCATCTGGAGAGGGTGGGCGGGCCAGGGGATAGCAGAGCCCAGTTTGGGGGCTGGAGCCAGGGCATGGAGCATGCTAGGTGCTGGAGATGTGGAGAGGGGCTTGGGGAGAAGGGTCCAGAGAAAGAAATTGGGAGTGGGCATTCTTGCTGGGAGGCCTGGCAGGCTGCAGGGAGTAGCTGTCAGTGGTGGAAATTTTGCAGCCCGCACCTCTAGTACAGACTGCTGGGGAGACTTGCCCGGGTGGGCAGCTCGGGAGGTGCAGCAGGTCCGATGGCAAGAAAGGATCTCATCTTCTGCTGAGCCCTGTCTCTACCTGCTGGAAGCTCCCACCTGCCGTGGAGACCTACTGATACCTCCCACTAGCAGGCCACACATGTACCTTGCTGAACCATGAAAACAGATAGTGCGAAGCCCTGTGAAACGGTGGCCCCAAAAGAAAAAGGCAGGCTGGTAAACTGGCCTTGGCCTCCAGACTAAATAATGAGGCCAGTCTGAGGCCAGGTTCAGCGGGTGGGGCCAGAATGAATGCTAGTCTGTCCACAGAGGACCCGAATGACCTTCGAAAGTCTGGCTTTAGAGAGTCCAGTCACAGCCCAGCCAGATTTCCTAGCCCTGTCGTGGGGGTGGGCGCTGGGCAGTGCTCTTACAGGTGGCCCACATGCGCAGGAGCACGTTCTGGGCAAAGGCCTGCCTTCAGCCACGTACCATTGCTGGGCGCTTGTGCTCTCAGGCTTTGGTCCGTGAGAGTCTATGCTCTTAGTCCAGCACTCTCATGTGGCCTCTGGATTATTTGAGTGGGACCACAGGGTTGTCATTCCTGGGGCACAGAGGCCCCTGTGGACTTGCTCCTAGCCTCTCTCCTCTTGTCAAACTGCAGGTGACCCCTTGCACTGGCTGAGGGATCCCCAAACCTCTGCCCTTCAAGGGAGGCCTTGGGACTCCCACCCTCATACACACCAACATCTCCTCACCTCCCTGCCTTGCAAGCTGGGTGCTGTGGTGGGAAAGGCCCCTTGTACGTGCTCAGTTCTGTGATAGCTGGGGCCCGTAGCATCTGTGTTCCCTCTCATACCAAGGGTGAGCTGTGAGGCCCTGCTCTGGGCAGCCCCCTTGTTCTCTGGCAGGAAGCAATGTGAGCCGGTGGGCAAGGAGAGAGCTCAGCCTTTGTTATCCCTGCAGCAGTCCCTGGGAGCAGGCCATTTCTGAGGCTTCTTGAAGGCCTGTGCCAACCCGGGCTGAGCCCAGACTGACCCCTGGGCAGCCCCCATCCTTGCCAGTAATGTGTCACAGGGCCTGGCCTTATTTAGTAGACACTCCCATTATCCTCAGTGGTGTATAATCAGTGTTGTTCTGCAAAATTGAGGTGTGAGCAGTGCCAGCCAGAAGCCTAGATTTGAGTTTCTGCCTCTTGGCATTGCAGTCTGGCTTCCTTGTTCTTTTTCAAACAAACACTTACGTGGCATTTCCTTCCCTTTTGCATCAATTAGCATTAGCTTTTAGTGAAGCTGGGGCTGTATCTGCAGGCAGGCATTGCCTGGCTCTAGTCCTCCTCATCTTTCCCAGACATTCTTCTTCACCTGGAGCCAGCTGCCTTCCCATCCTCCCTCATTTTCAAGACACATGAGCCCCAAGAGCCAGGATCCATTTGTCACTGCTGTTGTTGTGGGTTTGTCACGGGGGTGCCCTCTCAGATGCCGCAGAGAGGAGCGGGAGGTGTGTGACTCCTGCATCACCCCGGCACTGGGCTGCTCTCTCTGGGAACAGGACTTCCTCCTGGGGTGGGTCAGTTCTGGATCACTCTCTGCAGGTAGGGCCTGCGTCTGATTTGTCACCTTTGTGAGCCCCGACAGTGGCACCAAGCCTGGCCCATAGTGGGCACTCCACCAACATGTATTGAATCAATGGATAAGTAAAATGCTCTTTGGAGCTGAGTGGCTAAACACCTTCCACAGTAATGCTTGGTAGCTCATGAGCGATTTTGATAAAAAAAAAACAAGTCCTACAACTGAAAGCAAGGGTTAAACATCATCGCATGCCTTTGTGAAGGCACCAGATGTGTAGCTGCTGCCTTCAGAATGCCCTGAGCAGACGGGGAGGTCCCCACCTCTGGTGTGCCAGCTTATTGGGCTTCTGAGGCCCGCAGCCACTGTCCTCTCAGGCCCGGGCTCTAGAGGTGGCGGGGGTCGCCAGGACTGCGTCTGTGTTGCGGGCTCGCCAACCCCCCGCAGGCCCCCCACTCACCCCAGGCCTCAAGTGTCCTGTGCGTGGCCTGCGGCTTAGTCAGGGCTGCTCTTCTCTTGGAAATGCTGCTGAAAGGCAGGTAAAGCCTTCAGGGGAGAAATCCTATTTAAACATAGAGTTCCTCTTCTTGGGGAAACAAGCCCTTCATCTAGTGACGCATTCTTTCAGGGTCCTATGGACAGTCATGAGAGAGCAGAGGTTTAAGGAGCAGACACGAGAGTCCAAGGGAACGACAGAGCGGCCCCGCGGGAGGCACAGCGGAACACACTGCTCAGCACAGAGGAGACTGGCTGCTGGAGCGCGCACACAGGGCTCTGTCACCCGCTGCTCAAGACCTGCAGCCTTAGGTAGACACTGGCTTAACCTCCACCCAAGCCAGGCATGGCCAGGGCAAGGGGGCAGCTCAGGGCAAATCAGAGAGCACCTTCTGAGGCACACCCTTTATGTCTGCGGAAGCTATGCGCTCTTCCAGAGGCACTTGGAGGAGTGCTTTGTGTGCAGCAAGGTGGCTGTGTGAACACTTTGGTGACATATTAGCTCTTCAGATTCCATGAGGAACTCAAGCCATGGGAATGGCAAATATTTATATAGGGCGTATTCTGCACCAGGTTCAGATGTGGGGACAATGAGGGCAATATTAAAATCCCCATTGTACAGATGAGGAAACTGAGGCTTACAAAGGTAAAGTAATTTGCCCAAGGCCATAGGGCTGGTAGATGGCAGAGCTTAGATCCAAACCCAAATCCAGAACCTCTGTCCCTCCCACTCTGGCTGCTGCAGGCCAGAGCTGGGTGTGGCCAGCAGTAAGAGCCGTGCACCAGAGCCCATCGGCTTCACTCTGTGCTGTATGTTAGTTGCTTCACAAACAGTCCCATTTGATCCTCATGGAGAGCGAGGGAAGAGTGTCACCCTCTTTTTTTGTTTTTATTTTTATTTTTTTCATTTTGTATGCAATTTATTCTGTTTAAGCAGATGAAAGGTATATAAGCTGCACCACTGGGCATTTCCTAAAGACCATAGAAAGAACTCATGGCATTAACATAGTATTTCGTTTTTAAAGAACTTTATTGAGATACTATTTACATACTGTAAACTCCATCCATTTTTAGTGGACAGTTCAATGGTTTTCAGTCTTTTTACTGAACTGCACGACTGTCACTACAGTCTAATTTTAGCAGGCTGCCATTTCCCCCAAAAAAGAAGGCATGCCACTTGCAAGCGCTCCCCATTCCCACTCTAGCCTAGGCGACCACACACGCACTTTCTGTCTCTGTAGATCTGCCTCTTCCGGACATGTCATATAAATGAACGCATGCACCATGTGGCCTGGGGGGGTCTGGCTTCTTTCACTGGGGCTAATATTCTCGAAGTGCTTCTGTGTTGTTCTGGGTATCCGTATGTGATTCCTTTTCATTGCTGGACCATATGCTATCCTGTGTGCCACATTTTGCTCATCCATCTACTAGTGAGAACACTCTAGGCTGTTTCCACTCTTTGGTTATCATCCTCTTTCGATGGAAAAAGCAACTGGGTTTCAGAGAAGTCTTGCACTCTTGTTATAGCTACATCCTCAGTGGAGTCTTGCTAGACTCAGGCTGGTGACTCCTGGTTCATTCCCTGATCCAAGCACACAATTATTTAGCTCCTCTGTGTGCCTAGCACCGGGCTAAGCCCCGAGAGCCCTGCAGTGAGCAAGACCCAGTAGGTCCCTGCCTCCGTGGGGCTCGCACACTAGTGGAGGGAGACCCTTAGCAAGTAAAGAAACTTACAAGAGTGTTAGGTGGTGATAAGTACTATGAAGGAAATAAGGTAATGTGAGAACATGGAACAAGGCGTTGACAATTTTTTCAGCGTTTTTATTTTACTTTTCTAGATTTTAATTCTTTAAGTAAAATAGAAACAGTTGAAATTTCTACTTAAAGAATTATCCAAATAATTACACATTACAGGGAAAACATTCAAAGATTTGACAGAGAAGAAATCATTTTTATCTGTATACTTTGGGGACACAGCCATAGACTGCCTTGTGGATGGAGTGTGGCTTCTCTGCACACTTTGTGGGGTCAGTGCATGAGCCCCACCCCACCCCACCCCTCCCGGACAAGGCAGCCTCCTTTCCATTCTGCAAGGGAGGCAGCTCAGGAGACCCCAGCTGAAACTGCATTCATGTGTGTGAGCAAATTACCCCAGTTATCTGGCCATGTAGGAAGCTATAGTTTTGCTCTTCATGAAAAATTAAAATCTTGTCCTGATCTGATGGAAGGAAACCGATGAGGCGACTTGGGTGAACTCAGCCATAGTTGATTAACTACACATTTTCTTGACTCAAGGGATCCATGGAGAATCTTAAAGAGAAAATCACAGAAGAAATGAAGATTAAATTTGCAAGCCTGTAATATTGCGGATGCATTCTAAAACTGCAGCAAAATAAAGCTCTCTCCTGAAGATGCATTATTTATCCCCTGCCTGTTACCACAGTTACAGATAGTCCTTCCCGTGGTTTGAACCCTAGTCGCTTATAGAAGCAGACCCGAGACAGATGGCTTGTCGCTCACCAGTAAAGTTAGAATTTCAGATGAATAGTCAAGATATTTTTAGAGCATGCGTACAGTCATATCATATATCATGAGGATGAAGGTAGCTGTGTGAGTCTAAATCCAGTTGGGGCCACAATGTGGGCTTTACACAGCATGCATTTTATTCAGAGAAAAAAATGTGGAATTGGTTATGCGGTTCATTCCCGCATATTTTTCATTAGTAAAATCTTGGAGGAACATCAAAAGTGGTTTTTGGTTCAATGGGGACCTTCAGTGGAAGAACATAATTTGCTTCCTAATGAAACTCACTCATACAATAATGCATACCAGAGTGAGGTTCAGAAAGAGAAAACTGTCCCATTGGTGTTAATGGATTAGCATCTGCCTCCGATGTCATCACTGTTGAAGTCACACAGGCCAGACAATGGGAACTTTTCAGTAATTGAAGCATAAGGTAATTTGAAACATCCCCAATGAGAGGTGTGCTTCAGTACTCATGAACAGAGTTATCAATTATCTGGGCAAATTTCTGTCTGAATTCTCTGGAAAACTGGCACTTCTCAGGAATTTTTTTAAAGAAAAGGATTTTGCAGAGTTTTGAAGATAAAGTTTGATGAAGATGCTTTTAGAAAAGTTGTCACCCAAGCCAATTAAAATTTCAGCTGGTGGTTCTTTCAGAGAAGAGAAGCAGACGAAACATTGAAGGGTCATGTCTGTCACCCTGTACCCTCCTAGAAAGAGAAAGAAATTGGTTAAGAGCAGAGTTTTGGGAATCACACAAAACAGTTCAGTTCCCAGTTCTGATACTAACCAGTTCTGTGGCCTTGGGCACGTTGCATAGGCTCTCCTGCTATCCCTCCCTCATCTGCAAGGGGGCAGCATCACAAGCTCAGCCCCCACAGACTTGCCGGGGCGGGGGGGGGGTGGGGGGGGGGTTAACTAGAAATACGAAAATCGTGGAGCAGAGTAACCAGCATGAAGTAAAATGCCCAATATAATAGCAATCTACTGGGAAGACATGGAGAGAATGGAATTTAATAGAATAGCAGAGAAAATAAGAGAGAAAATGGTAGAACTGTTTCCTGATCATTTATGAGAAATTTGACTCCCTCCCCTGAGAAATCAGAGTACTATTCTTTACAGGCCAATTAAGCTGTTCGCAGAGTTGAGGAATGTATTTAACTCCCTTCCTCCCTCCCTTCCTTTCTTTCTTCCTAGATTTTTTTTTTCTCACTGACAATTAGTCATTTGAACAGTTATTTTAAACCAAACTTTAACATAGTGGATAAACATTTGCATGTCAGTGGTTTCAGTCTGTTGGTGATGGCAGAGCACAGAAAAGTCCTCAATGATGAAATGATTCACTGAACCCATACTATGTGCCAGGCACAGCCTCAGGTGCTGAGACACTTTGCCAAGGAGGCCAAGATCACGGGTGTAACCCTCGGGGGGGGGGGTAGTTGGGTTTATGCTGATGACCTGAAGGATCCCATGACCCCAGCCTTAGGACTGACCCAGGCTTAGCTTGGTCCCTGACTTCATCCAGCCATTTCCTAGAGTTCAACCTACAGCATCAGAGGGAACTTACAAGTTCTAATTACGTTCCATGTGTAGTTACCATATACATATATAAATCTAAAGATGATTCTGTGGCTGTCCCACTGACGTGGGGGTCAACTGAGGCCCACTCTCCACAGAAAGGACAATGTCTGGCTCCCAGACAGAGGGACTGTGATGGCTGGGGACAGCGCCCTCAGGAGAGGGTGGTGGGGACATTCATGGGGCAGAGATGTTTCTCTCAGCAGAGAGCGGATGTCCTTTAGTGAGGATGGTCAGTCTGACGGATGCCGCACTGTCCAAGCGAGAGTTTACCGCAGAGCTAAGTGGATGGACTATAAAAATTTTACAGAATCATTTTCTTCATCACAATGTCTCTCCAACAAATCTTCCTATCCCTCATGAATATTTATACCATCTCAACTTAAAATGCTTGGAAAGGGAAAAAAAACCTTTCTTCTCAGTCTCAAATTTTCCTGAGAGGTATCAAAGCACTGGTGTAAGGTAGTAAGAATGTATTGCTAAACCAAGTGCTTCGACCAATATTCATTTAGAGCCCACGTCGGCTTTGTATTAACACTGGACCGTGGTCAGATATACATGAGATAAAGCAATTGAGGGGCTGTAAACACATTGCCCGAAATGTATCAGTCACTGGCTATCCACTCCCTTCATCTTTCTGTAATCCAGCGTAACATATTTTACCTGCAGCTAAATGCCGAGCTTCCAAAGGTTTGGGGGTTGACTCCCCTTGGTTCAGATACTCATCAAGACACTCATTGGTGCCGTGAGCTTTGCTTTTGACCCACAAACCTTCCTGCTCACACTCCCTGCTGACCTCAAGCCCTTTTCTTTGCCTCTGTTCCTCTCCTCTTCTTTCCACCTCCTCCTCCTTCCTTGAACCGCGCCCCAGCTTTCCCGCACCACACACCATGGCCACCTTCTCAGACAGCCCCGGGACGTGGCCGGGCTCTTCTTGAGGGAGGGTATAAAAAGGCAGTTCTGCCCCACACAGTTTCTAGAAAGCAGGGCCTGTCATGTCACACACAGGGTAGATAGAGAGCAGGGCAGCAGAAGTGGCTCCCGAATGCAGATAGATTCTCAGGCAAATGTTTGACGTTGAGGGGAGAGCGGATGACGCAGACACCCCAGATTCAATCTCCTGGTTCATGCTACCACTAGAGCCCGTGATGGAAGCACCGCCTGATAACTCAGACTGGCCTATTACTTATTCTCTATCGAGAGGAAATAAAGAGAAACAATTACCTTGGTGTGACATTCTGCCATCTCTACAAAGCCACCTGCACCTGGGACTTTGCCAGCCGCAGAAATAACGAGTTAAATGCTAAGTATTTCAGGGAGAAGGGAGTAGCAGGGCTATTGAAAGTAAAAGACCTTCATGTATTCTGGTCATATATCCCTGGCATAAAACTTCTCCAGAGGTAAAATAGCTTTCTGACAGGAGCGTTGTGGCGGGGTGGGGAGGAGGGGGGGAGGGCGGAGGCAGGGTGGTGGGGGCAAAGCAAGTAGCCCTGGAGCCCCCCCCCGACCTCCCATTAACAGACTGGGGTGCCTCCTGGGCGAAGGCACCCTTGAAGTGACTGAAGTTGGACTATTGCTGCCGAACCTTTTCCAATAATGAATTTTAAATGATAAACGACATTTCGTTGCCTGCCCTTCTCTCCCACCTGTTGGTCCTTAACCAGGAAATTTGATGCTGTTGCCATACAGATGGAGCAAACGTCTCCGAAGTTAAGCTTGGAGCTTAGTTTCAGTTCTTAACTTAGACCCTCCCAACCCTCCCAACTTAAATGCCTGCCAAGGCCGTGTCCTGGGAGCAGCCTAGGCTGGACGCGAGGCCTACAGCCATTTGAGATATACAAGCACTCCCTTTCAGTCTCTGCCCGTTGAGGACAGGCTGTGGGAACGGAATATTAGGACAATCTGGGGACACAAAATGACTGCAGGTGCCCAGGGGCCCCTGTGAAGTGGACGTCCTTGCAAGAGGCAGTGGGAGTAAGCAGCGACAATTAAAATCACAGGACTAGCTCGGTGAGACAATAACTAGTCAAAACTACAGAGAAATTGCTGTTTGTTTATTGCCTTTAAAGGAAGCGGCTGAGACAGAGGAGAGATAATTTAAGAGTAATCACTGGTGCACCAGCCCTTTTTCCACTGACCCTGGCTTTCAGAGTTTTCTCTCAATGCATTAACCATTCTTGGCAATTAGGTGTGCTTTCCTTATTAATGCCAGGGTAGAGAAGCAGAAAATGAAGGCCCTTCTTCACAAATAGCTGCTTAATGTTACAAGACCAACCTATAAGTCAAGAAAGCCATGGAGGCTTGCCATCCCTGAGCACAGAATACCCTTGATGACAGCTGCAGAGTAAAATTATTCACACAAATAAGCAAATCCTGGCATTCTCCGCTGGCCTGTGAACTTCCCAGCACATGACTGGAGCTCGGCACACTCCCTCCCGTGGGCTGTTGTACAAAGGACCTGACTGCAGCAGAGCCCACCTTACAGAGGTACTTGTTCTCCAGCTGATCCTCCACCACAGCTATGTCCAAGTGAATCCTGGGGTCCCTCTCCCCTTGGTCCTCTCTCCTCAGGCAGTGTGAGTGGAGCTGTGGGGCATGGTGAGGGAGGGTGATGCAGGGGCTGAAAGTTGGGGCAGAGATTTGTTTGTGTGTTCGTGTGTCCCGTTCCCTGGTTATTAAGCACCCCCTGTGCACAAGATGCCACCTAGATGCTGCATACCCACACCTCAGTTTCCAGGCATGATATATGTAGCACTGAATTTGGGGGACCAGCTCCCCTTCACCCCTGAATCTAGATTGAGAAGAAAGTTCAGAAGGAAGAGTTTAGGTGAGACCTGAAATCTGTTTTCTTTACTATGGAGCAGATCTTGCCACCTTATGGGGAGATTTCTCCAGAAATCTGTCTTGGTAATTACTCCTTCCTAAATTCCTACATATGGAAGACACCTCTGTTGAAGCATATCTAGGTAGTGACATTGGTCTAGAGGCAGAAGCTGGCCTAGCTGACATTTGGACCCCATGACCATGTGGATAACCTTCACCTCAGGCTGAAGCATGACTGTTCAGTCCTGATCTCAGACTCACAGAGGCCATAGGAGGGACACATTGCACACAGCAGGAGCCACTTTGTCTGGTCCTGATGGACAGGCCGAGCACTGCACTCTGCCGCTAGCGCTCTGCAGACCAGGGGGGTGTGGTGCTGCTTGCTTGGCACACTGCTGAGTGACTGACATGCTTTGAAAATGTGTCACCTCTACATTGATTTTTTTTTCTTTTCAAATTGGAGCCTCTCCAATAGCATCCAAAAACTATAGGAACAGAGTACTAAGTCAGAACATGTTGGACAGGCGAGGTGTTCTTCTCTGGAGAGGAAATCGACAGCTGCCCCTACTGGGAGGGTACGTGTCTGAGGACACAGGGCAGGGCAAAGGCTTGTCAGAACTGGACTGAATGATAAACTCTGCAGAAGTCAACACAGCCTTTGTTGAGAAAGCTGAGGGAGGGACCTTGGGAAGCCACATTTCCAATTCTGGTTACTCACCTTTAAAGGCTGGGGCTGGACTCGATGGCCACCATCTGTCCCTACCATGCCAGCATTTGGACAGCCTCCCATCATTTGTCTATAAACTGATTCTAAAAGTTGACAAATAAATTACATTTATATTATTAGGACTAAGAAAATAATGTTCCCTGGAGAGTCAAATCACGTTCTAGTATTTCACTTCATTCTCTGTGCATCCTGCATACTGACCATTTCTGTCATTCAATGAAGACTTTTTTCTGGCGTCAGGTTCAGATCTTTCTGCCTCCACAATTTGTCTTTTACATATCCTCACATTCCTTCTTGTTATCTCTTTCATCATCAGTTGTCTCTTTTACCTGAGGTCCCCTTCTCTGGAGCATCTTTTTCTTGTTCCAATCTACAGTGTTCTTTGGTTGCACTGCTCTTCCCAAGACATCCTGACTTTTCCTTTTTTGGCTTCCACTTTCCATATGCTGGAGTGTTCCCTTACATAATTTCCTAAGAAAGGGTATATAGGGGTTCAACTTTCTATTCCCCAAATGTCTAAAAATGCTTTTATTCTTTCTCTGTACTTGAAAGATTGCCAGGATGTAGAATTCCAAGTTGAAAATGTTCCTTTTAATAATCAAGGTAGGATAACTGGAATGTCAGTCGCATTACGGCATTGTGAACTCACATCAGAGCCTGGTCATTCCTCCATAATACTGGGATGTGTTCTCTGCTCTGTACGGTAATTCAGGGACGTGTATAGATTCCTTCTGTGTTGTGGCCTCCAAGGTCACTGTGGACAAGGATGAGAGAGCAAGTATGGAAAAGGCCCACCAGCTCTCAAGTGACCTAGCCTAGAAGTGATAGATCATCCTCCTCACACCCTCTTTGTTGGAACTAGTCACATGGCTCCAGCTAGATACAAAGGGGATGGGAAATGTAGTTTGTGTGTTCAGGAAGAGAAAACCAAACCCTCCTAGGTTTAAAGGCATCCTCTTTAAATTCAGCAAGCAGTGTTTTTGTTCACAAGTCCATTGCTAGACTAATTTTTGTTCCTTGTGGGTAACCCGTTTCAGTCTATCTAGAAACTGATAGGATCATTTCTTTTTCTCCTTTAAAGTCCCTGAGAATGGGGACTTTGTTTCATGAGTTTGTCTCCAGAATCTGTCTGGCCTATAAAAGGGTGGGATCAAAGTGAGCTGTTGAGGGTCTCACCTCCAACACAAAAACTCAGGAATCAAGATAAATAATACTTTAAGCAATATTCTACAAAATAAAAGTTATTACAAAAATTCCATAATGGACAAAGTAATAATATCCTTGGTGCTGTGAAATTTTGCAATGATATGTCTGGTTTTGTAGCCCCTTATGTGGTCTCTTCAAGCTAAAGATACATATCCTTCCTCAAATGAAAGCAGTTATAACCTTTTTTTTTTTTTAACAATTCCCTCTTCTCCGTTTTCTCTTCTCTCCTTCTGGAAACCTTAATTGGAAATGTAACCTCCTGGATCAATATTTCTGTGTCTCAATATTTTCTCAAAGAGGAAAAAAGATGAGACAAAGTATTTCTATATATTTTATTCTATATTCTGGAAAATTCTTGGCTTTATCACCCAATCTGAGTATTGAACTTTTTGTTTCAAGAATTGTGCTTTTACTTTCCAAGCGCACTTTCTCATTCTCTAGTTTCTATGGGTGACATCTTCCTGAAACTATTTCAGGCTACTAGTTAGCAAATTTTGGCTTTCTCTTTGAATTCTGTTTTTACTTTTAGCTTTATTCTGTCCTGTGGATTACCTTTGTGTGTGGTTTTCTTTATTTGCCATTTTTTTGTTTATCTTTTTGCAGTTTGTGATCTTGCTCTGTATTTGGTTGTAGGTCTGGTGATTCTTGGTTTACTGTTCAAACATAAGAATGAAAAAGGTGTAAATGCTGACTGGAAGCTCTTGTTCCAGGCAGAGCTTATCAGCTGGAAGTTTTCATTTTAGTATGAACAGGCTGGGACTGGACATTATGCTGGGTGGCCCCTAAGTGACAGAGTAAGGAAGGTGCTGACACCACCCATATTCACCCATATTCACCGCCATGGTTCTCTTCAGGCAGTTTATTCCATTTCTTTAGAAAAGAACCCTCTGGGTGTTTTTCTGCTTGAGAGACTTTTCCATACACAGACTTTTGATTTCCCTGCCCCATCTCAGCTGCGGCCCCTTCTGTGCACATTGTAGGCTGTGGGCTGAGGTGTCCTCTGCCCTGTTCATCAGTGAATGTTCTTCCACATATGTCCTTAAATCCCTCGCTCACTGAAGATACCTTTCCCATTTTCTTCATTTCTGTGATTGACTGACTGAAGGTCATTTTACTTGAGTCTCAGGAGGAGAAATAAATAAATGTACTACCCTGTCATTTTAATCCCTCTTTTGTGTCTAACCTGTTTGGGTGATCTGATCTTTTGGTATTGGCACCTGGCATGTCAAGCTTAACATACCCAAAGCAAAGAAGCTGTGTCCCCTCCGGCAGCCCAGAGGTGTCTGCTTTTCCTCTGGTCATGCCCACCCCGGGGACAGCACTAAAACCCACCCACCTGCTGAAACTGGAAAACAGAGTCGTCTATCTGTCATTCCTCCCTTCCCCATTTCTATCATGAAATCCACTCAGCTCTGCCTTCTGTATTTATCTGTCCACATCTCTATCCCATGCCCCAACCTAGACAAGCCAGACCCTTCTCACCTGACAGACTCAAACCTCTTCCCCACAGGTGTCCATTCCCCCATTCTTCTCCCCACAACCCATTCATCCCTCGGCAGAGCCATCCACCCTCAAGGTGGTTCCATCTCATCTCTCCCACTGCCTTTCAGCAGAATCCACATTCCCAGGACTCTGCCAAGGGAGCCCCTCCTGCCTCTCGAGTCTCTGCCCGCTCCTGCTCTCCTCTGCCTCTGGCTCCAGGCATCCTGGTCTCCACCACGCCACACCCCCCAGCCTCTCTCTTACCCTTTCACACTGCTCAGAGTCCATTCCCCCTAAGTAGGTTTCCCCAACCATATTTTCTTATCCCACAGCCCTTATCCCAATTTGTATGCACGTAACAATAGTTTCTTTTTTTTTATAATTTATTTTGGTATCATTAATCTACAATTACATGTGCAATATTATGGTTATTAAACTACCCCCTTCATCAGGTCCCCCCCCCACCATCCCCATTACAGTCACTGTTCATCAGCGTACTGAGATGCTATAGAATCACTACTTGTCTTCTCTGAGTTGTACAGCCCTCCCCGTGCCCCCACAACATTACACCTGCTAATTGTAATGCCCCCTTTTCCCCCTTATGCCTCCCTTCCCACCCATCTTCCCCAGTCCCTTTCCCTTTGGTAACTATTAGTCCATTCTTGGGTTCTGTGAGTCTGCTGCTGTTTTATTCCTTCAGTTTTTTTCTTTGTTCTTATACTCCACATATGAGTGAGATCATTTGATATTTGTCTTTTTCGGCTTGGCTTATTTCACTGAGCATAATACCCTCTAGCTCCATCCATGTTGTTGCAAATGGTAGGATTTGTTTTCTTCTTATGGCTGAATAATATTCCATTGTGTATATGTACCACCTCTTCTTTATCCATTCATCTACTGATGGACACTTAGGTTGCTTCCATTTCTTGGCTATTGTAAATAGTGCTGCGATAAACATAGGGGTGCATCTGTCTTTTTCAAATTGGGCTGCTGCATTCTTAGGGTAAATTCCTAGGAGTGGGATTCCTAGGTCAAATGGTATTTCTATTTTGAGTTTTTTCAGGAACCTCCATAGTGCTTTCCACAATGGTTGAACTAATTTGCATTCCCACCAGCAGTGTAGGAGGGTTCCCTTTTCTCCACATCCTCGCCAACATTTGTTGTTGTTTGTGTTTTGGATGTTGGCCATCCTCACTGGTGTGAGGTGATATCTCATTGTGGTTTTAATCTGCATTTCTCTGATGATTAGTGATGTGGAGCATCTTTTCATGTGCCTGTTGGCTATCTGAATTTCTTCTTTGGAGAAGTGTCTGCTCATGTCCTCTGCCCATTTCTTAATTGGATTATTTGCTTTTTGTTTGTTGAGGTGCGTGAGTTCTTTATATATTTTGGATGTCAACCCCTTATCGGATATGTCATTTATGAATATATCTTCCCATACTGTAGGATGTCTTTTTGTTCTACTGATGGTGTCCTTTGCTCTACAGAAGCTTTTCAGCTGGATATAGTCCACTTGTTCATTTTTGCTTTTGTTTTCCTTGCCCGGGGAGATATGTTCATGAAGAAGTCGCTCATATTTATGTCCAAGAGATTTTTGCCTATATTTTTTTCTAAGAGTTTTATGGTTTCATGACTTACATTCAGGTCTTTGATCCACCTTGAGTTTATCTTTGTGTATGGGGTTAGACAGTAGTCCAGTTTCATTCTCTTATATGTAGCTGTCCAGTTTTTCCAACACCAGCTGCTGAAGAGGCTCTCATCTCCCCATTGTATATCCAAGGCTCCTTTATCAAATATTAATTGACTGTATATGTTTGGGTTAATGTTTGGATTTTCTATTCTGTTCCACTGGTCTGTGGGTCTGTTTTTGTGCCAATACCAAATTGTCTTGATTACTGTGGCTTTGTAGTAGAGCTTGAAGTCAGGGAGCGTAATTCCCTGTTTTATTCCTCCTTCTCAGGATTGCTTTGGCTATTCGGGGTCCTTTGTGGTTCCATATGAATTTTAGAATTATTTGTTCCAGTTCATTGAAGAAAGCTGTTGGTAGTTTGATAGGGATTGCGTTGAATCTGTAGATTGCTTTAGGTAGTATAGCCATTTTGACAATATTTAGTCTTCCTAGCCAAGAGCATGGGATGCATTTCCATTTGTTAGTGTCCTCTTTAATTTCTCTTAGGAGTGTCTTGTAGTTTTCAGAGTACAGGTCTTTCACTTCCTTCGTTAGGTTTATTCCTAGGTATTTTATTCTTTTTGATGCAATTGTGAATGGAATTGTTTTTCTGATTTCTCTTTCTGTTAGTTCATCATTAGTGTATAGGAAAGCAACAGATTTCTGTGTGTTAATTTTGTATCCTGCAACTTTGCTGAATTCAGATATTAGTTCTAGTAGTTTTGGAGTGGAGTCTTTAGGGTTTTTTATGTACAATATCATGTCATCTGCAAGTAGTGACAATTTCACTTCTTCTTTACCAATCTGGATGCCTTGTATTTCTTTGTTTTGTCTGATTGCTGTGGCTAGGACCTCCAGTACTATGTTGAATAGCAGTGGAGAGAGTGGGCATCCCTGTCTTGTTCCTGATCTTAGATGAAAAGCTTTCAGCTTCTCGCCATTAAGTATGATGTTAGCTGTGGGTTTGTCATGTATGGCCTTTATGATGTTGAGGTACTTGCCCTCTATACCCATTTTGTTGAGAGTTTTAATCATGAATGGATGCTGAATTTTGTCAAATGCTTTTTCAGCATCTATGGAGATGATCATGTGGTTTTTGTTCTTCTTTTTGTTGATGTGGTGGATGATGTTGATGGATTTTTGAATGTTGTACCATCCTTGCATCCCTGGGATGAATCCCACTTGATCATGGTGTATGATCCTCTTGATGTATTTTTGAATTCGGTTTGCTAATATTTTGTTGAGTATTTTTGCATCTACGTTCATCAGGGATATTGGTCTGTAATTTTCTTTTTTGGTGAGGTCTTTGCCCGGTTTTGGTATTAGAGTGATGCTGGCTTCATAGAATGAGTTTGGAAGTATTCCCTCCTCTTCTATTTTTTGAAAAACTTTAAGGAGAATGGATGTTATTTCTTCTCTATATGTCTGGTAGAATTCAGAGGTGAATCTATCTGGCCTGGGGGTCTTGTTCTTGGGTAGTTTTTTGATTACCGCTTCAATTTCGTTGCTGGTGATTGGTCTGTTTAGTTTTTCTGTTTCTTGTTTGGTCAGTTTTGGAAGGTTATATTTTTCTAAGAAGTTGTCCATTTCTTCTGTGTTTTCCAGCTTGTTAGCATATAGATCCTCATAATATTCTCTTATAATTCTTTGTATTTCTGTGGGGTCCGTCGTTATTTTTCCTTTCTCATTTCTGATTCTGTTTATGTGTGTAGATTCTCTTTTTCTCTTAATGAGTCTGGCTAGGTGTTTATCTATTTTGTTTATTTTTTCAAAGAACCAGCTCTTGGTTTCATTGATTTTTTCTATTGTTTTATTCTTCTCAATTTTATTTATTTCTTCTCTGATCTTTATTATGTCCCTCCTTCTGGTGACTTTGGACCTCATTTGTTCTTCTTTTTCCAATTTCAGTCATTGTGTCTTTAGACTATTCATTTGGGAATGTTCTTCCTTCTTTAAATAGGCCTGGATTGCAATATACTTTCCTCTTAGAACTGCCTTTGCTGCGTCCCACAGAAGTTGTGGCTTTGTGTTGTTGTTGTCATTAGTCTCCATATGTTCTTTGATTTCTGTTTTGATTTGGTCATTAACCCACTGATTATTTAGGAGAATGTTGTTAAGTCTCCATGTATTTGTGAGCCTTTTTGATTTCTTTCTAAAATTTATTTCTAATTTTATACCTTTGTGATCTGAGAAGTTGGTTGGTAGAATTTCAATATTTTTGACTTTACTGAGGTTCTTTTTGTGACCTATTATGTGGTCTATTCTGGAGAGTGTTCCATGTGCACTTGAGAAGAATGTGTATCCTGTTGCTTTTGGGTGTAGAGTTCTGTAGATGTCTGTTAGGTCCATCTGTTCTAGTGTGTTGTTCAGTGCCTCTGTGACTTTACTTATTTTCTCTCTGGTTGATCTGTCCTTTGGAGTGAGTGGTGTGTTGACGTCACCTAAAATGAATGCATTGCTGTCTATTTCCTCCTTTAATTCTGTTAGTATTTGTTTCACATATGCCGGTGCTCCCATATTGGGTACATATATATTTATAGTGGTTATATCCTCTTTTAGGATTGACCCCTTTATCATTATGTAATGTCCTTTTTATCTCTTGGTACTTTCTTTTTTTTGAAGTCTATTTTGTCTGATACAAGTACTCCAACAACTGCTTTTTTCTGCTTGTTGTTTGCATGAAATATCTTTTTCCTTCCCTTCACTTTTAGTCTGTGTATATCTTTGGGTTTGAGGTGAGTTTCTTGTAGGCAGCATATAGATGGGTCTTGCTTTTTTATCCATTCTGTTACTCTCTGTCTTTTGATTGGTGCATTCAGTCCATTTACATTTAGGGTGATTATCGATAGATGTGTATTTATTGCCATTGCTGGCTTTAGATTCGTGGTTACCAAAGGTTCAAGGGTTGCTTCTTTACTCTCTAACAATCTAACTTAACTTTCTTGTTATTATAAACACCGTCCAATGTTTCTTTATTTCTCTCCCTTCTTATTCTTCCTCCTCCATTCTTTATATGCTAGGTGTTTTATTCTTTGCCTTTAGTTAGTATTTGGATGGTCTGCTTTCTTTGCTATGATTTTATTTTCTCTGGTGACATCTTTTTAGCCTTAGGAGTGCTTCCCTCTAGAGCCGTTCCTTTAAGATGTCCTGTAGAGGTGGTTTATCGGAGGCAAATTCTCTCAGCTTTTGCTTGCCTGGGAATTGTTTAATCCCTCCATCATATTTAAATGATAATCGTGCTGGATACAATATTCTTGGTTCGAGGCCTTTCTGTTTCATTACGTTAAATATATCATGCCATTCTCTTCTGGCCTGTAAGGTTTCTGTTGAGAAGTCTGATGATAGTCTGATGGGTTTTCCTTTGTAGGTGATCTTTTTTCTCTCTCTAGCTGCCTTTAATACTCTGTCCTTATCTTTGATCTTTGCCATTTTAATTATTATGTGTCTTGGTGTTGTCTTCCTTGGGTCCCTTGTGTTGGGAGATCTGTGAGCTTCCAAAGACTGCGAGACTATTTCTTTCCCCAGCGTGGGGAAGTTTTCAGCAATTATTTCTTGAAAGACACTTTCTATCCCTTTTTCTCTCTCTTCTTCCTCTGGTACTCCTATAATGCGAATACTGTTCCGTTTGGATTGGTCACACAGTTCTCTTAATATTCTTTCATTCCTAGAGATCCTTTTATCTCTCTCTGCCTCAGCTTCTTGGTATTCCTGTTCTCTGATTTCTATTCCATTAACAGTCTCTTGCATCTCGTCCAGTCTGCTGTTAAGCCCGTTGATTGCTTCTCTGATTTCTGCATTGTCTTTCCTCACTTCCCTCACTTCCTCCCTCAGCTCTTGCATATTTCTTTGAAGATCCATCAGTATGGTTATGACTTTTGTTCTGAATTCTTTTTCAGGAAGGTTGTGCATTTCCATCCCTTTAGGTTCCCTCTGCAGTGTTGTCTGGGTCTGGGGGAGTTTTGTTTGTACCATATTCCTCTGTCTGTTCATGGTGATAGAAAAGTGGTCACTGGTAGGTGCCATGTATGTCAGCTGGGCTCTTCAAGACTTTTAAAAAGAAAAAAAAGAAAACAAAAAAAAAGAGAGAGAAAAGAAAGAAAAGGAATAAAAAGAATGAAAGAAAAAAGAGAAAAAAAAACGCTCGCCAGGAGTAGATTCTGTGAGAATGCTGTAGGTGGCGTTGTTGCCCCACTATTCCACAGCCACGGCTGTGCCACTCCGCAGGGCCCTTTGTAGCTCTGGTCGGGGTGGGAATGAATGGGAGGCTGTTGATCTCTGTGGGAAGTTTCAGTGCGGCTGCTTTTTCCCAGTTGCCAGACAAGGGGTCCGAAATTCCCCAGGACTCCCAGCCCGCTGGGCTGAGTGTGCTGGGATGATCTGGCTCCTCCGCTGGGCTCCTGTCTCTTTAAGACTGCTGAAAAAAGCACGCGCTTTTCTTTTTTCCCAGGGAGCTGGCTTCAAGGACCTGGGTGCATTCCCCGGCTCAGATCCTGCACCCTCTGTGTCTCCAATCTCCGATACACTGTGCGATGTGTGTCAGCGCTCCCAGCACAGATCCCCAGGCTGGTTATTTCGTGGGCCTGTACTTCCCTTTCCTCCCAGCTCTGAATCCTCTCCTCCTGCCAGTGTGCTGGGGTTGGGGAGTGCTCGGGTCCCGCCGGGTCACGGCTCTGTATCTTACCCGTCTCACGGGGTGCCGAGTCCTCTCAGGTGTAGATGCAGGCTGTGTGCTGTCCTGTATCTTCTGGTCTCTCTTTTAGGAATAGTTGTATTTATTGTATTTTCATAAATACATATGGTTTTGGGAGGAGATTTCTGCCGCCCTGCTCACGCCACCATCTTCCCAGAAGTCTCAAAACCCATGTAACAATAGTTTCTATCATGATGTGTTTATCTACTGGTTTCCAGCTTGGTGCTACTCTAGACCCCTGTGCCCAGAGGATGGGAATGGTGTTGGGTCTCTTCCCCAGTGTGTGCTCAGCCTCTGCGCCATCCCTGGGCAGCTGCACTCAGCAAAGCTTAATGGGGGGGTGAGGGAGGAAGCGAGCAGATGCCCACACAGGTGAGTCTTACCCCAGCGTTGGGGTTCAGGGCTCCTGGGTTGTTGTCTTTTCCTGGGGCAGGTCTTCCTGGCAGATATTCTGGCTCTACTGCATCCCTGGCCAATGCAGTCCAGTCATCAGAAGTGGACACACTGGCTCTCCCAGCACACACGAGAATTCAGTCACCTGGCTTGCCATTCAGCCCTTTCATAGTCTGGCCCCAAGCTGTTCCTCCATCCTGATCTCCTTTGGCTCTCCTCTGCCTCCTGCCCTCTAATGCAGTGACATCACCAGCCACCCTTGGACACATATTCTGCTTCTATGTATCTGTGCTTTTGTTCAGCTTGAGATGCCCTGCTTCGCTACCTGCTTTCAAACCCTGCCCATCCTTCAGGCCCAGATTAAGTGCTCCCTCCTCTGGAGAGTTCTCCCGAATCCCTGCACTTGGAGGGGCTCTCTCCCATTTACACTCTCCAACCCTTTCCTCGTGCATCTTGCTATAGCTGGGGGGCCACCCTGCCCTGCGCTTGGGTGTGGTCGGCAGGTGTGCTTCCCCGCTGAGCTATAAGATCTGAGAGATGAGGTTGCTCGTGGCTGATCTGCCCACCGAGGGCCCCTTGGTGGACATTGCATCAGAGAGTAGCTGAGGGGCATTTGCCCAGTGCTGGCGCACAAAGGATCTCAGCACAGGAACCTGGACCTTAGGCGTGGGGGTGTGGCTTACTGAACCCTAAGCCAGGACCTGAGTGGGGCCTTGCCGGTATGATGCCAGTGTGGCTGGGGTACGAAAGGCAGCGATGCCCAGCTCTGTGCCCCTCCGCCTCAGCAGGCAGCTTTAGGAAGCCTCCCTGAGCAGCCAGAGGAAGTGATGGAGCCACACCCACCCCCTTCCATCCCTCCTAGCGCCTGTGAACTTCCTCAGGCGCGAATCCATGCCAGCAGCCGAGGACCAAGTCCAGGTTGCCATCCTAGCTCTCCCGGACTGACAAGCCCTGACTGCTGGTTTAGCTCAATGGTAATGAGTTGTCCGCAATCCGCGAGTGACACCCAGGGGCAGTAACAGCCACATGGCGCCAAGACCAAGCCTGCGGTGCCCTTAGTGGTGCCAAAGGTAGTTTGCTGGGTGGGTGATCTGTCTCTCTGGGCTCACCCATGCTAGGAAGTAACCATCTCTTATTTCCATCTTCCCAGCAAGAGGAGCCTCTGAGGAGCTGCGAAGCGAGGTGCCTGGTGCCCCGCACACCTTTCTCTCGCCAAGATACCTGCCTGTGACAGGACGGGCAGATGGCTCCATAAATGATGAACTGGAAAGGGTGTGCCAGGGGCCTCCTGCGTGGTACTGAGCCTGTTCCCGAGGAGTGCCCCATTCTGAAGGCAATTAGTTTAATTGCTTTTGTTATTTCAGAAAACAAATTAAACCACCTGAGTGTTTCAAGGCAGAAAAATGTCTGCCCTGTATAAGAAACACTTCAGGAGTGTTTAGCTCACAGCCAGCAATATCTGAGCAAACAGCTAGAACGCAGACGCTTGGGAGGCACGAGGGATGGGCCCTGCGGAGATTGGGACCTTTGTGAGATGAGCAGCGTGCTCCGCGGGGGTCGGGGTCGGGCTGTCTGAGGGCACAGGGTCCTGCTGAGGCCGGGAGCCGCTTGCCTGCAAAGCCTGTGGATTTCATGTTCTCCTCGCTGACTGGGCTCAGGCTCCCCTCTGGCCAGGCTCGGGGCGGGGGGAGCGGCCACCGGCTGAGTTCCCAGCCGTCTCCCCATGGCCAACACGGTCCGAAACACGGGTAACACAAACCAGATCCTAACCTGCCGCCTCTCAACAGCTCTGTGTCTCCTTGTCAGCTACCTGACCACCCTTAGCGCTGGCAGCTGGAGGGCCTGCCTGCACGCAGGCCTTGGAAGCCTTCTAGTTCCTTCCTCAAGCTCTTGTTCCGTGCTGAGTGCTGCCTGCCTCTGCCCCGGTGGGGTGCGGCACGCACACACGTACACACTCCCCACCCCTCCGCCTTCAGGCCAGGCACCCTTGCCTTGTGAGGCTTTGCCTGATACGGCAGGAGGTGTTAACTGCCTCCTCCTCTGTGCTGTGCTGGGCCAAGGACTTATCTCACCTTTACCCTATGCTGCGTGCATTTATCCCTCTGTTACCCTCACCAGATTGTGAGAAACTGTCGGAGGGAGGGCCTTGCCTGGTTCATTTTATGCTCCTGGCACGTGGCAAAGGATCTACAACTCAGAGAGAATTCAATACCTGTGGGCAGGTAATTGGATAGAGGGGTGGGGGGATGCATAGTGAATGAGTGAGTCACGCTGAGGACTGGTAAAGCGCTTGTCCCCGGGAATCCTCCTGCCTCCACTCTCCTCAAGACCAGGCACTACCCAGGGGAAGAGAGGGAAGAGCAGTTCAGCCTGGGACTCTGTTCTCCACCCTGCGTCACTCTTCCCTGGGTGGGGAGCAGAACGTGATGAGAAACTTGTTCAAAAAGCTGGCGAGCGGTGTGATGACAGAGGCCATGTCCTGTTTGCTTCCACTCGGAACCAAGTCTCTCTCCTGCTTCACGGCCCGGAAGTGGGAAAATCCCAACTCCATCTCTCCCTGGAGCACTGGTAAGCCTGGTTGGTGTGGGGGGTGAGGGTCTGGTCTCTTGGACAACATAGCCACCCCCTTCAGTGTCCCCATCTATTTTTCCTTGATTATGTTTTACAGAAAATAGAGGAAGCTGCAGACAGCAGTTCTTTTCTGTTCTCAGGGGTCACATGGCTCTCAGTCCAGACACAGGCCACTTGCGCCAGAATTGCTGGGTTTCTTAAAACTCAGCTCCTGGGGTCCCACCCCAATCCCGCTGAATCAGAATCTCGGGGAGGGGCGCTAGGATGAGCATTTTAAACTAGCATCTCTGGACATTCTGTGCAAGGGGAGGTTTAGACTCACTGCCTGAGAGATTCTGGTGGTAGTCAGAGAAGACTTGAAAATGACCGAGACCTGAATCACATGCATACTCTTCCCTGATGGCACTGGCTGTCTGGCCCCGGCCAGCATGTGGCTGAGAAGCTACGTCTATGTTTTTCCATCCCTCAGCCTGCTTCTTGGATGATGTGAATGACTCAGGACAAGGCCAGATGGTTTCTGAAAATAGATGGCCCACTTGTGGCCTGAGACCATCGTTTGCTTCTCGTACCATGACTGGCCAGCGGGTTCTGTGCTTGGCGGAGATCTTCCTCTAAACTTACATAGGCCTAGAGCCTGCCTCACCCTGTCTGAGAGCTGGAAGGTTCTGAGGTTAATTATTCGAACATCCTAGGTCATTTGGTCCTTTCGTCTTAAATATGGCCAGACCCTGTTTGTGTGAGGAGGAGGAGTGGGAGAAGTGGAGTTCTGAAATGAAGAGAACTTATGAGATTTATCACCTAGGCTGGTCAGATGGCATGATAAGTCATCTAATGGTATAAAATGCTTAGATAGGAATACCAGAATGGAATAGGATTGAGGGCCTGGCCCTTCTCCAAGGGCACTGGTGTGAAATATGTGAACCCCAGATGTATCTGGTCAGTCACCAGCAGGGTCTGTAGCCTGTAACTATGCTAGAATTTCTTCGGAAATTTGGAATTTTTTGGTTTTGGACAGGGGGTAGTCCACTCTGCATTCATCCCAAGAGGTTAGATTGGCAGCGACAAACATTATTGAACTAAAACTGGAAGATGACACTGTGGAGTCGGGAGATGGAGCAGGAAGTTTGTAAATGCCCCAGTAAACTACTTAGGAATTGAATTAAGTCCCTTGCAAGAGATCAGACTGCTAAGAATGTGCGTGTCTCCCCGTTGTTCTTGAAGAACCGCTTCCGAAGGCAATCAGTCTGTTATGACAGAGGAGGATAGATAGCAGGTCCCAATACTGAGACACAGGATTGAAACCCACAGTAGCTATGGCATTTTCCCTTTAGATTGGAAATTTTTAATAGCAGAGCAGTGTCGACAGATGGAATTTGAGTAAGTGATTTGTGCAAGCAGTCTACAATTCACAAGAGGGTTTTGTTCCCAGCAGTCGGTCTGCTGTTGTAAGGCCGTTGTTTGGACCTTTGGAAACTAAAATGCATTTTTCCCACAGAATGTGGGTTGATTTCTAGACAAGTATATTCCCCAGAATGTGGGTTGATTTCTAGACAAGTCTCCAAAACTTTAACAAAAATTTAACCCTTAATGTAGCTAAAAATACTCTCCACATGTAGTGAATATCAGGGAACCCACAGTCATAAGGAAAACAGCAACGTTGAAGAGGAAACTGGTTTTTCTCTTGATTGGTATAACCTGAAGGAAGGTGAGAAGCTGACCTTACAGCCCACAGGAGTGGCAGGGGTTTGTGGGATTGTTAAGTTCAAGCCCTTTGTCAAATGAGGTAACTAAGGCTCAAAGAGGTGTGGCAGTTAGAGTCACACGGCCAGCCAGCGCGACTAGACCGAGGTCTGCCCTAACCCAGAAGGTAACACCTGTGGAAAGTTTCCAAAGAGACTGTCAGCTACCTTTAGTGTCCTCCAGGTCGTGTTGGGCCCTGTTGGATGTATTTTTCTCAGTCCTACTGTAACATATGTCCCGTTCCTTCTCATTAAAATCGGTGTGGGGCTGGAGACTACTGTTAGGCTTCTCTTGGAATAGAGCCGTGGAGCTCACAGACAGAAAGAAGGAGGAGACGTGTGTATCCATGGGAACAATGACAGTAAGGCAGAACTGAGCTGGAAGGGGTGAAAGACCAGGGCCCAGGACTGGTGGAGAAGGCGGGGTCTGCCTGCCCAAGCCAAGGGCGGATGATCCGCTCCTCCTGTGGCACTCTCACCCCCACCTCGGCCGCCGCCCCGTCCCCTGGCGGCGCTGTCCTCGTTGGAAAGAGCAATGTGGCCTAAAGGCCATGTGCCCGTGACAGGGAGGGGAGGGGGGGAGGGGGTCCCAGGACTCCTAGGCGAAGGAGACGGGAGCAGGTCACCCAGAAACAGTTCACTAGTAAAGTGTGTTTGACCCCAAGCATAGAGAGGCTAAAGCAGGAATTGGAAGACACAGTATTTCACGTCACTCAGTCTGGGCTTCAGTGTGAGCCCGGGCCACTCGTGACGCCACTGAGCCCTGTCCCGGAGGCAGCCTTGGCCACCAGGAATCCACGGATCTCCTTTTCCGTATGACCCATCACCTCAGACTATATGCTGCTTGAGGACAAAGACCATTTGGTTTTTAATTCTTTACAGTCTCCTCACAGATATTTGATAATTTCTGTTGACTGGGTTTACTCAAGTTTGAGGTAGGTTTCCGAGAGCGAAACAATGTCTTTAACAAAAATTGAAATTCATACTTGAAATTTTAGACAAATGTTTTTTTTTAATCTAGAATTTAAACATCTAATCCTAATCACATTGCTGGTCGCAAGGATTGCGTGGCTCTTCCTGTGGTATTACCCCCATGTGCAGGTCCTTGATGGGTGGCCACCCTCCTCGCCCCTTCCCTGGATCCACGGCAGTGGGAAAGTGCTGCCGTAGGAACAGTCCGTGGGTTTGCCTTGCTCTTTATTTTCAGCTTCACTATAAACCTATGTGCCCTTCGCATTAGCCTCTCAGGCCCAAGGAAACCGGGGAAAACAGTGAAATCCCCTCAAGTTTCTGGAAGTCTGCTGGCTGAAAGTTCCCTGTGGACCACCCCCTTGGAGGCAGCTGGGGCAGGAGGAGATGACAGTTCACCTCCTTGTAGGGAGGCAGAGACCGCAGCTGTCCATGACACCAGCCCCGGCTTCCAGGGCAACAGGAGCTGGGATGTCTCACTCCCCTCTGAGGCTCCCTGCCTGCCCCTTCTAGAATGTGGCAGTATGTGAACCTGCCCCCCATCCCCTGCTGGTGCGGTGCTGTGTGAGGATGTTTCCCATCCTTCCCAGGAGGCTGACCAGGGCCTGAGCACACAGCAGGTCATTCCAGAAACATTTGTTGAAAGCATCTAAAAAGTTGCAAGTTTCAAGGCACTGGGCTCTTCGCCACCCCACCTCATCCTTGTGTTCATATTATGATGCTCATACTGAAAACAGCAGTCTCGCCAGCACCTCCTGTCTGTGAGGGCCCTGGTAGCCGGCCCACAACTGCCCGTCACCTCGGGGCAGGCCCCGGACACCCTGTCTCCTAGCTGGGACACAGACTCTGAGGGCGGGCGTCTTGCTGGATATGGAGGGGCCAAGATTCCCACCGCGGGACATGGCTCTGGAGTTCCCACGAAGCGGAGCCGCTCTCTCTGTGTGAGATCTATGGGGTGGAACCCTGGGTTGGGCAATTCCAACACTCACCTCAAGCTGGGGTGGAGACCGTTTGGGAGGCTGGGAGGCTGTCTCCACCTGAGAAGGTTGGGTGATGACATCCATCTTTCCTTTTGGATGTACTGGCTGGGACTATAAAACCCAAGGTAGATATTTCAAAGCTTCCATTACTATTTTCTTAAGGACAAAAAAAAAATCATTCTTTTTTATTTTTACCTAAATAACTCTTTTCTTGAGCAAGCCCCCCAAAATGAAACACCGATAGCAATAATATTGGAAATGTTTACCTATTTCCTCTCTGAGGACATCAGTTTGGCCCTTTCTGTGGGCGGAATGTGTAATCTGCTGGAAGACAGTATCATCCTTTTGATCTTCCAATACATTTTCCATATCTTTGCCTCAAAAGCTGATTATTATCGTGACATTTTTAAACAATGACTGTTCACTATACAAAATGGGGAGAGAAAGCTCAGCTGAACATATAGATAGATGGGTGCTTGTCAAAGGCCAGGCTGTGAGAATGAATTTTTCCCTGGGTTCCTTTGGCCCAGTGACACTGGCATTAACCCCTTCATCCTGGGACCTGGTCTTGTGCCCTAACTGGAATCTGATGCTTGGCTGTCTGAATCGGCCTCTCTTCACTCGCGTGCAGAGACCATTGATTAATGGCCTCATCCACTCCTTCCAAGGTCGCTGTGTCCCCTTTTCTTCTGGAAAGTAAAATCCTTGATTAAATGGCAGAAGCAGATTGAATGGGGGAAATGTATGAGGAAGGGCTTTTACAAACCGTGTGGGGCAATGCAGACTCGAGACGCTGATGATTCCTTTGTGGATGGGGTGCATCGGTGCAGACGACCCAGGGGGCAGTGAAGCATTTCATCGGCCCTGCAGCTTGGGCTTGCTAACATGGAAACTGACATTTCTAAAAGGCTTCCTTCTCGCTGCTCACTCGGCTCCCTTCGGGGCTTTACAGCATTTCAAAGGGAAGGCACTGGAAAAAGGAGAAAGCAGCAGAAGTGGAAAGGACGCAGATTTCAAATATATTCTGTTTTGTTTTGGCTCCAGAGAATTTTGTTTGTGTGGGGAGTGGGGTGAGGCTCTCTCTGAGCCAGGCCCCCACCTGCGTGCCCCTGAAGGCCCGCCGTGTGGGGTCCAGTTGTGAGATCAACCAAATGCCAGGCCAGGTAGTAGCGGTGAGGGCTGGAAGCGACCAGCACACGGAAGGTTAAACATGGCCCAAGCCGTTGGAGCTCCCTGGCAGGTGGCATCGGCATGGCCAGGCCCTCTTGCAGCAGTTAAAAATTCCCCCGCAGTCACAGGGAGGGAACAGATAAATCATGAATGAATTTGAAATTATATTTCCTTCTCTTAGCTTTCTTTTTTCTTTCTTTTGTTCCTTCTTTACTGCCCCACCCTGGGAACAATGTTCTAGAAAATTGTAGGTTGTAAATTCCACCCAGTGCATTTAGCTGATCCTTGCTAAGGGTGTGTGAAATGGAATCTCCCCAGTCATATTTCATGAGGTCTGTCAAAGAGTTCCTGCACTGTGCAGAGGTCTGAAGCCACCAGGGCAGTAGGAGAATCAGAGGTGGGGAGAGTGCAGGTGCCCTGGGGCCAAGGGCGTCACGAGCAGGCCAGGGTCTGTGTGCTTTGGGCGCATCTCAACTGAGAACCTCTCATGTCCCAGGTTGGGTTCAGCGGGGCCTTGCTCCCTACGATAGGCCAGAGCAACAGTGAAGAAGAGCTCAGGGTTATGTGGCTGGTTATTTGTGCTGCAGGGTGTTTGGTTTTTTTTAAGCAAAACCGTATGATGTTGTGTCTTGCCCAATGACAAATCTTTCTAGGGGAAAACAAGAAGGCTTCCTACACTTGGGTCCTAACCCAAAGTGTCAGTGACCACAAATGCTGTCAGCCTGCACAGGGGAAGCTGTTGTCTAAGCCTTAGGCAGTGGGGTCGGGAGGCAGAGAGTAAACCGGTTGTCCACATTTGTAGGCTGGGCTTCATAGCCACTGGGCTCCATTTCCACTGCCAGGAGGTTTGGTCTCGGGTGCTTGAGACGAGACATAGATATCAAGGCTACAGAGAGTCCCTGAGGAGCTCCTCTGAAGGCTTCTGGGGTCATGATGGAATCCGGAAGTTACCCCCAAAAGCCTGGTCCATGGGCTGAGGCTCTTTCCAGAGCTACCCGTCTGCTAGCGTCACCATCCCCAGAACAGCCTGTGTTACACAGAACAGCAGCCAGGCACATGCTGATGGCAGAACACAAGGAGGGCTGGGCCCCGAGGAGACACGTGGGCCGACCGTGAGTCCCTCCGGGGGCCTCCCTGCAGGTTTGGGAGGCACACACACGGCCTTTGGACAGTAGCCCAGTCTCAAGGCACCCCCTCCATCAGGAGTTCCTCGACACCAGCTCCCTGCCTTCACCTTTCCACTTCTGTTCTCTCCCAAGACCTTGAGGTCCATCTGCTGTGGGAGCCTCCTTAAGTCTGGTGGCCACGTGACAGGAAGCCTCCCCTGAGATTTCCCTGTCTTCTCTAGACTTTGCTCTCTTGTAGACCTCCTTCAAAGACACTCTGCCCTCCGCTCTGCTGGCAAAGTCTGCACGCCTTGACCCCTTCTAAAATGCCGAATTTATTTGAAAAGGTAATCAATACAGGTTAAGAAATATAATCACTAAAGTATGGGTACGAACATGTTTTAAAAACAAATTTCTTTCATCTTTTGCTGTGTTAGCAGTAGGAGCTGCAGTGAATCACCTTCAACCAGAGGTCATCGTGCCTGACATTGTCCACTTATTCTTTTGGGGTTAAGCATTTCCTGCCTATTATTTTCTTGGGAAATAAAAAACACCTCTCAAGATAATATGCCTAGCATTTTAATAGGATGAGTTTATCCTTTCTCTGTAGCAGGAAATCTAGGAGGTACCCAGGCGAGGAGCCTGGTGAGGTGCAGGAATTAAGAGGAACGTGAACCAAACATGGGGAGGCTGCTGAATATGCCACGTGAACCTTTCTTCTCACCCAACTATGTGGGTGGCTTCTCCAGGCTGGACTGGCTCCTCTCCATCTCTCTGCCTTCCGCCCTCCGTGTGGAGCCTGCCACTCATGCTTCTAACCAACTCCTGTTGAGTGAGGCCTACTACATGCCAACCACTGTGCTGGGGTGGGACGCCACGTCAGATAAGACACGGTCCTGTCCCCGGGCACCTCAGTCTGTGGCGGAGATTGGCAGCGGAGAAAATTCTAGAACAAAGTGCCATGAGGAGAGCCCCGTGCACACATTTGGGGCCTTGGTGACGGCCCGCTCAGTCGGTTGCTGAGGGACCCCTCACATAACCAAAGCCTTCATCCCCAGGCTGATGACAGGCAGGCTCTGGGTGTCATTCACAGCAATCAGATTCCTGGTCGACGGAATTTGGGCGGCTGCTTCTAAGAAGGAGAGGCAGTAGTCTTGCTGGGGCCTCCCAGTGTTCGCAGGCTACATGTAACTCCACAGCAGGAGAAACACCACGCTTTGGGAGCAGAGATATTTCACTCTCTTGGCAAATGGTTGATATGTCCAGGCACCTCTCTGCCATCTGTGTAAGCACATGAACTCCAGTTCTCCTGCTCCAAGTTCAGATTCAGGACTGAGCTCGTGCTGCAGAGTTGAGTGTGGAAGAAGGGGTTTCACTGGTGCAGACCCACCATTAAGGAGAGAGAAAAAAATCCAGCACCCTTTCAGATAGAGCTGGCCCGGGACTTCCTTGGCAAGTTTCATTTTTAAAAGCTCTGAAATTTACTCAGATGTATGTGTTTTTGCTTTGTAATCAGATTTCCACCAGACTGATATATCATTAAACCTTTGTTTTTACAATATATGCTTTATTGCAAAACTAATTTCAACCAAGTACTGCAGATGCAATGTAATTTTTATGTCTTAGTTGGTTTTTTTATTTTTTATTTTTTGGTTGCTAGGGTATGAAACATTTCTGAGACAGTAGTTTGATAGTATCTATAATATGGTGGTTTTCTGGATAAGAGATTGCATTATCCCCATGTAATATGTTTGGGCAGACTATATCCCTCATGGCTTGGCTAGATAAATAAATTAAAACTCCCTGATTGAGGAAGAAATGTGATATTTCTATTGCTGACAATGGTTTATACTTCTCTTCTGTCAGCAGCTGTGTTGCTGGTAAGCCTCAGAAGCCTCATCCCCACCCAACTTAGTAGTTTCCACTTCTCATGAAACATAAAAGTGCTGCAGTGACTTTCAGAATGTGAAAACACTGTCCCTGAGGCTGGTGGCCACCGGCCTTCCCACCACCACCATACACACAGACAAAGCCTCCAGCCCTTCAGCCTGGCCCCTCATGAACCTCAGGGTCCTCCCTGGGCCCTAACCATGTTCCCCACATGGTGGCCCCCCTTGGGGACCACCCACCCTTGCCTGGGTATGTGCTGTGGTTCCCAGCTATGAACTTATGTTGGGAGACCTGAGAAGGTGGCTTGTTCCTTCTCTTCCCTCTCCTTCCCCAAGTTGGCAGCCTGGGTTGGACAGGAGTCCAGCCAGCCCCCAGCATCTGGCCTAGGTCAGGTGTTCCTCCCCAGTAGCCAGGCCTGGACCCTAGGGGGCTACTGGATCCAAGAGGAGGCAGCACCTGGTTTCCCCTATGAGTCAGGCTCCTACGCCAGGGGCAGCAAGGCGCTGCTCCTGGGGACGGGTGCCATCACCTGACTGCATTCAAGAGTCCATCTCGTCTCAATACAGAAACTTAGAAAGCTATAATCCAGTCACTGGAAACTTGGAATACTGTCACATGGAGGCCGTAGGGATGATGATGATGACAGACTACAAACTTCAGGAGGGGGTGGCTTCTGAGTATCTGTTGCTGGTCTCCCCCACCTCCAGCCCCTCCTTCCCACGAATGAGGCCCTGCAGGAGCGAGAAGGAATGGCGTGTCCTTCTCTGCCGTCTCACTGCCCATGTGCCATTGCCTGGAGAAGAAGAGGAGCCTGGGAGATGCGGTGGAGCACCCAGGGACGAGCCTGGGGTCGGGTCTGGAGTAGTTCGTCCATTCATTTATTTTTGAGCATGTATGTGCTTCAGGCACTCCCGGATATGAATCCAAGTGCATGAGACACTATTTGTATCACCTCCAACAAGTCACTGCACATCTGTCCTTCAGTTGCCTCACAACATTGTTGCAAAGACTGAATGACTGAATGGGACACAGCATAGAGTGAGCCTGCAGTAAGGAATAATGCCGTCACCACCAGCTCTGTGCTTTTTAGATGAGATCGGAGGTCCGCAGAGCTGTCATGCGGGTCTCTCTGGGAGGGAATAGCACCTAGCACACCCCACTCAGCTGCCTGGAGCCCTGCTTTCCCACCAAAAGACAACTCATCCCTCCCTTTTGTGGCAGAAAGACTCATAAGGCTCAGAATGGCAAAGCATGGCCATTCCTCCCTGTTGGAAAAGTGCCTCTCTGAATTCTTGCTGAGACGGACTCCCAAAGCTAATTACATCAAAGTCTATTCAAACTAACGACCCAAATCTCTCCAAACCAGCTGCAGAGGTCATTGGAATTGGGAGCAGTTCTTGGGAAAGTTAATTAAATACTTCCACCAGACCATCTACTGTTCCTGGTACAGTCATGGTTAAGAGGATGGATTCTAGACTTAGACTGCCTGAGTTCAGATCCTGCTCTGCTGCTTCAGGCTGAGTGATCTTGGGCTCATTGCTTAACCTCTCTGAGCCTCAATTTCCTCATCTCTAAAGAACATCTAATAAGAGTTCATATCTCATAAGGTAGTTGTAAGGATTAAACGAGTTAATACACATACATCTTGGAACAGTGCCTGCATTTAGAAAAGCACTGGATATGTTAGTGTTTCAGGAGGAATTTCCATTTAAATGAGAAATGTCTGGAGAAGTTGCCTGCACAGCAATCTCTCAGCTCAGGAAAACCTCCCCAGCTGCAGATCCGGCTAAGTATTCCTGTGCTGTTTTCCTCTCGTTGCTCAGCACAACACAAATTCCCTTGTCGTCTTTTAAAAATTCAATTCTTTGGTTTGGTACTTGAGAGATACGAGCAAAGAATGATGCAACAAGAACAGCCTGTATCCTCTTAGACAAGCTTCTTCCCAGGTAATCAGACAGGCAGGAGTGACACTCAGCAGTGGAACTGGAGTTCTGTATTTCTAAGAGGCACTGGGCCAAGCAGCCATCGCTCTGGACTGCTGGCATCTCTACCTTATGGCCTGCAAGGGTCACAGCCTATGGCTCCTTGTGGGCCCAGGGGTTTTGCACACTCACAAGCTGCCCCAGAGCAGTGGTCACCCAGGCGTGGGCTGTGGCTCCCAGGAAGGCTGATGTGAGACTTGCCTGGGCCTTGGAACCCAGTGTTGTCAAGGGCCTGCTTTGACCTCCACTACCACCCGCAACACCTGCCCGAGGTCAGGGCGCTCTGCGCTCTGTGCTCCTGCCAGCCTGCGCCTGGAATGCATGGAAGCCCGGCACTTTGCCGGTCTCTGCCCAGCCAGATGTGGGCTCCTGGAGGAAGAGGGACCTTGTCTTTTATGTCAACGTCCACAGTGCCTCCTGACACAGGGAAAGCCGCAAGACAGGCAAACAGCAGGACAGATGGCTCCCCTCTCCAGCTGTGGCCACCTTGGTGCTCAGAGCTCATGGTGATCCCGTTGTTCTCTTTCCTCAGTGAAGAGTTACAGCAAATTCATTGCCAGAAAAAGAGGCAAATCCAATTCTTCTGCCTGACTGACAATTCTGCCTCCTTCTGAGTTGCCTCAAGGGCCTTGGAGAAGTCCCTTCCCCCTCCAGCCTCAGTTTCTGGCCAGCGTAGCGCTCTGTAGCCCTGGGCTTGCCACTCTGCCCACAGGGGTGTTCGTAGCTATTGACATTCTCAAGTTCCCTTTGTGTGTCGTAGGCCTTCAACAGATTTCTTGGCTGCAGTGGAAACATTGACCATCAGCCAATGCACATGGACCCGATGAATGTGTACAGTCCTCGCCAGCAAAGCTCAGTCCCACCTGCCCTCAAGGGTCTTTGCCAAAACTGGGGGAGGCCTTCCTTCTCTGGTGACTCAGGCCCCATGTTCACTCTCCCCTTCTGTGTTCCCCTTCCCCCTGTCCTCCTCCTCCCTCCATCCTCTCCCATACCTGTTTCTCCCTCTCTCTCTCTCTCTCCTTTGTCCCTCTCCCTCCCTCTCCTGTCCTCCAGTGTGTTCCCTCCACTCACCCCACACTCCCTCTAGTGTGAAGAGCTAGGCCACCTAGAGCCAAGGTCTTGTGCAGCAGGCATGGCCAGCCCCTCTCCTGGTGGGTCTGCAGCCCCAGGGTCACCTCCTTGGTGAATGCCCCAGCTCCTTCACGGAGCTGCTCTGAACAGGTTTGGGTACTCTTCTTCATCAGGACAGCTGCTTGTGGTACTGAGATGACAGGTGCGCTGTTTTCCTGGGGATGCTGAACTGGGGAAAGCACCAGCTCCCGTCTTAATGGACTTAATGGTGTTCCGCTCAGGACAGCTGCACTTACATCTGTGTTAAACCACCGTTATTTAAACTTTATGATGCGAGAGGAAGCCAGCTTGTCCACTTGCAGCATATAAATTATGCTGATTGTTAATGCACTTGTTTAACCCTGATTCTCCTGAATTATGAAAGATGGACAGGACTGGGATGGTTCTCAGGGCTCCCCTGGGCCCTGTGGGCTATGAGCATGCTGAGGGGCCCTTGCTCACGGTGTGTGCAGATGGAAGTGGCAGGGCTGGAGCCCAGTGCCTTGTGGCCATGAAGGTGCCATCCTGGAAAGCCCCCAGCCTGGGAGGCCCATCGCTCTGGGCTGGCAGGCGACCTCCTCTGCCACACCTCTGGGGAGATCCAGATCGCATGTCATAGAGAGAATGGATCCTGCAGCTGGCCTGCTTGTAAATGTCTCCCCTGACAGACACTGGCTTGGGGGTGGTGGTTTGCATCCTGGATATTTTTCCCAAGGGCAAAGAAATAGAGGAAATGCTGATATTTGTGTTTGGTGAAGAAACTGGGTAAAGCTCTGAGCAAAAGATCTGTGCTTTCAAAGTTAGCTGGTGACTGGGTGTCCCAAAGCCATTTGTCTAGTGGCTGCCAAACACAGAAGACCTTTCATATTTCTGAGTTGTACTTGACCTAAACCCAGAAAGAGGAGCCTGGATTGAAACCAGCTGGACAACTGACCACAGGGCATCCCCAGTAAAGACCTGGTGAACCCCCAAGAGCAAAGGGCCTGTAGGTCAATTGCTGTAGATGTCTTTCAGGATGAAATCCAATTTGCCATCCTCTTCCTTTTCTTTGAATTTCCTAGATTTGCCAATAAATGAAAGACCTGCAGGGAAAATGAACTGTGCAGTGATGTTGGGGGGAGGAGGGAAGGGGGTGAAAGAAAGCCCCCAGCATGAAAATCAGCACTTTCAGGAAGAAATCTGGAAGCAGCTCATGCGGACTTGGAAGTGCTAGAGAAAAGGGCATGACTGTGAGGTCACCCCTCACCCCAGAGCCCACCTGGGTGGATGCTTATGGAAGGCTCTCTCTGGAACCCAGCCTCTCAGGTGCCGTTTCCCAGGGTTTCCCCATGTGGCCATCGCTCCTGATTCGTCTATTGGGTCACAAACCACAGGCTCCAGTCTCCTGACCCCAACCCCTAGAAATGACTCCTAAAACCTGCCTCTCCCAGGAGATAACCCACTATGATGACTGTAAGGGCCTGTCCCCGCCTGTCCTGGGCTATTCAGCAGCAGTTTCACTTACTATTGCTGCTTTTCACCAGGTCCATAGTGTCACGCCCACCTGCACGTCTGATGGCTTCTACATGGGACTTAATTCCATGGGACTCTCTAAGCTGGTGTTGAGATGCCCCCAAATAAGGCATCAGGCCCACCACTCTGCAGAGGGTGTAGGGGATCATCTAAGTGCTCAAGTCCTCTGGCTCAGCTGTAGTACTGAGGGGCGGAGCAAAGGCACAGCCACCCAGCCCCACGGGACTGCTGTGAGCTTAAATGAAGTGGCATCGTATGGGTGCCTGTGCTGCAGCATGCATGCTAGGGGATCAGAGGAGCCGTGGGCTCTGGAAGCCCCCCTTCCCTTTTCAATATTTGTCTGTATGCCTAAAGGCCACCACTAAAATGTAAATGTTATCTGGAAGGGAAAACCCACTACACCATCGTCAGAATTACCTCCCCAGTACGAATTAGCCAGTGGGCCATTAAACATCTGGGTGTGAGTTAGTCAATTACCTGAGCCACTGGTGGCAGCTGTGATTTAAAAAGAGAACTTGATATGGGGACCTGAATTTAAATCCCTGTCTTATAACCTTTAGTGGATGTCAAACTGTATGTGCACTTGGGTGTATATTGTTCAAAAGACAGGGCATCCAGAGCCCCCACCCTGGATCTGGAATCAGTAGGTCATTTTATAGCAAATGCTGCAGAAAGTTGGGCCAACCTTTGAGGAATGCTGAAAAGCATCTAACTTTGGGAGCTGTCAGCAGTCTCTCTCAGCCTCAGTCGTCTCTAAAGCAGGATGTTAACGTGTTCCCAACAGTGGCACCGGAAGAGGCTGACAACAGCCAGGTGAGCCTGCATGAAGGAGAGGTGCGCATCTGTGTGTAGCCCCGCTCTAAGCCCCAAAGCCAAGGAATGCCCGACACCTACATTCACTAAGGGGATGCATTAAAGAGTGTGAGCTCTGTGGTGCTGAGGACAAGCGCCACGGGGACAGGAGTGACACCTGGGGGGACAGGCGGGCCACAGCCATCCACGCACCTGTGCTCCTGATTGGAGAGCTGTTAGCCACATGCCTGGCAGTGTGAGCCTACATGCTTGTGCCCGGAGACGGGGTGGTCACTGGGTCAGAGACCCCCAGGTCACTGAGGAAGATTGCCGGGCCTGCAGAAAACAAAGTGTATGGAGTACAGGCTGGAAGCCCAAACTCTCTAAGAGTCCACAAAAACCACTCAGAAGAACAGCCCCGAGGAAGGAAGCAGCATATGGCTTCAGCAGGGGCAAATTAGTAGAATGTTATCTTCCCGCTACTTTATGATCACTGTTTACTCATAGTGCTTAATTTAAAGTGTCGTCTCTGCAGCATCTCAAGTGTGAGCAAAGACTAAACACAGATACTTTCATGCTAATATATGAAATGTGGTATACTCACGCATGCAAACAAAGGGTAGAAATCACAATTTCCTCATTGTTATTTGAGATAAAAATCTTGCCATCTGTTTTAAGAAAGAAAAGAACGGTTCTGTTAAAAGATGGGGAAATTTCCACTGGAATGGCAGGATTATGTGGCTCCCACTAAAATGGGCTTTTAAAAATAATAATTGTGTGCACGTTGTTGTTCCTTGTGAGTTTCTGTGAGCTTTATGGAATCTGAGCTGCAGGAATCCGACCCTGGATCTTGCCAAGCATGTCATCCTTTCCCCTGAGCCAGCCTTCCCCAGGGTGCTTTGCTCCAGCACAAGACTTGGACATGGCCGGGAGATGCATCATGTACTGCTTTGATTTATCAAGTGCAAGTTTGCCTAGAGAAAAAGGCCCAACAGCACGGTGGCTTAGAGGGAAACTTGGGCACCAAGTGGCTCCATACAGCCTTGGGCAAGTCCCTCCGTCCCTCTGTGCCTCTGTGTCCTCACTCTGTACCATAGCTTTCCTAATTGTCACAGGTACTGGTACTGAGGCTGACATGATAGAGGAGGCTTGTCACGCACATCCCCCTTGTACATTAGCCACTGCTGCTGCCCTGCGGTCCTGGCATGCCCAGCACAGGGTCACTCCATGGCACAAGCGGAGAAGCCCAGAATGAGCCATCTCAGTTGGGTCCTGAAAATGGAACTTTCCTAATAGGAGCCCACTGGTGCTCTGAGCGCTCAGAGACTAAGGTCCAGGGAGGGGACAGGATAGCTGGGCCACACAGCTTATGAGGACCAAGGCCAGGCATGGAACCCGGGCCCAACCAGAGGGAGGGATCTGAAATGAGCAGATGCGGCCACAGGGCCCTGCACTGACACAGGAACCTTAGTGGAGGACCTTTGGATGGGGCTGTCTGCAGGAAGGCTGCCCAAGGGACGACTGGCTCCCAGACTCCCAGAAAGAGGCTGGATCTGGTGTTTCAAGGCCAGGCTTTCTTGATGGAGTGGCGGGGTGGAATAGGAGTCACTCAAAAGAGTGGAGCAAACTTGGGATGAGAAGGATGTAGATCCAGAGGTGGGGCACACGTGTCAGCAAGCTCAGAGCAGTGGAGTACTGTGGCGTCTGGAGCAGGTAGCTGTCAGGACTGCTTTGTGAATGAGGGTCCAGGGGCCTTGCTGGAGCTCAGGTTGCTCTAGGTGACCCCGGGATGGTGTGCGGAGGAGGAGAGCCTCCTCAGGAGAAATGAAGGTCGTGACTGTTGACATTTTTATGCCCTACAGTTAATCACTCAGGGAAATTGCTAGCCCTTGAGTTTATAAACCCCATATAAACTTGTAGTATCCATTAAAAAGGACTGCCGGGGGACACTTGGCTTGCCTAGAATGACACCCAGCCTGCCATCTGCTTCCACATGTAAATTACCTGTGTTTTATAACCTTTCACGGAGGTTGTTTAAAGAGAGTTGGTTTTTTTTCTCCTTCTTCGAAACTCAAGCATAAATTCAAAACTCAAATTAAATAGTTCCCAAGAATTTCCTTCTGTTTTATGCTGCTGCAGCTCTGGCAAGCAGACATGCAGGTCTGGGGGACCAGGAGAGTCCATGCACTCACCTGGGAGAAAGCCCCAACTGACGGGCCTTCTGGCATACCCCGCGGTCTGCATTTGGAGATATCAGTCTGTCCCCATCTGGTGTCCTAGAGACTCCTCAGGTGGGGCCAACTGGCCACGAGGTGATACGCATTTGGTCCCCGGGAGTCCTTGGACAGAGGGTGTGGCTGAGACAGTGCACCTCATGACAGCATCAGGCACCAGGGCAGACAGAGCCAGTGGGGTGGCAGCCTACCCACAGGTGATTACGACTGAGGTGGACCTGCACCCCACAGCCTGTGCTTAGGATGGCAATCTGATGGTACATGCATGGACGTCTCTGCAGCGTGATCTTCACGCAGTAAGGCCTTGTTAACTGGCAGCTATCCCTTTTCTTCTCTGAGTTTCAAAGGTAGATGATGGTGCTTCCCATGTCAGAAGAAAGCCACCTTGCCCTTTAGCTTGAGTGTGAAAACTAAATGAGATCAGAACCAGATCTGGATTGCTGGGTCTTCAGTCCAGGCTGTCTGGAAGGCAGTGCGTGGGAGCGCAGGGCTGTTTTCTCCTGCACTGTCTGGCCCCACCTTGGGGCTGCCTCTCCCTCTCTGCAGTGAGTTGGTTCAGAGCCACTAGTGGGGAACAAGAGGAAGTTAAACAAGAACAGGCAGTCAGGCATCTTGCCTCCTCTGGGGCCCAAATGGATGCCAAGGAGGATGCCACGCACTCTGCGGAGCAGGTGAAGAGGCTGCTTGAGACCCCCAGTGTGGACTACCCCACCAGTGCCCTGCAGAAGACCCTCCTTCACCATCACCCCACCCCGTCCCAAGAGCCCACAGGCTGTGGGGAATGGAACCAGGGCCCAGGAGCTCCAGCCCGTGATTCATGGCTGGCAGGGCCTGGGTGGGGCAGCAGTGATGGCAGACAATGGTCTAGCAGAGAGAAAATGCAAGGGCATGGCATAGACGTTTCCTGATCGACCAGAGCCGGGCACAGCGTGAACTGAGTGTGAGCGAGAGTAGAGCAGAGGACCGATGGGGTCCCCACTGGAGCTCCTGGGTGGCCTTCATGGGTGGTGGGCCCTGGAGAAGTCAGCTGGCCTGGCTTTGCTCACTGCTCCTAACTGCCTGGGCCGTCTGATGGGCAAACCCTCCCATGGGGGCTGTCTTAGTCAGTTTGGGCTGTTACAACAAAATACTGCAGACTCGGGGGCTTATAAACAACAGACATTTATTTCTCATGGCTCTGGAGGCTGGAAGTCTGAGATCAGGGTGCCAGAAGGCTGGGTTCTGGTGAGGGCCCTCGTGCGGGTTGCAGACTGCTACTTCTCACTGTGGCCTCCTGTGCTGGCAGGGGCTGGGGAGGAAGCACTCTCAGGCCTCTTTTATAAGGGCACTAATCCCACTCATGAGGGTTCCACCTTCATGACCCGATCTCACACAGACCCCACTTCTTAATACCATCACCACCGGGGGGTTAAGTTTCAACATACAAATTTGCACAGAACACATTCGGACACTAGCAGGGGCCGTGAACAAGAAGGTACCTACCGATCTGTGAAATGTTTTTACTTTTCTTTCTTCCTTTCAGTCGTTCACTCATTCAGCAAGCCCTGTAAGCTGCTGGGGATGGTCACCCACACAGACAGGTTTCCCCCCCTCTGGCCTGACTGCCGCAGCTCAGCATAGGGTCCAGGAGGGAAAGAAGGGGTGCTGTGCTTGCATGTGGCAGAGGTCCCGACCCCCAAATGGAGGTTTTAAGAAGGGTGTCTCAGATGAAGTGGTGTCTAAACTGAAAGCAGGAAGGGCCTAAGGCAAAGGAGTCAGGTAATTATGTTCTGAATGGAATGAAATATAACAAAGCCAGGGGGCAAAGAGCGCCTGGGATAGAGCGGGGTCGCTGCAGGCAGGGAAGTCTGATTGGAATGTGGTGTGAGCAGCAGGGGCAGGGCGGGGCCTTCTATGAGGCTGGAGAGTCCCCGTGGGCAGGGATGAACCTGCCAGTGGTAGGGAGCCCCTCAGAACACCAGGCTGAACCCACAGAGGAGCTGGCCTCACATGGCTGATTCCTTAACTAAGACTTAGAGTTCCACCAACCCGCCCCAGGTCCAGGAACGACCACGTCAGAGGACATCATCAGAAAGGCAGTTGCGTCCGGGAGAAGCCTGCTGTCCCCCACGCTCCAGCAGCGTGGCTCTGAAGGGCCGGCTGCCCGCCTGGGTTTAAGGAGCACATAGAATAGAGAACGGGTCGGGGACTTTGCAAAGTAGCGAATGAGTGGCCCCAACATGAGAAAGTGGGAGACTTCTGTTTAAGCTTGAATGTTTAGAACATTTGGGTTTTTCCTTTCCCAGATGGGAATCCTTAAATGTTGCCATTTCTTCTCCCAGGCACATTAGAAGAATCAAACTCCCCTTATCACTTTCTTGCACCTGGAAAAAAAAAATCTCGGGTAGGGCTGCTTGGATATTTTTGGACTTGGAGTGCATTTAAATTCCAAGTTTAGGTTCCAACACCCATGTTTGATTTCTAATTAGAATGTCACACTTACCTGATGAGCACAGAGTGTGAGGCTGGAGACCTTCTGCCAAGGAGGCTGGAGATGGGTGGGAATAAAGGTGGTCCAGATGGAGCGAGAATGGTATTTCCGCAGGTACATTTAGAGGTGATGGTTTTCCGATAAACTGAATCTTCAAAAAAATAGTCTTTAAAAATCATCAGATTTGATTTCACGTGCTTGTTCACAAGTACCTGTTGTCACTTTAAAGAACAATTGTGCATTTGCATATGGCAAAAAACTGAAATAGTATGTAAAGTCTGGCGATATGGGTGGTGCCGAGTGGATGGTATGATGAGACTTAATCAGCAGAGGTTTTTGTCTCCATGACTTGAAAGCCCAGCTGAGCCTGTATGACTGAGGAGGAGGGAGGACCTGAATCCGGGGGTCCTGTGACTCTGGGAGAGCTGTAGCACAGAGGCCTGTGTGTTTTTTCTTCTTCTATCCACCAGAGTTCAAGATGATGTACCACTGTCTGGGAGGTTTTTTAAAAAATAAATCAAAGAATGACACCTATGCTGTGTTGTATTGGTTTTGCTGAACATGGTTTTATTGACTCTAGTCAAAAACAGATGAGGATTTTTTTCCCCTTAATATTGATAAATAGAGGTAGATAAAAATCAGCATTACATCTCTCAAGAAAAGCTACAGAAGAAAATGTTCAATAAAATGGATCTGACTCCATGCTAGCGTAGACTTATTCAGCATCTTTCATTCTAATGATTTAATGGCGAGATATCACAACTGTCCTATTAGCAACAAAGAGAAATGATTGAGAGCTGAAGGGGATGTCTGTGCTATCAATCTGCAGTCCTGTTGCGTCCTCTTGGAACCAAACAGAGGGAGAAAGCCAGCCAGAAGCTTGTTACCCCATGACATGGACATGCAGCTGTCTTTAGCCGTTAGCCACTGCGGGGTTCTGCAAACCTCAGACCGTCAGTGGGACTCTGGCCTGGGGATGCCTCCTCTTTCCTCCTGGAGGACGCTGCTTGGCCCTGCCTCTGCTGTGTGTGGCTGGAGCTCTTGGAATATCACATCCAGGGAATGGGACTCCTCTGGGCTCTGTGTGACAGAGGGGAAGCGGGTCTCTGTCCCCAACAGCCCATCTCCTCCCCACTGGGGCACAGGCCAGCGCCACTAGTTGACCAGCATGGCTTCTCACATGTTTCCCGGGATTACCTCCCCAAAAATACTTGCACTCACATCCTTGACTCAGGGTCTGCTGCTGGGAACCACCACAAAACAAGCACCAGTCACCCCATGCCAGGCCTTGTGCTGAGCTGGCCGTGATAGTAACAGCGTCTCCTTCATTTTCCCTGCCATCTTCAGGACCAGGGCTGAGCTGGTCACAGACCGGCAGGCCCAGGCCCAAGGGAGGGCTCACCTGTACGTATGTGTGGCGGCTAGGACACATGCCTCCTCTGTGGTGCTATGGTGGCCCCGCAGAGGTGTGCTGACATGAAGTGTCAGACTGGGGTGTGGTTCCGAAGCTATGCCCGAACCCCTCTTCCATGCTTGGCCTTGGCAGGGCCCTCTGCAAGCCGCACTGTCCCCTCCTCTCCCCTCAGCCCTCCTAGGCCTCTCAGAGGTCACGTCTGCCACTGGTGTGAGCCAGGCTACCGCCCTGATGTTGCAGCTCCAAGGAGGTGACCCAGCCACCGGAAAAGCTTTACACCCCTTGGTGTGTCCATCCTGGGGTCACCAGTGCTCTGCGGGTGGTTAGCGAAGGTCAGTGCCGCCTGCTTCCTAGATGAGGTTCATCTCTTGAGTCAAGCCTATCGTTGCCCTGAGCAGCTTTGTGAACCAGGTGGAGGGAAGTACTCAGTGCAGTCTAGGCCACTGTAGGTTAATGGATTAGGGCTTCCCTGGACCTATGGAGTAGCTGCCCGCAGACTTTGATCTTCTCCACCAGCAAGTGCAAACAAACCCCTCCCCAAAATGGGCCTGGTGAGACTTAGCACAGGGGCCCTTGAGCTGCCCATAGCCATCAAAATGGACAGAACTTGTGTTCTGTGCCCTCCACTTCACCCCCAGAGCCATTTTCCCTTGCCAGTACTCAAGAGTTATTCAGTGAGTGCATGCACCCCCAGGTGTCCAGAGCTGTCTCCTGTGCCGCCTGCCCAGGGGGACCCACCATTCTTCTGTGGCCAGAATGTTCTTCCTTTCCCTCCTCCCCACCACCAGCCTAGCCCCCATCCGTGGAGCTCTGCTTTCCAAGAACTGTCAGTCATTAGAGTGTCTGAACAAGTCATCTAGGAACAGACAGACCAACAGCCAGCTCCACCCAGGTGTCTGAGCCCTGGTGAGAACCATCCCTGTGACTGAGGGAGTGAATTCCTAATGAAGGCATTTCTGCCACTGGGTTTGCATGTGCTTGGGGCTGGGTGGAGGTGGCCAACCTCAGGCAAACCCTTGTGCCCATGCCCCTCTGCAGAACCTTCCACACGCTGTGGACTGCCCTGCCCATGCGCATCTCCATGCCTGCTAACCCATCAGGCACAGACCATCTTTGGACAGTGACGCTATCTTTGCGAACATGATGTCAGTGCCAGGGCTCGGAGCACTTCTTATCCTGAGTCCTTGTTTCAGAGGCGAGGAGAACACAGCCCTGAAAGGGACTTTCCCGAGGTGTCTGCGAGTTAGCACTTGAAGATGCCTGAAGCAGGGAGAAGGCAAGGTGGTGTGCTTACTCTAACTCTTCTGACTACCTGGTCATCCTAAGCTGTTTATTGTTAGTGGTGCAAAGAACAGTCAACCTCCCACCTGACAGCAACAGGATGAAATTTTTAAGGTATGGTATCAGTCCTCGGTCTCACCCAGAGTCCTGAAGTAACTTTATAATGATTTAAGGTAGAGACTCATGGCCCCAAGAATAACTAAATATATTAGTAGATTTGGGCCTGGTCATGTCAAAAGGCTTCTGAAGAGAATGTCTTATTTAAATTCAGTAAGTACCCAAGTACTGTGGCTCTCACACATATATTTCCTACTGAGACATCTGCTCTCACATCGAGGCCCATAAGTCCAATTTCCTCCTTGGCATTTGAACTTGAGTATCTCATAGGCAGCAAAACTCACAGTGTCCAAATCTAAATTGACTGGCCTTCCCTATCACCAGCCCTCCTGCCAAAAGAAAAACAAAAAGTGTTCCTCAAACATTTATATCTCAGTATATAACACCATCATCCATCCATTTATACAAGCCTAAGATCTGGGAATCATCTTTATGACCTCTTTCCTGCAGCTACCCAATATAATCCACCACCAAATCTTTTACGTTCTATAGCCTATGTGTGCCTCAAACCCACCCTCTCCTCTCCATGTCCACTACAACCACACTAACTCAAGGTACAGTTATTTCTCAGCAAGACTCTCATAATCGCATCTAATCAATCTTCCTGTATCCCCCTCTTGATTTCCTGGAGTCTGTTTACCATCCAGATACCAATGATTTCTTTTCAAAATGTAGTAGGTGATTATGCCAATCAGTGCTATGCAGGTAAATGTGTAACAAATAGTTCTCAAGGGGAAAAAGCCCTAATAAATTGACATTTGCTAATTTCCATGGTGTAAATACTACCACCATGGGTGATGTCAAGTGACCAACTTAATGATGCTGAACAGAATTGGGAAGAGATGTACACAGGTCTGCTCTTGTGTGCAGTTATCTACCTAGATGTGAGAGCAGACATCTAAGCAGGAACTATACATGTAGCACATCACTGTTCATAACCCCTCTGGTTAAAACCCTTTAATGACTTTTCACTGCTTCCAGAATCAAGGCCCAAATCCTCAGTAGGACCTAAAAGGTGCCTCATGGTCTGACCACATGGACCTTTCCAACCACAACTGATACTATACTCTGGTTCTCTGTACCTTAGACCCACTTGCTGGCAACAAGCTTCTTCCTGCCACAAAATCTTCCTCTGTTTGGAATGCTCCCAGTACCTCCCCAAAATATAGTTAATAAACACATCCTTTATTGTTGAGCCTAAATGTCTCCTCCTCAGGGAAGCCTTTCCTGAGCACTTCCCCAAACTAAATGAATTCATCCCATTTTAAACTTTTGTAGCACTTAGTAGCTCATAATTTCATGTACCATCAAACATACACCACCATTGTAATTTTACATAGACTTAGGAAATTATCGATTGAAGCCTATCTCCCATACTGTACTTTAATTTCTATAAGGGTAAGCACCCTATTTGTTTTATGATTACCATTGTATTCCTCAGTGCCTAATACTCGGCACATCGTAAGAAGTACTCACTACATTTTTGAAGAGTGAGAGAATGAAAAGACACACACTTAAAATCAAATGTCACATGGAGGTTAAACAAAAAAGAGTGGGCAAAGACCTATTAGTCAAAAAAAAAAAAAAAGCAAATGTAGCAGTTTTAGAGGCAAAGTAGATTTCAAGGTAAAAACATTAAATGAGAAAAAAGGAGGTTATTTTATGGTGATAAAATCCATAAAGAAGATGCAGCGGTCAAGGAGCTTTATGCACTTTAATAACATCAGCCATTCCTATTGGGAGAAGAAGGACGAATCAGAGTGTAGTCGTAATGTGAGGCTTTAAAATACCAACAGAACTGAAGGGAAAGGCCAGAAACAAACCTGAGGACAAAGAATCCTAACACAAAAACAGTATTTCAGAACTGAGAGAAAGGGAAAGATTATATTCAGATGGTACTGGGAAAAAATGATTACTTATTTTTAAAAAGTGGGATTTCTCTATGATTCCAGTTGAATAAAATGGCTCTTCTAAAGTGCTTTTCCCAAAACACTTTTATAGAACATTAATAATCATAACAGGAAAAGCATTCTATAGCTAAATAAGTGTGGGAAACATTGTAGTAAGCCAAGGTAAGCAGAATTCTTTATTGCAAACTTCTAAACATCTTTGTCGCTTCTATGCACTAGATAATTTCAAGAGAGAACTGTAGCACATACTGTCCCTACGATTACTTGACCACAGAATAGTTCATGAAATGATGTTTCATGTTCTACAAAAATAACTGGGGAAATGGTACCTTAAAAAGTAAATAAAATCATAAAAGATCTCAAGTAAACATACCCGGCTATTTATATGCTTTTATCCAGGTGAGTGAGGCTCTCTTTTTCTTTTTTTTAAAGAAAAAACCTTTTATTTTGAAATAATTACAGATCCACAAGAAATTACAAAAGAAAGTCTCACTCAAAGTATTATTTTGTAAGTATGTGCCTTATGTTGCTGTCTTGCTTAAAGTTCTTCAGCATTTTTTCTAATTTTCTCAGCGAAATAAACATTGCTACTGTAGGCTGTAAATCCCTGCATGATCTCTGCCCTTCTATCTGTTTCTTCAACTTCCTTTTGATGTCATGGTGCTTTATTTATTCTGACTTTTTCTCTCTTTCTGGCCTATCAGAAACTGCTTCCAGCCTAATGTCCTTTCTTCATGCAGTGTCCTCCTACTCACCCTTCAACCTTAGTATAAATGTCACATGAAAACTCATCATGCTTTAACCCCACAGTCTCAGTCAGGTCCCTCTGTTATGGCTTCACATTTCTCTCTCATTTTTTTTTATAATTTATTTTATTATCATTAATCTACAATTACATGTGCAATATTATGGTTATTAAACTACCCCTTCATCAGTTCCCCCCCACCATCCCCATTACAGTCACTGTCCATCAGCATAGTGAGATGCTATAGAATCACTACTTGTCTTCTCTGAGTTGTACAGCCCTCCCCATGCCCCCCCAACATTACATCTGCTAATCGTAATGCCTCTTTTTCCCTCTTATCCCTCCCTTCCCGCCCATTTTCCCCAGTCCTTTCCCTTTGGTAACTATTAGTCCATTCTTGGGTTCTGTGAGTCTGCTGCTGTTTTGTTCCTACAGTATTTTTTCTTTGTTCCTATACTCCACATATGAGTGAAATCATTTGATACTTGTCTTTTTCGGCTTGGCTTATTTCACTGATCATAATACCCTCTAGCTCCATCCATGTTGTTGCAAATGGTAGGATTTGTTTTCTTCTTATGGCTGAATAATATTCCATTGTGCATATGTACCACATCTTCTTTATCCATTCATCTACTGATGGACACTTAGGTTGCTTCCATTTCTTGGCTATTATAAACAGTGCTGCGATAAACATAGGGGTGCATCTGTCCTTTTCAAATTGGGCTGCTGCATTCTTAGGGTAAATTCCTAGAAGTGGGATTCCTGGGTCAAATGGTATTTCTATTTTGAGTTTTTTGAGGAACCTCCATACTGCTTTCCACAATGGTTGAACTAATTTGCAGTCCCACCAGCAGTGTAGGAGGGTTCCCTTTTCTCCACATCCTCGCCAACATTTGTTGTTGTTTGTGTTTTGGATGTTGGCCATCCTCACTGGTGTGAGGTGATATCTCATTGTGGTTTTAATCTGCATTTCTCTGATGATTAGCGATGTGGAGCATCTTTTCATGTGCCTGTTGGCCATCTGAATTTCTTCTTTGGAGAAGTGTCTATTCATGTCCTCTGCCCATTCCTTAATTGGATTATTTGCTTTCTGTTTGTTAAGGTGCACGAATTCTTTATATATTTTGGATGTCAACCCTTTATCAGATACGTTTTTTATGACTATATTCTCCCATACTGTAGGATGTCTTTTTGTTCTTCTGATGGTGTCCTTTGCTGTACAGAAGCTTTTCAGCTTGATATAGTCCCACTTGTTCATTTTTGCTTTTGTTTCCCTTGCCCGGGGAGATATGTTCATGAAGAAGTTGCTCATGTTTATGTCCAAGAGATTTTTGCCTATGTTTTTTTCTAAGAGTCTTATGGTTTCATGACTTACATTCAGGTCTTTGATCCACCTTGAGTTTACCTTTGTGTATGGGGCTAGACAGTAGTCCAGTTTCATTCTCTTACATGTAGCTGTCCAGTTTTTCCAACACCAGCTGCTGAAGAGGCTGTCATCTCCCCATTGTATATCCAAGGCACTTTTATCAAATATTAATTGACTGTATATGTTTGGGTTAATGTTTGGATTTTCTATTCTGTTCCACTGGTCTGTGGGTCTGTTTTTGTGCCAATACCAAATTGTCTTGATTACTGTGGCTTTGTAGTAGAGCTTGAAGTCAGGGAGTGTAATTCCCCCTGTTTTATTCCTCCTTCTCAGGATTGCTTTGGCTATTCGGGGTCTTTTGTGGTTCCATATGAATTTTAGAATTATTTGTTCCAGTTCATTGAAGAAAGCTGTTGGTAGTTTGATAGGGATTGCATTGAATCTGTAGATTGCTTTAGGTAGTATAGCCATTTTGACAATATTTATTCTTCCTAGCCAAGAGCATGGGATGCATTTCCATTTGTTAGTGTCCTCTTTAATTTCTCTTAGGAGTGTCTTGTAGTTTTCAGAGTACAGGTCTTTCACTTCCTTCGTTAGGTTTATTCCTAGGTATTTTATTCTTTTTGATGCAATTGTGAATGGAATTGTTTTTCTGATTTCTCTTTCTGTTAGTTCATCAATAGTGTATAGGAAAGCAACAGATTTCTGTGTGTTAATTTTGTATCCTGCAACTTTGCTGAATTCAGATATTAGTTCTAGTAGTTTTGGAATGGAATCTTTAGGGTTTTTTATGTACAGTATCATGTCATCTGCAAATAGTGACAATTTGACTTCTTCTTTACCAATCTGGATGCCTTGTATGTCTTTGTTTTGTCTGATTGCTGTGGCTAGGACCTCCAGTACTATGTTGAATAACAGTGGAGAGATGGGCATCCCTGTCTTGTTCCCGATCTTAGATGAAAAGCTTTCAGCGTCTCGCCGTTAAGTATGATGTTAGCTGTGGGTTTGTCATATATAGCCTTTATGATGTTGAGGTACTTGCCTCTATACCCATTTTCTTGAGAGTTTTAATCAGGAATGGATGCTGAATTTTGTCAAATGCTTTTTCAGCATCTATGGAGATGATCATGTGGTTTTTGTTCTTCTTTTTGTTGATGTGGTGGATGATGTTGATGGATTTTCGAATGTTGTACCATCCTTGCATCCCTGGGATGAATCCCACCATGGTGTATGATCCTCTTGATGTATTTTTGAATTCGGCTAATATTTTGTTGAGTATTTTTGCATCTACGTTCATCGGGGATATTGGTCTGTAATTTTCTTTTTTGGTGAGGTCTTTGCCCGGTTTTGGTATTAGAGTGATGCTGGCTTCATAGAATGAGTTTGGAAGTATTCCCTCCTCTTCTATTTTTTGGAAAACTTTAAGGAGAATCGGTGTTATTTCTTCTCTATATGTCTGGTAGAATTCAGAGGTGAATCCATCAGGCCCGGGGTTTTGTTCTTGGGTAGTTTTTTGATTACCAATTCGATTTCGTCGCTGGTGATTGGTCTGTTTAGTTTTCTGTTTCTTGCTTGGTCAGTCTTGGAAGGTTGTATTTTTCTAAGAAGTTGTCCATTTCTTCTATGTTTTCCAGCTTGTTAGCATATAGATTCTCATAATATTCTCTTATGATTCTTTGTATTTCTGTGGGGTCTCGTGATTTTCCTTTCTCATTTCTGATTGTGTTTATGTGTGTAGATTCTCTTTTTCTCTTAATGAGTCTGGCTGTTTATCTATTTTGTTTATTTTTCAAAGAACCAGCTCTTGGTTTTATTGATTTTTCTATTGTTTATTCTTCTCAATTTTATTTATTTCTTCTCTAATCTTTATTATGTCCCTCCTTCTGGTGCTTTGGGCCTCATTTGTTCTTCTTTTTCCAATTTCGTAATTGTGTCTTTAGACTATTCATTTGGGAATGTTCTTCCTTCTTTAAATAGGCCTGGATTGCAATATACTTTCCTCTTAGAACTGCCTTGCTGCGTCCCACAGAAGTTGTGGCTTTGTGTTGTTGTTGTCATTAGTCTCCATATATTCTTTGATTCTGTTTTGATTTGGTCGTTAACCCATTGATTAATTTAGAGAGTGTTGTTAAGTCTCCATGTATTTGTGAGCCTTTTGTTTCTTTTCTAAATTTATTTCTAGTTTTATACCTTTGTGATCTGAGAAGTTGGTTGGTAGATTTCAATATTTTTGAAATTACTGAGGTTCTTTTTGTGGCCTAGTATGTGGTCTATTCTGGAAAATGTTCCATGTGCACTTGAGAAGAATGTGTATCCTGTTGCTTTGGGTGTAGAGTTCTGTAGATGTCTGTTAGGTCCATCTGTTCTAGTCTGTTGTTCAGTGCCTCTGTGACTTTACTTATTTTCTGTCTTGTTGATCTGTCCTCTGGAGTGAGTGGTGTGTTGAAGTCTCCTAAGATGAATGCATTGCTGTCTATTTCCTCCTTTAATTCTGTTAGTATTTGTCTCACATATGCTGGCACTCCTGTGTTGGGTGCATATATATTTATAATGGTTATATCTTCTTGTTGGACTGACCCCTTTATCATTGTGTAATGTCCTTCTTTTCTTTTGCTACTTTCTTCTTTTGAAGTCTATTTTGTCTGATACAAGTACTGCAACACCTGCTTTTTTCTCTTTGTTGTTTGCATGAAATATCTTTTTCCATCCCTTTCACTTTTAGTCTGTGTATATCTTTGGATTTGAAGGTGAGTTTCTTGTAGGCAGCATATAGATGGGTCTTGCTTTTTTATCCATTCTGTTACTCTGTGTCTTTTGATTGGTGCATTCAGTCCATTTACATTTAGGTGATTATTGATAGATATGTACTTATTGCCATTGCTGGCTTTAGATTCGTGGTTACCAAGGGTTCAAGGGTTGCTTCTTTACTATCTAACAATCTAACTTAACTTTCTTGTTAAGTTATTGTAAACACAGTCTGATGTTTCTTTATTTCTCTCCCTTCTTATTCCTCCTCCTCCATTCTTTCTATAATAGGTGTTTTATTCTTTGCCTTTAGTTAGTATTTGGATGGTCTGCTTTCTTTGCTATGATTTTATTTTCTCTGGTGACATCTTTTTAGCCTTAGGTGTGCTTCCATCTAGAGCAGTCCATTTAAGATATCCTGTAGTGGTGGTTTATGAGAGGTAAACTCTCTCAACTTTCGTTTGTCTGGAAATTGTTTAATCCCTCCATCATATTTAAATGATAATCGTGCTGGATACAATATTCTTGGTTCGAGGCCCTTCTGTTTCATAACGTTAAATATATCATGCCATTCTCTTCTGGCCTGTAAGGTTTCTGTTGAGAAGTCTGATGATAGTCTGATGGGTTTTCCTTTGTAGGTGATCTTTTTTCTCTCTCTAGCTGCCTTTAATACCCTGTCTTTATCTTTGATCTTTGCCATCCTAATTATTATGTGTCTTGGTGTTGTCTTCCTTGGGTCCCTTGTGTTGGGAGATCTATGAGCTTCGGTGGACTGTGAGACTACTTCCTTCCCCAGCGAGGGAAAGTTTTCAGCAATTATTTCTTCAAAGACACTTTCCCTCCCTTTTTCTCTCTCTTCTTCCTCTGGTACTCCTATAATGCGAATATTGTTCCTTTTGGATTGTCACACAGTTCTCTTAATATTCTTTCATTCCTAGAAATCCTTTTATCTCTCTCTGCCTCAGCTGCTCTGTACTCCTGTTCTCTGTTTTCTATTCCATTCACAGTCTCTTGCATCTCATCCATTCTGCTGTCAAGCCCGTCGATCGCTTGTCTGATTTCTGCATTGTCTTTCCTCAGTTCCCTCACTTCCTCCCTCAGCTCTTGCACATTTCTCTGTAGGTCCATCAGCATGGTTATGACTTTTATTCTGAATTCTTTTTCAGGAAGACTGTGCATTTCCATCCCTTCAGACTCCCTCTCTGGGGTTGTCTGGGTGATTTTGGTCTGAATCATATTCCTCTGTCTTTTCATGGCTATAGAGTTGGTCACTGATAGTTGCCACGTATGTCAGCTGGGCTCTTTAAGACTTTAAAGAGAGAAGAAAAAAAAGAGAAAAAAAGAAGAAAGAAAGAAAAAAAAGAAAAAAGAAAGAAAAGAAAAAACAAAAACAAAACAAAAAACAAAACAAAACAACAACAAAAAAAACCGCCCACCGGACATAGATTCTGTGGGAATGCTGTAGGTGGCGCTATTGCCCCACTATTCCACAGCTGTGACTGCGCCGCTCCGCAGGGCCCTTTATCGCTCTGGCAGGAGTGGGAACGAATAGGAGGCTGTTGATCTCAGTGAGAAGTGTAAGTATGGCTACGCTTCCTCAGTTGCCAGCTAAGGCGTCTGAAACTCCCCAGGACTCCCAGCCTGCTGGGCTGAGTGTGCTGGGGCGATCCGGCTCCTCCGCTGGGCTCCTGTCTCTTTAAGACCGCTGAAGAAAGCGCGCACTTTTTTTTTTCCTTCCCGGGAGCCGGCTGCAAGCACCCTGGTGCGTTCCCTGCTCAGATCCTGCCCCTCTGTCTCTCCAATCTCCGCTGCACTGCGCAATGTGGGTCAGCGCTCCCCGCGCAGATCACTGGGGCTGGCTACTTCGCGGGGTGTACTTCCACTCCCTCCCAGCTCTGAATCCTCTCCTCCCGCCGGTGAGCTGGGCTGGGAGAGTGCTTGGGTCCCGCCGGGTCACGGCTCCGTATCTTACCCGCCTCTTGGGGTGCCGAGTCCTCTCGGGTGTAGCTGCACGCTGTGCGCTTTCCTGTGTATTCTCGTCTCTCTTTTAGGAATAGACGTATTTGCTGTGTTTTCGTAGATAAATATAGTGTTGGGAGGAGATTTCTGCCGCCCTGCTCACACCGCCATCTTCCCGGAAGTTCCTCCGAGTGAGGCTCTCTTAAGTCAAACAAAAAAGGGAGACACAATTAATGAAATGGTTGATATAGCTGATGACATAAATCTTTAAGGTTCTGAAATCATAAAGCAAATGAAAAACTGGGGGAAAAAAGTTTGAGTTAGCATAACTTTACTATATAAAGAGCTCTTAGTAATCAATAAAAATGCCATCAAAATATTGAAGTTGATGTTGGGGGGGCGCATAGGGAGGGCTGTACAACTCAGAGAGGACAAGTAGTGACTCTATGGCATCTCACTATGCTGATGGACAGTGACAGTAATGGGGTTTTGGGGGGGACCTGATGACGGGGGTAGTGTAATCACCATAATATTACTCATTTAATTGTAGATTAATGATATCAAAATAAACTTATTTAAAAAAATTGAAGTTGCTGAAGAGCATGAATGGAGAGTGCATACACACATGCTCACATTCACTTCTATCCACCAAACATGCATGATCATTAAATATTAGAAAGATGCTTGACCTCACCAATAATCAAAATAAGGCAAACTACAACAGCATAATACATTTTTTGGCTATTGACTTGGCCATTTTTAATGATAAAATTCAGTTTGAAAAGATAAAATGAAATGGGAGCTATCAAAGACAACCAATGGCAATATAAAATGGTACCACCTCTCTTGCCAGTAATTTGGCAGTACCTATTTATCAAGTATCTTTTTAAAAATGCCTTTGATTCAGTAATTCTACTTCAGGCAATTTATTGCAAGGAAAAAAAGTCAGAGATTGCCTAAAGATATATGTACAGGGATGTTTCCTGTAGCCTTGTTTCTAGTAGCAGAAATACTGGAAGTAGCCAAATGTCAAGCGGTGATTAGTTAAAGAAATTATGGTATGCCCTATATGATCAGATATTATGCAGCCATTAAATATTATGACTTGTAGCAATATTCACCAAAAGAATGTTGAGTTGCAAAGCATGATATAAAACTATATCCAGATTCCAATTTTATAAAAATACATATGTATGTTTATGTAACTGGAAAAAACTAGGGCAAAATATACTAAAATGTTGAGTTATTCTCTCTGAAAAACATTCCATCTATTTTATAACCCTCCCCTACTTCTCCACATCTAATCCATCAACCAAGTCTTACCAACTGTACTTCCCAAACATACCCTGGGTTTTGTCAACTTTCTCCATCCCCTCTACTGCGCCCCAGCCAGAGCCACCTTCTGCTTTCACCTTGACAAGCACAGCAGCCTCTCGTTGGTCTCCCTCCCTCCTCTTTTGCCCAGTTACAGGCCAACCTCCATGGAATAGCCAGACTAATCCATTTTTGATGTCAATCAGATCATATTACCTCCTGCTTAGAACCCTCAGGGCTTTCTCATCTCACCTTGAATAAAATCCAAAGCTGTTCCCTTGCTGGGCCCTGAGGCCCCTGGAGATTCCAGCCTGCATTTCTGAGCTCCTTTCAAGACACTCCCACCTCCTGCTGTGCGGGCCTCCCTGCCCCTTCTTGCCCTCCAATGCCCCCCCTTGGCCTGGCTCTTGCTCTCCCTCTGCCTGGGATGCTTTCCCCCTACCTTTTTCACAGCTGATTCCTTCCTGTCAGGTCCTATCTAGAGCCCTCCTGATGCAATCGATGTATTTTAATTCTCTGCGTAGCACTCATTACCATCTGGTCTTTTTTCTTACCTGTCTATTTCTTTGTGTGTTGTCTAAACTAGAATATAAACTCCATCACAGCCTGCTGTGTTCACTTAGAACCTTGCCTAGGAGGCAGTACATGCTAGCTGAATGCATGAACTAGAAAGTGAAACCAAAAATGTTTCATCAAAACTAGGAAAGTTAACTTATGATAGACTACCTGACCCTCAGTCTTCAAAAAATAAAATACACTAGAAAATCTACAGGCTTGGAGGGGTGTCCTGCCCCTCTGCAGAAGTCCCATTTGCCCCCCTCTAATCTCCCAAGCCAGAAAATGACATTAATGGGGACAGGCAGGTAGAATGGATTTGCAGTGTCCCCTGCGTCAGAAACAGATAGCACTATTAGGGTCTTGCAGGTCTCTGGGGAACTTGTCCAGGTTTTGGTGAATTCCAATGAGCTCCAGTTTTAAACGTGTAAGATTTCAACTCTGTCTTTTAGCTCACGGAAAGAGAGCAGCTTAGATCTTTGTTTGCCTCACAACTTTAGGAATTTCTCTTTCCCTGTGTGACAGCCTGAGAAGTCAGAGGTAGAGAGCTTAGAGGACCCAGATGCCCTTCAAGGAGATGGGACCCAGAAGCTTCCTCCCTTGGTAGACATCCCTCAGGACTGCCTACAAGGACACGCCATGACCTCACAGCACAAGGCGCAAGAGCATGTCACAAAGTTGCCAGATTTCGTGATTGTGGTCTTAACTATCCTGTAAAGTTCACTGCAGGCCAGGGCTTTGCCATGTTGCTGTGGGATAAATTTGAATAGAGGGCGATCCAAAGCAGCTGTTTTAAAATAGATCAGTCAGCTAGTGAGGGCGCCTAGCCAGCCACCCAACATCCTATGTCATCAAGGCTTCCAGTTAATGCTGGGGAATATAAGATCTGTAAGAGGCAGATTTGGACCCACTCACTACTGAATACCTGGTTCCTAAAATAGCTCATGTACATGGCAGATGCCTAGTAAGTAATGTTGCATGAATTAATAAACACGAGTGATGACTTGTCCCCACGTATGGAGCACTCACTGTGTATGTACCTCGCCTGGCTCAATTCTCAGAGTAACTTGAACTCTTAGTCCTCACACCCCCTGCGTGAGGGAAGTTTTGCAGAAGAGAACCTGAGTAATTAGGCACTATAAATCTCTCATGAAGCATATGTCTGTTTGAAAGGTAGAGTTTGTTTCCATCGTATGGATGTTGTCTGACCCTTACGGTGTGGAGTAAGTTATTATGGGAGAGGCAGGAATGTCATGGTAAGGAGAGCCCCTCTCTATTAGCTATCATGTCTAGAGAGACTGTGTGATAGACAGGAAGACCGTTAGGGAGTTGTCATATCTGGGTTCAATTTCCATCTCTTTCATGTGAACTTAGACAAATCACAACTTTTCTGAGCCTCAGTGTCCTCATCTATTAAAAAAAGAAAAATAATGAAACCAGTCTTGGCCAGCTCATGTGGGTGTTAGGTTGATTATTATTTGAATTAACTCTCAGCTGTAGTAGCTCCATCAGGGTTTGGCCCAGTTTAGAGTGTCGGGTTTATATACACACACACACACACACACATATATATATATACTGTTATATTGCTCAAAAAGCCCCCAAGGACTCCTGCTGGATCCTCAACACAATTTGTGTATCTACCCAGGGTGACCAGTGAGTTTCCCTTTGGGTATTCAGGTTATTTACAATCGCATTACAAATTTCCCCAAAACTGAGCATCTCAAAACAGCAACCTTTGTATTACATGTCATGATTGTATAGAGATGTGGGTGGGGCCCAGGCTGTTCCTTTTGCTCAGGCGTGTTGACTAGGGTGACTCAGTGGTGTTCGCTGCTATCTGGGGTGTATCTGCGGGTCCTAGCCAGTGTCACTTGCGTGTCCGGCACCTTGGCAGGATCAGCTGGACCCGTCTTCTCCCCACGCAGTCTTACAGCACTTGTGCATGGTCTGTCCTGCAGGATGGTCACACTGCTCACACAGTGGGCCAAGGCTCTGAGACCGGGTGTTCCAAGATGCGCTTGTGGAAGGTGCAAGGCTCCTCAGCCTCTGAAATCCCACTTATGTCTGTCACCTTCTTTTGGTCAAGCAAGTCACTAAGGCCAGGCCAGGATGGAGGAGAGGCAGTCAGAGGCATCAGAGAATTTGTTGCTGTCTTGCATCTGTCATCGGCGGTAACACTGATCTCTGTGCTGTCTGCCTGCAGTGATACGAGAGATAAATGAGAGGCCATTCCTGGGCTCACTGGGGAAGAGTGGGTGATTCCCATTGCCTGCCATGGGTGTGGGGGCACAAGTGCCTCGTATTTGCCATCCTCGACTTAGAACTTCCTCCCTCAGAATGCGCACCGTGTCTCTATTACCCTATTTTCTCCCCATCGACAGTTCATTCCGATTTCGTTCAACTCATCTATCAGAGTTTTATAGTCAATTTTATTCTTCACCAATTTGCAGGAGTGGTGGGGACTTAGCTCTGTGCTGAGGACTCATGTCTTGAGCACGTGCCCTTTTCTAAGCCTTGTCCATGGAGCCCTTTCTGAAGACTTCGCTGACTACCCTCTGTTGTTTTGCCAAGTCAAACTTGGCCAACCAGGCCCATCTACGTCCAATTGCGGGTGTGTCCTTCAATACAGAGCAGAAACACAAATGATCGTGTTACCTCTTGTTCTGCCAAATGGACTCATTTTGAAATGCACATCAGGAATGGAAGGGAGGGAGGGAAGAAGCCAGCCAACCTACCCGTTGCTATTTTGGAAAGCCATATTTCACTCTTCTGTCCTGGAGAGTAAGATTTTTACATGATGAGTTTGGTAAAGCGACACATATGGTGAGCTAAGGCATGCCTGAACAGTTACTCCTCCACTTCTTTTGCTAGTTCATGAATGCGTCTGTAACCAAAATTGTAAGGGCTCTGACTTGTCCGTTCCTCTCGCAGGTCCTGCTGAGATGACTGTGATGAACTGGACACTTTATATTCATTTCCATGGCAACAAACATCACTGTTCTAGGGCCACTCCCTGAAACCTTTGCAAATGCCACTTTCCCATTAAGTCCAACCCCCAGGAGATACCAGACTGTAGGTAGAAGCAACGAGACCCACCCCACAGGGCCACTGTAGCTGGAGCAAGATTAGGCTTCAGAAGTATGTCCAGTTCCAACATACCTACAAACACATACCTACATACCTGAAACAAGGACAATTAACTACATTGGTTTTTCTCCAATTGTTTCTTCTCTTGTAAAGTTTACCCTTAGTGTGAAAATCTCACTTCCAATGTACGTTCCACATCCAGGTAGATTTCTATCTAGAGCTTGACGATGGGCTGGACAAGGAAGAACTGCCCCTTGCATTTCCCCAGTGCTTTGTGCGTCTTGTGTGCAGTCTTTCTCAAATACTAATTATGAGCATTTATTTACAGCTCACATCTCAAAAAAAGTGTGTCCGTAACCAATGACTTGCCATTAATCAATAATCAGAGATCCAAAAACAAGAATGTGTGAACTATGATAAAGACCCAATTAACCTGAAATAGGAGAAAAGGGACTTTATCCTCTGAGTTACAGACAGTGTGGAAGGTGCCGACAGATTCTGGGAGATAGCTGCTGAGGGACCAAGAGCTCATGCTAAGAGCGAGTGCCTCACAGGGGATGGGTTCTCAAGCTCATCCCGCTCTGTCTTCCTTCCTGCAGGAGACCTGTGGGGGACAGACACCCGATACAGTGAACCCCAGTGGCCTCAAATGTCTTTAAGCATGGGAGCCTGTAGATACACACTCAGAGGACAGGCCTAATTTTGAGCAAGGCAGGTTCTGGAAGAAGAATGTGCTCAGACTCAGCCCCCATCCTTGGTATCATCTCTGGGCTTGTCTCTGGGCCACACTGTTTCTCCCCATGGCCTCTGGGTGGTGGTCCTGAGCAGGCAGGCCTGGGCTAGAATCCTTCCTCTGCCTGTCTTCTCAGCTGTGAAATGGGGAAAATAGAACCAACCTTGTGAGACTGTTGTGAAAGTGAAGTGAGGTCCCGTCCACAGCCTGGCGCATAGGAGTGAGTGCCTTCATCACGGGTCACCCTCGCAGGGTCTGAGTGGAGGGGGACGGGACAAGGAGGCAGGCGCTTGCTTCTGAAAACCGCTGCGGAGGCCGGAGGAACTACTTGGAATGATGGTGTTTTCATTTCCCCAGTAACAGAGATGGTGCCATGCCCATTTACCCTCCTCACAATAGAGCACCTCGAGGGGCAGGGCACTTCCCTGCACTGTGCCCGCTGCATACCAGCCCGGGATGGGGACTTAAGAGTTACCAGAAAAACACTTTCTAAGAGTCACCTTAGGGTTAATGGCCAAGGAGAAAGGCGCTTGCAGACTTAGAGCACCCGAGTGCATCAGTGTCCAGAGTCACGGCCAGGCTGGTCTGCAGAGGGTGAGCACGGGGGCCCCTGCCTGGAGCACACCGGCGCTGGGCTGCCACTTCTCGTTTGCCCAGGTCCTGTGGTCACTGCCATGCCGAGCGCCGGCACAGCATCCCTAGGTCCCACACGTCCCACACCCAAGGATGGCCTTGGCCTCCCTGTGCACACAGGGAACCTGGAACAGGCTGCACCACCCCCACCCCGCTGTCATCCTCTCTTGCTGGCTCTGGGCAGGACGCTCCCTACAGGCCTGTCAGGTAAGGCCCCACCTGTGGTCTCGTCAGATGTGGCAGAGGGGTGCGGTCAGCAAGGTGCTGGCTTAGGGACCCTGGGACCAGCCAGAGAGCCACAGATCACAGCCCAGATGGTGCCACGGGTCCTTCTTCTGCCTCGACACATGTGACAGGTTGTCATCTGTCTAGCATAGCCAGGTACAATAAACCGCAAGGCCTGCCCGGTTCCACACTTGTTGGCTGCAATCCCTTTTATATACCCCACAGTCTTCCAGAGTGCAAGTAGGTGAGAATGAGATTATTAGAGGGATAAATTTAAATCCACTCAAAATTCATTATCTTAAAAGTAGCTCATTCCCCATTTGGCCCACCTCAGGTATTGTTATTCACACATTACTTGCGACCTCACAGCTAACGGAAGTTGACATCTGGTTTTCGAGCGTAATTCTTCCCCCGTGAGGGACTCAGAAGAGTCCTTGAAATAAACAATCCCCAGCTCTATCTCTCAACCTCTGTGCATACCCAGCTTTTCCAGAAGGATCCACCATGGAAAGCAAATGTCTGTGCACCTTCCCAGAGAGACCCAGACGCCCACACTTCTCTGGTGCCGTGTGGCCAGATGACCCCTCTGAGAAGGATGCATCACCCTCAGTACAAGCAGGGCTGCCCCCAGGAGGGAGAAGAGGCCTCGATCTGCTGGAACTCAAAGGCTTGTCTGTCCTGACCGCAGGAGTGATTGCCCTGTGGGGCCTCTCAACGTGTGGTCCCCAGCTTTGTATCATGATCCCAGCAGTGTACTGGATAAAAAGGCACATTCCCAGGCCCTGCCCCAGAACTAGCACACCAGAATCAATGGATATGGAATTGAGGAATCTGCATTTTCACCCTTGAACCTCCCCCTACCGCCACCCCAGCCCGCCAGCAGTACCTGCACTACTGACCTATAAGGGCGACTCCTGTCTTTCCCTCCCCTAACACGCTCCCACCGAGAGGAGCCAGTGGGCCCTCCGGGGAGGGCAGCCGCAGAGCAGATGGGGAAAGGCAGGCCCCGGAGAAGGACAGTTCCAGCTCTTCCGCCAGTATGGGCTCCATCCTCTCAGGCTTCTGGGTTTGTTCCTTGAGAATAAGATTTGGCTGTACAAGTTAATAAAACAAGGAGCCCTCCCAAGTCCTGAGAACCTTCCAGTGGCCCACATTGTGCTGGGCGCTGCCCGTGAGGCGAGGTACTGCTTGTCATCTGTGCTGTGTGGCTGTGGACTGGGGCCCAGAGAGTCCACGCGACCCATCCAAGGCCTCCCAACTGGTGAAAAGGAGGATTGTCACCCAGGGCTTGCGGCTGTCCCCCAGCACAAGCTGGCGTTTAAGAAGGAACACAGGCATTTTCTGATTCAGTGTAACCAAACTTCCCCTTTGGCCTTCCTTCCAGCCCCTGAGAGACCCAACACTGAGAACATGACAAAACACGCTGAGATGGGGAGATTGCTTTAGAACTTGAGAGCTCAGCTTCCTTTGTCTAGAACTTGTGGGGACTTTTGCAAGGAGGAGACATTTCAGCCCGGCTTTGGGTTCCTGCAGTGCAATGGCAGTGGTTGTTAAACTAAAGAAGGGACTTGGAGGTTCTCTCGATGAGTCGCTGAAGCGAGGATGGGCACCGTGTCTGCCTGGGGTTGGGGGCAGCAGGACGGATGCCGCCCTGCCTGCAGCCCCAGCGTTGCTGTCCGGCCTGCCCCTTCCCCCCACTCCCGGCCCCCACCCCCCCACCCTGCCAGGGGGCACAAAGCCCACGGCACGGCCGCTTCCTCTGCTGCTAATTGGCCGTGGGAGCTGTTATGAGGAATCAGGGTGTAAGTCTCTTCCCTAAGGACCTTTGTCAGGAGACGAATTTCAGGACATTCTGCCATTAGGAGCCAGTGGGCAGGGCCGCCTATCTGCCCAGCACCCGCCCACGGTGACAGGGGCTCCTTCTGCTGGAGACCTTAGTCCCTGTCCTGTCCTTCAGCGTCGCCCAAGGAAGGGCAGGCAGGCCTCCTCTCTGGGACCCTCAGGCTCCCTGCCACTTCCTTCCTTCGCAGGGAGGACCTCCCCTCACACAGACATGAAGGCGGCACCCATGACTTCCCACAGCACAGTCTGTGCCTTAAGGACTTACAGCTGGGAAAGATGGCTTCTTTTGAGAGCAGAGGCCCCTCCCAGGGACGTTGGGCCAGTCAGGGAAGAGGAGAGCTCAGGGAAGTCAGAAGCAGTCTGTTCCACCCACCCACACAGAAGTGGAAGGCCGTTGGCCCGGCCCAGGGGGTGGCAGTACTGGGCAGGAGGACTGGAGCCCACCTGAGTCACTCCTGCTTCCCTTCCCTAACCCCACCTTCAAACACAGATGCTCTTTTCTATCTCTGTCCTCCTCTGAGGCCCACCGTCCCCCAGGGCCTGGCTATGGGCCAGAGGAGACCTCCGCCACACCAGCAGGCTGAGGAGATGTAGGCGAGCAGTCATGGCCCTGTGACTGTGGGTTCAGGCCTGTCTCCTCAGGACCCCTGCCAGCTCCAGAGCCTTTGTGAAAATCAGAATAAAAGTACCCCTGGTGGGCAAACAGAGCTCTGTGGGTTCTTGGCTTGGCAAGTAGATGGCATCTTTATCCAAAGAAAATGGTGCCCCTTCATCTAAGCAAATTCAATCCCATGCCAGGGTACATAGCTGAGAAAGCAGAGTATGGACTGGATATCACTCCCTCTGGATACTTTGTTCAGTGCACAAACTGCACAGCTGCAAAGGTGACCGTGAACCGCACCATAGGTTCCAAGGGCAGGATCCATGTCTGTCTTGTTCTCCATTGTATCCCCAAGATCTAGTGCCTCACCCATAGCAAGAACACAAAATTATTCAGTAAGTGAAATAATTAATCAATGCTTTAATTATTTTTTAAATTAATTAATTTATTTTATTAAGGTATTATTGATATACACTCTTATGAAGGTTTCACATGAAAAAACAATGCAGACTACATTTACCCCTGTTATCATGTCCCCCCCTTACCCCATTGCAGTCACTGCCCATCAGTGTAGGAAGATGCCACAGAGTCACTGTTTGCCTTCTCTGTGCTACACTGTCTTCCCCCTGGTCCCCCCACACCATGTGTACTAATCATAATACCCTTCAATCCCCTTCTCCCTCTCTCCCCACCCGTCATCCCCCATCCCTCCCCTTTGGTAACCACTAGTCCCTTCTTGGAGTCTCTGAGTCTATTGCTGTTTTGTTCCTTCAGTTTTGCTTCGTTGTTATACTCCACATTGAGGGAAATCATTTGGCACTTGTCTTTCTCCGCCTGGCTTATTTCATTGAGCATAATATCCTCCAGCTCCATCCATGTTGTTGCAAATGGTAGAATTTGTTTCTTTCTTATGGCTGAGTAGTATTCCATTGCGTATATGTACCACCTCTTCTTTATCCATTCATCTACTGATGGACACTTAGGTTGCTTCCATATCTTAGCTGTTGTAAGTAGTGCTGCAATAAACATAGGGGTGCATATGTCTTTTTAATTCTAAGAAAATATATTCTTTGGGTAAATTCCTAGGAGTGGAATTCCCGGGTCAAATGTTATTTCTATTTTTAGTTCTTTGAGGAACATTCATATTGCTTTCCACAATGGTTGAATTAGCTTACATTCCCATCAGCAGTGTAGGAGGGTTCCCCTTTCTCCACATCCTTGCCAGCATTTGTTGTTCTTAGTCTTTTTGATACTGGGCATCCTAACTGGTGTGAGGTGATACCTCATTGTGGTTTTTATTTGCATTTCCCTGATAATCAGTGATGTTTTCATGTGCCTGTTGGCCATCTGAGTTTTTTCTTTGGAGAATTGTCTGTTCATATCCTCTGCCCATTTTTTAATCAGGTTATTTGCTTTTTGGGTGTTGAGGCATGTGAGTTCTTTATATATTTTGAATGTTAACCCCTTGTCAGATATGTTGTTTACAAATATATTCTCCCATACTGTAGGATGCCTTTTTGTTCTGTTGATGGTGTCCTTTGCTGTATAGAAGTTTTTAAGTTTGATGTAGTCCCATGTGTTCATTTTTGCTTTTGTTTCCCTTGCTCGAGGAGATAATCAATGCTTTAAAGTTCAAATTTATACTTTCAGAAAGGAACCCAAAAGGATTTTTCAAAGAAGCAGGTCTCTAACAGTGGAGATTCAGATGTCACACGTCTTGGAGGTCAATAGGGCCTTAAATCTTCCTTGATAGGAGTCTGCTGATTACCTTTCCACATTTTCTGCTGAACAGTCTGAATTCAGAGTCAAAATAGTTTTTCCTCGTGTCTCTTTCTTAATATCTCAGCACAACTCCTGTTGTGAACAGTTGTTAAACCTCAGACCTGGCTATTTAATGGCGTCACTGCCTGAGATGGGCCTAGTTTTGCACATGCTGGAGTCAAGGTGCCTTGTTCTGGGTCTCCTGATTAAGGACAAGACCAGGCTGGGACCGGCCTTCTGAATAGTGTAAGAACAGCTTGTGGGACAAATTTTGAGTGTTGGCTAAAGTTTTTTTTTTCAGTCACTTAAATGAAATTTTAATATTAAAAAGAGGCACAAACTAAAAGCTATGTAGCAAAATATTTTTAAAAATTGATAACACAATCACCCATGAAGAAAATCTACATCGAGCACTTACAGTGTCTGGAATGTAGTAAATGCTCAATAAATGTGAGCTCACAGAACTTCTATATCAATATTCACTTGAACTAGAGTAATACACGGTCTAAAATTTGAACATAATCTGACACAGATGAGAAATTTTGCTATAGAAAGGATCTTTTGTTTTTAAAAGTTTCCTTTTAATTGAATCATCTTTTTATTGGGAAGAAGAAAGAGATCTAGCATTTTTCCAGTACCCACTGTGGGCCAGGCACCTAACATTCACTCTTCTTACATGCATGCATTCTTCTCTGCTGTCCTCAGGGAAAGTTTATTCTCCCACTTTCCAGACATGGAGCTCAAGACTGTTGGACTTCAGAGCCAGTGTTCTTTCCTTTCTATGGTGTTTAGAAGTGAACCCAGTTATGGGAATGCTCCATGTGAACTGAGCCACAAGGCCACTGGTGACCCCAAGGTCATTGTCCAAACCCACCTTCCTCTAGCCTGCGATGAGCAGTGGTGCCCATAGAGGACATTGTCCTCTAACCCATTAGAATCTCAGCGTCATCCACGGGGACACAGCATGGGCCAGCAAACCCAGAGCTGTAGGGAACCCAGGTGTTCTACATATCATGACCTGCATGATGGCTGAGAAAACACAGGGCTCATCAAAATGTGCCATTTCCTTGTCTCTAATGTGTTGAGTAAAAATATCATGTCTTATACCCCATCTCCAAAACAGTCCTGCCAGGTTTATATTTCTTCAGTTCTCTGTGAACTCTCAGCTCTGAGAGTGTTTCCATCATTCTGACATGATTATTTCATAAGATGTCCTGGCATGGCCTCCTGCGCTGCCCACGGGCCTTCACTAGTAGCCACAGAGTGGAATCCCTGTGTGCTAGGAAGTTCAGGGGCCCCACCTGCCAGCTGCCACCTGACTCAGGTCTGAGCGGTCCCTGAAACTGGGGACAGGCATTCCTTTGATGTTGTCAGACAGAATACCCTTCCTCCATGGGGAGCCCATCCTGGCTCCGCAAGGACAGGCATGGCCCTGCTTATCCACAGGTGCCCTTGGCCTTTGAGCAAGTGGTGATGTCTAGTGGTGAGTTGGTTATCCCCTGGAACCACCGTGCTATTCCTCAGTGCCACCTGAGGCTTCAGCCCATGGGCCATGTGCACAGAGAGGCTCACCTCCCAGCCTGTGGACACCCAGCTTTTAGGCATATACAGGGTGTTCTGTTGTGAAAGGTTTACAGTCAGACGGTCTGTCTTCTTCCTGCCCCATGCACAGTCCCCTGGCCTCCATCATGAGCATTTGGGTGGACTCATTCTTTAAGGGGGAGAAAAGGATCAGTGTCTCTAACCACCTTTATCATAGTCATCACCACAGGCCACCACTGCTGCCTCTCTGCCATCACCCTGCCACAACTCAGTCACCACTGTCACTGCCTGCCCCGCCCCCATCTCCCCATCCCATCTCCCCCTTCACCTCTCCTCTCCCCGCCACCTCCAGCGCTACCACTGCCACGGGCAGCAAACGGCTGTTTGGGAGCTCCTGTTCGCCTGTGGCCCTGGCTGAGTTCCTCATGCTGCCGCAGAATCAGGCAGCACCCCTGCCTCTGGGGTCCCAGGACGGATGTGTGGAGCACCTCCCCTGCAGGGAGCACTTTGTGTAGCACCTTGGCAGAGGTTTGGGGGTAACTTTTTAGCAAGGCAGGAGCCCCCAGTCCCTACCCCGGGGAGAAGGATGTGCATGCTGCAGCTCCTAAAATGCAAACAGGAGCCAGGGGTGCCTGAATGGGTTTAGGACTGAAGTTCCTGCTGGTGTAAATGAAGCCTGGCTCAGGGCACTGCCTGCATCAAGGTGAGCTGGGCTGAGAAGTCAAACAGGAAGGGGAGGTGCTGGCCAGGAAATAAATGGCCCATGAAGTTGTTCAGTCCCAGAATAAAGCCGGTATGCCAGCTCCAGCCTGTTGTAATGGAATTAGGAGGGGACCTTTTCTTACCCTTTCATTGTCCCAAACAGCGAAGTACAAAGGAAACCTCCAAACTGGAGCTAGGCTGGAGGGAACCCATGCCACTCCCACGTGATCCCTGTTTTGTTAGCCTCGGGCTCTGGAGCACCAGACCTCCAGCTGGTTTGTGGAAACAGTAACCTCGGTCCCAGGAGCTTGGGTGTTATTTCTAAGCTCTAACCATTTGCAGCATGTAGAAGAAAAGTAAAATGTTTGGCAAGAGTTTCTTTTAAAGTATCCTGGGTGACCTAATTAAACACATCATTTTCCATTTAAACACAAATTGTCTAATGCAGAAGTGGAGTTGCTAAATTTCACAAATTTCTACACCTGAGAATTGTCCAAGAATAACTTTCTTAGGAAAACGCTCTTTTCTTCTTTATCTACATGTACTCCCTGGGTGATGTCATCGAGTCCCATGATTTTTAAATCATCCAAATGTTGGTCTCCCGTCCACACCTCTTCCCTGAGCTCCAGGCTCACAGAGTCAACTGCCCCCGATTGTCTCCACTTGGACACTTAATAGACATCTCAATCTTAATATAGTTGGAACAAATCCCTTGATTTTATGCCCAAACGTGATCACCCTTCATTCTCCCCATCTCAGTGAATAGTAAGTGGTGTTCAGCTGGTTCTCCAGGAAAAGGCCTGCGCCGTCATCCCTGACCCCTCTTTCACTCACTTCATCATCTCCTGTACCAGCAGCCCTGAAAGGGCACAGAGCCGCTCCTCCGGGCTCACCCTAACCCGGCCTTCCCAGCTTCTCCTGCTGCTGTCTCAGTCAGCCCTCTGCCCAGCAGCCAGACGCACTCTGAACACTTCTATCATGTCCTATCACTCTTCCGCTCAGAATCCTCCAGAGGCTGTTGCCACTACTCACAGTCACAGCTCCCACACGCACTGTCGGCTCTGTCCCCACCCTGCTTCTTGACCTCTTCCTCAGCGACCCTTCCTGCACTTCCTTGAAAATACCAAATTCCTTACCCCCACGGGGACTTGACACTTGGTCTGTCCTTAGATCCTCTCTGGCTTGTTCTGCAGCTCTATGTGAGTCCCTGCTGAAAGGCCACATCCTCCAAGAGGCCTTCCCTGATCACCTTATCTGACCCTTTCCCAGTTTCCTTTCTTTTCCCGTCTCTGATCACTTCCTATCTATCTCTTCCATTCAAATTTAAGCTCCGTAAGGGCTTCTAGTAGGGATTTTGTATGTTTGGGTCACTGCTGTGTCTCTAGTACATAGATTAGGGCCTGGTATACACTAGTGCTCAATAGGCATTTGAACGAGTGAACAAATGAATGAGTAAGAATGCCCGCCACAGTTTGCTGCCCCCTTCTACCCTGCTTTGTGTCCTGTGAGCTGTCATTCAAGATTCTCCCAAGAACAGCATTTAGCAATCATTTCAGAAGAGAGTGAATAAGGTGTCAGAAATGGCTCCACTTCTGGGCCAACTTGCCAGTGTCACCCAGAGCCATGGCCATCTCATAGAATGCACACTGACAGAGCATATGAAGAGTTCGACAAACAGGGAGACCAGGCATCCTCTGTGCATAACTATCTGGCTTGGGGTCATGTAGGAGGAAATGTGCAGAGAGCAGGCAGGGGAGTCCAGGACTGAGTGCACAATCTGTAGGGCCCACTGCAAAATAAAATGGGGGACCCCAGCCAAGGGTGCATCTCAGCTCCCTATGGGCCCACCACCACAACCCATTGCAGACAGGCCTCCACCATGGGCCCACAACCCCTGCACCAGGGGTGTCCAGAACCTGACTTGAAGATAAGCAAGAGACCCCCACCATTTGTACAGTGGTGTTGTCGGCCTGGAGCAGGGACAGCTGCCGTCATGGCCCACTATAGCTCCAGGGGGATGGGTGTTCTAGGCCTGGGGCGAGGCCCAGTGAATCTGATGAAACCAAAGTAAGTCAAGGGAAAGGGCAGATTGGGAGAAAGGATTTTATTTCTTACAGCTTACTCAGGATTGCTAGTCAGGCTCCCATTCATGCTGTCCTCCACAGCACATGCTTTCCTTCCCTGCCCACCCTTTACAGGAGGAACTCCATGGGCTGGCCATGGTGACTGATGGGCACCAGACCAATTAGGTACCAGGAAAGGAAGGGAGGAGAGAATGGCTGTTTTCTCTCCACCCCTTGCTCCCAGATCAATCAGAGGCTCTGCTGTGGTAAACATCCATTGGTATGTAAATAGGCTCAGGCCAGGTGGGAAGCTCTGGACATTCTGGGTGAAAATTTCCATTACCACACACCCTCCCTGAAATGCTTGGTGGTGTGGGTCCAAACAATACCCTGCCCACGCCCACACCCAGGCCCCTGCCAGGGGTACAGGGCAAGGACAAAAATGCAGACCCCCTTCCCCAGCATGACACCTTTGCTGCCTAAGGTGGAAGGTGGCAGCACAGGTTACAATATGGGGAGGCCACCCACAGACACCAGCTAGGAGGGAAACTGGCAGCAGAGTGCCGTCCTAGGCAGGTGAGGCCGGACTGCATGTGAGCCAGGGCTTCAAGCCCCAGTTGCATCCTCTGCTGTCCCATCAGACTTCAAAACAAATTTGAAGGTAATTATGCAGAATTTCAAGACAACAACCTCAGAGCATTAAACCCCAAGCCCAGGGTCCCTCAGAGTGCAGGGCCTGTATCACTACTCCAGTCACACACCCATGAAGCCCCTCCTGACTGTAGTCCCAGAACAAAGGGCCTTCAGGGTTGCTCAGGGACCCTCTCTGGCTTTAGAAGCACCTCTGCAGCGTGAGCTACTCTGGGTCACTGCCAGATTCCTATTTCCTGCTCCTGCTGTGGTGGTGGTACCATCATTGGAGATCATTTGATTCTCAGGGAATTTGCACAGGAGCCTGTCTGAGGGCCCCATCCTCCCAGAATCTAGAGTAGACCAGAGCCCCTCTACCCAGCCTGTACAAGTGGGAAGCCCTCGATTACTGGGTAAGATTTGGGAAGAATATGAAGGATTTATCAAGTTTCTGTCTGTGATCATTTAATCTTAAGTGTTGTCTTGAAAAAAAGTAAAACCTGAATATGGATTTTTTTTAATCGAAGTATAATTTACATGCATTGAAATACATAGTTCTTTGTCAATTATTTTGGACAAACATATACACCATTACTCAAATCAAGACATAAAACATTTCTATTATCCTAGAAAGTGTTCTCAAGTCCCTATCCAGCCAACCCTCCCACACAGAGAGTCAATCACTGTTCAATTCCAATCACCATGGATAGATTGGTTTAGCTATTCACATGGTAACCTTTTGCTTCTCTCACTCAACATAATGTTTTTTAGTTTTCTCTCCATCTTGGTGAGTTTGTTCCTTTTTATTTGAGTAGTATTGTGTTGTATGCCTATATAACAATTTACTTTGTCATTCCTGTTTATGCAAGTTAGGTTTATTTCCTTTTAGGGTCTGTTATGAATAAAGCTCCTATGAATATTTTTGTACATGTCCTTTTGTGGGCATAGGCTTTCATTTCTCCTGGATAAATACTTACGGATGGCAAATAAACATATTAAAAAGATGCTCAACATCATGAGTCATTAGGAAATACAGAAGAAAATCATAACCATATACCATTGCACACCTATTAGAATGGCTAAAAATTAAAAGACTGCCCATAACAAGTGTTGACAAGGATATGGAAGAAGCAGAACACTCGTGTACTGCTGGCAGGAATGTTTTCTATTTTGGTGATTTCTTAAATTTAGTTTTCTTTTTCTACTTCATTTTGATATTCTTTCTTTTCCTTTCTTCTTGAAGGAGAAGCTTAGTTCATTGTCTTTTGACTTCCATTTTTCCTGATAAGAAGTGAAACATTCTTATTACTGTTTCTTGAAGAAAATGTATCTTTTTTCTCTGACTTCTTTTTACATTTTCTTATTATCTTTGGTTTTCAGTAGTTGATGATGGTTTGGCTTTGGGTTTGTCTTGTGTTTATTTTACTCGAGGTTCACTTACCTTTCTTGGATATTGGGACAATGTCTTTCAGTTTTATAAACTTCTAGTCAATATCCTTTCAAATATTCCTTCTGTCCTATCCTTTCTCTCCTCTCCTCTGAAACTCCAATGACATGTATGTCAGTCCTATTCAGATTATCCCACAGTTCACTAATGATCTGCTCAGTGTGTATTTTTCACCTTTTAATCTGTGCTTCAGTCTAGGCCTCGTCTGTTATTGACTTGTGTTTGAATTTCTTGATCTCATTTTCTCCTGTGTCTAGTCAGCTTATTCTTATTAAAGTCCATTTAATAAATCCTTTATTTCAGATATTTATTACTTCAGTTTTAATAAAGGCTAGTTCTTCTCTGAATTTGATTCACTTAGACATATATGCCTTCATTTCTGTCCCATGACTTTAAAATATATATAAATCAAAAATTTTCTGGTTTTTTCTTGCGATAGTGAGAATAACAATCTTTTGCAAACTTTTACAGCCTAGACAGAAGTAAAATTCTGTCTGTGAAATTTGAGATGCCCTATTTTTCCCCAATATTTTCCATATTACTGTAAAATGGCAAGAACAGTGCAAAGAACTCATGTATTTTTCACCCAAAACTCCCTTTCAAGTTTTACCAACTGTCCTAATAATTTTCTTTTTTGTAGTGAGAGAATTCAAACCAGGTCACCCACTGCACTCAGTTGTCATCTGTCCTCAGGCTGCTTCAGTTCAGAGCAGTTCTTCCATCCTCCTTTGGCCTTCAGATCCTTAACATTTTTTTTAAGATTATAGGCTAGTCATTTAATAATGTCCTTCAGTTCAGGTTTGTGTGATGTTTTCCTGTGACATTATGAATTTTTGACAAGAATATAAGTAATGCTGAGCTCTTCTCCTGTATCCCATCAAGTGGGAACTGATGTTAATTTGTCCCGTCACTGATAATGTTAACTTTGATCACTTGAACAGGTGATATTTGCCAGCTTTGTCCACTGCAGAATGACTCCGTTTTCCTTTAAAATGAATAAATGGTTTTTGATGTAAATATCCTGTTATTCCTCCTTCACCCACTTGTTTTTGCATTTATTGATTCTTTTTTGCCTGAAGTAATTAGTACTATGATGTTTGCAAAATGAAAATTTTCTCATTCTATCATTTCTACTCTTTTTATTAATTGAAATTCTACTGTAGAGTCTCTCTTTTTCCCATTTACTTGCTTACTTTAGAAAAAATCAGTATGGGTTCATGGATTTCTATTATAGTCAGTGGCATATAACCCATCACTACCATTATTTATTCTTATACTCCAAATGTCCCAGATTTGGCTACCAGGGAGCATCTTCAAACTGGTTTCTGCATCCTTTTCATATGTCCCATGATTCTTTAAGTGCTTTTTTTATACTTTCTGGCACAAGTTTTCTAGGCTTATCCTTTCCGGGCCACCTTCCTTAGAATAAACCATTTCTTCAAAGAGCCTGGGCTCCTTTTAGTGGTGAATTGCATTCGGAAACCAAAACATGAGAATTGAATGTGCTCCTGGCTACTGGGGTTTTGCTGCTCCCCAGATCACATCATAGAAGAGAGATTGGAAATATCTGGGTGTATGTCTACACATACATATATATATATATCTTGAAAACTCTTAGGTTCACATCGATGCCTCCAGTGCTGGTTCACGGAGTTCCTTCTAGCTTCCCCTCTTCACATTTGTAACTAATCTTCAGTGAGAAACCTAGCTCCTGCTATCCTCAATGTAATTATTTATTGCCAGGTCTTCCTGTATATAAAATAGTCTGCTGATCCCCGCCAGGCTGCTGTCCCACTCGGCCACCTTCCTGTGTGGCCCCTGATCCCCCTTTGCCACCATCCAATTCAGCTGTCTGGCCAAGCAGAACCCACAAGCTACCATCCTGTTGGTCTCCTTCCTTGTGATGGCCTGACCCCCACTTGGCCACCACTATGCTCTACTGTCTTCCTCTTAGCTATGAATTTTTGGAACTAAAATATCATTAGAATCTTCTCTCCTTGGAATAAATAAGAAAAAGTCATTCTGACCTGTTTAGAATTGAAATAATAAGTATGCTTGCTATCACAAATCAAAGATAATTTTGTTTTGGTTCCTATGACCTGCTTAGAAGAATATTTTGGTTTTTAATATTGTCTAATTTTGCCACTATAATACATATTGAGCCAATACAGATTACAGAATGACTTCCGCTCAGGCCGTAGATAGAAATATGTCAATGAAGGTAAAGCCACTACCTTCAGGTGCTACTGCCTCAGAAGAGCAGAGCCAGTCAGAAATAGGCTTGTTTCGGTCAACGTTAACTAGAGATGAGATGACATTATACGCTGGAGCCCCACATTGTGGTGGGCCTACTGGAAACAATGGGCATCCTTACTCAGAAAATGCTTCAAACTCAACTCAGTCTTTTTAAATTTCTTTCATCAGAAGTAGTCCAAAAGGGGTCAGTCGCTGGCTGTGTATTTGTCATCAGCCACATCTACAGGAAAGTACTTCTCCTGAGCGATCTTTCCTCTGGGTTTTGATTGGAAAGATGGAAGATGAAACATAAGATATTGGTGACAGCTGTGTCCTTCTCTTTTTTTCCTCCACCTCACCCTACGTATAGACATATCTGTATTGTTTAAGTCCCTGGTAATTGAATTTGCTTTAATTATGCGGATGAACTCAGGAAATTTAACATCAGCTATCTGACAATGACCTCAGCCTTTCCTGAGGCACCTCTGCAGCAGGAACTGCCTCATCTCTCTCCAAAGAGCTAAGTGCTAGGGTGTTGAGTAATATCCCTGTATTTATCTCAAAGTGTTTTTTTAATTATTGGATTTTATTTTTAAAAGTCATAATCTGACTTCTGCCTCTGGCAATATGGCAGATAAATATTTTTAAATATCCTTTTAAAAACTGATGTGCTAGTAACAAAATATGGAGTACATAGAGGCTAAAAAAGCAACTGAAATCAGGAAAGTAAAGTACGTGCAGCTAGCTTTACCTTGAGGGCTTTTGACAAATTTGAGTGAACCGTGGCTTTGGCTTGCACACCCTGCATAATTCAGGGTACCAAGGACAAATGGCAGGGATCTTCCAAGGTGGACATATTTAGAAAATTCCCCCTCTCCCATATAAACCTGGAGCCCCAAAGGGTTATATCTACAGTAGTGGAAGGGTGAACAAGAAAGAGACTCACCCTGTCCCAGGGACTACAAGAAAATGTACTTACCTTGAATCTTGGCACAAGACTAGAAAGTAGAGAGGAAGTAGAGAGGGAGAAAGTCCCCTGATAATGTATAACCGTATGCTGATCTCCACAAGGAATTACAGCTCAGATGCAAACTACCTGGGTAGTCTGAAAAATCTCAAACATGAAATTTAGTTTAACCCAGAATGAGGGGAGTCCTTGGGTGTCTGGCACAATCCTCAAGATGAGCTCATCTTCAAACTATGCCTCAAAAACTTTCACAGATAAACTTCCAGGAAATGTGAGATCATTTAAAAAAAACTTAAAGCACCATGGGAAATGACCATGTTAGAACCAGCATAACCAGCAAAACTACATAGAATATATAATAGGTATGTTTAATGTTTTTGAAAGATTGGAAATATGGTTAATAATCAAGAGATTAACTGACCCATAGAACTTCTAGAATAAAAATTCAAAGTTAAAAACTCAGTGGGAGGGTGTAAGAGTAGATTAGAAAAAGCTAAAGAGGGAATTCCAGAGCTGGAAGGTGAATTAAAAAAAATTATACAGAATGCAGTCCAGAAAAAACAAACATGGGAAATGCAAAAGAAATATTGAGATAGAATGAAAACTTGTAACAGGTGTCCAGTCTGACCACCTGAAAAAGAAAGAAAAATAATGGAGCAGGCATAATATTTAAAGGAAGATGGCCTTGAGTTTTCACTTACTGATGAAAGGCAAGAATCCTCACTTCCAGGAAACCCAATGAATTACAAGCAGAATAAATGTAAACAAATATGCACACTTGCATCATAGAGAAACTACAGAAAGCCAAAAAGAAGATCTTGAAATTATTCAAAGAGAAAAGGTGGATTACCTACAAAAGAATGAAAAGGCTGTCAACTGACATCTCAACAATAGTGGAAGCCAGTGAGCAGGGGAATAAAATCTTTACTGAATTGACAGTGGAAATCTGTGAACATAGAATTAATTACACAGCATAAATAACTCTTTAAAATGAGGATAAAATGGATATCTTAGACACACAGAACTACAAGAATTTGAGGCATAAGACAAAGTTATAAGGACTAAAGATATAATATATGTCACTGACATGTATCTGGTCAGGAAAGGAGAGATTGGAATTCATATGTTCTAAGGTTCTTCATGTGGAGGGTAAAAGTAGTGGTTAATTTGAGACTTTGGGCTAATTATACGTTTTTAAATTTATGGAGTAAACAGTGGAGGAATAAAAAGGGCATTTTTACTTTTTATGTGACTAGAAGGAAAACAAAGGTGAAGTATTCAATCCAAATAAGTTAGGAAGCAAAAGAGAGAAATAAGACCACAGAAAAAGGCAATAAACAACCTAGTTAGACTATATAAATGAATAATGATATATGTCTACAGTGGGCACTGTAAGTGAAAATGAATGATTACAGGTATATGCAAAGATGTGGAAGATATAAAACATAGTATAAGCAAAAGAAGTAAGTGTCAGATAAACAGAGACAGGATAATTCATTCATATAAAGTTAAGAAACATGTAAAATAAGCAATAGGTTGCATAGAAATACAAAGAGAAGGTCAAATTACAAAGGAAAGCAAAAGAATAATAACCACAAAATTCTGGATACTGTTTCCTCTGAGTGGAAACGAAGGCATAGAATTGGGAAGAGGGCCATGGAGACATTTGAAACTAATGAAACTTCTTTAAGTGGGTTGATTCGTACATCATCGTCATTGTACTGTAATGCTGATGCTGTCCACAAAGTGCATAAGTATTCTTTTATATCTACTCATTATGTAATAAGAATAATTGACTTCATAGTTTTTAGAATTTGATGTCCATGTATTGTGAAATAGGATTCCAGTGTTGTTTTATTCCAGTTGGATAGCTAGTGGCCCTAGCATCATTTATCAAAAGACTCTCATTCTCCTGATGTAGTGGTTACTCTTGTTATACATCAAGTTCTCCTACACATGGGGATTTATTTCTGGATTCTCTCTTCTATTTTATTCCTGAATCTGCAGTCATTGATTTGTCTATTCCTCAGCCAGTATATTATTGATTTGATTATAACAACTTTGTGGTTTGACGTTCTGGTATCTGGTAAAGCGTATCCCCCTTGACTATTCTTTTTCTTATTTTTCTTGGTTATCTGGAGGGATTTATTATTTCAAATGAACTTCTTAAGATCATTTTATCCAGTTCCAAAGGACTGCATTAAATGTGTAAATTTATGGTAATGTCTTCCCACCCAAGAATAAGTAATGTCTTTGCATTTGTTCAAATCTTATTTTATGACCTTCAGTAAGATTTTATAGTCTTTTTCATATCAGTCCTATGGCTTTCTTGTTAAATTTATTCATAAATATTTTATGGATTTTACCATTATTATGAGTGGACTATTTTTTCCCTTTTCCATTTCTAATTATTTATTGCTAACAAAGAGAAGAATGATCAATTTTGGCATATTTATCATCTGTTCAACCACCTCATCTTAATTCTCTTACAATCTTAATATTTTTCACTAGAGTCTCTTGGTTTTCTAAGTATACAGATACACAATCAGCAAAAAGATACAGTTGTTAGTTGCCTTTTCCAAATTTTTACTGATTATTTCATTTTCTTGTCTTATTACAATTCCTTTTTAAATAAAAATGATGACAAGTATCCCAGTCTGGCTTCTGCTTTTAATTGAAACAGTACTTGGCCATTTAAGATGGCATATTTAAGGAGGGTTCCTCTATACTTTTTTTCTTAAAGTTTTTATTGTTTTGACTACTGTATTTTAGGACTTCTCATTTCTATTTTTTGCTCTGGGCTTTGAGATATGTCCTCTACCTAATCGTAGAGGCCACTAATTTGAGTCTCAATAGTGACCATTCTCTCCTTAAATTCCTCTCATTTGCTTTTTAGTTCAAAAATTATGGTTCTCTTGACAACCCTCTGTGTGCTGTACTCGAATCTCCTGGAGTTTTGACATTCATTGTTTCTACTGAAGTTGTCTTCCTCCTCTTGCAGCACTATTTCTGGTTCTTTCTTTCCCTGGAGGCTGGAACCCCTAATGGAGTTGGTTCTTTTCTACAGCCTGCTCAGTAGGGTTCAAGTCAGACACCAAAGTAGCTTAAGGCACAAATGGGCTCACAAATAGTCCCTGATGGGGAGCTGGCTGACCCCATTGGCCTCTGTGTGGGAGGAGACAGGAGGTCAGGGCCCTGTGGAGACACATGGAAGAAACCTCTTATTCTCACATCAGCACGTGCTTTCCTGGTCTCAGCACTAGAGCAGGCCTAGCCCACCCGTTCAGCCAGGAAAGCCAGCCTCACCTGAGCCCTAAGGCTCACCTGCCAGAGGCTTGGTTCAGGCAAGCCAGAGGTGGGAGCTGAGAAAGAAGAAATGAAGTTATCTATTTGAAACTGTTACTAAACTTTGTTTTGATGTGACCCAGTACATATTTTTATGGCTGCCAATCCCATTGAGAGAAAAGGACAGATCTTTGAAAGGAAAAATTGGTACTTTTCTGATTAGACAATATTAAATTTTTCTGTGCTAATATTAAATATTTTCACTTTTTTTCTTTAGAAGAATAATCAAGGAGAAGAGCATGGTATTCTCTTTGTGAGACACATCTATGACAAGTGATCTACCAAGGCAAGGTATTGACCTAGGGCAACACTCATACAGCAGGTAAAGGGCCCTGAAAGAATTTAGCATCCTCTCGGTGCTCCCAAGACTAGAGTACAAAGTGTGGAGCAGCGTCCCAGTGGCTCATGCTGAGGGTCTCCACAATGATCCTTGAAATAATGGGAAGCAGCCCAAGGTGTCCTGGCCTTGAATCATTAGCTCATTAGCTTGGGGAGACGCAGGAAAGAGCCCACTGAGGCGTCAGCAGGAGAGTGAAGACCCACCCAGAGCAGCAACATCTGGCCCTTCAGCTGGAAGGTGCGGGAAGCCCTGAGGAGCTAGAGAAAATGACAAGGGAGCTTGGTACGGGGAGGAAAAATGAGGGATCTGGTGACAGCGAATAAGACAGATGCAAACTGAAGACGCTTTAGGCAAAGAACAGGAGCTTGGGGATAGGAATAAATTCAGAGGAAGTGCTCTAACACAAAACCATTTTGTAAAGGAAACTCTCCTAAGGGCAAAAATCCTATTGTGCTTCACATTTTTATGCAGCATTTCTTTCTAAGGTCTTCATGAAATAACCCTTCAAAAGCCAGTTGAGATAACTTGATGGGGCAAATAGAGATGAAAAGAAGGATGATTGTAGTTTTACTAAAGCCGAAAGACGTGCAAGTTAGAACACAGGCTCTTATACACTTAAACTCACAGATAGGAGGTTATTTTCAATCTCGGGGAATCTCTGTACAACCCTGTTATGGTACCAATAAGGGAACTGAAGCCTACATGTGAAAAAGACTTGCTTTTACAGGGGCAGAACCCAGGTGGAACCCAGGTCTCTAGGCTCCCAGCTCAGTGCTTGCCAAAATCTCCTCTTCCTGCTGCTCAGCGTGTCACTCCATCTGTTTCCTTAAAGCCATTGATTTCTGATGACGCAGACCTCTAGCCGGCAGTCTTGGGTCTCTGCAGCATCTTAATCAGACTCAGTTTTGGACCTGGCATTTTTTGCAGCCTGCTCTGTGCCAGGCCCTGTGCGGAGCTGTGAACGTAAGAAGTAGGGTCTGGTCCTTGCCCTGAAACCAGAGAGATCACCCATCCCCAGCCTAGTGAGCTCCAAGCAGCTGTGAAGGATGGCTGCTGAGGGCCCTGCCCCGGGTGTGCCGTGTGTGGAAGGAGCCAAAGGGGCAGGGATCTCCACCTTGACAGTGAGAAGGGCTAAGTGCTGGCAAGCAGCCAGAAAAAGCTTTAGGTCAGCAGGCTGGGAGCCTGTGTTAGGTGGAGGGTGCCTGTGGGAGGCCTTGGGGAGAATGCTCTGGAAATCATGAGTCAGGTAGCTTCACTGTCATCATCACACAACATGCGGGGGAAATGGCAGAACAGTACAATGGGCTCCTAGAAGAAAGAGAAACGCTAGGACCTGACGGCGGGCCTGAGAGATGCAGGCACCAGGGCCCCTGGGCTGCCTTTCAGACTGAGCTCCAGGCTCACCTAACAGGTCAGGGCTCCTAGTGACTGCCCATCCCTACCCCGAGGGGCCCAGTGGGGCCTGCAGTTCGGGTCTGGTCACTATGCCCTGAGAATGCATGATTAAAGACTTCCAACTTGAAAGCCGAGCAGAGTTTACATGGGTCAAGCAAGCAAATACCTGATGCAAGGGAAATTGCAAGGGAAGCATTTTCTTGAGATATTTGGAAGCGTGCTACTTCAAGTCTGCTTTTTAAAACCAGTCAATACTTTCAACATAAAAATGCTCCTTTTCATTAAGGCAGGCCTCCTGAATACTATAACTAGCCCACACTGCGTTCATTTGCATCAGTAAAACCAAATAGCTTCGTATCTTTCAGTCCTATTTATTCAATCTATCACTAATTCTGAATGTCTGAAGTGAGCACTATTTGACAAACTCTGTACGTGAATTATCTCACTTAATCCTCAAAACAATCCTGTAGGTGGAAGTCATTGTTATCTTCATTTTTAAGTTAGAAGGACAAAGGGCAGCTTGCCTGGGGTCACATCGCTAAGAAGGGCTAGGAGCACGGGCCCGGTCAATGCTGAGGTTCAGCCATGTGTTACCTGGAATCCAGGTGGCGCTGGGTGAACACTAAGGTGAGTTCTAATGCGCTGCCATGGTGAAACAGGGCTGGTCATCAGCTCCCACGCAGGCCAACTCCTGCCCATTTACTCTGCTCCCCACTTGAGCATTCTCGTCGGTCTCAGCAGAGCTGAGCTCAGTGGTTTAGGGCCTCATTTTCCCCCTTCTGCGGTCTTTTTGTGACTCTAGGGGTTCAAAAGGGAGGAGATGCCCCAGATTAGAGGAAAAGGTGAAAGTCCTTGGCGGCCTCTCAGATGACATCTGTCACCGTGTTAGGAAGGAAAGGACTCGGATCAGTGTCGCAGGGAAGTCAGATACAGTGACACAACAGACCAAAGTCAAGAAAGTAAAGTTTTAATGCACTCTGCAGAGAGTAACAGAGTGGGTCTGCCTGAGATAAGACAGGCAGGCGTGGATGCTCATTCTGAGGCTTCTTTTAGGTGGTTTTGGCAGGGCAGAGAGGTCCCTGATTGACAGCTGTCGGCTCTCTAGGCTTGTTCTGATTGGTGAAATGGGGACAGGGCCTGGGCTGTGCCTGTGCCTCTGATGTTTCTTATCTGGGGGGACCCTGGACATTTCCTGAGTCACTCTTGGACCCTGTGGCTTCATCTGATTAATTTTCTGAGTCATTTCTGGCTTTCTGGCTCTATGTGATCAACTCCCTGAGTTGATCATCTTTGGAGGGCCCTTTCTCCTTTTCATCGTGCTCATTTCTGTCTTTCTGACTAACAACTGTATGTACTTTGTGGTCTTGGGGAAAATACCCCAACCATGGGAATGAGGCCCAGGGTGGCGAGTCCCCAGAGTCACAGAGGAACATCACTGATGGGGCCCACCCAAGGCTCACTTGCTGGGCTGCGCTGGGGGGTTGCATTGTCATTCATCTCACTGCTTCTGCTGGTTAAAGGCTCTGACTATGTAGTTACATGTTAGCTCGTAAATTTTTTCCAGTGAAGATGCAAATTCTTTCTTGTGAAAACCCCAATGGTTAGTTTGTTGCCTTGCGTGTCATAACGAGCCACATGCCTCACCTGACCACCTCATTCCCCTTCTCTTTCCCGCGTCAATGTGCCTCCTCTGATTCCTTTGAACCGGCTTTACCCCCCTGCAGGTCCCCCCATTAATGAGCTAAATAAACCTTTAACTTAGGCTCACTTCGTAGTCTCATGGGAGCCATGTTTTTCAGTGTTTGAAAAGTATACTTTGGCACCCGTGTTTGTGACTGGAAAGAACTACATCCAAAAGCCGTGCCCAGGGACGTTGGAAAATACGTAGTCACTTGGCGCGTGCTTTGCTTTGACAGAGCCGGTTAGATAAACGCCTTGGGCAGAACTGACAGCCTGCTGACAGGCAAAAGGTCTTCCCTCCCTTCCCATATTCCAGGCATTTCTGACTTTGGCATAGCATTTTATTTTGAAGCCAATTTGTCAGACCTCAGTTTAGGATCTGTGAGCAATACACGTGACAAGTTAACATGACTTTCCCAGTGGCAGGTAATTGTACTTTTCTGTTAAGCTTTGGGACCTACAGAATTTGGTCAAGTCTTGCAGAGCTGCTCAGAATTGTGCTTTCATGAAGCACACAGTTGCCGTTGCTTAGGCTCTGCTCTCTGGTCACTGAGAGGACACGATACCTGTCCAGCGGTCACCTGAACAATGTCAAGGGAAGAGACCAAGGGAGGCTGGCAGGGATGTGCTGAGGCTGAGAGACATCTTGGTGTTTCTCAGGGGAGAGGGTCGGGGACCAGGTATGTGACACGGAGTGGGTCTGGGCCCATGATGTTCAAAGCTCCAAGCAGGGCTTTCTCTTCGAGCCCTTGGAGAAGATGTTAATTTGGCCTCTAAGCTGTATGTTCCTGAAGAGTGTGAGCAGCTGAGATGTTACAGGCCAGGCATGCTGGTGTGTGGATGTATCCTGACGTCAGACAAGCTCAAAGAATGGATGCCGTGACCCTCCTGGCGGGAGTTCCTGAGGCAGGACCACACCCCTGGCTGAGCAGACTCTTCCAAGGCTGAGGTATTTGGCGTGAGACTGATTCAAATCTAGGCTCTACCACCTACAACCTACTTGCTCTCTGAGCAGGCAAGTCGCTTTTTGACTCGGATTTCCTCACCTGTAAAATAGGCATGTCTGCGTGTCCCAAACACATTCAGAGTGAAGCCTACTTCATAGAACTGTTACCAGGATTAAATGGGGATTAGATGAGCTCACGTAGTCTACGTGTCAGGCAGGGTGCCTGGCCCTTTCGGCACGCCTCAGTGAATAGCAGTTACCTAGCACATTGCCCACTCTGGCTGGATACTAGACGTGCACATCTCCTTGGGAGGAATCACAGATGCTTTTCCCAACATTCTGCTGTGAATGAGACTTTCCTGGGCAGAGGTGAGCCTGAGGCAGCCCAGAACCCAGGGCACCTGGGGGTGTGGAGGATGCACTGAGGTGTTCAGCGGTGAGAGCCCAGGAGGGCTGCTCTCTGCCCTACCACAGCTTCAGAGGTGCCCAGAGCCTTCCGGCTGTGGCAGTGTTCAGGGATGGGCCCCCTTCAGCCAGGAGTGGAGCTGGGGGTGCTTGCTGAATATCAAGCTGATAGGACGTCCCTCCAAGACTCAGTTCCTGGGGGCTGACAAAGACCGCTAGGAAACCAGTCACCCCACTTTTTCAGGGGTACACTTGGGCAAGACAGCAACTTTGCATCTGCAGTGACAACTCCGTGCAGACTGGGTCTGCCAGCGAGGTTTGCCCTGGAGAAGGACTCTGTGAGCCAGGCCTCTGCCTACACCAGCCCCTTGCTGTGCTTGCAGGCTCCAGGGCCCCCAGGCTGCTCTGCCCTCCCCTCCCCAGGGCTCTCATGCCAGATGCCCCATCCTCAGCAAGGGCGCCTGACCTCCAGGTGCAAGCTGGCTCACTGCAGCTCCCTGCTTACATCCTTCCTAGCATTTACCACAGTCCAGGTTCATCTTGTTAATTTATCTGCCTGGTCACACTCATGTGTGTCTTCCTACACTGCAGTGTAAGTCCCCCAAGGCCAGTATCCTAGTCAGCTTTGTGTCCCCAGCACCTAGTTTGAGATCTGGTACCTAGGAGGTGCCCCCAAAATACGTGTAGGATGGATAGGTGGATGGAGAGCTGACAGGTGTTCCTGAAGTGCCCACTGTTACCACCCCTGTGGGGCATAGAAGCCCCACTGGCTGGAGAGCCAGGTCTCTTCCTGGCTTTCCCACCAATCCCAATTCTACAGCCACGTAGAAGGCATTGGGCAGTCTCTGCAATGAGGGAGTCAAAGATGGCCAGACAGTCTTATCTCCAGACCACCCTGGGCACCGCTGAGAATATAAGTTGTCTGGGGAGGATTGGGGGAGTACTGGGCCCACGATATCCAGCTCCTGGACAGCACATCCCACATACCTGCACACCTCCGTACACACACCACTCTTCCAAAGGTGAGTCCTCAGCTCTAGGTCTGAAAAAGCCTCGCAATGACCCAGGATATGGGCTACGGTGCCCTGGTGGTCAGTATTGAAGCACAGAATATAAAGCATATAATCCATCTATAAAAAGCTATGCCTGCCAGGGAGGGGGTGGGCACTTGGTTCCCGTATGAGCAGCATCTGTCTGCAGAAGCTGGACGCTGCTTCTGTGCAAGGCTGGGCTTCCTGGCAGGCAGCAGCAGGCTGTCGGCAGAGCAGTGGGGTGCTGTGCATGACTTCTGCAACCATGTCCCACTCTGCTTGGCCTGCTTTGGGCCCTGTGGAGTGTGAGGCCACCTTAGAGCCAAGCCAACACCTCCCGGTGGCCTTTCGGTGGGACGGGGTGAGGTAGGGGGGATTTCAGCCCCGTCCCTCCCTGGGGGCCTGAGGGCCTGCAGGAGGAGAGCCAGCCTGTGCCAGCAACAGAGACCTGGAGTGGCCTCCCCCACTCCGAGGCTGTCATGGGAGATGACTCCTCAGTGATGGCACTGAGGACGTGTTCTCATGGAGAAATGCTGCCCTAAATGAACACGTCAGCAGGCAATTAGCATCCCAAAGTGGAGAGCTAACAGGGTCCCCTCATATGCCATTCCAGCGTGACCCCTGAGAGGGAAACGCTCTTTGGTTTACTCTGTGCCAAGGAACCAGTTACAGACACTGATTCAGAGTTTGGAAGCCAAGTAGCTGAAATTTTTGTGCTCTGTGTTGTGGTTAGAAGAGAAAACAGCAGGGGAGGCTTCCTATCTTCCCTGCCCTGGTTCTCATGTGACCCCCATGCTGGGGACACGCAGGCTTGACCCCCGCCGTTGCTAACCTACACGGCCTTCTCCTGTGCTCTGAGGCGACGGTGGTCCCAGCTCCGTGACGGGCCACATCGAGCACCCTGCTCTGAGTCACGAGGGCGTCTTCAGCATCAGCTGGTACGAATGGACTTGTTTCTCCTGCCATGTAACTTTCATGTAACAATTCCCACATCTGACTGTGTTCAGTAAATTTAATTAGTGTTGAAAAGCAGCTTATTTGGTAAGATGATCAGTTTCTAACTGGCTAAACGACTTTCTTTACGACTATAAATTAAGCACATTATATCTTTCATGCACCATGGTCTTCCTCATAAACACAGTAGGCTGTTGCTGGCGGTCTCACTTGGTTACCTTTCCCATTACTGTTTTATCATCGTCCTGCTAGGAGTGGGGAATTCATTCTGTTTTAATAACAAGGAGGAAGTGGTGATAAGGGCCTTGTTTAATGAGGAAACCACTGGTCAGCATTTCTGTGACCAGGGATGGGACTCCAGGCCAGCCCCTGTGCAGGGCATTCTCAACGTCCGGCAGAGCCTGCTGTCCACATGCTCAAAAGGACAGTTGCAGGGCTTTAAACCTACTTTTGTCTGAATTGCAAATAATTAGGAAACAAATATTTACTGACAGCTGATTTCCATGTCAGAGAGAACCTGAGTATTCCTGACAACTTTGATGAGCACAGGTTGTCACAAGGGTTTTCTTAACACTGACCCCTCAGAGCACAGCCTAGTGGGGACAGACTAGTCACACCTGCAAGCTAATCGAACATGAGCCTTGCAGGGGCCAGGAGAACACTGGTCTTCAGAGGCACCCACTGCAATCTTGGCATGCACGTGGGCATTTCAGGGGTGAGAGGGTCAGGGAAACGGGGGTCTGCCCCACCCATGGGGAGCTGGTGTTACTTGGACTGCCTAGGCCCGATGAGGTGGCCTCTGAAGTCCCTTCCTGCTCTGCCATTCCTGATTCTAGTCCTCTTTCCTCCATGACCATTTGTCTGTCCTTCATGCCTCCATCCTTCCAGCTTCCATCCTGCCCCACTTGGAGGAGGCAAGGGAGATACACCCCTCAAAAGGTCACTGCATGCAGGTGACCTCTCCCTTCCCATGCTAGCCTCTCCCCAGGGGTTTGAGCAGTGTCACCAAATCAGAGTTAAGGAGATAAGCTTTTAAAATGTTCTGTTTCTTGAAGCCTGGATGCATGGGGTCTGCATGCAAAGGCCCCACACTTGTGGGGCCTCCCAAGCCCAGAAAGAGGCCAAACCTGTGGGGCAGGGGGATTCCAAGAGGGTGCTCAGACTGGAGCCAGCAGCTCTGATGGGAGCTGGACCCCAAGGGAGTTAGAGCTGACTTGGCCAGAGAGAGAGCAGTCTGGCTGGGCGGCTCAGAGAGACCAGAGACTCAGAAACTTGGGCTCTGGTTCTTCAGATTGGGGTGATTAGCAGGGCCTTTCCCACCGCATGGAAAAGTTTATTAAAACAGTGATACAATGACACTGTTTCCTGGCCTGGTCTTGGGAAAGAAACAAAGGCTGATATTTTTAGAGCTGTGTGAGTTTCTAGTAGCTGGCAGCACTTTTCAGGGTAACCCATTTTCCAACCACCCAGGAGAGTCATGCTAATCAAACACCCTCTGTGGCAAAGCAGCCATAAACCCAGTGGGTGGAGGGCCTCCAGACCAGAACCCCCACTACCAAGTGCCTTCAGCTCCCCTTAGACTGTCAACCTTGACAGGAAGATATGCATCGAGGCTGATGAATACCCCCAAGCCCCACAGCCACGCACGCGCAAACACCAGCAGAGTGGATAGTGTTAGGATCTGTACTTCTACACTGAGCATATTTTGACCTTCTAGTTTATTATGATTCAAGAAAAAGTCAATATTTCTTAGCTTGCCAAGGCTGAAGAAATTTAAATTAATTATTGATTCAAACAGTTAATCTATCGATAACTGATGTTTTTCTCCTTTCAAATCTAAAATGATGAAAAGCAGACTTAACCAAAAATGTGAAAAAGAAGGACTTTTTCTTAGATATTTTAATCCCATGGCATAGGGGCTGGGCTGAAAGTTCAGTCTTGACTGCCAGGACCCTTCTGTCTCGCTGAGTATTTTGAAGAAGATTTCATTAAAACTTAAAAAGCAATGACTTCTGCGGCCATAAAATCTGCATTCATGTTTTAATTATTTGTATTTTGATATCCCTTTATAATTCTCAACTTCCTATCTGCTGTCATTAATGCTGCATGGCAATCATCCAGTTTCCCAGACATCCCTGATGGAGTGCAGTGTCGGTCATGGAGGCTTGTGTGGCCTTTGGCTTAAGCACACCCTTTCAGCAGTAAGCCGCTCTACCAGCCGCCTGTCCCTTTGGTATGTGAGCGCTGGGCATCACTGCCTGGGGTCGTTACAGGTGTGTGTTGGGTGCAGAGGACACGCAGCAACATGGCAGGTGTGAGCCCCAGGGCAGCACAGCAGCGACCAGTTCCAGGGTCTCGGCCTTCTTGCTGGGGCTGCCGCTGCGTGCTAGGAAGGGCGGGACAGTGGAGCAAGGCTGCTGGTGCCGCTGCTCATGTGTGTCCTGCAGAGCCGCATTCTCCCAGAGGAAAAGGTCGATCTCTGGCCTCCTGCCTTGGCTCTCCCCATCCTGAACTTAGGGTACCGCTTTCTCCCTAAACTCCACAAGTCTCTCCAGTGCCTAACATCAGACGGAAACCCATTGGCTTGGCTCTCTACATCTCCTAGGACCACCCCTCGGCCCCCTTACCCTCTCTCCACCCCCACCCATGTACAGAACTCCTCTGTCAGGCCTCTCCCCACAGCGTGGGTACGGGAGCCTTGGTTCAAGCCCTCTGTCTCTTGGAAAGTTCTCCTCCTCTCAGTTGGCAGGCCAGGTCCGTGGATGCTTTGCCTCCTCTGTGTGGCTCTCCGTTGCCTCCCACACCCAGAATGGGCAGGGGTTGTTTCCGGGATGTTTGGTGCGAGTCAGCCATAACCTGAGCTCTGTACGGCACAGCCCTGCTCTTGGCACCCTGGCTGCCTCCTGTGGGCGGGGAAGAGTCTCCCGTGGCTGCTCCGAGGCCCCAGGCCTTGACTCCAGAGGCGGGTGGAGCCACAGAGGAAGCCCATGATGCTCACCCACCAGTGCTTACAGCTGACCCTCTGTGTTTGCATGCTTGACAGGGCTTTCTGGCCACGATGGTCTGCCGGCCTCCTGTGGGAAGAAGTTCTGCAGCCGTGGGAGCAGGTGCATGCCCAGCAGGGAGACGGGGCAGCCTGAGTGCCGGTGCCTGGAGGCGTGCAGACCCAGCTACATGCCCGTGTGCGGCTCCGACGGCAGGTTTTATGAGAACCACTGTGAGCTCCACCGTGCCGCCTGCCTGCTGGAGAAGAAGATTGTCATTGTCCACAGCAAAGACTGTTTCCTTAAAGGTAGGAAGATGGCTCCTTGCCTCTATGCTTTTGGGTTTTGTGATGGATCTTCTAATGGCCTTTTGACAGATGATCTTGGGGCTGAGTGTATAGATTAAGTGTGTAAAGGAAGTAGAGAAAGAGGAAAGCTAGAACTTGAAGCTGGAGCATGGCATTTCAGTGATGCATGCTGTTTGCATCTACCTCCTGAGAACCCCTGCCCTTAGAGGAGGCTCCGTGGAGAGCAAGTTCCAGGGAGGTCCAACCAAGCCCTGGCTGGTGCAGAACAAATGTCCAATAGAAATGAGATGCCAAGGAATTGCCCAGGTTTCTCAAGTGGAGTAGGCCCTTGCAAGGTGGTGACAGGGACCACGTTACCCCTCAGAACAGGTCTCATGCATCAGGAGGCCATGCTGTGCATAGAATGTGGCCAGATGGGCGCACACACAGTGGTTCCCATCATGTTCCCATCTTGGCAGGCCTTCAGATTCTGGCCTGGATGGTCACTGAAGGAATAGCCCTCCATGCCTGGCCTGTCCAGGACACCTCTGAGCAAGAAAAGGAAGGCTCTGCCTGGACATCAGAATGTGTCGGTGGAGTTGAGGCCAAAGTGTTCATGCTCTGTACTGGTGTTGAGTCAAAAGAAAAGAGGGGTGTCAGCTCCTACCAGATGGTAAAAGCCTCACAGGCAGGGCCTGTGGCTCCTCGTGCACTACTGGATCTCAGCACCTGGCACCTGCCTTGCACGGGGAGATGCTCAAAGGCTGTCAGAAGCTTGAAGCTGTGAGAGTCAGGATGCAGATCCCTGTGCTAATGTGGTCCTGATGAATAATGGTACATGCCATAGCCTGTAGAAATATTGGTGGTCTGGACACCAAATGGCCATATGTGAATAAATGCAAAACTATGAGAAGGCAAAAGGAGTGTGTGGGCAGTTGAGAGCAGGCCTACATAACCTGTGGTGGGAGACCTTGCAAGTGGGAGAGGCCACCTGGGGCTGCATGAGCTCAGAGACCTGCTTTGGGGTACAGCAGGGAAAGGAAGACAAGGCTTAGGATGAAATCCCAGCAAGTGCCTGCAACACTGACAGAAAGGGCTTCTTCTGGGCACCCAGGGGGTGGGGGCAGGGCTCTGGCCTCACCCTAACAGGCACCAAGCCCCAGATAGTGGGGCCGGGATATTCGGTGGAGCACAGGTCTGTCGGCCACCTGCACCCCTGTAAACATACAGGGCCATGGCAGTGGTCAGGGGCCGGGGGGGCCGGGCGCACAGTCCTGAGCAGGCCAGTTCTCTGGAAAGTCAAGGTTATTCTGTGATGGGAATAATCTTGGACTGCAAGATGTTCCTGGCTGCACTTAAGATACTAATGCTGAAGTGCTTTGGAAATCATGAGGCACATTATGGAAATGAGTCCAAAAAGTGCCCAGGAACAATGTCCCTGGTTTGAAAGCAGTGCCCAACTGCGTGCCTGCCGATTCCCCAGCACCCTGAGCACTAAAACACCTGACCAGTTGCTCCAGCTTTATTGGTCATGTTAAATTTTGTAGACTGATGTTCCATTCTCCAGTTTCCAATATTCTCCAAATTGCATCTTTCCAAAGGTTTTCATTTCTGCATCAAAGTGTGCCCAGCCTCCCTCACCATTGGTTATTCAAACAGCATCTCTCATGTCATGCAAGGGGAAACCAGCCACCACAAAGCCTGCCTCAGTGAGGGATGGTGGGGGAGAGCTGGGGAGGATAGAGGTGGGGGCAAGCAGATTAAGGCTCCATGCTGCTTCTCGTTGATCAAGTGTATCCGCTGAATCCTTCTGATCCATTGAGCTCTTTGCAGATTTAGTGAATTCCCACTCAGTGGAGAGCAATACCTGCAAGCTCCCAGAGGGACCTGGGGTTTCAGCCCGGCTCTGCCACTTCCCAGCTCTGTGACTTGGGCACATGGCTCCACTTCTCAGGGCTTTTTCCTTGGCTGGGCAATGGTGCTATGGGCAGTGCCTGCCTGCCCTGTGGAGAAAAGTAAATGAGATGCTGCAGAGAAACCACTTAGCACGTGCCAGGTGCTTTACAAGTGCTGGGTACTAATGACAATTGTCAGGGTCATTTGTCTGTTCAGTGTGGCCTCAGGCCTAGAGCAGAGAGACGCAATACTGGGAGGGGAAGGCACAGGCAGGAACGAGGGCTCTGCCCAGCAGGTCTTGGGCCCAGATGGCTTGCTGGTATGGACAGTGTGTTCACTGAAATCCATCCAGCCACTGCATTAAGAAAGACAGAGTTGATTCGGAGTCTTACTAAGGGCCGTGACCTGGATGACAGTTGATCAGAGAGCTCTGATCTGACCGCTCCATCCCTCTTTGTACAAAGATGGTTCATATGCAGTTTACAGCAGAGAAAAGTTACGTTAATTAGCAACATTCAGTAGTGTGTCAAGGACCCCTTTGGTTTGGTGTCCTAACAAGACTGTGCACGTTCTGGTGCTGTCTGTGTGCGGGAGTTGGCAGGGGTTAGCACTGACCCTTTTGTCCTGGAGTCTTCTCCCCAGGCTATGAGCGCCCCACTCGGAGAGCTTTGCCTTCCCGGTCCTGGGGGAGGGGCTGTGGCAGTCTTGCTGACAGAGGCCAGAAGGGCTGCAGGGCATCTTCCCAGCAAAGTAAGAGCTGTCCTGGCTGACTCAGTGCCTCTGCAGCTCACAAAGCTCTCCTTTCCTATGGGACCACTATGGTGGACCACAGAATTTCATTTTTATTTCTTAAGTGGCTGAGGAAGGAGCTGAAAGTCAGGTCCTAACTCTGCCCAGAAGATGCCAGCTGGGCCTGAGCTCCCCTTCCTGCAGACCTGGCCACGTGGCCCTAGACCCCATGGAGAAGCCTCCACTGCCACATGCTCCCAGTCGGCCCCCATCCCTGGCAGGCAGGAGGGCCTCATGTAACATTCCCATAGGGAGTGCCCAGCAAGCAGTAAAGACCTGCTCCCTGGTCACAGGGGCTTGACAGGGGGTTACTCTGAGTAAGTTCTCCACCTTGAGCAGAGCCATGCTCCAATGGGGAGATGGAGGAAACGGATTGACAGAGGCCTGGGGGTCAGGGGGAGTCTAGGAAAAAAGGGAAGTGTAAAAAACAGCATCCTATAGTCCCCACACCAAGATGGCAGCAGAATATTTAATGCCATTTGAACTCCACTGATGACAATTTATCTTTGGCTCCAAATTTCCAGAAAGTTATTGATACAGGAAACTTGAAAACATAGTTTTTTCCCCATGCAAACAAAAACTCTAAAATCATCCGTATTCCATTCTCTGTCCTACCAGACGTTACAATGAGAAGTTATGACTTCATTCTCTGGGGCTTTATCTATGCCCAGAAGTCGCTAGTGGGACAATCCTTATGGGGCTGGGGTGTGTGGAGCATGCGGCGTAGGTTTCCCGGGGCCTCCGCGGCGGTGGGAGCACGCTCTGCGGCCAGAGGGAGGACAGGCAGCGTTCTAAGCCTTGTTTACAAGAAAACTTCTGGCATCACAATTGCTGAATGGGATTCCTGGTGACCGCAGAACGATGTATAACATCATTCAGGGATCATTAACATGTGAGAAAACCCACGGAACCAGAAACATCACGTCAGCTCCAATTGGCAGCTTTGATACCAGCTCTCCTGAAGTCCCAAGCAGGGGACTTGCTGAAAATCAGGGGGACAGAGGGATGTGGGATGTTGCATCTCTTTCTTCTTATGGCAAAATGAGAGTCACATTTGTCCTCAGCACCAAATACCACCAGAGGATACCAAGGGAGTGGGTGGAATTCTCTGTAACTTTTTAACTTCTTATAGGGTGTGTGTTTTAGAAGTTATCTGTGACATGGTGTTCCTATTTGTGTACTAGGTGGCACTTTCAAAATTATTTTCCTGACTTGGTTTTGAAATCAAGCTTTATCTCCTACCTACGCTATTTGCTGTTCACTGCCGGAGAAGACAAGCTTTCCTTTCAGCAATCACTCACCACACCAGGGCTGTATTACCCCAGATGATACAATGTCATAGTTGGGCAGTTTTCCAAACAAACCATGAAATTATAGAAGAAAGGAGGAGACTGTTAGGATTTGGTTGAACCTTAAGCTCTCTCGTCCTGCCTGGTGTTTGTAAAGTGCACTTTGGGGCTTTGGAGGGAGGTTCCCAGGCTCATGAAATCAGAGGAAATAATTTCCATTTTTGACCAAAAAAAAAAATTAAACATACTACAGGCCCACTAACAAATCTTTTTTAAGTGTTATTAAACACAGGAAAAAAAAAACAGTCTTTTGTTGCAAGAGCAGATAGATCTGACCGCCAGAGAGACTTCTTTTTTCTGTTTTTTATTGTTATTTTGTTGTTACTTTGAATCTTGTTGCTTTCAGAACTTAAGTCCCATCCTCCAGGGCCTTTCCACACTTGTCCAAATCTTTTCTGCCCTGCCAGGGACAGTACAACCTCAGAAGTGTCTGCCCAGCCTCAGTCTGAGGCTCAGCTTCCCAAGGGCGTGTGAGATCCTAGCAAAGGGCGGTGAGGGTGGCAGGCACCCCAGTGGTTTTGGTTTCACTCTGTGGAGCAGGACAGGGAGGTGCTGGGGCCTGCGGGAGCATCATGGGAGGCCTGGGCTGGGGGACAATGTGGCAAGGCTCAAAGGTCCTGGCTTCAGGTCAGGCCTTGGGCCACGCCATGCCTCCTTGGACAAGGCGCGTAAGCTTTCTACATCTCACTCACCCTGTCTGTAATAGGGAAATGATAGTAGCACCTACCTCATAAGGTGTCGGACGTATGAAATGAGCAGAGCCTGGCATACAGTGAGCACCCTCCTCTGAGCGACGTGAACGGTACCCAGGACGATGGTGATGTCACTGCAAATGTCAGGGCACATTCAAGGGCAGATGCAAGAGATGCATGTCCACATGTGACAGATGCCCTACCCACATGTGACAACACCTGGTATGGGCTAAGAGGCCAAGGGTGATTTGTGGTCCTGTGATTGGGGTGGGGGGGGGGCGAGAAGAACATTGGTCCTCCATATATAGTCAGTGAATGACTAGAATTTGATCTTCAAATGATTAGACTTGAATCACCTTCACCAACTGTCTTGCTTTTTGAAAAGATATCTAATGAGTCATCCAAGTTCACCCAGCAATTTAGTAGAAAAGCCAAAAGGAGAACCAAGAGCCCCGATTCCGTGTCTAGAGGAAGTTTCTGGAATATATGGAAGGCTCTAGGGAACTAACTGATAGTTGAGCCTGAGGATTCATCTACCTGAGGGTGAGAAGGGAAATGTCTGGAGAAGGGGCTGCAGAAGAGACATTTGAGGTGCATCTCCAAGGGTGAGTAAGGGCTTGCTAGGGAGAGGTGGGGGGATGACATCATAGAGGTGCAAGCATGAAGGTCCTGCACGCTCAGAAAGAGCAGCTGATTAAAATGCAGATCCTAGGGGGTGTGGGTGCCCCTGTGGGTAAATGCAAACAAGTGAAAAAGGCCTGTGTACCAAGCTAGGAGGTTGGAACTCAAGCCAACTGCATGTCAGATAAGCTAGTCCAACTTTTCCATTTCCCAGCCAAGGATCCTGAGGCCCAGGGAGGGCTAGTACTGGCCCCCAGTCATGTAGTCGCTGCCACTGCAGCCTACCCTTCAAAAGCACCCACAGCTTTGGGGCTGTTTGTCCCAGTAAGGCATGTTCAGAGCAGTTCCCACTGCTCTACCCTTTCCACTGGGAGACCTCTTGCGTGGAGGGCAGGCTCAGGAGACTTGGTTGGTGGGAAAGCTGGTTGCTGCTGGGCTGGGGCCTTCCTGCTCCCCAGGTCAGCAAGAAGCTTGGCTTCTGGGAGCTGCTTCCAGAAAGCTGGCATCACAAACTCAGGGCCTCTGAACATCAGAACACCAGACCCCTCTCACCCCTCTAAGGAAGGAGCAGGAGATTCAGTATCACCCAGAGGCTTCCAGAAGAACCTGGAGACAGAACAGCAGAGTCTCCGGAACAAGCCCTCCGTCGCCTAGTCTGGCTTCCTGGCACTGGCTTCTACTTTCTGTCCAACTCCACTTTCCCACTTCCAATATCTTCCAATTGCCCTTCTACTCCTGGACCTACCCGCACTCTATCCAGAGGCCACTGCTGCTCCTTCAGTCCTTGCAAAGGAACCTCTGCACACAGCACCCTTCCCGGCCTTCACTTTGAGCTCCACAGGAGGGTGTGGCCATGCTCCCCCAAGCCACCCAGCTGCGCAGACATTATTGAATGTCCACTGGGTGCCAAGGCTGTGCAAGACCTGCGATACTGGCATGATGAGGGCACCAGGCCTGACCTGGTGGATTTGACAGTCCAGAGAAAAATCAAGTTCTGGTCCCCTCCACCCCCACTCTCTGAGCCATCATGGGGAATCTTCATGGACTGGTTCGTGTTTTAGAGCCTTCCCACAGGTTCTACTGGCATCAGTGCAGACAGCTGGTGTCCACGGACAGCTCCCAAGTGCAGCGCCCCCTGCCCCCAGTGCAGCACACCCCAGTGCAGCAACGCCCCCAGGGCAGTGTCCCTAACAGGGCAGCAGGCCCCCCCACTGCAGCGACCCCCCCCCCCACCACCAGGGCAGTGCTTCCTACAGGGCAGCAGACCCCCACACCAGGGCAGCGACCCCCAATACAGCGGCTTTCAGAGCTGAGTCATCCTAGATCTGCTTCTCGGATCCGCTTCCTGGATGGAGACACACCCTCTAAAACAAACGTGTGTCTGTCGGATATTGTCTCTCAGTCTCATGTAAGAAAGCGTCTTGGCATAAGCACCCTGCAAATGTGTGAGAATGTCATCAGTGCGGCATGTGTGGTGTGGTTCACAGAACTGCTGTGCTTCGGATGAATTAATTCATTCCAGTGATTAAACATTGCTAATAAGCTATTGAGCTGAGAAAGTCTCGCACTGCATTGATTTTGCTTATGGAAACAAGCCATCGCCCCGAAGCCTCCACGTTTCTTCCTGCTCCTCCCTGGTGCCTCTTTTTCTCATCTCCAGCCCTCCTTCTCTGTGAGCTCTCCGGACACCTCGGCCACGAACAGGCTCTGGCTCCCTCACCTAAAGCCAAAAGGGGCCAGCCTGGTCCCAACATCCCCCAGGTACCACTCACCTCCCCCTGCCCTCGCTGCTCCCTGCGTGGCTGCCTCTGCTGGCCCAGGGGCCCTGCACTCTGCCCCCCAGGATTTGCTGCTGGCTTCTGTCCCCGTTAGGATCACTTATCCTGAATGCCAAATCCAGGGGGCCCTTTCCAGGCCTGGTCTCACTGCATCGCTCCTGCAGTGGCTCGGGCCCCTCCTTTCTCCTTCCCCTGAGCTCTTACCCCTGGCTTCTCCCAGGGGCCCTCATTACTGTTTCTCTCCTCCCAGTGCACTGCCCTCACAGTTCCAGCCATGCCTCGTGTAAGTAAGTCCCAACTGTGTCCCCACCCCTGACCTCTCCTCAGCAGTTCCATCACAGGCCTCCCCGAAGGCCCACGGGCACCTCAGACTCCGCATATCCTAGATGAACTCTCTGCCTCCGCCCCTCTGTCTTGACATCCCTTCTTCCCCACAGGATCTACCTCAGTGATCGTGGCCCCCTGTCAAGTCCCAGGGACCCTCCTGCTTCCTCCTCACAGCTGAACCCCACACCAAACCCCTGCCGGGTGTACTTCCTTATAGTTTCTGGATTCTGCCCCCTCTTCTCTACATCTTCTGCTGCCACACATGTCCCTTGTCTCGCACCTACATGACCTTTGAGCCCCCAGCTGTTCTCCCAGGCCCTGGGCAGATACTTACTCAAACCCACCTTCCATATGGCTCTAGAGTGAGCTTTCTAAGAGGTACTCCCCTTCCTGAGCCTGTCCAGCCGTTGGGTCAGCAAACTTCCTGTGAGTCAGGTCTGTTCCGGACCCCAGAGGGATAAGATCCTGCCCTGTGGCATGTACAGTCTAATGAGAGAGACAGACAGACAGTAAGCAAGACATAAAGTGTGTCCAGTGGTGACAAGTGCCATGAGAAGAATAAAGCAGGGAAAGGGGTCAGCCAGAGCTTATATGACCAGTGACGTTTGAACAAATACCTGACAGTCAGGAGATTGGGGAGCAAGGCATTCAAGTATCTGGGGGAAGGAGTAGCAGGTGCAAAGACCCTGAGGTGAGAGCACACCTGGCACGTTGGGGAGGACAAGGAGGCCAGGGCCGCTGGCACAGAGTGAGGAGGTCAGAGCGGAAGTCAGAGAGGCCGAGGGATAGATCGCTGACACAGGGCCTTCTTGGCCACTGGCGGTCGCCTTTCTAACAAGCGCACCATGCCCACCAGTGGGTGGCCCTGAGGCACCGCCCTCTCCACCTCCACCACCCCAGGAAGTGGTGAGGGTGCGCCACGGGCTGGAAGAGACAACCAGTCCAGAAGCTTGTTGCCAGGCATCTCCAGATTCACTCTTATCTGAGATAAATAAACCCTCTGGGCCATGGGTTTTCCTGTGTGAGCCCCAAGCTGACCAAGGTGCCATCAGAACTTCTACCAAGAGCAGTGCCACCTTCTGTTGTACCTTCTTGTCAGCTTGCCTATCTTCCCACTATACTGGGTGTCCTTCCGAGTGGGAAAATGTGATTTATCTTTCTATCCCTGGCTCATTGGAGATCTTCCGTTCATTTTTTGGATGAATGCACAAATCGACGATTATGTGTTAAATTGGCTATATGCAATCCTTTAGACGTCCCCAAGAAAGAGGATGGGAAGCCCTGGTTAGTGGCCCTCCATGAGGTTCCGATCAGAGGGTCCCAGCAAAGGAGGTGGTGGTGTCATACGGTGGACCCTGCCCAAAAACATGCCGGGTTCTCTGTGGTGGGGGCTATGAGGGAGGAAGGGGGAAGAAGGAAGCAGGGGAGAGGGCGACATGGAGCCTCCTGCCCCCCAAACTTCCCTCCAGCAGGCTGCTTGAGGGGGGCCCGACCTGGAGAGAAGGGGCACCCCGGGCTTAGGCTATTTAGAACCCTTTAGTGGCACCCTGGCCAACACCTGCGAGGCTTCGGCTGACGAGCAGGAGTCAAATGTTTAATTACTGGAGCGAAAAGAAGTTGATTTGGGACTTCTTTAAGGTTCTCCCCTATTGCACCTTCAATTAAGATCAAGGCCCCCGAGTAGCAGCCGCTAACTGACACTGCATATTGAATCTCTGTGCTCAAGCGGCTCATCTAATTATCTGTGTGACAAACTCAGCAGCTGTCAGACAAGCCACAGCTCAAATATGTTGACTCTGGGTCCCTGCCTGCAAGTGTTTCCGGTTTACTAACAGGCCAAAGGAAAGGACTTTCACGCTCTTCTGTACACGTGGAATTCCCTGCAGGGTTTTCCTCTGCCTGACGATCTAAGGGGCTGGGAGGACAGTGGGTGCAGGAGGTGAGCAGAGGCCTGGGGGTCAGCCTGTCCTTGGTTCCCGACCCTACCCCACCACCTGCCTCATTAGCAGGACGCCTGCTTTTCTGAACAGGGAAGCAAGGCCCAATTTGGGGCTATCTTTTTCTCCAAAGGGAAGGAGGGGCACTTATTGTGTCAGATTAACTGTAATGAACCAGGGGAGTTGAGGGCAGACGCACAGGGCACCCCAGGGGGCGGGAGGGAGCTGCTCATCTCCATCTGCAGAGCTCCCCGGCCTGGGTACATATCAGCCAGCAGAGCAGGGTCACTGCCTGAGGACAAGACCACAGCAAAAGATCCTCAGCAAAGAGAGCCAAGGGACAGAGCTACAGGACGCCGAGGCCCAGCCCTTGCGGCATCCCAGGGTGACAGCCCGTGCTTCCGACTGTGGGCTTGTGCCTGATCCCCTGCAGGTGCTGCAGGAGAGCCCGGCCCCCTGGAGAGTTCCCGAAGCTAACGGGGGACACAGAGCTTCACCACAGCTACTGGTGTGGCGGCCTTCCCCCCGCAAGGCCTGCCCTCTGCCTTCCTTCTATGCTCACTTCTGCTCTGCTGCATTATGCTCACTCACCAATGAAGGTGACCAAAGTGAAGTTACTTTCAAGAAGCTCCTCTAAATGGTAGTAAAACCTCTTTCTTACAGGTAATTAAAATGACCAGATGCCTTGAATTCCACCCACTTGTTATGGGCAGGGGGTCTGTGTTGTGCATTTCTCTTTGTAGCTGGAAGGAGGGGCTTGTCCAGTGACTGGCAGGCACGTTCATTTACTCATCCTCCTTAGGAAACTTTTGTTTCCTCCTGCACTGCTTGTCTTTTAGCCCCACCAGCCCACACTGACTGGCCGAGGTGACCTGCAGACCTGGTCCCTCCTAGTCCAGAGAACACCTCGGTGAGCCCTGACTGCCCCACGCATTCTGCTGGCTGAGCTCTCCGACTCCTGCACCCACACCTCATTCTGTGATTCTGATTCTGTCTCTCCCTGCCCAACCACCCCAACCCCGATGCTGTGTGGCTCATCTAGTGATTCATGTTTCCATTGAAATACAAAAAAATTCAAGGTCTTTTGTGGGGGCTTTGCAGAAAACTTCACTTATACCCAGCTTCTGTGGGCCCTTGTAGCTGAGATTTGAACCTTTTTCCCATCTGAGCCTGTCCAGTGATTTCAGGAACCCTAGGTGAGAGGCCCCTGAGGGTATGCTGGGTCTGATAGCCTTTCCCAGTATGGGTGATGGTCAGGAAAAATGGGACTGAGGGAGAGGTCTTTGCAAAGCTGCAGAAGGAGAAATACCCCAGAGTGAGAAAGAGGTTTAAAAAGGGGACACGCAGGGACACTAGGATAGCAGTGGGCATGGTGGCAGGAAGGGTCAGCAGCATATCATCCCAGTTATGCAGGGAGTGAACTTGTTAGTTATTCCCACCCAAAACTCCAGATTTTCAACAATGTCTCTCAGTTATGTAGCACAAGTGCTGGTTATAGGGAAGTCATGACTACCTCCCACGCCCCTGCTCAGTGGTGACATTTTGTGGCTGTGACCATAGAGTCAACTCTAATTCCACAGTCTGAACAATCTCACTAGGGCTGGGGTGAGAGTAAAAGTAGGTGAAGCCTGAACAGACATGTTTGAACAAAAACTAAGGAGAAGTTGGCTTCTGCAGCATGGAAGGAGGCCCACACTGAAGACGCAGAGAAAGAGCGTGCTCCTGGGGAAAATGATTGCAAGAAACAGAAGCACGGCAGACAGAAACTCTTCTACTCTCAGTTTGAGAAAACACGAACTCTGAAATAAGATGAAAAATGGGATTATAAATTGGCGGAGCCACAGCCAAAAATAAAATGGAAGCTGGAGGAGATAAGGAAAAGAATATAAAGGCATCCGGAAAACAAGAGCAGAAGTGCCTTCTACGTTTCAGTCTGTAAAGGGCAAGACTAACAACGCAGAAATCAAGCCATTGTCCTCCAATAGGGAAAACAAACTTGAAAACCTCTCCCAAAATACATAGAAAAACAGTTTAAAAAAGATAGTGATGAATGTGAAAGATGACGGACGGATATATAGTACAAAGATAAAGGGTTTAACGTACTAGTCACTAGTTGTCGTAAAGACCCCAGAGCAAATCAAAGGGATGCAATAAATGAAGAAAGCTTCTTTTCTAAACTGCCCTGAGCTGAAAGATTCCTAGAAGATGTCCAAATATAACTGCTAAAATATCAAGACTTCAAAAGATTTTAAAAATATATCTGAAGTGACCAGGCAGAGAAAAAAATCTGGTTTTCTATGAAGAAAAAAACAAACAAACAAACCTGTGGCCTTAGACTTTTTTGCATCATTAAGAAGAAAGAAGGTGGTGAAGAGCATCTCTAGAGCTTAGAAGTGAGAAGAGCTTTGGCCCACGAGTCTACACTCACTCATGCTGGTGCACACATGGATCCACAGCAAGGACTCGGATAGGCAAGATAATACCACCTACGTGTTCTTGGTCTAAAAAAATACCAAAGGGCAAACCCCCAGTGATCTAGAGACAAATTGGAGAATTTGAAAAAGAGGACATGTGGTTCTCACAACCTGGAGGTGAGCACGGGGATTTATGTGAAAGGTTGTCTCAATGATTGTTTTAAATATAATTACCAAAAATGACAAGGGGTAAATGATGAAGTTAAATGCAGTTAATTACCTTGACTCACTTATGGGAATTTCAACAAATCCTGCATAATTCTTGACGAAGTGTGTCATAAAGCATACGTCAGCCCAACTAGACAATTTCCATTAACTCCATCTTTATTGTCCAGCATGAACCGAATGGTGCCCCAGACAGGTGTCCCTGGTTCTTCCCAGCCACAGCTGGGAGGCTTTGCTCCAGCCTTTGCTGGTGTGCCCAGTGGTCATGGGTAGGATCAGCCATTGACGGAGGTGGCCCACCGGAAGGTCAGGCTTCCCATACCTTCGGCATCCTGGCTGGAGTGTCCCCTCCACGTCCCCAGGAAGCATGGCTGGGCTGTAACCGGGGTAGAAAAAAACTCTTGACGTGTCCTTGAACATGTCCTTGAACAACAATGCCCTTGTTATTGGCACTTGTCATTGGGCCAGTGACATGACCAGGGCAAGTAGGAGGGCCTGGATTGTTGATTTTATTGTTCTAATTGTAAATATGTAGTTAACCAATACACAAGGGATGAATGAGAACTGAGCCCTGTTACCAAAAAAATTAATAAATAAGGGCAAAAAGACAAGAGATCTGGCCTCTTGGGAAATGAAGGTAGAGCTCAGACCGCTGGTTAGACTCCTGAGATTCGACATCCAGGCACACAATGGGATATGACCGAGCACAGTGGAAAAGGGAGCGGCCTTCGGGGGGCGTCAACATGGTAACTGCCCTTCTTTAAGTGTCTGCCGGGTTTCCAGCCTGTGCCAGATTCTTTATGGGAATTATGTCATGTAAGTGTCCTCCAGTTGGCATCTTACTTAGGAGCAGAGAGGCCAAATGACTTGCTCAGCTCCTGAGCTGGTAGATGACAGCACAAGAACAGGACCCGCCTCCCTCCCTCACTGTACGCTGGCCCAGTGGCCACTCCAGCAGGTAGGAGGGACTCCTTGGGGGAGGAGGGCTTGGCCTGAGCCTTGGAGAATGAGCAGGTCTTGAATCACCAGGTTTGGAGGGGAGGGGGCGGTGGGATGATGTGATGGTGAAGCAAGAAGTACTTCATGCAGCTTCACAAAGTGTCACCGGCGTCATTCCTTCCTTCTTCACACGGGCTTACCACATGCGACTTATCAGACAACATAGGCCTAAAAATGATCTTCCCCTAAAGGGAAATGGGTAGAATGAAGAATTTTCTATGGACATCATGTTGTCACATCAAGTCATTTTAATGAAATGAATCACATTCTGTCTGGAAACCCCAGCGACTAGTCACCATGTGGATGTGTGATGTGACCGCTGCAAGGAGCACATTGCAAAGAAAGGAAGTGCCCGCTTCTTGCAAAGTGAAACATGGGGACAGGTGGGCTTCGTCCACAGAGGAAGGAAGACTCCCACATTTCCCCACTGGTCCATCTCTGCTTCTCACTGGTGTCCCCACCCTCATCCCCTGCCAAATCCTGGAAGCATGAAGGTCTTGTTTACGTGCCAGGCTTGTCTCATCAAACATTCTGCTGATGATCTTCAAGGCACAAACTTTGCATGTTAAAATTTTGCAGCTATTGGGACAAACAGTATGGGTATAGGCAAGACTTAACGAAAAGGGGAATCTGCCTATAGAAAAGGAAGGCAAAGCCCACGGCTAGGAAATGTGCTTCTCAACCATGAGTACCTCCAACAGGGGCTCACGTGCTAATTAAGAAACTGTTGGTGGAAAACAAGACGCACCCTTGAACATGCCCGTCAAGAAGGTAGGGGAAGAAATAACTCAAAACAGAGGCACCTCCACAAGGACTCAGATGGCTGCAATTATATACATCAAAATTTAAAGCAAATTATTATGTCACATATCTCACTTTTTTTTTCCACCAGAGATTGGGTGGAAACAGAGGGCAGGGTAATGGCTAATGTAAAAGGCCCCTGAGACATGCCAGGCCCAATGCTTGTACTTTATGCACTTTATCTCATTCGGTCCTACAACAGCCCTTCAGGATAAGGACTACTGTTATCCCTATTTGGCATAGGAGGAAACCAAGGCTCAGAGGTTTAGTGACTTGCCCAAGACCAAGGAGGGGAGAGCTGCAATTTCAAACTCACACCTACCTGACTTAAAATGTTGTCTGCTCTGACTGCTCTTCTATGTGTAATGAGTTTTATAATTAATAAAACAAAAACAAGCCTTGAAACTCCTCTGATTTTGAAAGCACTGAATGGTTGTTGTCCCACAAATTGCCAGACTGTGCCTGTATTCACTCTTATGTTTTGAAGGAAACTTTTTACACATGCAGCCGACAGCCACCTTGCTGTTAGCCACTCTGGCCTCAACGAGGCAAGGAATGGTTTCTGGAAACCTTTGATCCTTTCTTGTCTTTGCTCCTCCTTCTATCTCATGCCTTCTGTATATGTAATGATTTTCATAAATAAAAAAGGAAAGAATTCCCAGTGAGCACCACCCAGTCTGCCTTTTGGCAAGATTGGCTGGGAAGCATGTGTGGTTCGCCTCAGAGGATCCAGTGCCCAGTGTGGGCTTGAGGCTGAGCGGGTGGCCAGGCCTGCTGCCAGTGACCCGGCCTCCGGTGCAGCCCCAGGTGGGCCGAGCAGCCTGAGATGGCAGCCCTGGAGAAGGGGACAGAGCGGGTGTGGTCAGGGAAAGGCCCTCTCTGGGCAACATCGTGCAGGACCCCACGAGGAGTCCCAAGGTGCGCCCTGAACTTCATTCCACCTGTTCGCTCACATTCCTGGGGCAGGTGACGTGGTCATCCTGTCCTCAACATCCTGTCCTCAGCACACACGGATCAAGTTTTACTCTTATTTCAGGAGTTAGAAAAAGCTGTAGTTCTTGTATCTGGGTCAGTCATGACTCGGCAGGTTTCAGCAACTCAGCATATCATTTATTCAGCAAACACTGCCGAGCCACCTACTGTGTGCTGGGCCTAGTTTAGGGGCTGGGGACTCAGGGGGTGTGATGTGCCCCTGCCCTTTGGGAGCTCATAATGGTGACACATGTCAAGCAGGGTGATGAGCCCATGACAGAGCACATCCGGTCTATGCTGGGAGGAACCAGGGAGACTTCCTGATGGAGATGCCGTCCATGCTAAGTATTAAATGATGAGTGTGAATGGGTTAGGCAAAGAGGAAGGGCCAAGGTCATGAAGTCAGTATGGGGAGCCACAAGCCAGCTGCTCTTTCCTGCAGGATGCAGCTCAAGGCAGGGAAACGGCGGCAAGAGCTGAGTGTGGGAGGGAGCTCTGGCCAGGCCTGGGCTAGACCACAAGTGTCCGGTTAAAGAGCATGAGCTTTCTCCTGTAGGCAGGATTCTGGGGTTTTGACAGCCTGACTGGTGTTCAGAAAGACCACCCAGTGTCACTGCTTGGGGCAAACACACCCTGCAGGCAGGGAGCCCAGCAAGAAGGAGTTTAATGTACCCAGCAGAGGGATGTGAAAGCCTGAATTAGGGGAGTGGACACACCGGAGAACTATTTAGGAAACATCTATTTGACAGGACCAGGGACTGACTGAACACACAAGGGGAAGGAGGTGGAGGACCATGTCCAGACTCCTGGTCTGAAGGAACACGGGTGTCTTCCTGCCCAAGATGGGGACACAGGAGCAGGAGCCTTGTGAGTCCTGGGGAAGGTGAGGACTTGCCCTCAGGTGCTGTGTGGGAGCAGAAGGCTGGGAGGGCATCTGGGAGGAGGGGTCAGTCTGTCTGAAGGGCCTGCCCCTCTATTCCTGCCTGAAGAGGCTTTCAAACAGTTTTGGGTTTGCAGAGTCAGCCCCATTGCCTACACAACTGGATTAGTCAGGGTTCTCCAGAGAAAAAGAATCAGGTTGTGCATATATATGGGAGGAGATTTATAATTAAGCATTGGCTCACATGATTATGGAGGTGGAGAAGTCCCAAACCCCCTGGGTGGGTAGCAGGCTGGAGACTCGGAAGGAGCCAGTGTCCTGGCTCATGCCTGAAGGAGAATCCTGTCTTATTGAGGGAGGTTGGTCTTTTTGTTCTCTTCGGGCCTTCAGCTGGCTAGAAGAGGCCCACCCACATTGTGGAAGGCAATCTGCTTTATTCAAAGCCTACTGATTTAAATATTAATGACATGCAGCAACTCCCTCCCAGAAACACCCAGAAAAAGGTTTGGTTACATAGCTGGGCACTGTGGCCCAGCCAAGCTGACACAAAATTAACCACCCTACCTGCCCACCCCAGGAATTTTTCAAAGTGCCTTCCTCAGTCCTTAGCCAGGCCTTGTCTAATCAGTACTACCAGCAGTGGGTAGGCCTGTGTGAGGTCCTTGGATCCACAGGAGTCCAGAGCCCCATCTGGGCCAGGCGCTGAAGAGCCCTGCAAATGTTGTCGGGGGTGCATCCGTTGCACCCCCCAACCCCTGGTCACATCTAGAGATCAGGATCCTGCCTCAGAAGGAAACACTGTGTGGACACCCCATCAGAGGGATGCTTCCTCCCCCCTGCGTTCAGTCCAGTCTGGGATGTAGATGAAGTATCAAACTCTTGGGGTCATTGCACCTGCCTCCCCCGAGCTGCAAACCATTCCACCCCCTACCCAGCACCCAGGAGCTCCACAGAGGGTGGGGGAGTGGCGCTTGCCTGCACAAGGGCCCACCCCCTAACCCACCCGCCTTAGAAGGGCCTTTTGCCAATGGCTGTTTTCCCAGTAAAGTTCTTTTCTTCCACTGGCTTAATAGTTTAAACAATAACTGCTTGAAATTATACTTAAACACTCAGGTGATTTAAGATGCAAACGCAGGGTGGAAAAATCAAAGGAGAATGAAGGCATCGGATTTCTCAGAACACAAGAAAGATGCACACATGGTGTGAGATGGTGGCAGGGTGTAAAGGCTGCTGATGAGATCCTGACGTGGCTTCCTTCCCAGGATACCTTTGTGTGGGAACTGCACACCTCGGGCCGGCAAGCGCCAAGTTCAGAGAAACAGGAATCAAGTGTTTAATCAGCCTCCTTGTTTGACTGGAGTGATGGGGAGAGAGAACGGGGAGCACATGGTTCCTCTGGGAAATCCCTTATGAAGGCTGTAGCAGGAGACCCGCCTCTTAATAAGGCAGGGGCCAACTAACAGAGCAAATGTTCGATGTGTCCCCATGGAATGATGCGATGTCTTGTCTTCTCCCGGAGCCCCTGGGGGCAGGTCAGTCAGACAGGCAGGCAGTGATTTGAGTTAATCGGTGAGAAGCTCCTTCCGGGTGAGCGGGCACTAGCTTGTCATTTAGTGCGACTGAGGCTTGTTTTTGACAAATGCCTCTGGCTGACCCGGGAAAGGACACATCCTTCAGATGGGCTCCCCTGTCCCCACCCCTCAACACCTCAGACACTCTATGGCTGGGAGAGGCAGGGGTCTCTCACCAAGAGACTCTCGGGGCCAAAGAATGAAGCTGGGAATCTGAGAACCCAGGAGAATTTAGCAGAAGAGGGCTGTGCCCAGCCAACCTCATCCATGGTCTGTGAGAGGGCAGCCCTCTCCTGGCCCACCCTGGTGGGGTCTAGGAGCCCGTGCTCGGAACGGGCTCGGGGGATGACCGGGAGGGAGTGCAGGATGTGGCCACAAGAGAGGCTGTGAGTGGGGGACACTGGAAGGTCAGGTAGGGCAAAGTCAGGGTGGGTGGGGCTTGCTCTGTGAGGCAGGAGATGGTCACACCAAGGGTGAGGTTCATTTCTGAGGGGCCAAGGAGTAGTGAATCAGAGACGCCCACCTGGGCTTGCAGGCTGGTCCAGCCAAGCAGGAGCAGGTGAAGAGTAGGGAAACCAGTGGAATCCCGCCTGGCAGTAGCAGTCTCTCCCTCCCTCCCTCGGCCCCCCACCCACACTGCCCACCTCCTCCTACTCCCCTCAGCTCCTCCCCCATTCCCTTTGCCTCTCCACCCCTCTCCTCAGGAAGTAAGACTTGAGCACGCCCATGCATGTCTAAAACAAGTGGCTGAAAAATAATGTGTTTCTCAGAGAATTGGGAGTGTTTACTGCATAGCAAAAGGCACTAGTTTTGACATTTTAATGACATAACCAGTTTGACTAGCATTTCAGCAGGTTGGAATAGTGGATTGTCCATGCTGCCCTGCACATGGTCACCTGGTGTGAGGCAGGGGCATGAACCCCTTCCATCTGGCTTCATGTGGCTGTGTGAACGAGTGCTGTCAACTCCATATGAGCTACAAGTTTTTCTTTTGTTGGGGGAATCCCTTTATCCAATTTTTCAATCACAGTCTGGATTATAAATAACTGACAAATGCACAAACAAGTGTTATTTCTCAGTGTTTTTGCCTCCAGTTTAAAGTGGGAGGAGGAGGGGTTGATGGGAACCAACAGTCATGCAGGTAGGTGGGAATCAACCCCCATTTCACCCTCCCCGCTGCCCCCTAAGGCCAAGGCTGCAGAGGCATGTCGGGTGATGCGAAGCAACAAAACCTCAGGAACTTCTTACACTACCCATCTACCGTGGGTCAGCAGCGGCCCCACTCCACAGCCACAGGGACCCCTTTTGGCCCAGCTTCCGTGGTCATCACTTATGGGGAAGGGGGTATGGTGAGTGAGTACAGCGCTAGCTGAGTTGTTCTCTGGGGTTCCCATTCACACTTAAGTTAAAGTCACATGTGAGACCAGATCTACACATAGATACATACACTTCCATCAGAGCACATCCACAGGTGGGAGTGCATTGGAGAAGCAGTCACATTCTGCATCATGCCTTGGCCCTCGGTACTGTGAAAGAAAATCCATACAGAGGCTCTCAGTCCCCAAAACAGAACAGAACGGCTAATGGGTTTAAGGCTAAAACTCGTCTCTGTGTGCTTCGAAGAGAACAATTTCCTTACACATAGTTTCGGTACCTTCTGGCTATTATATCTACATTTAACTTTTTGTCCTCTGGGTATCGGGAATATGCAAACATATGCAGAAAGGATGAAGCCACAAAAAGAAGCTGTTCCTTAAAGTTTCATATCAGAACAATTTGAAACTTTTAGCATGACAAAAGCAATTGCCTCGATCATATACAAATTGCTTTCTAATGACCAAATTTTATATCCCTAAGGCCTCCAAGTGTTTAAGAATACCCACAGAATTAATATTTTATAGACAAGACTGAAAGACTTAACATTACTTTCCAAGGTTTGTGTACTGGTACTGGGTATGGGCCTGGTTCAGCAAGCATGAGTTAATCGAAGCCTGAATTTCCCTCTAAATCCCTTGGCATATTAGTAACCAGTTAACTGGGGGATAATAGGTAACATCATCCCTCCACTGAACTGTAGGCAGCAGGTCTGCCTTGCTCACTGCCCCATCCTGGGCTTGGCATGGAGTAAGCATGCAATTAAACACTTGCTCCGGAGAGCAGGGAAGGGACAGAAGCAAACCTGGTTTTCCCCTTGGTCAGTAGAACAGCAAACAGCTGGTGACTGCAAAGCCTAGGAGGGACTGAGAAAAACCTCTGTCAACAGGCTTCAGCTCTGTTGCTCACATGGCGGTGTCACCTACAGTGCCACAGAAGTGTCCCAAGTCCATGCCCGCTCCCACAGGTTCACCTCTTCTTCCAGGGTCAGGCTCCCTGAGTCTTGGCCATCCCATGCACACAGGTGGGCCACGTTCAGTGCTGACCCACCGGCACATTCCAAGGATGCAGGGAAACCATTGTTGAAAACAGAATATTTTTCTTCATCATTTTTTATTAGGAAATGTATAAACAGAAAGGGATGCAAAATGTACTATTAAAATAAGAATTATTAAGAGAAGAGCTGTGTTCTAGGAATTAGGCTGTGCTTTAGAAACACCCTGCCCTCCTGTGCACATACCACCTTCCCCCACCCCTGGCCTACGTCCTCCTCCTTGTCCTGGAAGCAGCTGCTGTCCTCTGACTTCTGTGATCTGATCACCATGTCCTGGCTTTTTTTTCTTTATAGTTGTCTCACCTAAATATGTATTGAAACATGGTTTTCTTTTTCCTAGTTTTGAACTTCATATAAATGGAACTGCGCTGTAGATGATCTTTTCTGATTCAGTGCTCTCATGCAACATCATATTTGTAAGACTCATCCATACTCAGTATACCTGGAGTTTGTTCGTTTGTGTTGCTGAAAATCCCCTTAAATAAATATACCACAATTTATCCATGCTACTGCTGACAGCCAGCATCACTTTCCATTTGGGGCTATTCCAAGAGATGTTGATAGACTCATTCTCCTGTATGTCTTCCAACTGTACACATGCAAGTGTTTCTCTAGTGTATATCCCTAGGCAGTATGCTTCTTTAGCCTTACTAGATATTGTCAGCCTGTTTTCCAAAATTGTTGGCTGGTTTACCCTGAGAAACAGCAGTGTATGAGAGTTCCTGCACTTCATATTACTAACATTTGTGACAGCTAAACATGTTTAATTTTTGCTAGATTGGTGGGTATGAAATAGTATCTCATTGTGGCTTTAATTGATATTTTCTTGATTACTAATGAGATTATTGTTTCATTTGTTTATTGACCATTTTGATTTCCTCTTCTCTGAACCTGCCTAAATCTTTTGCACATTTTTCTATTCAGCTGTTTGTCTTTTTTAAACTGATTTTTAGGAGTTCTTTATGTATTCTGGGTACTTATTCTTTGTTGATTTTATTTATTACAAACATAATCTGCCAGTGGTGGCTTGACTTTTTGCTTATCTTGGTTTCTTTTTTTAAGGATTGAAGTTCTTAATTTTAATGTAATTACATTTATCAAGTTTTCCTTCATATTGCAATATATAAATGTATCAAACTGAAATATTGTACACCTTAAACTTACACAATGGTCTAGGTCAATGATATCTCAATTTTAAAAAACCACTTTTTCTCATAGTGGACTTTGTGCCTTTTAAAATAAATCCTTATTTTAATAAAATCCTTATTTTTAAATAAATCCCCCAAGGTCCTACACTATTATATGTCATCTTCTACTTTATAGTGTTGTTTTTCACATTTAGTTTTTTAATAGCTTTAATTGAGATATGTCACATACTATTCAGTTCATCCATTTACATAAAGCCTTTTAATCACCTCCAAAAAGAAACCTGCACCTATTAGCAGTCACTCCCATTTCTCCCCCACCCAACCATAGCCCCAGCCTAAGCAAATACTAATCTATTTCCTGTTTCTATAGATTTGCCTATTCTTGGAATTTTAGACAAAACGTGGCCTTCTGTGTTTGACTCCCTTCACTTAGCATGATGTTTTCAAGATTCATCCACATTGTAGCATGTATCAGTACATGATTCTTTTTCATTGCCAAATAAAATTCCATTGTATGGATATACCAAATATTATCCATTCAGCAGTTGACAGACTGGGTCATTTCCACTTTGGGGCTGTTACAAATATGCTGCTGTAAGTATTTGTTTACAAGCTTTTGTGTGGACATATATTATTATTTCTCTTGGATATTTACATAGAAGTAGAATTGCTGGGTCATACTTAACTCTACATTCAACCTTTGGAGGAACTGCCAAACTCTTCCAAAGTGGCTGCACCACTTTACACTCCCATCAGCAGTATATAAGGTTTCTAATTTCTGTGTGTCTTTGCCAGTACTTGTTATTATTTGCCTTTTTAATTACAATCATCCAAGCAGGTGTAAAGTGGTATCTCGTGTGGTTTTGATTTACATTTCCTTGGTAGGTAATGATATCAAGTACCTTTTCATATGATTATTGGTCACTTGTATGATTTCCTTGGAGAACAGTCTATTCATTTTTTTGTACCTATTTTTAAAATGGGTATTTTTTCTCCTTCTTCGTGAGTTGCAAGCGTTCTTTATATAGTCTGGATACAAGTCTCTTATCAGATACATGCTTTGCAAATATTTTCTCCCATTCTGTGGGTCCTGTTTTCACTTTCTACATGTTATCTTTTGAAGCACAAAAGTTTTTCATTTTGATGAAGTCCAATTTATGTTTTCTTTTGGCATCATATTTTAAAAAGCTTTGCTTACTCACAAGGTCACAAAGATTTAATCTTATTTGTTTGTAAAAGTCTTATAGTTTTAGCATTTACATTTAGATCTTACATTAACTTAAGTCCATTGTGAGTTAATTTTTGCATATCTTCTGAGGTAGGAGTCCAATGTCATGCTTTTACATGTGGATATCCAGTTGTCCCAGCACCATTTGTTTTGAACACTGCTCCTCTCTTGAATTGTCTTGGTACTCCTATCGGAAATCAATTAACCACAATTGTAAGGGTTTATTTCTGAACTCTCAGTTCTACTTCATTGACAGATATGTCCTTATGCTGGTACCATACTGTCTTGATTACTGTAGCTTTGTAGTAAGTTTTGAAATCAGAAAATGTGAGTCCTCCAACTTTTGTTCCTTTGCGAGATTGTTTTGGCTATTCTGGGTCCTTTACATTTTCCACATGAGTTTCCAGATCAGCTTGTTAATTTCTACTAAGAAGCCGGCCAATTTTGGCAGGTATTACATTGAATGAGTAGATAGGTTTAGGAAGTGTTGCCATCTTAACAGTGTTAAATCTTTTGATCCTTGACTGTAGGATGTCTTTCCATTTATTTTGGTCTCCTTTCATTTCTTTCAACACATTTTTTGTAGTTTTTGGAGTATAATTTGTGTACTTATTTTGTTAAAATTACCCCTAAGCATTTTATTCATTTTGAAACTGTTGTAAAGAGAATTGTTTTCATATTTTCATTTTCAGAATTCTTCTTGCTATTGTATAGAAATATAATTGATTTTTGTATATTGATTTCATACCTGCAAACTTGCCAAACTCATTTATCAGTTCTAATAGTTCTCTTACTGGATGACTTAGGATTAGCTATGTAAAAGATGATGTGAATGTAAAAAGAAATTGTTTTACTTCTTCCTTTCTAATCTGGATGCTTTGTATTTCATTTTCTTATGTAATTGCACTGGATAGAACCTCCAGGATAGTATGAATAGAAGTGGCAAGAGCAGACATCCTTGTCTTGTTCCCTGTCTTCCAGGAAAGCATTCTGTCTGTCACCATTAAGTATGATGTTAACTATGGGTTTTCTACAGATTGTCTTTATCAGGTTGACAACTTCCCTTCTATTCCTATGTTGCTGAGTGGTTTTTTAAATCAAAAAGGGTGTTAAATTTTATCAAATACTATTTCTACAATTATTCATATGACCATGTTGTTTTGTTCTTTTTTCTATTGATGCATTAATTGATTTTCATATGTTAAACCAATCTTACATTCCTTGTTCATGGTGTATACCTTTTTGTATGTTGCCAGATTTGGTTTGTTAGCATTTTATTGAGGACCTTTTGTTATCTCTAATCATAAGAGATATTGGTTAGTAGTTTTATTTCTCATGATATCTTGTCTAGTTTTGGTATCAGGGTGATACTGGCCTCATAGAATGAGTTGGGAAGTGTTCCCTTCTTTTATATTTTATGGATGAGTTTATGAAGAATTGGCATTAAATCTTTTAAAATATTTGGTAGACTTCACCAGTGAATCCATTAGGTCCTATGCTTTACTTTGTGGGAAAATTTTAAATAATTAATCATCTTGTATAGATTTTCTACTTCTTCTTGAGTCAGTTTCAGTAGTTTGTATTTTTAAATGCACATTTGTCCAATTCATCAATATTATCTAATCTGTTGGCATATAGTGATTCATATTACTACTGTATAATCCTTTTTATTCTATAAAGTCAGTAATAATATCCCCTCTCTCATTCTTTTTTAGGAATTTGAGCCTTCTGTGTTTTTTTTCTTATCCGTTTAGTTAAAATTTTGTCAGATTTGCTGATTTTTTTTTAAGGAAACAAATTTTGGTTTTGTTGATTTTCTCTATTTTTCTATTCTCTATTTCACTAATTTCTACTCTAATCTTTACTCTCTTCTTCCCCTGCTTGATTTATGTTTAGTTTGCTCTTCTTTCCAGTGTGTTAAGGTAGAAGTGTATTGATTTGAGATGTTTCTCTTTTCATGTAGGCCATGTGCAGCTGTAAATTCATTCCCCTCTAAGCACTCCTTAACTGTATCCTGTAAGTTTTGTTATGTTGCATCTTTATTTTCATCCATCTCAAAGTGTTTTCTAATTTCCCCTGTGATTTCTTCTGTGGCCCATTCCTTATTTAGGAATGTTGTTTAATTTCCACATATCTGTACATTTCCCAAATTTCATCTAATATTAACTTCTGATTTCATTCCGTTGTGGTAGGAGAACATATTTTATATTATTTCAGTCCTTTTAAACATACTAAGCCTTGTTTTATAGTCTAGAACATGGTCTATCCTAAAGAATGTTCCATGTACACTTGAGAAAAATGTATTTTCTGCTGTTTTGGATTGAGTGTTCTGCAGAGGTCTATTTAGGTCTAATTGGTTTGTAGTGTTGTCCGGGTCTTCTATTTCCTTGTTCATTTTCTGCCTGGTTGTCCTATATCCATTAGTAAAAGTTGGTATCGAAGCCTCCAGCTATTATTGAATTGTCTATTTCTCCCTTTAATTCTGTCAGTTTTTCTTCATGTATTTTGGGGCTCTGCTGAGTATATAAGTACATAATTGTTAAATCTTCCAGGTGAATTGATCCTCTTATCATTATAAAATGTCCCTCTTTATCACTAGTAAAATTTTTTTGTATTTGAAAGTCTATTTTGTCTGATATTAATGTAGCCATTTTGGCTTACTTATAGTTCCTGTTTCCATCCTTTTTTATTCAACCTATTTGTATCTTTAATTCTAAAGTATGTCTCCTGTAGACAGCATATATTTGGATCTTGCTTTTTGAGGATCTTGCAGCCTAATAATCTAAGCTCTTGATTGGATTACTTAATGCATTCACATTTTATATTATCATTGACATAATTGGATTTACTGACATTTTACTTTATGTTTTTTATATATCTTGTGTCATTTTGCTCTTCTATTCCTCCTTTATTACTTTATTTTGCATTAAGTTAATATTTCCTAGTATATTTTAAGTTCTTGGATGAAATTTTACTATATTTTTGTGGTTCTTTTCTTAGTGGTTGCTCTAGGGCTAACTATAGACATCTTAATTTACCAGAATCTACTTCATATTCATACTAAACTCCTGTGAGATATAGAAACATTACTCCTTGTGGGGAAAATAGAAGTTCCTATGGCCAGGATCCTTACCTGACCCTAAACTACTTAGTGATGTAATTGGCCTACTGCTAGGCTAATGCTTGCACATCCACTGGCAATGAGCTATTATTGACTGAGTCACTATATAAAGAGATCCACCCAGTGCTCTGGGTGGAGGCAGAGAGGGAGGTGGATTACAGACCTGCTGACTGCTGGATGCAGACATGATTCTAGTGCTCAACCTATCACTGGGAGAATTAAGCCAGGTATAAACCCTTTTACCCCAGGAATGTTCCATTGTCATTCCTCATTCTCACTGAATCCATAGTGCACTTTCTCAGGGCTGAAACCCTCAGGCAAGACACTCCTATATACCTCTATTTCCTCTTCCCATTTCTCTGCTATTACTGTTATACATGTTACATCTGTATATTTACATATCCAACAACACACTGATATAATTATTACTTTATATAATTTTATGTCATTTTAAAAAGCTGAGAGGAAAAAAGGAGAGCAAGTATATATTTATAGAATTTGTTATATTAACCTTCTTATTTACCATTCCTGGTTCTCCTCATTGTTTCTGTTGATGCAAGTTACCATTTGGTATCATTTCCTTACTCCAGTACAATTGTGTACCCACCCACTTCCCTTGTGCTGTTATTGCTAAATATATTATATTTCTATATGTTACAGGTCCAACAGTACAGTTGGACTGTAAAATACATATTGTTTTATACAATTGCTTTTTAAATCAGCTAAGACAAGAAAGGAGAAAAAACAATATATTTATACTGTCCTATATAATTACATCTTTACTTTCACCAGTGCTTTGTGTGGATTCAAATTATCATCTGGGGTTACTTGCTTTCAGCCTGAAGAACTTCCTTTAGTATTTCTTGTAAGGTGGATATGCCAACAAAAAATTATCTCAGTTTTTGTTTATCTGGCTATGTCCTTATTTTCCCTTCACTTTTGAAAAATAGTTTTGTTGGTTATAACAGTCTTTGTTGTTAGTTTCTTCAATTTTAGCACTTTGAATAGGTCATCCCACTGCCTTTTGGCCTCCATTGTTTCTGATGAGAAGTCAGCTGTAATCATTTTGAGGGTTCCCTTGAACCTGATAAGTTATTTTCTTCTTGCTGCTTTCAAAGTTTTCTCTTTGTCTTTCAGCACTTTTGCTCCAATGTGTCTGAGTGTGGATTCCTTTATGTGTATACTACTTGGAGTTTGTTGAGTTTCTTGGATAGGTGAATTAGTGTTTTTCATCAAATATGGGAATTTTTAAGCCATTAGTCCTTTAAATATTTTTTCTGTTCTTTCTTCTCTCTCTTTCCTCCTAGTACTCCTTATACATGTGTTGGTGTGCTTAATGGTATCCCATACTTCTCTGAACCTTTGTTTATTTTTGCTTTGCTCATTTTCTTCCCTGGTAAACTAGCTGGTCTAAGCCAAATTTGTTGCCCTCATAGAGCTACCAGCCTCCTCTTAATCACTCACCAAAATCTCCATTGTTTTCAGGGCACCCTTAGGCTTAAACTTCTTCATACTCTGTTCCAAATGAAATCAATTCCTCTCAGTCAGAATTCTCTGTGTTTATGGCCTTCCTCTTTCCCTGGGCAAAATCTCCAAGCCGCTGCTCCAGAGCTCGGAGTAGTGACAGTGGCCCGATGCTCTCACAGTGACAACCTGTTTTATGAATGGGGTGCTGGGTAGGATCTGGTCTTCTCCATTTGCCTCATCAGCATGGAACCTCAATCTTGTGAATGAACTGAGGTGAAGGCAACTGGGGTCTCAGTATCCTTGCCCTGCCTTTCCAGCAGTAAAGCTAACATCCTATGAATCAGGGCTGGATATAAGAAGAGAGCCCTCCAAGTCCCTCAGCTTCACTTGTCTAGTTTTTAGCCTGTGAAGCATGGAGCCAGAAAGGATAAGAAATGTTGGTGTCCTACCCTCCCAAGGAGATCGTATAGACCTTGACTGAGAACTGGGAGAGAAGGACCTCTGTCTCCTGGGCCACTTCCTTCTGGATGGGGAGAAGAGGGAAGAAGCAGGTCATGGCTCAAGTGAGACTCTCACTGTTCTTACTGAGATTTGGTAGACTTTCTTTAAAAAATGTCTCTTCATGTGTTGTATTCCCTTAGGACAATTTCCAGGCAGTGTAAATGGTTGGTGTTTGGTTTTTTTAATCATTTTACCAGTTATGGTTACCTATCTGGAAACCCATATCTACAGAGCTCCTCATGACATCATTCCAGAAGTGGAATCACGTGTTTATTTTTTTAGTCACAAAAAAAGTAATTTTTTTGTGAATGGTACAAAACACAGTCCTATTTTTTTCCCACAGAGATCCAAGCTTGTGCTAGCTTCATTTATTAAAAGGTCTGTTCTACAATAATGACTCTGTTCTATAGCAAATGCTCATATTTCCAGGGATCTTTTGTGGAGCTCTTTCCTCTGTTCAATTGACTTATTCCTACACCAATGCCATATTGTCTTAATTACTAGAGCTTTATAAGTCTGGATATCTCATAAGCAAAGCCCTTGTTCTTCTTTGAGAGCACTGTGGCTGTCCTCAGCCCTTTGCACCAGTCTGTAAGTTGTAGAATCTGTTTGTCAGTGTGTACATATGTGTACATGCACACACCCCACTGGAAATTTGATTTGCATTGCTTTGAATCTATGTCAATTTGAGAACTGATCCTTACACCACTGTGTTTTAATGTACCAACAGTATATCTCTCCGTTTGTTAAGGTCTGAATATCACCTGATGAAAACAGTATGTCTGCTCCCTGGGACATGGATTTTCAGAAACTTGTAACATTTACTATTGTCTCCACGCCTTTCTCACAAGGATTGATCTCACTTTAAATCGTGTCCATGTGAGAGAAACAAATTAACCTTAGAGTCTACTGCTGATCCAGATGTGACAGAAAGCCAGATTTCCAGACAGGTAGATGTTTTGGGTAGCTGCCTCTAATAGACCAACTGTACTCCACAGGAGCGAGAACAGAGGAAGGTACAATTTTGTCACAAAGGAATACCTACTTTGAAGCTCCTCCACCACTTTCACTAACCAGTTTGTTTCCTTTCATGAGTCCCCCAAAGTTCCAGCTGTTTTCTGACAATGGAGAACTAGCATGAGGCTTGGCTATTTCAATCAAGGCAGGAAAATATTGATTGGGGGTTTTAAAAAGTAACTGCTCTTGCTTTCTTTTCATTGTTCTTATTTTTCTGATTATAAAGATATTATGTATTATTTGCAGAAAACTTAGGAAATATAGAAAAGCATAAAAGAGAGAAATAAAATGCATTTACCATGTGAGAAAGAACCATGGATGATAGTTTGGTATATAACTTTAGAGTTTTTTCCTTACATATATATATATGTACAAAACACACATACACATATGCATACATATAAAGAATAATATATATTAAAATAAAAAATTTTAAATTATACACACACACACATATAAACCCATGCACTTTTTTTATTCCAGAATAGTGTACTTTATAACTCATTCTCTTCACTCAACAAAAAGTCAAACTATCCCTTTCTTGGGAAAAAGTCTGCCAGCTCAGGTAGGGCAGGTGGTGGGTAAGTAGGAGTTCATGGTAAGTGAAGTCAGCAGAGAAGTCCTTCAGGAGAGGCAGAGGTGTGGAAATCAAAACAGCTCCTGTAGTCCTGCTTCATCTAAACATTTGAAAAATCATGTGCTTGGTGAGGTCATGCACCAGCCCACTCATTGTTATATAGCTGACCTATGATTTTCGCAGCCTCCAGGTTCCTTCCAACTCTAAAATGTTAGGATTGTAAGATCTCCCTCTCCGTCTGTGGCCCTGTGCCCCCAGCCTTGTCATAGACCTGAATTGTTGAAATGAGGATGTTTTAGGTTTCCACCAAGACCATGATTGGAAGTATTCCTTTTAAAGCAGGATGTAGTGCCATCACTATTTCCATCTAGACGGGAAAATGTTAAAGGCCATTCCATCTGCACAGCTTACTTTTCTAGAGAAGAAATGCTGCTTGGAGCTTGTCTCTAGTACGGTGTCAATGTACCTGGGCTCAGGTCCCTCATGAAGACCCTGCCCTCCTCCCTTCAGCCCTATCACTGATAGGAACCCTCTTTGGAAAGGACCTCAGTGGGGATAAACTTGTCTCCATAATGATAGACAAGGATAACTTTGCACAACTGCCTTTAATTATAAATAAACTCCTTTGTGCCCTGGCCAGCGAGCCTGAGTGTGGGGCAGGTGGGGAGGGGTAGGAGCAGGAGGAGCCTTCCAGAGCCCAGGAAATGGCCCTAAGCTAGCAAAGGGCCCCCACTTCAGGTCAGACAGAGACAGGTGACTCGGCCCCTTCTCTCTGTGCTGCTGGGCTTGGTTACCACAGGAGGGAGGCAGAGCTTAAGGGGAGAAATGTCCCATGCATCCTGAAGGGTGGGGGATAACTCTGAAGCTCTGTGAACAGCTCTGTTTAAGCCAACATGAGGAAGAGCATTGCACAATAGGTAGAGCCAGCTGGTACTTTGGGGTCCTGAGATTTTGGGGGGACCATCCACTGCTCAGGGGCTGGCCACCCACCTCAGTGCCCTACTAGGAGGACCAGAGAGCACCATCCCCATCCTGGACTGGATGGCCTAGGCTGTGGCCTGGGCTTCCCAAGCAGAGTGTGGGAGTTGTACAGGATGCCCCAGATGGTCACTCAATGTGCAGCCGGCATCCCAGACTCACACCCAACCTGCTTGAGGACTGCTCCAACCTGAGCGATATTGTGTGGTATTTGTCTCCTGTAACCCTCAGACTACTCAAATGCTTCAGCCTCTCCATGGAGGCATGGGGAAGCCCATGCCGTGGGCTGCTACTGTGCAGACCAGCTGGACCACAGAAGCAGAATATTCCAGCTCCTGTGTTCCCACGCTGGCGCTGCTGCTCTTCACACTAGTTCCCTCTTATGTGCGCACACAGTGGGTCACTTATCCTACAGACAACCCTCCCATTACAAAACCCTCCTGCCATTACTGGTGGATTTCATGCTTTCTCTGTCACGTGTTTCAAGGAGGAGTTACCCACTGGAACAAAGCTTTCCAATCCCCATAACTTCCAAGGGCCCAGGATTTGGGTGCAGACAGGCCCCTGCATGACCCCTAAGTGCAGCCAGTTGGTGGCTGGCCTCAGCCCTAGGGGCTCTTCCTACGACTTCCATCCCTTCCTGGAAGGCCAGCCACACTGTTCCCAGGAGGGTAGCTGGGGGAGAGCCTGAAGCAAAGAGCCGCCCTCCCTCTGGGCACAGTTAGAAGCAGTGCCCTGCTTGTCAGTGGCATGAATTTCCATTGCTCCCCACTGGAAGCCCAGTTTCCACCATAAGACAGCACATTGGCAATGCAGATTCCCGGAAGCCTGCCGAGGTCTGCGGAGAATGTGTCCCCATCCATTCCATGTCAGTGATGTCAACACCACTACACCTGGCTTTCATTCCAGCTACTTAATTATTCCACTGCAAGCATCCCTTGGAACTGGTCCAGAATGAGGTGGCATTTCTGCAGCTGCCCTCGTTGGCCTTTCCTCACTCTTACAAGTCCCTCTATGGGAGCCTAAGGTTGGATTCTTGCTGGCTCCCAGAGAGGCTGTCAGAAGCCCTGGTCAGTGGTGACTAGGAGACCTGAGTAGCAACCATTCCTCATAAGGATCTTGAGGGAGGGAGGGGACACCCCCCTGAGCACGTACAGGACCAGGGGGAGTCAGTGTCCTGTCCTTGGCTTCACGTGTTTGGGGGAGTCCAACAGGTAGGTAGCGTCCAGGGAGGGAGCCCAGGGTGGCAGGCAGTCCCAAGGGATGGAGATTTTCCCCGGCAGTCCCCAAATCCCAGGATGAAGCACTGTCTCCCTGGTAGGAGTAACAAGAAAACTGTCTCCAAGGGTGAAGGGCTTTCGTCTGGAAGCGTGACATCTGGATGCCCCAGCAGGGGAATGCTGGGCCTGTGGCTGGGGGTCAAGGAGACAGACTCCAGCCACCCTGTTGTCCATGTCACGCATCTCATCTCCTCCTGCTGACGGCGGTTTCCACCATGAAATGGTGAGCCTTCCAAGAGCTGGGGCCATCTGTGACAGAGAATGGGCCTCCCATTCCGGGGAAGGCACCAGGGGAGGCTGCCAGGCTGTCTGTCAGGGGAGGAGGAGAGAGTTGCGGGGAGGGGACGTTGCCTTGGGAGAGACGGCTCACTCACAGCAGGTCCCTGGAGGAGCCTCCAGCCTCCAGCCCAGAAGTCTGCTCCAAAAGACACCGCTGGTGGGGTTTGGTTTTTTTTTCTCTCAATTTTTCAGTGTTTTCAAGCCCAAATCGGTTTCTTAACCAATGCTGCCTTAACAAACAACACCCAGTAACTGGTGATCAGTGTGACCATCCTTTTCCACTGCACTTCAAAGTGGTCTGAGAACAAAGAGGAAGATGACATTTCCTTGTCTTCCAGCTGATGTTTATGCACATGAGTTTCTGTATTATTCTGCGGCTCTTCAAATGGATAGGAGGCTGTCTCCTCCCCAGGCCTTTCTTGGTTTGTGCAGACAAGTGACAGCCCCATCACAGGGACACCACGCAGCTCTCGCCTCCCAGACAGGCCTCAGCCTGCCAGCAGGCATCCCAACTCACCCCAGACCTGAGGATCCTTCAGTCATACTGCTTTTTCAGTCATGGAGGCTTTACACAACCTGCCCTGGCTTTCAATTCCACGAGAGCCAGGTGAGGGAATGTCCTTAGGAGCAGGTGTGTTCAGTGTCAGGCGTGCTGCCTGCTGTGAGGGCCACGGGAGAGCAGGGCCAGCCCCTGGGCAGCCCTGAGATGTCAGCAGATGCAGCGGTCCACTGGGCCCCCCAAGGCTGGCCTGCACTGTCGGCTTGAGGAGGGGGGCATCTCTGAGTATCTGAGGGCCCTTGGGCCACCGGGCCCCATCCTGCCATGGGCCCAGCTTCCCAACATTGCCTGAGGCCACCCAGGAGTCCTGAGAGCCAGGTCTGGTGCTAGGCCAGGGAAGCAGTCTCTGTGCGGGGCTCCCAGTTGACACCCAGTCCTGTCATCTAAGGCAGAGCATCTCCTTTCCCTCAGGTTGCCTCAGCCTCCCCTCGGCCCCCCTGACCCGCCTCCCCCTGTCAGGACATGGACCCAGGCACCTCAGACTTCGATGGGCCTTCCTTTGAGCTCTCCGGCTTTCCTTCCTTCTCCCCATTCCTAATGCCGCCACCACCTTGTCTGAGGACTGGGGTTGGCCCAAAGCGTCTCCCTAGGTCCCTGCACAGCACACCCCCACTTCCAACTTCTCCTGCCTCCCGTAGCATGCGTCCCCTCCCATTCCCCAACCTGAGCTGGTAAAACCTTAGAGTCCCACCCCGGCGATGCCTCCCACACAGCTCTCTGCCCGACCTGCCCTCAAGCGCCTCTGCCTGGAAGCCAGGCCAGCAGGTCCGCGGCCTCCTGGCTTGCCCAGGCCACAGACCTCCCTGTGCCCCCAAGGCTAGGGCGGGCCTCCCCTTCCTTCAGCCGTCCTCTCCAGGCTTCCTGGGGGGCCCTTGGCTAGTGTTTTAAAAGATTGAAACTCTTCCCTGGGAACAGGCTCCTTAAATGACCCAGACGATTCACTCTTGCGAGACTGGCCCAGGGATGGGATGCCAAGTGAGGGCAGCATCTCTGGCAACGTGGCAGGGCTGGGCAGTCAGCCTCACCCCTGACTGGCTGCCCCTTGCTCAGCCTGCCAACCGCAGCCGCTTTACCCGTTACCTTGTCGGTCCGTTGCCGCATGAGAACTTTCGGCCCTCCTCTGCAAGGGGAGCTCAGGGTCTCACCCAGGGCAGACAGAAATAATTAGAGCGTGATTCAAGATAATGCTCATCAAGAGACGGTTGTGGGCTCTGGCCACACTCATGATCAGGTACCAAAGGGTACAGTGAACTTGGGGTGGGGGCCGGTGCAGGTGGGGCAGCTTCCTGGAGGAGCTAGGGTGGAACCCGTCAGGAGGGTCTGGGGTTGAAAGGCAGGGACACAGGACCAGCCTCAACAAAGGGGACTGACCGGCAAGGCCTCACTGTCACCTGGGCAGAGAAGCGGTGCTCTTCCGCCTCTCAAAGCTCAGCTGCCCCACGCCCTTGCCACGGGGCTGTGTCCCCGGCTCTCTGAGATCTGGAGGTTGAGAGGGTGGGGTGGGAATCTAACCGGTTTATGAAACATTGCGGATGCCAGGTGACTGAAAGTCCACTCAGGAAATCAAATGACACAGTACCATTTATTGGTGCCTTTAGGCTCAATGTGCCAGTTGGAGTTCCCAAAATATTACCATGTAGGAGGCACTCCCCTGCAGAAAGAGGTCTGCTAAGCTGAGGGGCTTGTGGAAAGGCAGAAGGTGCCAGGGCAGCAGGAAGGGCTGCACTGAGCTGGGTGCTGGGGCCCTCTGTTCTGACTGCATGAGGTCATGACCCGACACCCTAATCCCCTATCCTGTCCCCTGCCTTTCCGCTTCTGTACAAGGAGGGGTTGGCCTGTTTCCTCTCTCCCCTTCCCACCATGACATTCTGTGACTCTGCTGTGAGTGGCATTAGATGTCTCGGCGTGGGTCTCAGCCAGGTCCTGCTGAGGACCCAGGAGTGAGGAGCCTTAGGGAGGCTATTGACAGAGGGATGGTCTTGCTGCACATCAGTGAGACACCGCTGCCTAATGCAGCAACTTGCGTGATTGGCTGCTTATTTTATTAAGAGACATGATTTCTCTTCAGCCAATTCTCAAATACCAGTTGGGCACTGAGCTTTGAAAGATATAAAGAGATTAACATTAACACGGAAAGGAGTTGGATAGCTTAGGGCTGGTAGCACTCAGCAGGCACGTGTAGATCTGCCTACCAGAATCCCATGTCAGCCTGGAAGCCAGCATCTGCACCTTCTGCATTTACTGGGATGGTCACCTATATTTGACTCAAGATTGACTTTTCCCATTATAAGGGAAACTTGGTCCCTGAAATACTGTCTGCTAGAAAAAATCTCCTTTTATAGAAAAAGCCAGTTGGCACCAGGAAAAATCCTGGCCTGCCAACTGATCTTCATTTTGTGAAATAAAATAATTAGAATGGGCCAGTTGCCAAGCTGACAATGTGACCAGGGTTGGGGCAGAAGGAAAGTACCTAATGGACTTTGGCTTGAAGGCCCAGGCACATTGGACAGCAAGGCCAAGGGCATAGCTGCCCATGGGGCCAGATCACAGGAGTGTCTGCCTGTGGTTCTTTTCCAGTGTGTGTTTGGTTCCCAGCTTGGGCATCTGCATGTGATACAGCTCCTGGTGCTAGGGAGCTGACCTAGGCATTGGGAGGCCCAAGTTCTCTCCTGCTCCCTGGACCTCAATTTCTACAGAGTTAGGTGGTCCCAAGACATCCCTAACTTCTGATACCTACTGTAGCTTTGGAATCCCCAAGACCACCCTCATGTTTGATCCTTTACTACAAAGGCTCACTGAACTCATAAAAGCCATTGTACTCATGGTTCTGTTTATTGCAGCAAAAGCACACAGATTAACATCATCAGAGGGCAGAAGCACATAGGAGAAGGTCCAAGGGTTCCAAGTGGAACTTCCAATTGTCATTGTTCTTTCCCAGTGGAATTGTGTGCAGACAGCACTTGCTTCTCCCCCCCAGCAGCGATGAGTGACAATATGTATTGTGCCACGCTGGGAAGCTCACCTGAGCCTCGGTGTCCAAAGATTTTACTGCGCTCTGTCACATACACATGGTTGACTGCCCACGTGACTGACCTTAGACTCCAGCCCTTTCAGAGGTTGAGCTGATAGTGTGTAACCTGTGGCCCCCACTGTAAATCTCATTGCTAGCATAGACTATCTGCTGTGGCTCAAAGCTCACAGGTCCACAAAGACACTTGGCAACTGGGACATTCTAAGGACTAAGAGATCACCTCCCAGAAGCCAGGGGACAAAGGCCAGACTCTTCTCAGACAAAGCTAATCCTTTACTGCAGTTCCCATCTGCTCAATGAGAGGGTCAGACAAGGTGGTCTCCTGGCTCCATCAAGGTCTCAGATTTGGGTCTTGACCTTGCCTTTGGGGCATGGGGCCCAGGTTTACCAACAGCAGAGCATGGAGAACAAAGTTTCAGCCAGCCAAATGCAGTGCAAAACGTGTTAGGTTTCTGTTCAGGTCCAGCCCATGTCGCCTGTGGAATCGTGCCTGATTTGTTCTCTCCCAAGGATCATAGCTGGCAGACCCTTTAAAAAGATTAGCTTTAATTTCCTTTTCTACTCTCTTGATCTTTGATTCCAAACTCCTGGTGTGGCCTACTGCAGAAAACCCCACAGTGGCAGGGAAACCTGCTTCCTTGTACTTCTTAACATCTTTCATCCTCAAGGTAAGGGAGAGCTGGCAGAGAAAGCATGGCTAAGCCGTGTCTGTTCATATGGTTGTGCTTGCTGTAGACGAAAATCTGGTGTTAATGTGCTCACAGGAAAATACTGCATGCTGAGGCAGTAAAGCCTCTTCACACTGTGCTCTAGGTCTGATCGGAATGGAATTAAAACAACACAGGCCTTTCTGTGCTGCTTTGCTCGGATTCCTAAAACACTTCTAAGAACAAAACATGCCATGTGGCTGTTTCTTTGTTTAGGATTAAGGCTGAAGGGAGACATTTTGGGCCAAAATCTTCCACACTGTTTCAGAGACAACACTTCCACCCCCACACACTCTAAGCAGTGCTAAAACAACCTCCTTCCACTTTGTGGGGACATGAGCACGTATCTCAGGCCTTTGGAATCAGCCCTGCTGGCTGAATTGACTCTTCACTCACAGTGGGGCAAATAATCCAGGCATCCTGGCGTCCACCCCTCCAGGCTGCCTTAGGCAGGAATGAGCCAGGTCTGCTCATCCCTTACCAGCCCTGGCCTGAGCTCTGCCAGGAAGGAAAGATGTCTGTGCTCTAAGTCTGCCCAAGAAAGCTAACAGAGTCACCCTCAGGACAAGCCTTCAAGGGGATGTTGAATTATAAAAAATGGTCCCCACTCATCCTCGTAGATCTTCATCATTTGGCTTCAACATTTCAATACAAATCCAAGTTTAAATGTATCACTGAACAGTGTTAAAATGCTTTGCACAAAAAAATTAGGCAAACGGGAACTTGTAGGACTTTGTTTTTTGGCCATTACACGCTCGGGCAAGGATTTTTTTTTAAATAATTTATTTTGGGATCATTAATCTACAATTACATGTGCAATATTATGGTGATTAAACTACCCCCTTCATCAGGTGCCCCCCAACCCCATTACAATCACTGTCCATCAGCGTAGTGAGATGCTATAGAATCATTACTTGTCTTCTCTGAGTTGTACAGCCCTCCCCATGCCCCCCCAACATTACATCTGCTAATCGTAATGCCCCTTTTTCCCCCTTGTCCCTCCCTTCCCACCCATCCTCCCCAGTTCCTTTCCCTTTGGTAACTATTAGTCTGTTCTTGGGTTCTGTGAGTCTGCTACTGTTTTGTTCCTTCAGTTTTTTCTTTGTTCTTATACTCCACATATGAGTGAAATCATTTGATACTTGTCTTTTTCGGCTTGGCTTATTTCACTGAGCATAATACCCTCTAGCTCCATCCATGTTGTTGCAAATGGTAGGATTTGTTTTTCTTATGGCTGAATAATATTCCATTGTGTATATGTACCACATCTTCTTTATCCATTCATCTACTGATGGACACTTAGGTTGCTTCCATTTCTTGGCTATTGTAAATAGTGCTGCGATAAACATAGGGGTGCATCTTTCTTTTTCAAATTGGGCTGCTGCATTCTTAGGGTAAATTCCTAGGAGTGGAATTCCTGGGTCAAATGGTATTTCTATTTTGAGTTTTTTGAGGAACCTCCATACTGCTTTCCACAATGGTTGAACTAATTTGCAGTCCCACCAGCAGTGTAGGAGGGTTCCCTTTTCTCCACATCCTCGCCAACATTTGTTGTTGTTGTTTTTGGATGTTGGCCATCCTCACTGGTGTGAGGTGATATCTCATTGTGGTTTTAATCTGCATTTCTCTGATGATTAGCGATGTGGAGCATCTTTTCATGTGCCTGTTGGCCATCTGAATTTCTTCTTTGGAGAAGTGTCTATTCATGTCCTCTGCCCATTCCTTAATTGGATTATTTGCTTTCTGTTTGTTAAGGTGCATGAGTTCTTTATATATTTTGGATGTCAATCCTTTATCAGATACGTTTTTTAAGAATATATTCTCCCATAATGTAGGATGTCTTTTTGTTCTACTGATGGTGTCCTTTGCTGTACAGAAGCTTTTCAGCTTGATATAGTCCCACTTGTTCATTTTTGCTTTTGCTTCCCTTGCCCGGGGAGATATGTTCATGAAGAAGTTGCTCATGTTTATGTCCAAGAGATTTTTGCCTATGTTTTTTTCTAAGAGTTTTATGGTTTCATGACTTACATTCAAGTCTTTGATCCACCTTGAGTTTACCTTTGTGTATGGGGCTAGACAGTAGTCCAGTTTCATTCTCTTACATGTAGCTGTCCAGTTTTTCCAACACCAGCTGCTGAAGAGGCTGTCATCTCCCCATTGTATATCCAAGGCACTTTTATCAAATATTAATTGACTGTATATGTTTGGGTTAATGTTTGGATTTTCTATTCTGTTCCACTGGTCTGTGGGTCTGTTTTTGTGCCAATACCAAATTGTCTTGATTACTGTGGCTTTGTAGTAGAGCTTGAAGTCAGGGAGTGTAATTCCCCCTGTTTTATTCCTCCTTCTCAGGATTGCTTTGGCTATTCGGGGTCTTTTGTGGTTCCATATGAATTTTAGAATTATTTGTTCCAGTTCATTGAAGAAAGCTGTTGGTAGTTTGATAGGGATTGCATTGAATCTGTAGATTGCTTTAGGTAGTATAGCCATTTTGACAATATTTATTCTTCCTAGCCAAGAGCATGGGATGCATTTCCATTTGTTAGTGTCCTCTTTAATTTCTCTTAGAGTGTCTTGTAGTTTTCAGAGTACAGGTCTTTCACTTCCTTCGTTAGGTTTATTCCTAGGTATTTTATTCTTTTTGATGCAATTGTGAATGGAATTGTTTTTCTGATTTCTCTTTCTGTTAGTTCATCATTAGTGTATAGGAAAGCAACAGATTTCTGTGTGTTACTTTTGTATCCTGCAACTTTGCTGAATTCAGATATTAGTTCTAGTAGTTTTGGAATGGAATCTTTAGGGTTTTTTATGTACAGTATCATGTCATCTGCAAATAGTGACAATTTGACTTCTTCTTTACTAATCTGGATGCCTTGTATGTCTCTGTTTTGTCTGATTGCTGTGGCTAGGACCTCCAGTACTATGTTGAATAACAGTGGAGAGAGTGGGCATCCCTGTCTTGTTCCCGATCTTAGATGAAAAGCTTTCAGCGTCTCGCCGTTAAGTATGATGTTAGCTGTGGGTTTGTCATATATAGCCTTTATGATGTTGAGGTACTTGCCGTCTATACCCATTTTGTTGAGAGTTTTAATCAGGAATGGATGCTGAATTTTGTCAAATGCTTTTTCAGCATCTATGGAGATGATCATGTGGTTTTTGTTCTTCTTTTTGTTGATGTGGTGGATGATGTTGATGGATTTTCGAATGTTGTACCATCCTTGCATCCCTGGGATGAATCCCACCTGATCATGGTGTATGATCCTCTTGATGTATTTTTGAATTCGGTTTGCTAATATTTTGTTGAGTATTTTTGCATCTACGTTCATCAGGGATATTGGTCTGTAATTTTCTTTTTTGGTGAGGTCTTTGCCCGGTTTTGGTATTAGAGTGATGCTGGCTTCATAGAATGAGTTTGGAAGTATTCCGTCCTCTTCTATTTTTTGGAAAACTTTAATGAGAATCGGTGTTATTTATTCTCTATATGTCTGGTAGAATTCAGAGGTGAATCCATCAGGCCCGGGGGTTTTGTTCTTGGGTAGTTTTTTTGATTACCAATTCGATTTCGTCGCTGGTAATTGGTCTGTTTAGTTTTTCTGTTTCTTGTTTGGTCAGTCTTGGAAGGTTGTATTTTTCTAAGAAGTCGTTCATTTCTTCTATGTTTTCCAGCTTGTTAGCATATAGATTCTCATAATATTCTCTTATAATTCTTCGTATTTCTGTGGGGTCTGTCGTTATTTTTCCTTTCTCATTTCTGATTGTGTTTATGTGTGTAGATTCTCTTTTTCTCTTAATGAGTCTGGCTAGGGGTTTATCTATTTTGTTTATTTTTTCAAAGAACCAGCTCTTCGTTTCATTGATTTTTTCTATTATTTTATTCTTCTCAATTTTATTTTTTTCTTGTGTGATCTATATTATGTCCCTCCTTCTGGTAACTTTGGACCTCATTTGTTCTTCTTTTTCCAATTTCAGTAATTGTGTCTTTAGACTATTCATTTGGGAATGTTCTTCCTTCTTTAAATAGGCCTGGACTGCAATATACTTTCCTCTTAGAACTGCCTTTGCTGCGTCCCACGGAAGTTGTGGCTTTGTGTTGTTGTTGTCATTAGTCTCCATATATTCTTTGATTTCTGTCTTGATTTGGTCATTAACCCACTGATTATTTAGGAGAATGTTGTTAAGTCTCCATGTATTTGTGAGCCTTTTTGTTTTCTTTCTAAAATTTATTTCTAGTTTTATACCTTTGTGATCTGAGAAGTTGGTTGGTAGAATTTCAATATTTTTGACTTTACTGAGGTTCTTTTTGTGGCCTAGTATGTGGTCTATTCTGAAAAGTGTTCCATGTGCACTTGAGAAGAATGTGTATCCTGTTGCTTTTGGGTGTAGAGTTCTGTAGATGTCTGTTAGGTCCATCTGTTCTAGTGTGTTGTTCAGTGCCTCTGTGTCTTTTCTTATTTTCTGTCTGGTTGATCTGTCCTTTGGAGTGAGTGGTGTGTTGAAGTCTCCTAAAATTAATGCATTGCTGTCTATTTCCTCCTTTAATTCTGTTAGTATTTGTTTCACATATGCTGGTGCTCCTGTGTTGGGTGCATATATACTTAAAATGGTTATATCCTCTGTTGGACTGACCCTTTTATCATTATGTAATGTCCTTCTTTATCTCTTGCTACTTTTTTCGTTTTGAAGTCTATTTTGTCTGATACAAGTACTGCAACACCTGCTTTTTTCTCCTTGTTGTTTGCATGAAATATCTTTTTCCATCCCTTCACTTTCAGTCTGTGTATATATTTGGGTTTGAGGTGAGTCTCTTGTAAGCAGCATATAAATGGGTCTTGCTTTTTTATCCATTCAGTAACTCTCTGTATTTTGATTGGTGCATTCAGTCCATTTACATTTAGGGTGATTATTGATAGATACGTACTTATTGCTATTGCTGGCTTTAGATTCATGGTTACCAAAGTTTCAAGGGTAGCTTCTCTACTATCTAACAGTCTAACTTAACTTTCTTGTTAAGTTATTGTAAACACAGTCTGATGAGTCTTTATTTCTCTCCCTTCTTATTCTTCCTCCTCCATTTTTTATATACTAGGTGTTTTATTCTTTGCCTTTAGTTAGTATTTGGATGGTCTGCTTTCTTTGCTATGATTTTCTTTTCTCTGGTGACCTCTTTTTAGCCTTAGGAGTGCTTCTATCTAGAGCAGTCCCTTTAAGATATCCTGAAGAGGTGGTTTATGGGAGGCAAATTCCCTCAGCTTTCATTTGTCTGGAAATTGTCTTATCCCTCCCTCAAATTTAAATAATAATCGTTCTGGATACAATATTCTTGGTTTGAGGCCCTTCTGTTTCATTACGTTAAATATATCATGCAATTCTGTTCTGGCCTGTAAGGTTTCTGTTGAGAAGTCTGATGATAGTCTGATGAATTTTCCTTGTAGGTGATATTTTTTCTCTCTCTAGCTGCCTTTAGTACTCTGTTCTTATCTTTGATCTTTGCCATTTTAATTATTATGTGTCTTCGTGTTATCTGCCTTGGGTCCCTTGTGTTGGGAGATCTGTAGGCTTCCATGGTTTGAGAGACTATTTCCTTCCCCAGCTTGGGGAAGTTTTCAGCAATTATTTCTTCAAAGACACTTTCTATCCCTTTTTCTCTCTCTTCTTCCTCTGGTACTCCTATAATGCGAATACTGTTCCATTTGGATTGGTCACACAGTTCTCTTAATATTCTTTCATTCCTAGAGATCCTTTTATCTCTCTCTGCCTCAACTTCTCTGTATTCCTGATCTCTGATTTCTATTCCATTAACAGTCTCTTACATTTTTGCCCAGTCTGCTGCTAAACCCGTCAATCGCTTGTCTCATCTCTGCATTGTCTTTCCTCATTTCCCTCACTTCCTCCCTTAGCTCTTGCATATTTCTTTGTAGATCCATCAGTATGATATGACTTTTATTCTGAATTCTTTTTCAGGAAGATTGTGCATGTCCATCCCATCAGGCTCCCTCTCTGGGGTTGTGTGGTCTAGGGTTGTCTGGGTAAGCTTTGTTTGTACCATATTCCTCTGTCTTTTCATGGCAATAGAAGTGGTCAGAAAAAGAATAAATGAAGAAAGGGAAAATAGAGGAAAAAAAAAAAACACCCGCCGGCTGTAGTTTCTGTGAGGATCCTGTAGGTGGCACTGCTGCTCCACTATTCCCCAGCCACCGCCCCTCAGCCAGGCCATGCTGCTCTGCCAGGCCCTTTGTGACTCTGGCCAGGGAGGGAACGAATGGGAGGCTGCTGATTTCTGTGGGAAGTCTCCGTGCGACTGCTTTTCCCAGCCACAGTCCAAGGGGACCGAAATTCCCCAGGACTCCCAGCCTGCTTGGCTGAGTGCACTGGGATGATCCTGCTCCTCTGTTGGGCCCCTGTCTCTTTAGGACCCCTAAAAAAGCACACGCTTTTCTTTTGTCCTGGAGAACTGGCTGAGTGGACCTGCCATCTTGGATCCTGCACCTCTGTCTCTCCAATCTCTGATACACCACACGAAGTGTGTCAGTGCTCCCGGTGCAGATCACCAGGACTGGTTATTCGGCGGGCCTGTGCTCCCACTCCCTCCCCTCTCTGAATCCTCTCCTCCCGCCGGTGCGCTAGGGTGGGGGAGTGCTGAGGTCCTGCCGGGTCACGGCTCCGTATCTTACCCGCCTTGCAGGGTGCCGAGTCCTCTCGGGTGTAGCTGCAGGCTGGGTGTCATCCTGTATCTTCTGGTCTCTCTTTTAGGAAGAGTAGTATTTGTTGTATTTTCATAAATATATTTGGTTTGGGGAGGAGTTTTCCGCCGCCCTGCTCACGCTGCCATCTTCCCGGAAGTCAGTCTCGGGCAAGGATTTTTAAGTAGGCCTAAATTCAAAACTTGGATCTTGTCAACTGTTTCATTGCTATAAATGCTGATGTTGCCTTGTGCTTATATAAGAAACTTCTGTTTTAGATCAGTCACTTGTTACTTTGAATGGGTAACTGCAGTGAGTTAAAATCCTGGGCATAGGGTTTCACCCAGCCTTTGTGTCACAGGAACATGTGCTATGGGACCTCGCAAGACAGGGTCAGACAGGGCACAGGAAATAGAAGAAAGTTTTCAGTAACCCATGGGGAGTCTGAATTATGAGACTACTTTTTAACAAACTATGCTCTTGCTTTCATTCTGCCTTAGCTCAGGCTACTATAACAAATTGCCATAGAATGGGTAGCTTTAACAACAAACATTCATTTCTCTTGGTTCTAGAGTCTGAGAATTCCAAGGTCAAGGTGCCAGCAGATCCCATGCCTGATGAGGGCCCACTTTCTGACTTACAGATGGCCATCCCCTTGTTGTGTCCTCAAGTGGTGACGAGCAGAGAGGGGAAGCTAGCTCTCTGACTCTTCCTGTAAGGGCACTAAACCCAGTCATGAGGGCTCTACCTTCCATGACCTACTTATCTCCCAAAGGCCTTATCTCCAGATACCATCACTTTGGGGTTAGGATTTCAACATATGAATTTGGGGGGGCACAACCATTCAGTCCATACCAGTCAATAAACATTTCTTGAGGACCTGCTGTTTACCTGTGTCTGTGCCAAACATGGGGGGAATACAGTGGTGACTGTGACAGACAGTATCTTGCCCTTGAGTTCACTTAGAGATAGAGAATAAACACATGAGCAGACAAGAATGATAAATGAAAAATATTCTGAAGAAACGTCAATAGGGCAATGTTTCAGTGGGGTGTTTCATGGTGAGGGTACCCTGGGAAGGCCATGTGAAGAGATGACATTTGAGTCGAGAGCTGAGGGTTGGGAGGGAAGCAGCCATGCTAACATCTGTGGAAAGAGAGATCCAAACTGAGGCTCAGCATGTGCAAAGGCCCTGAGACAGGGAGGAGCTTGGCATGCTCAAGGACAGAAAGGCCACTGTGGCTGGAGCATGGCCTGTGAAGTGAAGGGTGGTGGAAGAGGCTGTCAGGGAAGGAGCCCAGACGGATGGGGCCCTGGAGACTGTGGTAAGGAGTCTGGGTTGCCCACAAGATGGGGTCATAATGGGAGCAGTGGTCCCTCTCTGCTAGAAGTAGGAGAGGATCTGACACTAAACGTCACCCCTTTGTCTGTGCCCCAGCCCAACCCTGAGTTGTGAGCTTTGCAGACTGCCAGATGCTAATGCAGACAGTGAATGTTAACACCCACGGCCTGGTTCGACCTTTTCAGCACTGGGTGTTCTGATTAACTAGCCATTCTCCCTCTTCAGCACATGTGGAAGATACTTTGTTCAGGAGGAAGTTGAAATGGCCAGCCCCTCTAATAACAGAATATTGAAAAGGTCACAGCAGTACAGCTGAGTCCTCCAACCTACAAATCACAGGAGCGTCTGCTCCGATAACTCATTCTCCTGACACATCAAGGAGCAAGGGCTGAAGAGTGCACAGCTGACTGGGCTCATCAGAAATCAGAGGGCCAGGGAGAAATCAATAGGAGGGCATCACTGCCCCGTGCAAGGAGGTCAGGGCAGCAGGGGTGCCGATCAGCAAATACCCAGGAGGGGCGGTGGGGGGTGGGGGGGGGAGGGGGGGCTTATTGCCCCCTGGTGGCCACCCAAATTACAGCAGCAACCAGAGTGGAGCCTGGTACCTGTCTTGCTCTGAGAGAGGGAGGCTCTGTCTTGGGAGTCCCACCACACCAGTAGCTTAGCTGGAGGCCTATTCTGTTTTGCCACAAAAATTGAAAAAGCACCTTTCTCTAAACCGTGACTGAATAAAACATTTACCATTAAAATCCTCCTAAGTTCTATTTTTTATTATTAAGGATTGTTTAGAAATTAGCTTTTGCGATGACCAGCCTTTGGAAAAAAGTGAGGAAGAACACTCAAAACTCAAACTGGTCATAAAATAAGGACAGGTTTATGGTCTCATTTATTACAGACCTCCACAAACAACGTTAAAGAAAAATGACTGATTTAATTAAAGATTGGGCAATTAACCTTCTGTGTGCTAAAATAGAGGGCTTCCCACAGAAACGTGTCTTCAGCTAGGAGGCAGCAGCTGCCAAGAATCTTAATAGTTATCAGCGAAGCCGGGTTGAAGTAGAAAGCTCACCTTAAAAAGAAATCTAAGAAGATTAAGGGAGGAATGAACATCAGAAATAACTCTGATTAAACCACGATAAAGGACGCTAGAAACTGGAAGGGAGAAACAGGATGCACAGAATATATTTTTAAAAACCATAGGCACAAAGATTTCAGTGGGCTTTGGAGATAAGGGGGACTGACATTTTAAGAACGGTTGATTCAAAGCTTTTCAGCACAAATGCTCATTTTCACTGGGGGTTGAACACAAAAATCTATGGAGTAAATTGAAATTGTAAACACTGAGAGAAGACTAAAAGATTTACTGCCACAGATTCAATTAAGTGACTAGAAAAAATGTACCATCCCCTTAGGGATTCATTTGGGTGCCTGCCTTATAACGGCACAATTTCCCAAACCCTGTTTGCTAATATGTGCCTGGAGAGACGGCTCCTGCAGGAGGGGCCGTGGAGCCGTGGTTGCAGAGAGTCTTGGTTACCGGACCTTAAATCAGGACTCACCAGGAGCTGAAGGCACAGGGCGACCCCAGCCAGTTCTTCCATTCACAGCCCCACTACCACCTAGAGCTGGAGGGTCCTTGTCCACTAGAAACACACTTGGTTTTCCCTCTGGGGTCCCAGGCCTGGAGACAGCAGGCCTCATTTGTGACCACCCACCCTCTCCCCTCCAACAGAACCCAGCTTTAGAGGTTCAGAGCAGTCTGGGGACTCGAACTCTCAGAGACAGAGCCCAGCTCAAGATGCGCTCTGAGCATGTTCCCGCTGGGCAGTGATGGAACCATCCGCTCCCCGGGCGCAGGTGGTTTTCCTGTCTCTGAGCTGTCGCTCTGCCTGCTGATGCTGGAATGTGGTGTGTGTGGCCACAGCCAGGCGGCCCTGTTCAGTCAGAAAGGATTATTTAAAGATCTGTTCTTAACAGCACATTTAAGGGCCCAGAGGTAGGCCGAAATCAGCAGGGAGATTGGTGAGTCACTGCAAAGTGGTGAGTATTCATGTAATGCCCTCCGTACCACTGTCTATGAATTAACCCCACCAAGAGAAAACTATCGTTAGCCCAGTGTGAGGTGGTCTCAGTGGTGAGAGGCCTGCACAGAGCTATTAGCGCTGATGGAAAGATGGAGAGAGGAGCAGGGTGTAGGCAGCCCTCATTTTAGGCACCCCTGGGCGTGTGATGGCAGGTGGACCAGGCTAGCAAGCAGAGCTCAATCCTGTGGTCTATGGCCTCCCAGCTCTGAGATGCCACTTATTCCACAGCCCAAGCGTCATCCTGGTCAGAGTGCCAAGTACACCGGCCGGAGGATCAGGAACAGCCTCGCCTGGCCCCCTATATGGATGTTAAATGCTGTTGTTTTAAAATAAAGAGCAGGGGAGGCGAAAGGGAAACAGCAGATTTAAAGACTTTAGCTGTGGCCAGCCATAGAGTTCAGGGGCTATGCAGCCTCCTACAGGTTGCAGTGCTTGGGAAGGCCTCCCTTGGCAGCCGAACTTGGGGGAAGGCATGGTCACAGGCAGGTGGAAGAAGGACGTCAGCAAGGGTGGAGATTTTGGGGTCTCTGGGGGAATGGGAGATGGACGGGGCTGTCATAGGTGACCCCCAATGCCTTATTGTTGGGGTCTCTGGGGGAATGGGAGATGGAGGGGGCTGTCATAGGTGACCCCCAATGCCTTATTGTTGGGGTCTCTGGGGGAATGGGAGATGGAGGGGGCTGTCATAGGTGACCCCCAATGCCTTATTGTTGGGGTCTCTGGGGGAATGGGAGATGGAGGGGGCTGTCATAGGTGACCCCCAATGCTTTTGTTGGGGTCTCTGGGGGAATGGGAGATGGAGGGGGCTGTCATAGGTGACCCCCAATGCCTTATTGTTGGGGTCTCTGGGGGAATGGGAGATGGAGGGGGCTGTCATAGGTGACCCCCAATGCTTTATTGTTGGGGTCTCTGGGGGAATGGGAGATGGAGGGGGCTGTCATAGGTGACCCCCAATGCCTTATTGTTAGTTCATAGGCTCCTCGGGAGCTTCCTGGGTGGAATCTAACACCAGCCCCCCTGCACGAGGACAGGGAGAGACAGCAGAAACAGGCAGGCCACTCCGGGTGGGTAGGTGGCAGTTATTAAGCAGGATGAGTTGATCTCCACATCCACCCGGCAGAATCTTTAAAGTGTGTACAGAGGCCTTGGTGGGGCTCAGCCATGAATACCATCCAGACGGTCTCAACACCACCTCACTCAGAGTGTCCTTGGGGCCACCTCTGGGAGCAGGGAAGGCGAGTGGAGTGCTGGGTACAAGGACAGGCGAGGGGTGAGAGGCCTCTGATTGCTGGAGTCCAGTTCACAGGTCAGCTGGCAGCCACGGCTTCTCAGTGACCTCCCCAAGTCTGTGTGTGCCCTGAAGGGAGAAGTAGCGCTGAAGTTGGAGGTCAGGGGCTTCCCATAAACACCTACCCGCTATCAAAATTAAGAATTAAAAAAAGAGATAGGCTAAAAGCATAGAAATTAGTAAAGTTAAAATGTGAAATAAGGAGTTTAAGATATAAAGTAACTCAGGCTAAGAAATAGCTGCTGAGAAAAAGAGAAGAGGATGTGGCTGGACCTGTCCAGGCAGAAGAGCGTGTGAAGGTCCCAGAGCGGCTGCCAACCCTGAGACCCCCTCCTGTCCATAGCACCTCCCACCCCTCCTTTTCTCCCGCTCCTAAGGGGCAGCATTTTCCAATATTGGTAGGAGAGGGCTGGAGTTCCTTTCTGTAGAAGCACACAGCAGGCCCAGAGGCCTCAGCACCTGGACCCATCAGAGGAGCCCTGACTGAGTAGGTAGTCAGCCCCTCCTTCCCACCCACAGGGCCTCAGGCAAGTGTGCTGGGTGAGTGGGGACTAATAAACAGATACACAAGCAGATGAGCAAACAAAGGCTTCCCCTGCCATCTTTCAAGTGGGTGACTGGGTTCCTCAGCCAGGTCTTCAAGCAGCACGCCCTAATTATCCCATCGAGGGTCCACTTTTTATAACAAATTATTTGTAATACCCCCTTGATCACCGTGAAATGAAAATTATAGATAACATGATCTGCATTCACATATCATTTCGAAGTGGGATGCCCTCATTGAAAACTAAATGAGAAATACAAAGGAAGTAATTTGTAGTAAGATACTACATGTTTCAGTGTGGGTGCTCATGCAAGACCACAGCAGAATTCACAGTGAGGCAGCCAGGTGTTGCCATGAAAGCCACCAGGACAAATGTTAACTGCGGCGGGGCCAGAACTGGCAACTTGGGCTGCCAAGAGTGTGTTGCCATTGGCCGTGAGATCATGGTGAACAGTTTTTGATAAAGCTCCGAAGGAAACAATGCATACTCTTCCCTTGGTTTTCACAGTAGTTATAAACATAGTAAACATATATTTAATATATTAAAACCATGTACAAGATACTTTGCATTTATGTATAAACAGAGTTAGATCTCGGCTTCGATAATTATAAATACGTTTTCACCTACATGGCTATCCAATGAGATACTCAAAAAAAAAAGGGAACATAGGACAATTGGTTGTTCTATGAACTGCAGATTGTGTGCGTCCTTCATCCCTGACCCCTCGATAATAACAGCAGCAATCCTCTCCTGCCCACCATACCCCAGTCATTACCAACAAAAATACTCCAGTAATTTCCAGAAAAACTGCTAGGAGGCAATTCTGCCTGACTTAGAACCACTGTCTTAGAGAAATTCGGCGGAACAAGAAGGCCGTGGCCAGGCCCTGTGGATCTCCTCACGGCTGTCATGGGCACACATTCAAGCCTCAGAAATTTCAGGGAACATTTTGCAGTGAAAGAAGACATTTAGGAGCAAGAGCAGTAAACCCTGCCAGACAGACCTAAGAGATTTGGCCAAGGTTTGTGAACCTGAAGTTCTGGGAGCTCTGCCGATTCTTGGTCAGAGAACAGAAATGAGCACCTGGAGACAGAAGACAGCTGCTGAAAGAGGAGAGATGTGAACTCAAGTGCAGGCAGGGGACCCACTGAGAGTACCAGCTACTGCTGTACCGGGAACACAGATGACAGAAAAGAGGATGCTTCTCAATCAGAGTGGTATGCAAACATGAAGAATTGTGGACATCAACCGTAAACTCTCCAAATAACAGACAAAGGGTCGGAAGTAAGCATGGTTTTCATCTAGACACAATGGTTCCGTCTAGTTATTAGAAAGCTCTGGGAAGAAGCGAGCACTGCATGATTGGAATGTGAATGCCTCCTTGGAAAATTTATTAGAGCACAAAGAGGTCAGGAGCCATGTTTCAGACGCGTCTTGGTTCAAAGGGCCCCAGAAAGAGTTAATCTGATGTTCTCACTTTGAGTCATTTAACTCATTTCTAAAATTGGCTTCTTGCTCAGAGCAGAATTTTGAGGTTTATAAACTCCAGGGAGAGAAAAAAGTTAATACACAATTGTGTTATTGTGATCGAACAGTTTTATTCCTAAAGATTTAATTCCCCAAATTTTGCCTTAGGAGAACATGAAATGTTGCCCAAGGTACAGTGGCAATTAAACTCCCTGGTGAGGGAGTATTACTCATGGTGATAATTGGGAAACACGACAGAGAATGGGACCTGCTCTCTCTGAAGAGATGAAGAGTCTTTTCAATTACTCCAGAACTTTATTTATTATTTTTGAAAGGTAAATGCATTGCTACTCTTCAGTGCCTCACATCAGAGTGGATTTTGAAAATATAGCCTCTTCTTTGAGCTTATTTTTAATTCCTACTGAACATAACTGGATGATGTAAAGAGAAGTTTACTTTTTAAATGTGTCGCCTCTTATTTCCTTCAAGCTGAAACCATATTAACAGGAACTTTCCTATTGGGATATTATTACCTTGTCTGGTTTCCTTTCGCAGCCTATCAAACTTAGTGAGTTTAAAGATTGTTCACAAAGAAAGAAAGCTGGTTGATTGCAAAAAGATTTTATTGCCTGAAAAACAAACTCTAAGAGACACTAATAGTAATGTTTGCGTTTCTAAACTTGAGATTGGAAGCGAAAATATTTTCAGATTTAGATACTGCAAAATGGGGATCATTGGACCAAAACACATTTCCATGTGCTAAGGTCAGCTCTTGGAGCCAGCTTTGAATTAAACAACGGGTTCTTCTGTCTCACCAGAAAGCAGCTTTTAAAAGGTCAGGGAACAGCTAGGTGCTTGTAGGGAGGAATCACCCAAAGTTCTCCTTTGTAGTTTGAAAAAAAAAAGGGTAAGAGAAGATTTTACTTGGTGTGTGTGATATTGGTAAACAGGCATGAAGAGGAAGGGACCGTGTGTGTTGCCCCTCAGCCCCCCAGAAATGGTAGGAAGCCTCCTGAGCCTCCATCCACTGTTAGGACAGGGTGTCCTGTGAACAGGGTAGGAAATCTGTTTTGGGAACCTGCCCCGCAGGGGTTTAGACAGCAGAGGGCGTAGGGGCCTTGCAGCAGGTGGGAGCTCTGGATGCAGTCTCTCCGGCTGCCAGGGGCAGTTTTGAATCGAAGACCCAGCAGCCCAGAGGCTCGGGAGAGTTCTTCTACATCCATCCTGCTCACCCCAGTTCTTCAGGGAATGCGCTGTGGGGTCTGGAGGCCGGGGCCAGAGAGGAGCAGAGGGGGCAAGGGTCCCAGATAAGAGTTTTATCAAGCCAAAGAATAGTAAAATGCTGTAAAATGCAAAATAGGGGACAGCACAGGCTGGATGGGGAGACTTCCATTAATTAAAACGTACTATAAATCTGTAAGAATCAAAGCACTAAACTTACTGTTAACAAGTGGCTAAATTCAGAAAATTCTGACAAGTACATCACAGCCGTATTTCTATGCCAGTCAAGATACAGAACGTGGCCTTTGCCCCAAAAAGCTCCTGCATTCTCCTTTCTCAGTCTCTCACCTCACCCACCCGGGCAGTCGCTAATCTGATTTCTATCATTAGAGATTAGTTCCGCCTTTTCTCACCCTCTTCTAAGCATAATCATATAGTATGTACAGGCTTCATCTGGCATCTTTCTCTCAGCTGAACAGTTTTGAGATTCATCACAACCTGTATTTATCGTGTCCTAGTCAGTCAGTCATTAAATATCCATAGTATTTTATACAGTGGACACACTGAAAAACTAGACGTGGTCCCTGCCTTCCTGGATTTACTATGCACTTTCTGACCTGGCTTTTTCATGGCCAGGAACCCGTCCCAAACCATCAGAGCAATGCATGAGAGCTTCGGGGGCAGAACTGCTTATGTCAGTGGGAAAAGCTTAGGGAATGGCCACCAGGGCCTAAATATTCCATGGGAGAGGGAAGGGCAAAATCCTGCATCCTTCTAGATAGAAGAGCATATATAACACAAAGAAGCATTGACAACAGGTTAAGAGCCAAAAGGTTACAGATCCGCGTGCCTGTGTGAGATGGTCCTTCCTTGAGAATTTCCATATATGCAACTGTAGCCAGATGCTCACTTGGGTGCTGGGATCAAAGGAGATTTATGTTCTTTTTGGTGCATTTCTTTACATTCCAACTTGTCTCTTCAGGGCGTGTGTTATTTTGTAACATTGCATTGAAAAGAATGAAATTCTTTCATTTGAAAAAAAAGGCTTGAAAGCATTTGCAAATGCATCCATCACCCTGCTGCAGGCCTGTCCTAAGAAGGGAGGAAGCACTAGCTGGACAGGCACAACCACCCTAGTGACCCCAAGGTGTCTGGGCATGGCCTGGAGGTACTGGGGGGAGCAAGACCCCCCCCATCCTCCATTGTGGGGCCTCCTTTGCTGTTGAGTCCAGCCCTGGCTATTTGAGCCTTTGGAGGAATTACATATAGCATGATTCCTCTGAGCAACCCTTACTGGTTAGTATTGGAGCTGATGGGTTGAACTGAGCAGTGGGGTAGGCAGAATGGTGGCCCTTCCAAAGGTATCCATTAGGATCCCCAGAACCTTACATGGCGAAGGGAACTTTGCCCTGTGATTAAGTGAAGGCTTTTGAGATAGGGAGATTGTCCAGGTGGGTCAGTGTGATCACAGGGGTCCTGACAAATGAAAGAGGAAGACAGAAGTGCCAGCACCTTGATGTTAGCCCAGTAAGGCCCATTTTGGACTTCAGGCATCCAGATCTGTAAGATAATAGATGTGTGGTGTTTTAAGTCACCAAGTCTGTGGCAATCTGCTCGAGTGGCCATGGCAACTCCTGCAAACAGCCAAGTTGCCCTGAGACAGAAGGACAAGGCAGAGGGCAGCGGGGTGAGGTGGTGTCCTGGGGCACTGCGGATGGGCCAGGCAGGCGGGAAGGGGCTCTTTGCCAGGGTGAGCTGAGCTGACACCACAGCTGGCTGGCGCTGAGGGAGCACATTGCCGGGCCACCCCTGCTGGCCACCGCAGTGCGAGCTGGCCCTGGTTTGCTGCCTCTGCCCCACATGGCCCGCAGCACAAGGGGGACCCAGGACATAGAGGTGGGTGAGGCTTCGGGAAGCCCAGGGGCCATGGCGATCCCAGCACACTTTTCCTTTGGGGACCTCAGTGTGGGTGTCTCAGTGCCCGCGTCACCTACTTCTGCCTCGTCCTTTGGGGGTTGGGGTGCTGGGGAGTGAGGCTGGAGGAGGCAGATCTTCAGAAAGGCACCCGCGGGAGACGATGGGCAATGAGACGGGCTGTGGTTTGGGGAGAGGAGGTGCAGCTCTTGAGGGCAGGCAGTCCAGGGGAAGATCACTTCTGCTTAACAAGGGATGATGTCAGACAAAATTAGCACCTTCTAAACTGCATTCTGTAAAATAGCAAAAGGCCAAACACAGCCAGAAATTGGTTCCCTGGCTCCCCCCAGGTCCCTGTGACTTTTTGCTGCCAGTTCGTTATCTGTAGGATCACTCACAGGCATATCCTGGGAGCTGGTCCTGAGGATCCAGCCAGGAGAGAGGGGAGAGCGACCCACCCGTGCCTCAGGGCACCCAGCCTGGAGGAGACAGCTAGTGAACAGGGAGTCCTGATGGGGCCGGGCGGCGAGTCCCGAGAGCACCAGTTAGAAGACAGTGAAAAACTCCCAAAACGATTCATTTGCTTTCTTAGCCCTGGTCTGAGGCCAATCACAGCCATCTCAAATGCTCACCCTTCCCTCCCCTGCCACGCTGCTGGGGACCTGATCTGGCCACACTGACCGGCAGCTTGCCGGTCCCTGCCCGAGCCTGTCCACCAGCTCCACCTCGTGCCTGCTGGGTTTCTCAGATTCCACGGCTGACACTGTGTTAGCTGAGCTCTGGGCCCCTCTCGCCCTGGACTGTAAAACTGACCTGAAATTGAAAAGGGGATTAAGCGCGCCTTTATTAGCTCAGCTGTGGGTGTGTGCACTTTAGGATGGACTGTTACAGGCTGCATGGTGTGGCCGAGAGGGGCTCATGTGAGTGCCCGGCATCCTAATGAAAGGCCAAGAGGAAGCTTCAGGAGGTTCCTTTTGGAAAAGACCGCATGCACCTGAGAAGCCCTGCCAGGCGGGCCAGCAGGCGGCCTGGGGTGGCGGTGCCCGGGACCACCTCGGTGGGCCCTCTGCTCCCCTTCCCTGTAGGTTTCTAGTCTGGTGGCGTGCCTTGCAGTTGCTGCTCACAAAGTAATTTCTGGTCTCCTACTGCTCAGTTATGATTTACCCATCAACAGATTCCCCCATTGACCTCTCTGGCACCTGTTCGCACCCCAGGGGAAGGTCGGTAAGTCTCTGGAAATTTGCTGAGGGGCCCCCAACTGGTCCTCCGTGGCCTAGCGCCTCCCCATCGAGGCGGCCGGAGCTCGGGCCCAGGGCCTGACCTTAGCCACCAAGGCTCTCCACACCATGCTTCTCCCTCTCAGATCCTACATGCCTCCAGGTACCTCCTCTCGAAGGCCCTTCCAGACCCCATCCCAAATCCAGGTTCAGCGCCCTACCTGGGAGTACCCGGTGTGCCCAGAGGGCCGTAACTAGTGTGGCCCAGAGCCTGGCACACAGTAGACATGCAACATATGTTTGTAACTGAATCTTTGGTAACTAAGAATTATTTTGCCATGTAAATAAACCCTCCCCCACACATCTGTTTGGCAAGGCTATATTTTAATGATGAAGGCTTCTTACATCAGGGCCCCCTCAGCTCTTCGCTTCAGAGAGCATTTGGGTTGTGAGTCATGCATAACTGTCCTCCATGACCCTGAAGGCTCCTCGGGACAGGCCCCACTGCTTCTTTGAAAGGCCTTGAAATTCTTCCCCCACTAAAAGATAAATGCCCCCCTTGCCGGGGTTGCCCAAGAGGCCTGGACACCCGCCCTCGCTGGGTGCCCCACAGTTCCCATGCTTCCTCCCACAGACCAGGATGCAGCCGGGGTGCCGTTCTCAGGGCCTCAGGAGCACGAAAGGGGCCTCAGGCAAGCACAGAAAAGGGAATGCTGAGTCTGAAATAAAGGATTGGAAACCCCTTCTTGGCCATTTAAACCTAAATAGCTGGAGGATTTATTGCTAACATTCTTCTCCCACTAAATTTGGAATTTTACTGCTGGTTCTAAGTTTCTATTAGAGCGTGGCATGCCTCCTGTCCCTGAAGAAAGACTCAGTGGCATTTGGTTTCATTCCATGCTAAGTAGGCCTCTTTATTTTCTCTCTTCAAAACCTGATAGGCCATCTGGGGGTGTGTGTTAACTGGGGTGCTCAGGTATCTAGAACACCGCTCCCCCAACTCTTCTGGATGAACGTCTAGGGCAGGCTGGCCACCTGTGACTGTGTCATCCGGATCCCCATCTTTTCACGTGCAAACTACTTACCAACAGCTGCTCGGGACCAATAAAGTCTGTACCACGCCAGAGACTGCTACTGACAGCAGGGCATCGTTCGTTCAATGAGCAGTAGGCAGAGCCTGCCGTCAGCATAGCAGGAGCCCGCAGGCACGTGGCAGGCATGAGGCCCACGCCAGCGTGGGCAGTGACATTTGCACAGCTGCGCCTGCACACGCATCGTGGCCATCACTTGGCTGCGCTGCTGTCATTCTGTTTACTGGCGGAAAAACTGTGCCCCTGGGGCTGCAGGTTCGAGATAGGGGATGTGAGATCTGCATGGGCCCAGCCATGGCCTTTGGACTACAAGACTGTCACAGAGCCACCGGCTAGAAGGCTGATGCCATCCCCACTTGGTGAAAGCAATATATATAGGTGGTCTCATTGATTCCCTCCCTGGTGCCCAGCCCCTGGCTGGCCCACTCACTGGGGCTCCATCTTGGGCCACAGGAGTGGTGCGTCCAGTCCCTGTGCACGAGTTTCTGGGGTCCTCACAGGGAAGGTGATGAGTCCACCCCCAGGGGTAACCGGCAGGGCCAGATGCTGGGTGACCACAGGGTGGCTGGAGACTGGAGGCAGAGAGACCTAAGCCTAGGTGACCGCAGCTCCCTGTGACATCGTCTGCATGTCAAAACTTCAATGCACACTGAGGCAGGAGGGCTGAGCCAGGAAAATCCCAGGGGTACCCTACGGTCTCCATCCTGCTCTAAAATCACCCACAGGAGCCCTGCTGTGAATAGCTGGTCATGTTCCCATTTCAGCCACAGGGATCTGGGTCTCCTTCATGCCGGGGCCAAGTGGGGCCGGTTTATGGGGGTGCTGTTCTAGAGGCCGCTCTCTTCCCACTGCTTCAGGGCTGCCACTCCATAAAGGATAGCACTACACACTGCCCGCACTGTCCCCCAGTATCGTTTCTCTCAGTCCTTAGGACAGTCCTGCATAGTAGGAGTCACGTTGCAGACAGACACGCCAAGCTTAGCTCTGAGAGGATGAGTGGCCTACCTGAGGTCACACAGCACGAGTGAGCCCAGGCCTGACCCGACCTCCTGAGCCTGCCCACGGCGCCGAACAGCCACGCTGCCTGCTTGCAAAGGTCCACTCCTTGGCCTTCTGCCCCTGCTGGCCGGTCGCTCTGGCCCTGGCTCATCCCCAGCAGTGGGAGAGCCAAGCGGGTTGGTGCCCCCACACAGCCCAGCAGGCCTGAGCTCCCGCTGCCACTCAGAACACCTGAGCTCTAGGAAGCACAGTGTAAAACCTGAGGCCCAATCCTCTGCTTCCCTCATAACTGTCACCCGTGGTGTGTGCATGTGCATGACACCCTCTCCAAGAGCAAAAAAAGATACAGTCCCCACTGCAGGTCCTTTATGGTATCCGAGTTGGGATGGGGATGGCCGTGTTACATTTCAGAGGGCTGAACTGTGCTGGCTGCACCCTCAGCTTCTCTGGTGCCGGGGGTTGTGTCCTTCAGGACAGTGGGTTCTGCACTGTTTGAAGCTCCTCAGATTGCTGGGGCTGCAGGGAGGGGAAGGACACGCACATGCACACACACACAAGCCCCTGTGCACAGGCTTCCAAGAGGTGGGGCCCCCTTGCACACAGTTTTCTAGCAATTAGAAGAACCTGGGGTTTTCCCCCCTTAGGACTACCCATGGCGCCTCCCTGGGTTTGTGAATCTCACACAGAGACAGGGGTCTCCACCCCAGCCTTCCCTCTGCAAAGAGGAGTGAAGTTGGCACAAAATGTGTTTCATTTTTTGGCCTGTGGACTTGAGAGAATTATTCTGAGATTCCACTGAACAGGATCACAAATCCCACAAGCCCTCGCATGCTGACTCTTAATGGGCAGTTATTGAAAAGGTGATGATGACTTAGATGTTTTAATTAGCCTGCCTGCAAGAGTACCTCAGTTCTGTTTATTTAATGAGTTGATTTCTGAGCCCGTGTGTCATTGTTCGCAGTGGTAACAAGAGCTGAACTGTTCGGACAGTTTCTCTGGGGCAGGCTCTGTGCTAAGGATTTCCATGTACCATCCCACTTCATCCTCATAACTGCCCAGTGAGATAAGCGCCATGACTACCCCATTTGTCAGAGGAGGACCCTGAGGCACAGAAGAGTACCTAGCCCACAATCCCTCCACAAGGAAGTCGAGGCGGCCCACGTGGGTGAGCTGTGATCTGTGGAATTTGGGAGTCATGAAGCCAGGTGGGGGATACACAGCTGAGAGTGTCACACTCCTGCCCACAGGCTCTCCCCACAGCGCTTCCTGTCCCCCAACTCCCACCCTGGCCTAGACTCAGAGCCTCTCAGCCCCTCTCCCACAGCAGAGGTCACCTCTTTTCCAGGAACCCCACCAACTTTTATGGGGTTTTAACCATCTCCTTCAAGGAAAGGGGTCATAAGGCCACTTCCAGAAGAGGAACAGCAGCGATGGAGTTGACCATTATCTCCCAATGCCTCTCCCCTCTTCTCCCAGCCAAGTAACCAGCTCTCCTATTGGGAGGGAAAGCAAGCTCTTAACTTTCCATGCATCCTCCCCAACTGAGCTGCTTAGGCTCTAAATTTCATGGACTCCATCACTCTATTCCTTGCTCCTAAAAGCCAAGATTTAAGAGCTTTAGAAATCAATTATTTTTCAGAAGCCTGTCTTCTGCAAATTGAAAGACTTAGTTTACAGAAAATTGTCTCTGCTATGAGTTTCAAGAGCCAAGACTTTGACGCCTTTGTGTTCTGTGTGCCATACTCTCCCTTGAGGCCATAACACAGCCTCGTGTCTCGTTTTAATGGTTTTTGTATGAATGGATAGGGAGGAAGCAGTTTATATGAAAAATACCTATATGTAACAATGAATTTTTATGATATATAGCAAGGTATTTTTCAAATTTATATATTTCAATTGATTTCCATGCTAGGTGTAGCTATTGTAAAAATCCTGGTCCTGTGTTTAAAAATGATTTGCTGAAATTTAGGAGAAAAAATGATTTGCTGAAAATGAAAACCATGGACTATCGTTTTGAAATAGTCTCCTGCTCACCTGGCCGTGGCTTTGGATAAGACTGAGCCTTCATTTCCTTGTCTGTGGAGTGAGGAGTTGGACTTGCTGGCCTGGCATGCTGGCTGTGACGATCCATGGTTCTGGGATTCCAGCAGGACATTTGGGCCCTTTCAAAGTGGACAGGTGTGAGGAAGGGTCTCTCTCCCCTGAAATTTGAGGCAAATCAGGAAATCCAGGCTCAGTCTGAACCTTCCCCACTGCATGAACAAGATTAGGCCCAAGACAAATGGTTTTGCCTGGAATGAGAAACTGGCCTTCTCAGGGATATAGAATCAGGGTTGTTTGGGGCCTGATTTGTGAACTGGAATGACGGCTTCCAGGAAGCTATTTGTAGAATTCATTGCTGTCCCTGGCTGCAGCTAACACATTCCATCTTCTCAGAATAGGTGATTTCACATTCCACCCATTCATAAATAGAGTGGACAGTGGAGCGTGGGAAGGGCAGGGTGAAGGGGTGGGCAGGATGATGGGGGAACATGGGGAGAGGGCTGCTGGGCCGCAGAACGACAGGCGCCACTCTGCCGACTGGGAATTTGTTACTAGACTGTCCCATTAGCCGCTCACTGCCCAGCCCCAGCGTCTCCTCTTGCCTGCTTTCTACTGGGGAGATCCTCAGAGGGATTTCCTCAGCTCCAGGTTGAGGGGGAGCATTTTCCCCATTTGCAGAGTTTTTAAGGCAAAGGGAACTTTGCGGCTGAACCCTGCTCTGCACCTCTGCTCACCTCTGCCCGTCTCTGTGAATTCTCTGTTCTGCTCCTGTTTGGGGAGAGGCCTTCGAAGAGGCCCACATCCTGTGAGCAGGAAGTGTTGGGAAGAGGCCTGGAGCCCTCACGCAACTAGAGCTGGGGCCCCTCGGCCCCCGGGGAGTGGTGCAGAAGATTTGGGACCCACAGAGAGGAACTAGAAAGCTTGACCAAGCTCATCTCAAGCCCCAGAACATTTTGAGGGTGTTGGAACCACTCAGATCTTTTCTGGAACAAGATTTTCTCTATCAAGCAACCATTACAATTCTGATGGTGCTTCCAGCAACTTTCTGGATCAAAGTGTAATTTAAACTTAAAAATTGAATCAGTAAAGAAAATCAATTTCCTAAGGGCTACTCTTTTATGCCCTTGGAAGAATTTGACTAATATATCCACTTCTGAGCCTCGGTTTGCTTATCTGTAAGATGGGGTTAATGCTCCATGCCCTACTTACCTCCCAAGGCTGTCATGATTCTCAGTCAGTCAATACATGCACTGATTTTAGGTTGTTCACAGCTGCAGGAGGAGAAAGGGTACTTACATCATGATCATAGGGGTTATTTTGGCAGCTCCAAGTCGTGGTAAAGTCCACTAGGCCCTCTTTTGTTTTCTGCATTAACTCCTCAGCCCTCAAGGTGCCGTTTGTTGCTGAGCAGGAAGTTTCTGGAACGTGGCCTATAGCAGAGATGGGGTATCTAGGGTTTATCCCTGGATGGGGTGGGGCTGACTGTTCTGGATATGTTTTGGCCTCTTACTGGCTGGTTTTCTCCAGGAGCTCTGGGGCCTTTGGCCGAAGGGCAGAATCAGGCCTGGTGCTCTAGGCTGGCTGGGCAGCCCACCTGTGACCAGCCTCTGAGCCAGAACGGCTGCAGGTGGCATTGCCGCTGCCAGTGTGATGAGCAAACACGCTGCGTCTGCCATGCCTTGCGGATTTTTGCCCTCTCATGTTGGGAGAATCAGAAGGCCCTGTGGGGTCGATAAGGCTGAAGCCAGAGTGCTGTTTACGCATGGTTCATGGGAGGGGTCTCAGTCCTTTCTAGTGAGGTCTTCCTTGGGGGCTCTTTACCAACCAGAACATTGGGCTGCCCAGCACACCTCCCTCCCTGGCCATGTCACTATGGGCTTACAGAGGGCCACACATCCCAACCGGAGGCTGTTTCTGAGCAATGTCAGACCTGGAGATCACACCGCATATAATTCTCTATGCTATGAATTCATGAAATGCACAGCATGAGGGGATAAGGTGAGGGGCAGTTTGTAGTGACTGTGGATTCCTCAACGTTTTAATGGTTGGTCTCTGTGGCCTGAAACAAGTGTGGGGCAGTGCTAGAGAGAGTGAGGCTCTGGGGCCACCAGGAACTGGGTTCTTCTGGCTCTGCCCCTTCCCACATGTGTGAACCTGGCAGGTGTCTTATACTCTTTGAGTCTGCTTTCTCATCTCTGATGTTTGGAAAATATGGATGTTTGGGGAATTAAGTAAGTTAAATCAAAATAAAGCAGATATAAATACTGGTTCAGGGCAGACCCTTAATAAACAGTAGGAGTTTGTTTAGTTTTGTTTTTATTAATAATTGTCTTGTTCGAGGTCCTCTTAAGGACTAAGAACAAGAAACTGCATAATGCTGATCTGACTTCAAGACACTGAAAGTCGAAGAGGGTCGTGCGGGGTAGCCTGCCTGCGTGCCCACTCCCTACCTGTGCGTCCAGGAGTGGCCCGGGTGGTGCTCCCTTCCCGGGTGCAGGGAAAGAGACCCACGCACGCACAGGAGAAGCTGCTGCCGGCTGACTCTGCTCATCAGCCTCATCACATGCAGATGGAAAGGACAACCAGGGACCGTGGGACATTTGGAGAAAACCAAGAGCATAAAAGAGAAGAACCGGGGCTCTCGTCCCCTCCTGGCGTGAGCCAGGAGCTCTGTCCTTTCACTTTATCTCTAAATAAAAGCCTCTATCTTGCTCTCCTAAAAAAAAAATAAGTAAATAATAAAAGAGAAAAACAAAGTTAAAGAAATGAAAAGAACAGCTAACCCTGGAGGGTATGAGACAACGAAAAAAATTTTAACCTCACAGAATCCTTAAAGAGAAGATAACATCTCCATAAAATAAGAAAGGGCTGCTATGAAAAAGAAGAACAGAGCAAGAAATATTTCTCGGAAATTAAAAATACAATTGCTAAAGCTTAAAATTCAATAGGAGTCAAAGAAAAAATGGAAGTATCCCATAATATAGATTTAAAAAGAGACGGACATGGTGAGAGAAAAGCTGGGAGACATAGATGATCAATCTAGGAACACCAAATCCATCTCCTCAGGGAGCAAAGAAATTTGAGGGGAGAAGATTGTCAGAGGGACAGTAGAAGAAAACTCCCCAGAGGTGGACTCAGATATACAGACGTGCAGATGGGAAGACCTGCTGCTACATAAGCAAGGAAGTGAAAGAAGGTCCATAGCTTTCAGATCCTCTCATATTTCAGAATGTCAAGGAGAAAGAAATGATTTGAAGAGTTTCCAGAGAGGAAAGTCATGTCATCAACAGAGAACCAGGTGTCACTGTTGTCTGACAGGCACTGTCAGCCCTGGACGCCATGCAGCACTTGCCTTCGAATTTCTGAGGGAGGAGAATTTTGTACACAGACTCCTATACCAAATAAAGATATTTTCAGACTTGCAAGGACATAAAAAAATTACCTTCTTTTTGACTAAAAAAAAAAAAGGAGGGGGGTATAATCCAGTAAGACAGAGAAGGAATCTAAAAAGAAGAGGTGGTCTGAGAAATAGCAGAGCTGATGCAGGTGTGTGATGAAGGGCGGCCCCAGCATGGCAGGTGGGACAGCTGTGTGAGAACCCTGGGAAACAGTCCATTCCGTCAGATGCTCTGACAGCAAAGTCCTCAAGAAAGAAGTGGATTCGTTTTACAAAAATAAGATAAAGAAGCTCTAAGACCTTAGTGATCTGATAAAAGACAGATCTCTTTTAATACATTTTTTAAGGCAGCAAAAAAATTCTGGGGAACACAAACTGCTAAGCAAGAAAGGCAGGAGCAAATATTAAGCTGACTAAATATGTCAGATGTCGAGCAATTCAAGGAAGGTGAAGAGAACTATTTTACCATAAAGCCTGAAACCGTGTCCTTCACACGGCACAGGTGAGTCACCTGGGCTGCCACGTGCTTCCCCAAGGTGTGGCTCACTGTCTTTCTGCGGAGGATGCTGGTTATATCCTCAGATCTGTATTCATTTTCACTTTTAGAGCCAATAAATAGAGACTTACACTTACTGCCTACAGTCACAGAATGTAACAAGGTAAAAATTAATGTTACAAATCATGTAAGTCAGAAGTAACAGAGAAGTTTCCAGAATTAGATTTCTTCCACCGTGAAAGGACAAAAAAGACTGCCTAAGAGATCTTAAGAAATGATTTAAAGTTTTGAGTTTTGTTTTTATGGTATGCATATATTGCTTTCAAAACTTTTAAAAACATGGCGCTGCATTAAACATCTGAAGAAATTCTACCCAGCTAATTTTCACAGGCTTCCCATGCTTGTAAGAATTCACTGTATTTTCTGTTCTATGCCTTTTACTGAATTTTTATTTACTTGCTGTTCTCCAAAGATTGCAATTTTGAATTGCTCAGTATATTTTCCCAGCCAAAAATGTCAATATATTTATGTAATGAAATTGCCAATATGCATGTATGTATCTGGAATCAGCATAGAGATGATTAAGGCTGTTCAGTGTTGATCCATAATCGTATTTGATTTGGGTTTTTTCTTTGCTTCCCTCAACCATCCTGTACTTTGATACTTATTGCCACCCTCTGAGATTCTGGCCTTGACTAAATAGAAGTTGCTGAAGGAAATTCACAATCTAGCGATTGAATTCAAGTGGCATGGCTCTCAGAACGACAATACAGAATTAGGTCTCGCAGTGTAAATAGAAACCCAGTAAACGGTAACTGCACCCCTAATAAAAATGTCTCTTACTGCCTTGCACACAGCCAACAAACGTCACCAAACTGCAGTCCCGTTATAGAAACTCTGTGTTCTCCAGATGGGGTCAGAGGCATCCTTCAAATGTGCTAAGCAGTTTGACCAAAAAGTGTATTTTTGACACATGGTGGCTTTAGAAAAGCTAAGATTCTCCAACCCCGGGGGTTCAGTAGGATGACAGAGTGTTTTGAAAGTCCCTGTGCCTCACATTCTGTGTGAAGCTCCAGGGGCTGGCTGCTCATGTGTTCCTGGGACAGAGAGATGGCTCTGGGCCAACCTCTCAGGGAGCCCAGGGGCTGACCGGCCTCGGGTGGTCTCCACATGTCTGCTGAGTGTCCGGCCCTCTGTTGGCACAGCTAGGGTCCCAGAGAAGACATTTCACTTCAGAGCCAGCCTCAACCCGCTCGCTCTCTGTCCTCCTCACAGAGGACTCAGAGGACGGGTCCAAAACTTTCTCTTTTTCCAGAGTTGCTAAGTAAATCTATGCCCTTCTTTACTTCTTGCTAATTGAAATAAAATGGATTTTTCCAGGACGGGTGGCCTGAGCCCTGGTTATAATGCATAATAATAACCCACATGACAGGAGCATCCTTCATCTTGATGGGCTGGCAGGGGTGCTCCCTGGCCTGAAGGACGGGCACAGGCACAGGGCTTTTCCAGGGCTGGTGGGAAGCGGCTCCCTTGCACTGTGAGTATCTGTGAGCAGTGTGGAACAGGAGTCTTCTGGGAGATGGTTACAAAGGCAAAACTCTGGATGCCACCTGTGCTGCGACTGCCATAATGCGAAAACATACGGCAGGAAGGCAAATGACAAACAGGAATACACAGAAATGGAAGCAGTCTTGTCAGAGACTCAACAGCTACTTGCGATTCTTTTTTTTTCTTTTTCTTTTTCCTGAATTTTCTCATCATCCTCATGAAAGGGGACCTTTTAGGGCTGTAGTTTGGTTCTTTGAATTTAATGGAAGTTTGCCGAGTGCCTTGGGCTCTTGGTCATTTCACAACTAAATGAGCCGTAGGTATATACAGCAGAGGGGGGAGACGCAGCCGCACTCCCTGGGTTTGAATGCTTCTCTCTCCTGGTCTTCTCAGCCAGGGAGGACAGCCCGATGACCATCACTCCCAGTCTCAGCGAAAAGAACGCTTTCACTCTTTTGTGTCAGAGAATGAGCCCTTCCAGGGACACTTTCTGTTACTACAGGGCTGCAGGCAGACACACACTGCCACCCAGGATCTGCTCGGGCAGAGCGTCCAGGCAGTAGCAGGCCTGGAGAGCCTGGGGCCCTGTCAGCTGCCCCAGTCCCAGCCCCTGCACAGCCCTGTCTAATATCCCATCTATTCTCCCTGCTCCTGGTGTGGAGAACAGCCCCACCACCTTTCAGTCCCTGACAGCCTGGGGTGCACACGCGTTATCCTGCATCAGTGCCATCTTCTCACTCTGTGGGCACTGTTGCGGGAGCACAGAGGCCACTGGTGAGTGGTGTCTTATTCCAGCTGGGTTTCCACACAGACCTCCCTAGCCATTCGAGCGGCTCTTCGTCAGGCGTTTCTGCGCTCCAGGACGCACGGAGATACATATGTCCCTGCCAGAGTTGACAGGCAAAAGCTGACTCCCAAGATTTTTCCCTTCCTGGAGTGTTTGGAGTGAGAATGTAGTGAATGAGCCAGCCGGCAGCGTGCCTCCTGACTGAGGTATTGTAAGGAGGAGACGGATGGCGCTGCCCGCTCAGGGAGAGTTGGCGCAAGTTTCCACACTTGTCCTGCGGCGTGCCTTGCCTGGGCGAGGACGTGGTTTTGCTTTCCCTGGTTCCATGCTGCCTTTGCTCTCGCCCCTTTTCTGCTCGCTTTAAGCCTCCGCCTGCCGCTCCTCACATTCTTCCTCGTGCCTCTCTCTCTGGCCTCCTGAGGGTCTGGCCCCTTTTTCCCTCCTGGTTCTAAGCCTGCCACTCCCTGAGCTTTGAGTGTGGCTTCCTCAGACCCTCCGGACGTGCCTTCCCCTTGGGCGCTCCTGGCCAGCTCTCCTCCCTGCCCACTTGCTGTCAGGTCCCAGCTCCCTGTCAATTCCCAGAACCTTGTGGTCCCCCCTGTGTGAGCCTAAGTGAGCTGCCAGAGCCAGAGATGAGGTAGCTCAAGTCCCAGGGAGCCACAGGTGCTTGAGAGACAGTGCTGGACCAGGTGGTAGGTACTCTCATGCACCTGCTGCAGGTACCCACACTCTTGTGGGTCCCGGGGATAGGGGGTAGGTGGCAATGCCCTGGACGCCTCTGATATGTCAATAAGATAGGTACTCTTACTGTTTTCACTTCATGGATGGGGCTCAGAGAGGTTAAGTGACTTAGCCGAGGTCACACAGCTTGTAGGTGGTATATCCAGTGTTCATACCTAGGGTTTCCTAGAGGAAGAATGCTGCACAGTGGGCCTGGAAGGACAGGTGGAATATGGACAAGTGGAAAGCAGGGCATGGGGCTGATGGTGCAGTAAAGTGACAGGATCTGGAATTCGTGCAGAGGTGTTGGGAGCTGGGACTGCTCCACTTGCACACCAGAGCTAGGGAGAAAGGAAGGAGGTTTCCTCCCTGAGAGGTCTCCACTCACACACACTCACACACTCACACAGGGGCCTGGCAGGGAGACCTGGGGCCACATGGGAGTGAGTTACTGGACGAGGGGAATGAGAGCCGGGGCGGAGCCTCGCCAAGACCCGGGAGGCCCCAGCTCGTGGCCAAGGACCAGCTCATTGGCCTGGGCTTAGACCTTGGGTATTTAAAGCAAATGTGATTACCTTCCTGTACACGTTTCTTAGTTTCTCCTCCACTAGTTTAGGAGAGAGATAATGGCAGAAGAAACCACCTAAGGAGAACCGTCATCAGAGCCCTGGACATCTCTCCCGGCTATGTGACAGGGACATAAATGAGCTGGTATTTCCCTGGACAGTAACTTCAGGTCACATATCTGGACCCAAGCAGTGGTTCTGCAGCCTGGCTATGCTTCCTGTACCTAGTGGAAGATTCCTGGGCCCCAGCCTCAGAGGAGTGACAAGCCTGAGACCCAAGGGACCTTTGATTCCAGCTGGCTCAGGGATAAACCAGACATTTTTGTTGACTTATCTAAGCGAATTATTTGATTCCTTCTTTATATCTGGTGCAAACCCACATCATCATTTTATTAATATATTGCCATTACTGCATAATGATTTCCAGTTTAGTGTGGTCTGTGATATGGGACCACACTAAATCAAATATCTGCACGATGGGCCTTTAAGCTCTCGGGGACCAGAAGCTTTTCCCATCAATTAAGCTTCAAAGAAATGAGTTTTAGACTCATCTGCCACTGTATTTTTATGCTTCTTTTATGGCTCCCCTGCCTTCTCCTGGTGTCTTTAGAGATACCGGGAAATGTGGTGTGGGGCTGAGGTATTTATTAGCAGTGTGCAGAGAACAGGTTTATAATACTCATTACAAAATATTACAGTGCCTACTTTGAAGTAGGACAATTTATATTTCCATTGCTGTCATTTCATGGGTGCCACCCTCAGTGCCATTGGGGGAGGGACATTTATCCTAGGCCCGGGGGACTCCCTGGGATCAAGATGCTGGAGGTGTTTCCTAAGGAAAGAGATTGGCCTCCCAGGACCTTCCATGGACGAGCATTTACCCTGCACCCCAGAGGTCTTAGGAATCCGATCCATTAAAATGCAAAGAGGATTTCCCTGCCATCCTGGGCTCTTGACTCCCACAACAACCCCCAGGGACAGAGACTGTCAGCCCCATTGTACAGACGAGGAGTTGACAGGCCACGCTCGGGCCCTTGTGTCAGCATCTCTCTTCTCCTAGCCCCTACCCCGTGCAAAGGAATTGGGTTTCACTAGAGGAAGGGTCCAGGTGGAGGCAGAAGGAAGGCCTGTGAGCATGGAGTATCCACAGTCAGTGGACCCAGTGGCTGTTCTATAGCATCCTGGACTTGGGGTCAGAGGGAAGTTAGAGGCCATGTACCTCTCAGGAGAAGCAGCTGTGGACCAAGGTCATTTGCCATCCATTTGGTCCTTCCTTCGTTTATTTGGCACATGCTTGCTGCATGTTAATCACATATCAGGACCCCACTGGCTCTCAGGCCATGACAGGAGGGGCATGTGGACCAGCACAGGAAGCAGAGACAACAAATGCTGGAAGGGGGTGTGCACGGCACACTGAGGACACCTAAGAGTGTGAAAGCCAGGAGCAGCGGGGAAGTGATACAAAGGGGAAACGATGTGCCGGCTAAGACCTAAAGATGACGAAGAAAGTGCCAAGAAGGGGCAGAGTAGGGCTGTGGTGGCATGGCCCAGAGGTAATGCGGGGCCAGCCTGAGATGCTGACCGTGCCTCAGGGTCCCCGGAGCAGGTGTGGGAGTGGGGACAGGTGAGGCTGGAGAGGGGCCCAGCCAGTCGAGGAGGGAGCTGTACGCCAAGGGGCACAGCAGTTGGGAGCCCCCAGAGATTCCTGCAGCCCCACGATGCAGGGAGTAATGATTAGCTGGCGCCAGATTAGAGCCCCGGGATGAACCGGGTGGAAGGTCATCCAAGTGGTGTTAGTGTTTTCCTGGAACCAGAGTCAAGGCAGTAGGAGGGGGAAAGCCGGCACAGTCAAGAAACACTTAGGAGGCAAACATGGCCTGAGCCAGGGCTGACTGGCTGGGGATGGGTAGGCCATCAAGGGCCCTGTCTGGTGTGTGGTTCAGGCAGCTGGGGGCTCTGCTGAAGGGGCCGCTTGCTGGGCCCTTTTGCTGGGATGTAAAAGAAGGACCAGTCTCAATGGCAACGTCAGTTTGGGCCACGTAGCTTTAGGAGGCCTGCGGGGCCATGGGGGGAGATGTCAGGCCAGGGGTGGGGTATGAGCCCCTGCCAGTCTTCCCCTGCTCCAGCCCTTGATGAAGGGGACTGAGAGTCCACTGGGGAGCCGCTGGAAGGCTCCATCCAGCTTACATCACCCTGTATCCCAAAAGAACCAGAGCTCCTGGGAACCCAGAAAAGCAGGGTGGCAAGAGGAAGAGCCAGATACCCTCAAGGCTGATCTGATGTGAAGGTGCCTGCAGACCCCAGGGCGGGAAGATGGAGCATGGCAGAGAGGCCAGTTCTAGGGGTCACACTCATGTCCTACCCACAGGACCTGCTCCAGAGAGGGCTGCTGGCATGAGCAGGTCGGCAAACCCTACCTGGGCCTCCAAGGGCAGGGTTGATGGGGCATGCCCCTGGGAGCCATTCATGGGCGGGCCAGAGAGTGGCACAAGATGCCCCATCCCTGGCAGTTAGCAGCCTTCAGAGTGAGCACCGGCGGGCTAGAGCAGCAGAGGCAGAAAGGGGGAACAAGGCCCCTCTGGAAATACAGCTTTCCGGGCACTCTTTACACTGTCCCCAAGGCAGGCCAGGGTGCCAGAGGTCATGGGCTCCATCCAGCCTAGGCCCTTCTCCTGAGCTCAACTGCCAATGTTTTCCCATGGGTGACCCAGGACACAGACACACCCAGGGACTCAGTCCACACTCGTATACAACCTGGGATACTGGGATACACAAACACCCTCCACACACACACCAAGCACCCAAACACCCTCATTCATCTAGGGCAACACAGGTATAAGTGACTTGCAGGCAAGAGCCATGACTTTTCAATACTTAATCTCCATTTCTTCAAACAGCATCCCCCAAAATGCTCAGTGCATGTCTCTTAAAAGCCAAATCAACTCCACTTAGCTAGCTGACCTTGAAAGGAGCACTTTCCCAGTTTGCTTTCTGACGCATGGGACGCCGATCCTTTGCTATCTGGCGCGTATTTAATGCTCTGAGAGGTGTGCAGTACTGACTCTAACGTGCAGCCTGAAACTTGGAGACATGACCAGGAGCAGCATCTCCTAAGACACGGATGGCATTTCAAGTGTGATTATCACTGGTGTTCTTATGCCGCAGCCTCACTTTCAAGCCATCAGACTCCCTCATTTTATATTTGCTTTTAGTCCCACACTGTTTCCTGTGATCCATTAGCTCTACTAAGTCATTTAAAAGCTATAATCATGGCCATTTGCTCAGGTGGATGCGATCCTGCTAAGTGGACCGACCCACTTCTTGAATGTGCCATGGTCTCCGATTCAGCTCTAATGCCCCAATTCAACAAGCGGAGCTAGCCAGTTTTATCTCATCTTTTACCCTTTAAAACTCACATAAGCATGTGCACAGATTGATTGCAGGGGATTCTTTATGGCCCGCTTCTTAACTGAAAAATGTACCTTTGGCTTTGTCCTTCAGGTCACAGGGACAGAAGCCCCACTAGAATGCAAGCATGGTTTCCCTCAATGGTTTGCTTGCTAAGGCTGTGCAGCTGGTTGAAAGTAGGGTCGGGCGTGCCCATCCCAGCTCCATCACACTGCAGTAAGGACAGATTGAGGGCTCTGGGCCTTACTGGGGAGGGCAACTCCCTGCCTTGAGCCCGTGGGCCTGCAGCCCCAGCCACACTGCCCACCTCTCCGTGTCCTGGGGCCTGGCCCTCCAGGAAGCAGGGCCAGTGCCTCACCCCTCCTCCCCAAGGTCTGGGCCAGGGCTTGGCACACCCATACCCCAGGTGCAAAGGGGTGTCCACATACGTTTGCTGAGTAAATGGGGACAGGACCTAAGGACTGCTCGGGACTGGCTTTGCTCACTCCCCAGTGGAGAGCCAGCTTTGCTGAGGAGGATGCGAGTGTGTCTGGGGGGCCTCCAGATGAGGGGGGCTGCCTCCCGCTGGCTGGGGTTCACAGCTCTTTGCCCCAGGCCTCTTTGGCCTATGTTCAACCTGAGATCTAGAGTAATGGTCAGGCCTGGCAGTAATTCATGTGCTCGTGAATTCTCAGAGCAGGGGTGAGCTATGGGGTTGCCCATCTCTGCCAAGCCAGACATTCAGAATGGTTACAAATGATCCCCCACTGTGGAATATACTGCCCTCTGCTCCGTCATTGTAAGTTATCCAAAAGTCAGGTTGCTTAGGTATAATTAGCTGGTCCCTAGTCACCAAGCATCCCTTGTGGGCATGGTGAATGCAGTCACTGCAGAGAGGGTACACCCTCTCCCTGTCCCTGAGGCCCCGTCTCTTTGGCAGGCATGTGCCACACACTGGAAAGGAAATTGGTGCCACAGGGCAGTTACTATTGAAAGTCCGGTGCAGGGTCTGGACCCTGATTGCCACAGAAAGGGGTGGAGGAGCTGGCCGGGGACAGCTTTCTAGGAGAGGAGACTTGATCTGCGCCCAGAAGGGCAGGCCAGGACTGTGCCAGGGAGGGTGTTTCCGATGGAAGAGACTGGCTCTGCGAGGCCTGGTGAGTCAGGCGCCATCGGACTGGGAGGCGAGGCTGCGGAGGGGTCCGTCTTGATCCCTTCTCAGCAGGTGACCCTTGATGCCCACTCCTGGGCCGCACAGCCAGGGCCGTGGAGGTCAGGCCCTAGCAAGGCCCGAGCCCTCCGTTCAGTCCTCACAACCTGAGGGCCCAGGAAGGGAAGGAGGGGGGCAGAGAGACTCCTCGGGCCTCCCCACCAGCCTCGGCCCAGGGGTCTCCCCGGAGGCTCCCCGTGGTGCCAGGGCCTGTGGCCAACCCTCCCTGAGAACAGACTGGACTGGGCAGCCACCTCCACACCAATACCTCTGAGCCAAGAGCCACCCGCTGCCAGCCAGGCCGATGGCGTGAGGCAGTGTGTGACATGAAGGTGTCTGGGAGCCTTGTTCCGGCCTGTGAGGGGGTCGTCTCAGCTCCTGGCCTGCGTGTAGGGGACTCACCTCTCAGGATCTGAGTGTGGGGACGAGACCAGGGCGCCCTAGGGCAGTGGGGGCCCCTGACCCTCAGCCTCTTCCATTCCTGCTCCTAAGGTTCCGCAGCCCCACTCTACCCCTGACCTCCCCAGAGAGCCAGGTCTGAGTCATCTCACGAGCAGCACCTTCAGGGAAGGTGCACGACTCCACGGCGGGCGGAAGGGCTGCCCGGCTCAGGAAGTTTGTTGCCAGAGCCATGCCCGCAAGGCGGAGCCTGAGGGACCGGACAAGCTGGTGCTGCTTCACATGGCCACCCTCTCCCGTGAAGCCCCCGCTCCCTCCTTCACAGACCCGGCCTGTGCCCGGCCAAGGACAGACACCCTGCCAGAGCAGCTGACACCTTTCAGGTGCCGGGAACAGGTTACCTGTTTTGAATAAGCATATTGCTGAAGCATTCCACATACAGAAAATGAATAAATTGTTAAGTGTAGCTAGAGCTCGATGAATTTTCAGAGAAAACATCGTATGAGCAGCGCCCAGACCCACCCATGAAGGCCCCATTCAAATCCCCCCCCCAAGTATAACCACTATTGTTTGCCTTTTGAAAGAGGAAAGGATGTGACAAATGAGAGAGGTGGCTAAAGCCAGAACTGTCACTTAGAGGAGGCTCCAGGAAGAGGGGGTGCTCCAGGGAGGAGAGCAGAGATCAGTGGGTTAAGAAAAGCTCCAGGAGAGTGGAGAAGAAAATGATCCCATCAGTGTGGCAGGCGTGGGCCAACTGTGACACGAACACTGCTCTTAGAACACGAGGCAACTCCCCGAGCATTTAATATACTAGCTGCAGTTTCACTTCAGGACTTGGACCATTTCTAGACTCTATACCCAAAGGGGGAGAGACTTGAATGGAAGCAGTAAAAATTACTAGTGGAGTAGAAAGTAGAGATCTCCTGTTGGCTGTCAGCCTCTTCCTGTCCCTGTGATGCCCTGGGACCCAGGTGGGGCCTGGGTCTTCCAGTGCCCCAGAGGTTAGCATGGGGCATTCAAGGCCCCTCTGTGCTCAGGCCAGCGTCCAGTCCACCCCACCCTTCCTGAGAGCAGCTGGGCTCTAGTGGGTGTGTCGGAGGGCCATGAAGAGCATCCCGTCAGAGGGCTCCTTCTAGATACTTGTTCCATCACTCTCAGACACCACCCTTCACCTGACCCAGGCTAGCCTCTGGTTCACATGGAAATGCCCTCACTGAGTGTGGCTCTGGTCCCCTTGCAGGGACCCTAGCCCTGGAAATTGGCTACAACTGATAGACCTGAAAATCCCCATGTTTGTGGATGACCTATTTTTCCAGGCATGGGAATGAGAGGATCAGCCCCCCTGGACCTCTGAGCCAAGGCTGTTGGCAGGAGAAGTCAGGGCTGACCCTTGGGTTAGAGGTAAGATTTGCCCAGGAAGAGGCCGTCTCATCTGGGGAGGGTTTCAATGTCTTTCTCATGCTATAGAGCACCCTGTCCTCTCTCCATCAGTCTCCATGATTCTTCCCCCAACTTTATTATGTCTCATGGGGCTTCTTTGCAAGAGTGGAAGTCTGGAATTAGAAGAAGGGAGATAGAGCTAGACCAGGAAGGCCCCAAGAGTGTGAGCACATAGTGCCAGAGAGGCAGTAGCTCAGCTCCAGGGCCAGTGCCCCAGACCCCCAGACAGGCCTCTCGCTGTTCCTTGGTCTCAGTTTCCATATCAGCAAAATTAGGAGTCTGGACTACATGCTACCAAAGCCTTTGTTCCCTGCTCTCAGGGTCTGTGGCCTATGATGTGCTGGGCAGGCTGTGTAGGCATCTTCAAAAGGCAGGTGGGATGAGGGGATGAGGCTGGGCTGAGCTGCAGGCACAAAGCCAGTGTCACTGGGCTATCCACCCAAATCTGCAGTTGTGTGTGTGTGTGTGTGTGTGTCTGCATGTGTAAGGACTTTTCGCCCAGTGTCCTCTGTGCACCCAGCCCTGTGTTGAGTGCTGTGGGCCTCAAAAGAAATGAAAGACAGTGTTTCACCCCACTTGTCCAGCATGAAAAAGGATTCAGATGACTTAAGAGGGTTTTAGACCTGCAGGACATGGGAGGGACAGGGACCTTCCAGGATTCTCCCAAGGAGAGTATATACAGCTCTGAGCACATCTGGGGACAGACAGATGGGGCCCACAGCTTGAGGCTCTTCAAACCTGAGATCCCACGCAGCCGTCCTCTATGTGACCCTGTGGGTAAGGGGCAGCCTGCGTGTGTCTGTGTGTACAGGGATATTTTATCCAGTGTCAAGTGCTGTGGGCCTCAAAATGAAAGACAACATTTCAACCCACACCCTTGAGAATCCTACCAGGACACTGTACTCCTCAAACAGAGCACCATCACTGGGAAAGCAGACCACGGTGAGAGTCTGGTCGGCTTCTTTAACTGATGGCTGCTGTTTTTATTAGGTGCCATTGGCCCCATAGAGGGACAGAGTCTCAGCTTCACCAGGTGACTTCTTAGATTTCACCTTCTAGGCAGACAGTTCTTTTTGAAATCTTTAGTGACCTTTTGAAAGCCCAACTCAAAAGACAGGTAAACATTCCCTAAGACTGAGGCGAATGGGCTAATCCTGTGACCCATGCAGGCCGCCCCTTATGCGTGGGGGACACACAGGACACCCGCCCAGCATCTCAGGTCTGAAGAGCCTCAAGCCGTGGGCACGGGCCCCACCTGTCCACCTCCAGGTGTGCTCAGAGCTGTGTCTACTCCCCATGGGAGGATCCTGGAGGGTCCCTGTCACTCCCATGTCCTGTAGGTCCTGAGCCCTCTTAGGTCATGCAAATCCATTCATGCCAGACCAGGCCACGAGGAGGCCATTCTTGAGATACAAGAACTTACAAATCAGGGGAGCAAAGAGAGGGCTGAGCAGTTTCCCAGTGTGTGCATCTGATGGGAATCAGCACGTCCACAGACTCCCATCCGGCTGCTGCCTTAGCGATGTTTGGGGAGTGAACGAAGCAGGCCGGGAAACAGCCAAGCCACGTCTGGAATGACTCCGTTTGGAGGAGGAGGGGCCTTCTGAGCAGCCAGGGAGCCGTACCCCGGATCCCCCCTCAGTCCCCCTTGCCCACCCTTCCCCGTCGCCCCCGGGCTCCTCTCCTCGCCAGGCTCTCGGTGATGAACAGGGGGCCAGGACCGCCGTGAGCTGCTCGTCAGCTCGGACCCGCGGCCCCTAGAGCCCACTCTCGCAGGGACTGAGTGCCCGTGGCTCCCTCCACAGGCTGCCCAAATTTCCTGAATTTTCAGTGCGGTTAATCCCCAGAACAGCGGCGCCCATGCAGGAAGGAGAGCCTCCTCGAGCTCCAGTAGCTCAACCCGGGCAATAATCCAACACTGTCCCCCGAAGGCTGTTGTTTCCCATCAGAGTTGTTGTGCAGTTTTGTTTTGTTTTGACCTGAGATTTACCGTCAATCATACACATCGGAGATGCTGAGATAAATCTTCAAATCTCAGGAAACTTCTCGGAGTCATCTCTGGTCTGAAAACCTCTGTTGTGGTGATTCCTCCCCAAAATGCCATTTCCTGCCAAGCCCACATAAAGAGATGAATCCCCAGCTGAGAGCAGATCCTGTTCTCTGAGACCCTTCTCAGGCAGTTTTTCTCTAATGCCTCTCCTTCCAAAGTAAACGTCCGTACGAGCCCAGCAAAGCTTCTACTGGCAGAAATGTGGAGCATGCTAACATCTGAGCAGTTTTCTGGAGGCCCTAGTAGGTGGCATCGATTTGCAGTCAACACACCCCTCACACCAGAGGGGGAGCCTCTCTGTGTGTTGCCTTTAAAACAGTGGCTCGGCTCAGAAGCTAAAGAGGGCTGCGTCTGAGCACACACCCCCTGGGTTGGCACCAAGGAGGGAAAGACACCATGGGCGGCACCAGACATGGGAGACAGGTTCCCAGAATCCTCCTTGGCCCCTGTCTCCTCACCTGCTGGCCTGGAGTGCTCGTGCCTTGCCCAGGGGTGTGCTGAAAGAACAGACAGGAAAGGGCTGCTCCTGGAGAAAGCGGGGGAAGGCCAGCCCTGTCCTGGGCCCTGGTACCTGCGTGGGCCTCTTTCCTCCTCAGTGGGACTCTCCTGGAGGTGGACCTCCCTCTTCAGGGGCTGCTGCCCACTGCCTTCCTAGGGCCAGGCGGGCTCCAATCCAAGGGCGTGCCTCTGCACCCCCTGCTCTGTACCTTCACAGGCCGGGCTTGCACACAGATGGGCACGTGTGCCCTGCTCATCCAGAGCCACACACACACTCTAGGTGTGCTCCCACACTCCTCCCAGTGGCTTTTAAAATCTCAAGACTAAGGAGTGTCAAAAGAAATAAGGCCACACCTCACACCCATTAAGATAACTCCCATCAAAAAAACAAAGTAATAAATGTTGGCGAGGATGTGGGGAAATTTGAACCTGTGTGCTCTGTTGGTGGGAATGTAAAATGGTGCAGCCAGTGTGGAAAATGGTATTGCCATTCCTCAAAAAATTACAAATAGAATTACCATATGACCCAGCAATTCCACTTCTGGGCATATGCCCAAAATAATTGAAAGCAGGGTCTTGAAGAGGTATTTGTATGCCCATGTTCATTGCAGCATTATTTACGATAGCTGAAACCTGGAAGCAACTTAGTGTCTGTCGACCTCTGACTAGATAAGCGTAATGTGGTCTACACACAGTGGGGTCTCATTCAGTCTTATAAAGAAGGGAATTCTGACATATATGCTCCAACATGGATGAACCTTGAGACTATTATGCTAAGTGAACTAAGCTAGTCACCAAAGGAAAGATGCTGTCAGAGTCCACACTTAGGTGAGATACCCGGCGTAGTCAGTCATAGAGACGGAAAGAATGGTGGTTGCCAGAGGCTGGGAGGAGGAGGGAATAGGGACTGTTGTTCCATGGAGGTAGAGTTTCAGTTTTACAAGATGGAAAAAGTTGTAGAGATGGATGGTGGTGTAAACTGCACAAAATTATGAATATATTTAATACCACTGAACTGTACCCTTAAAAATGGTTTAAGATAGTAAATTTTATGTTATGTATATTTTACCACAATTAAAAACATGGAGGAAAAAAACCCCACAGATTCCAGTTGTTCCTGTAGGGCACTTGTCTGTAACCCTACCAGACACAGACACTATTGCATAGTGCATACTTTGTAAAGCCTCTGTATTATCTGGAAATGAATATTTGCTTTGTCCAAAACCTGGGATATAAAGAAGAAATAAAAGAAAAATACTGCACCTAAAATATGTCTTTTGGTATGTAAATGTTTAGACACCAGCTGCACACACTGATTCACAGTGGTCAAACCTCAGCCCCGACGATGTGGATCCTGTGACCACAACAGCACAGGGCCTGTGGCAGGCGCGTCATGTTGACAGTTTGAGTACTTAAGTGACATTGCTTTTGTAAGTATGATTCTCCAAAATAGTGAACAATTCTTAATAAAATTGTGAATGAAATTTACAATAAACACCTCCATGGAAATTCCTTGCCCAACCCTGGGGGAAAAATGCTTTGTGTATAACATCGTGTTAGCCTCTAGGCTCCGAGAATGGTAACTGGATCTTCACTTCCATGACTGTCCACTGGACACCTGAAAACGAGTATGAGATGCCAGGCTGGCAAAAGTTTGTTGTGCAGGACTGTGCTGCTACCAGTAGGACCCCCAGGGTCCCCAGTCCCACCCGTTAAGTGCACCAGGACCCCCCAAACATTGTGGGAATGAAAAACACCCCTCACAAAATCCCAGAACACCTCCTGGGGACACACTGTCCTTGCTGAGATCATCCATCGGGCTCCCCTGCACGTGGCATGAGTCCAGGCATGAGCAGAGTAGGCACTTTGCCTGAATTTAATCTCCACTCTGGTGTCAGTAATAAGCCTTGTTCTAGCCACTCACTGAGCCAGCAGCTGCCTCAGGCCCTGCTGTGTCTCCAGGCGATGTCGCCCTCAGCAGGACTCTTCTCTTCGGTTAGGTGTTTAGAGGGATGAGGCCCCCCAGGAAGCATCGGGAACAAAATCAGTGGACTCACAGGAGGTGGGGGTGGTGCCCACACCCCTCCCTGTGCCCCTCCAACTTCCTCATCTGGTGGCTGTCCCCTGGTCCAGCATTCCTTCTTCTCCTCTCGGTGCATGTGAGGGGCGAGCTGGGGAGTGGCAGGGCAGTGGGGGAGCTGGGGTCCATCAGAAGTAAGTGGTCGCCTTCCAGAAAGAAGTTGTGACTTGTTAGGGAATCTGTTGTGTGTGAGTTTCCCTAATATAAGAGTAAAAGCTAAAGTTCTTAATGCCAGGAGGGCCTTAGTATTTATTCCAGTCTTCAAACATTGCTCCTTCATTCTGGGACCACCTGATAGATGTGCCAGTCGACCATAAAAAGTGTATGTGGGTCCCTCTCCCAGGAATCCAACCAATCTTGCTTTCTCTAATAGGAATAGAAGAGAGGATTGTAAATGTCAAACGGCAGATTGTATGGCAACATCAATTGAACCAGGAATTCATGAGCAAATGTACCATTTATCTAACAAAGGTCTGTGTGGTTTTGTTAATTCAGATTACCTGATGCTGGAGCAAAAATTGAGATGAGGTTTCTTCCACGAATTCAGGTGCCAGTGCAGGTGGGCGTTTCCACCCAGCATCAGAGCAGGCTTGATCTGCTCGGCATGGCAGCTGGGGGTGGAGCTGAGTGCCCTCCGTGGTATGTGTGTTGGGCCGGCAGGGTTGAAGGCCATGTGGAGCCTTACATAGGCAGACTCTGTTTGTGGGCCCAAGGTGGGCCTTGTAACTTCAGCCCGAACATTCAAAAGCAGCTGGAATGGCAAATCGGGCGCTTCAAGGAGAAGAGCAGGAGACACCAACCGAGGCCGGCCGGACGCTGGGCCCCTGGGAGGACGGCGGGCTGCTAAGGAGTGTGGTGGTCCCGTTGCTGTTCCTGGCATTGGTGAGGACCTGGGTGAGGGTTGGAGTGGTAGAGGGGGCGAGAGGCAGGCTTGGCACCTCTGAACTGTGGGCAGGAAACAGCTCACCGGCGTCCCTGTGGCCCATTGACAGTGACCTCGTCAGGTCCCCATGGCCAAGTTCTCTGAGAGCAAAGACATTCACAGAGGAGATGCTAAGGTGTCAGAACACAGCCTAAGGAGGAGACAGGCTGGAGGCAAAGACAAGGTGTGCGGCTTGGAATGGACAGGAGCAGCTCCATGTAGCTGGGCCGTGGCAGAAAAGTCAGATGGAAAGAAAAGGCCTTTCAGGAAGGGGGCAACTGGAAGCAAAATGTTCAGGCCCGTGTTCTGGCAGGTTAGAGCAGCTAAGGCCATGGCCTAAACACCTCCCAGAAAGCCTGAGTGTGAGTGGCAGCGACCCCTCTACTCAGAAGTCACAGGTCCCAGGGGACAGCCGGCAGGGGGTTACGAGGTGGCATGACTTGAGGACACCTGTTTGTGTTTGTCTGGGAATTGTGAGGAGACCATATCATGTGTGCTTAACAATCTCCTAGACTTTTCAGAATTTTGTGGCTTGGTCAGTATCACAAGTGAAACTACATCGTGTTTACTGAAAAAGTATACTAAGGATTAGCCCATTGGTTTGGGCATTTACTGTTAATTGAATTTTTCCAGAAATGGAAGCAGAAAGATCATTAATGTTCATGAATTTACATCAAGTTAAACATCTGTTCTTCATAGCTAAACCCCAGTAAAGTTACGGCAGCTCATAAATTAGATCTGGGAGTAAAATGCTTCTTGTTTTTTGCACAGCTTAGCAGGTTCAAAACAGACCTCAGAATGACACATTGCAACCGAGGCCCATGTGACACAGCCACGTTCAGCTGTGATGTCAGTGCCAGACAATTAAGCCAAATCTATGCTTTGGTGGTTAAGATCACAGTCTTGTCGGGCAGCAATGACTTCTCAGGCCAGCTGGGGTCAATGTGGGGACCAGGCTGCTAATGTTTGGACAGGGGCCGAGGCGAGGGCCGGAGAGCAGCCACACAGCAGCCAGGAGGTGGTGGGTACGTCCGGTCTCTCCCTTGGGCCCCTCTGGGGGCTCTCCCAGGGGAGGTCTCAGGATCCGAGCCTAGGGGCTGGAACACCCAGACAGCTTGAGGAAGACCTGGGGTCCCCTGGGTGTGGCTTGAGGGTGTGGCTGACTGCTGGGCCGTTTCTGAAGGGTTGGCCAGGGTAGAGTTTGGAACGGGCCCACAGACCACACTGGCCCCTCAGAGCATGGCCCCCCAGCCCCCACCCCAGCGCCTCTTTCCTTCCCATCCTGCTGCTCCTTAGGCCAACCTGTCCCCAAAAGCAATGACTTCTAATGATGGAAGGGTTCTTTCGTGATATTGAATACTCCATGTCCTGCAGTCCCCTCTCCAGTAAATTTGGGGTTGGTAGGGGACTCTTGAAGTGTAAGGCTGTCCCAGTGAGGGACGTGTCCACAGAGGCCGTCAGAGGCTGGGGTCTTCACAGTGGTCTCGTTCCCCTCCCCACCCTAACCCCGCCCCCCACCCAGTTCCAGCTGTGTGGAAAGCACAGAGGATCCCCAGGGTCAGCTTTGGGCTCCCGCATTGATCAGAGCCCTGGTATGGGTTTGGAGCTTTCCTGGAGCTGTGCTATGTCCGAATTCACCCTGAGGCTTTCCTGTCTGGGTTGCTGTCCCAAGCATGGGCTCCCCTGCCCAGCCTCTTTGCAGGGCTGTCCAGGGCCGTCCTGACCAGCAATGGCAGAACCAGAGGGCAGACGCTTTCATCTTCTTCCTCTCCGGACGTGGCTCCCAGGGAGCTGTGTGTGCCCACCCGAGATGGCTCAGAGGAGCCGCTTCTATGCACCCTAGTGTCCAGAAGCACTCTGTGGGGCCACCATTGCAGGTTTGGGGGTGTCCCCACTTGGTGAGTTAGGGTCTGTGCCCACTGCACCCACTTTTCCCACACAGGGGTTAATGTGATGGATGACATGGGCCCCCAGCCCCCTCTAGAGTTCCACACCTCAGTCACTGTGGCTCAGGGTGGCTGGGATTGTCCCCTCCTTGGGCGGGGCTGCAGCCATTGTCTGAGCTCACCTGCTGCCCTCTCTACTGGGGATTCCACAGGCATCCAGTCAAGAGACATTTAATGAGGACCTTCTGCATGCAGGCGCCTGGGCCAGGAGCTCGAGGGGCTCCCAGCCTAACAGGGCGGACTGACGCTCAGCAGTGAATGAGCGGGCAGCACAGAGTGAGGGCCGGGCAAGGGCAGCCAGAGAGAATAGGGGCGGCACACGAGGGGCCTCTTTAGGTGGGATGGCACATTATGTAGGGCAAAGGGCTTGGTGGAGGATTGGCCAGGGGAAAGGGGAGAAGAGGAAGCCAGAGGGGCCCCTTTTCATCTCCTCACCACCCGCCCCTGCCTCCAGGTTCCTCCTGTAGCCAGGATCCGAGCCTCCATCCAGGGCTTTGGCTCACGGGGAACCTGAGCCTCCTGCTGCTTGGGGTGGCATCTCCCACCTTATCCATGTTGTACAAAGCCCCCTTCCCCTTGGATCTTTGGGGCCCCAGCCCCACCCACCCGGGACTGGGAGTTCCACCTGCCTCCGAGGGAAGACAGTCAGTTCAAGGCGTGGCCTGGCGGGGGCGCACAAGGCTGCGTGGCCGAGGGGATATGCACAGAGCCTCCCTTGCTTCCCCTTGTTCCGCAACAGGAAGTGTTCCTTTGATGGACATTTAATTCCAGAGACCGCTACCTGCTTCCTATCTCTCTTTGCTCAAAAAATTAAATGCGGACGTGCCTGTGCTCCTGCTGTAATAATCTCCCTCCATGGGGGGGTGTGGCCAGAGTGAGAGAACACTGGAATCTTCAAAGGGGGACAATTATTGAGGGAACTAGATTAATGAGGTGTCATAACAACTTAGCCAGATCTGCAGCTGACCTTTCTCATGGAGAATGGGCTTGATAAATGTAGTTCATTACCAAGTTCTGACATGAAAGTAGGATCACACTCTGGGCTCCTCGGCAGGCCGATCAATATTTTATCTGCCAGTGCAGCCCTAGTCTGGGAGCCGAGGCGCCCTACGCACACGTGCTGGCAGGAAGCCTGCGGCCTGGGCTGGGGGCGGCCAGGCCGGCCCGAAGGTGGCTGGGCTCTCGCAAGGGCCTGTCAGAGGTGCTCCTCCATCAGGCTGACCAGGACACGAACCTCCCTCCCTGAGAGGCCCCAGAATGTCAGTGGCGATGGGAAGGGAGGGAGGAAATGCTGTTTATCCACAAAGACCGATCCAGTGGCCCTCTGTGCCAGGCACTGGGCAGGGGGGAAGGGGACAAAGACAAATGAGCAGGCCCATTTCATCCAGAGAAGGCTTGAGGCCTGGCTGACCACTGGGCCTTTGCAAAGTCCTCTTAACATTTCCTTTTAAATTATGAGCCCATAAGGTGGTAAGGGGCCATTAGTGCCCTCATGCTAAGGTAGGAGATGAGGCAGAAACGCAGGTGACTGGACGCCTCTCCTGGGGTCTCACAGCTAACCAGAGGCAGAGCAGACTCTCTCCTGACTCGCCATGCAATGCTCACTCAAGCCTTGCGATGCTTGTCAGTAACGGAGCTGGTGTCAGGTAGACATAGCTGGCCTGTGATGACGTCCATCTCTACCGTTCGACCGCAGGCAAGTTTGTGTAACACAAGGCTGATCATGCTGGCTGGTCCCACCACACAGGCTTCTTTATGAGACAGTCTGCCTGGAGCCAGTGGACTCAGTTCTCAACCAGATTCACTAGTTACTCCATTCCACCAGCATTTAACACGCTAATGCTGCCTATGTAACTGGTCCAGTCCCACCTGCCTGAAACATGCACCCCTGTTGGGGATGTAGCAGGTGTTAGCCCCCCACCCAGATTCCCTGGGCCAACCCCAAGGCTGTGTGCGGCTCCGGTGGGTGACAGCCCACTAGCGCCCAACCGAGGGCGGCTGCGTCTTCAGCCTGAGGGTGCTTTCCGGGCTCAGCAGCCCGCTGGGTCCTCATCCGGGGACTGCAGAGCGCTGCACAGGGACGCTCTGGAGGCGCTGCAGGTGCTCGTCACACTGGGCCAATGATTTAGTTATTGGAGGTCGAGGCTCACGCAAAGCACAGCTGCTCCTGAGATGAGGAAGGATTTAAGGTTCCCTTCCAGAAGCCCTCTTAGGACCCTGTGCCCTCACCGGCCAGGCACAGGAAGGGCCCTTGGTAATGAAGGACTGAGGGAATTCTGCAGAATGTGATCCACAGCTCCCGGCATCCGCCACAGCCCCACACGTCCCATAGCCTCGTCTTGCTCCCCGCCCGTCCTGGCCCAGCCACACCGGCTGCCTGTCTCCAGGCTCTGGAGCACACTGCACTGTGCACTTGGGATGCCTGCTGCCCTGCATGCGCTTCCACTGCCTCCTTCTCCCACACGCTCCTCGTCTGTAGGCCTCATCCTGGCTGCCCCTCCCTTAGGGAGACTTCTTTCACCTCACCGGCCTCATTAGCTCCCCTCCAAGGGCACCCTTGATGCCCAGGAAGGGAAAGCCCACTGTATCCCCTGCATGCTCCCTGGCATCCGGCACAGAGTTTGCAAGTCAACTGGGAAAAGGATGGGAAGGGCATGGTCAGTGTGGGCCTTAGCGGGGGCAGGACCAGGGACACAGGGAACCGACACAGGGGCTGGGAGGACCACCTCTCCCCCCAGGTTGATTTCTGGGCATGAGCATACCATCCTGACCAGGAGGAGTGGGCAATGCCAGGGTGAAGCGGGAAGCCTGTGAACAGAGTGAACTGTAGGGTAGGGGTGTGATAGGAGGGGCAGAGCCAGGGCTTGGGAGGTTGCTGCAGCCCGCACCCCCTGCAGGGCCCACCGGGAGGGGGTTGGCATGCAGAGTCCTGGCTTTCAGCAACAGGCAGGCAGACATCTGTGCCCCACAAGCCCTGTGAGGAAGTGAGGAGGGCAGGGTGGGGGACAGGGAGGATGACACGTCTCTGGCCTGGCCCATCCTTGGGTGGCCCTGCTGGGGCTTATTCTTAGGAGCCTGATCGCCTGTTGGCATTTCTGAGTCAAGCCTCCTGTCCACCCCATATCTATCCACTGTGTACCCAGCCTTGTAGCATCTGGGCATGGATGCCTGCCCCTGGAAAGCCTGAGGGCCTGTCCAGTATGGGTCCCTGCAGGCCCTCCACACAGACTCCCTCACCATCCACACCACAGCTTCTGTCTCCATCATGAACTGTGCCCGACTGCTGGTCTATTTGCCCAGACCTATTTCACTCTCCTGGGGCTGAGGAGAAAGATTTGGACAAAATTATTCCCCTTCTTTCCCAAACTGACCCTTATCCAGACCCAGGAAGAAGAAAACCCCAGAAGGCCACCACATCGTCCCCTGGGCAGGAGTGGTTTTATAGTAGGACAAGGTCATTGTTTTCAACACTCTGCTATACAGACACAAGAATCAGAAGAGTCAACTGGTGTCCCTAGAGCTCCCAGGAATGGATACCCCACTGGCCAAAGAGGAGTGCTAGCCACGTGAGAGGGATGGGGGAGCCCTTCTTGTCAGAGTGGAGACTTCCAGAGAGCAAATAGATTTGATTATATTGAACACAGCAATTGATTTTTTTCTAAATAAACATGCAGGAGGAAATGGTAACAGCCATCTGTTTCTGACAAGAATCAATTGACCCCAAATTGGAAGAAAATCTAGAAACACAACAAGCACGAGAGAAAGTGGTTGTATCATCCAGGCTTGTCTAGTGAGGAAGGGCGGGAGGGAGGGAGACAGACAAATGACAGACTTCCCCATCAGCACTTTCCCCACCAAGTGGCTTCTCTGTTTGCTGCTCTTGGGGAAACGTGGTTCCAGTACTGGTAAGGGGGAGAGTAGCTAGCATTTACAAGACCTTCTTCAGGGCCAGGCCGGCGCTAAGCCCTTTCTGTGCAGATTTTATTTAATCCTCATTACAGGCCTATGTGCTTCCCAGTGCACAGAGGAAGCCATTGCGCGGGATACACATCCAGGCAGCAGCAGAGGTGGTTCTCAGACCCAGTGGCCTCCAGAGCTGGTGCTCTCTAGCACTGCTTTATATTGACTCTCCATCCCCGAGCTGTTACCTAGTGCCCTAAACTGGCCTTGGGATTAAGAGGAAGAGCTCCAGGCCGCAGTCTGGTCCCAGCAGCGCACAGCCTTCCACCCCAGCAGAGCTGGCTGCCGGAAGTACTGTGTCCCTCCACCCCGCCCCACCCTGCACTGGGGTCCAGCCCTCAGCAGCCCTGCAGCCTCCGTGTGTGGGCTGAGCCCTGTGCGGTATTCATCCCAGCGGCCTGTCACCAGCAAGATAAACTGTGTCACATGCCAGCGCACCACAGGCCTCATTTGCCAGACACTGTGCAGTTCTGAGGCGGCTCAGTGAGCTAGGCTGTGATCAACGGCCTGAGAGTGATGGGCTGTGTGCTTCGGTTTTTAATTTTGTAAAGCTGCCTCTTGTTTCTCGGTCATAGGCTGTGTACACACGTTTGTTTTGAAGTGAGCCGGTTCTGGGAGAGCACCTAATTAACTTAAACTGGGTGTATTAGTCCTACTCATTTAAACTCCCTAATCTATGAGGCCAAGTATTCGAAAGCAGCCTTTAAGGTAGGATTAAGGCAACGACAGCTACTACAAACAGACTGGGGCTAACTTTCCGAAATCTGCTGTGGGGCTCTCACCGCAAATTCCCCTGGGTGAACTTCCCCGCTCCTCCAGCAGGCACTCTGTCTGGCATGTGCTAGGTGCTCAATAAATATTTATGGGCTAGATTGGAGGTAGATGACAAACAGGTGTCATCTACTCCAACTGTCCCTGACTACAATAAAGGTTCAGCCTGGCAGGCACAGGGGCACAGCCCCTCACTGTGTGTACCACGAGAAACTCTTCATGAGTGGGATGGGCCGATGTTCTCCCAAGACCAAGGGAGGGGGGTCTCACAGCAATAATGTGATCTTGTCTTCCAGGTGACCCATGCACCATGGCTGACTATACCCGCCTGAAGAATGTCCTTCTAGCACTCCAGACCCACCTGCAGCCACTCCAAGAAGCTGACAGCAGACAAGACCCTGCCTCCCAGAAGCGCCTCCTGGTGGAATCTTTGTTTGAGGACTTGGACGCAGATGGTGACGGCCACCTCATCAGCTCTGAACTGGCTCAGGTGAGAAGAGCATTCAGTGAAAATTGGATTACAGAGGAATCCAGTTTTCCATTCAGCATGTCATGAAGAGAACCAGGGAGATGCATGTGAGGAGACTCGTTTGTATCAGTCCCTGTAACAGGACAGCCGTATCTCTCTCCTGCAAGAGAAACCCTTCTCCTGGGACTTGGAGAGCTGGTGTTCAATGTCCCTAAAAGTATCTTATAAACAAACGGTGTCAGTATCTTCTTCCCACCAGCCATCTTCAGCCAATATTTACAAACAAGCTTTGAAGGACTCTCCGCTAGCTGGCAAAATACACTTCCGAGGGGCTGGACTCTGATGTTTTCGTTAGGAAATAAATCTCTTCTTCCTTGAGCCCTTTACTTTCCTTTGGGGCTGTAACTGGGCGGCCCCAAGTCCTTGGCCCAGGATTCGGCCATTCTTTAATCCAGAGAGCAGCAGTCCAAGCCCCAGCCTGCTTGCTTGCGGGAAGCCCTGCATCCACCCCCAGCACTGCTCTTGCCTCTGAGAAAACACTTAGATTGCCTCCCTTCCAAATGCAGCATACATGTCCCTTTGTCCAGCTGGCCGGAGGGCAGTCAGTGTCTGCAGCAGGAGGAAGTGTGGAAGGAGCAACCAGGATACCAGCCACTGCCAGCTGCTGGCAGGGCCTGTGGGGGCTGGTGGCAGAAAGGCAGGTGGGGTGGGCTGAAGGGCCTGCGTGCCTGCTTCTGCTCTGTGGGTTTGCCTCTCAGGGCCTGGGGTCCTGGAGCCTCAGCAGACAGGTACAGAGATAGGCAAGGAAGGCGAGGTCAGCCTCCCAAGCAGGCTGGTGGGGTGGGGGTGCTCACCCAGAGAGCAGATAAGAAGGATGAGTCCCCACCTTTGATACCACTCTAAAGAAATCCTTTACATGGCACAGTGACCTCATCAAAGCTGTGGCCAGGTCACTAGGAAGGACTGGGCTGGGAAGCATTTACCGAGCTTCCACTGTGTGGCACTGAACAAGGCCCTTGACCTGTGATGTAAAGAACACAGAAGAGTCCTTTACTGTGGAGTGTAGCCAAGGACGCAGACTGTATGGCCAACCTGCCTGCATCCAAGCCCTGCCTCCAGCATTTACTAGCTAGTGGGTCTTGGGAGACAGCATTGCTTCTCTGGGCCTCTGTTTATCGTTCATGACCAGCACAGGGTCATCAGGCAGGTTAAACGAGCTCAGACACGCGAGGTGCTCAGCGCAGTGCCTGGCACATGGTACGTTCTCAGTAGACGACCAAGGTCAGCCTCACTGTCATCTTCATCGTCTTTGTTACTGTTTCCTCTTCAAGCCTCCCAGCCATCCTCTGCCGTGAGGCAGCTACACTTCACAGATACTTTTAGATGAGGAAGCCAAGACTCCAAACAATCAAGCAAGTTGCCTGGGTTGTGTTCGATGTCAAGGACATGAGAAGGCTAAGATGAACCCCCGGCAGGCTGACGTGTGTGCCCCTGCTCTCCTCAGAGCCCAGGGGTCTCCCTGGGGGGATAATGGCTCCCACCAGGAGGAGCCACCTAGTCCTCAAGGTCTGTGGGCCAGCAAGTGTCCATGAAACCCGCGTATGGAGCAGTCACTCTGAGGCTTTGCCACACCGGGTCCCCCTCTCCAGGCCCTCTTCTCCAGCCAGTCCAGGGCTTGCGTCTAGGAAGCCCTCCAGGAAGTGCATTCCAGGTCCTGCGGCACCTGCAGGCCTTGCTCTGCTCTCCCACAGCTGGGCGAATCCGCTGCCACAGCCTCCCAGGCACATGCCACCTCAGCCACGCCAGCCAGCCTGCCACCACCTCCATCAGCACTCAGCCCCCAGGTATGGCTAAGACCCCAAGAGGCAGGGCCAGGGCCAGGGCCTCACAGCTGACCCAAGCTGCTCTGGGAAAAGCCCAGGTCCTGTTAGTTATGGTCACCTGCAGAAAGAGCCACTTGGTGATTCCCTAGCTACAGGCTGGGCAGGGAGTGCTGAGGGCAGGCGGCTTTGGCTTACCCTGGACTGAAGCAACTGGGGGTCTTGGCACCCCAGGCCCCCTGGGCTTCTAGGTGGCTGACAAATAAACAGAACCCTCCTGGGCATGTTGCTCTAACTGGGCAGAGACGTGCCCCAAGGCACCTGAGGCCATTAACAAGCTTGGTAATTGGACTGTGATTCCTCATTAAATTTTAATGCATTTAAAGTCCATTTCATAAGTCTGCCAAGCACAGCCCAGCTAAAGTGGGCCTTTCCTTGACACTGAATCAAAGACTTCAGGGAAAAACTTGTTGGTCCTATGAAAAGTTAATCAATTTCCAATGCAGAAATAGACAAAGGGAAATTTCCATCTTTGGAAGATTGATTTCAGGCGTTATGGTTGATCTCCCTTTTATCGAACACCCTTACCTGCTGGGTGAAGGGTCATTTTTTTAACATTATCACATTAAATTGTCTTTAATATAGCAGGCCAACCTGAGACTGTTAAATAAAGAGAAAATGCCTCTGTCTCCCTCTCCCCACAAAAATGTTAAATCATTTCCTTTCTCCTGAGATTGCATTCTGAGCATTTTCCTTGTAAGTCTCTAGTTCCACACGCCCCAGCCTCTGGCTCCAGCTGAATGAGGATGCCTGAATTTGTACCTGAATCACCTTCTGGCATGTGGCTGGTCATGCTGATGAGGCCTCTGCACCCGGTGGCCCTGGCCACATCCAGAGAGGAGTTCACAAGGGCCTATCCATGGCCCCGTGCCAGTCTCCCAGGCTGATGCCTGTATCCCTGGCAGGACAGGGTAGGCAGAGATGGGGGGTTCAGGCCTAGGTCAAAATGGCTGTTACCCCTTTCTGAGGGGTGCACTGCGGCTTGGAGGCACTGCCCTGAGGTCGGTAGGGGCTGATGAGGGTGGGAGGGATGCCCTGGCAGAACCTCTACACAGCTGAGAGCCAGGGACCTCTGTTCCCACACCCAGTTCCGCCACTACTGTTGACCCTGGAACAACATGAGTTTGAGCTGCACAAGTCCACTTTTAAACAGATTATTTCAATATATTAGAAAAATTTGTGAAGATTTGTGACAACTTGAAAAAACATTTCCTTTTCTCCAGCTTATTGTAAGAATACAGCATGTAATGCATATAACATACAAAATAGGTGTTAATCAACTATGTCATCAGTACGGCTTCTGGTCAACAGTAGGCTGTTAGTACTTAAGTTTGGGGAATCAAAAGTTATATGTGGATTTTCCACTCTGCAGGGGGTCAGTACCCCTAATCCCCATGTTGTTCAAGGGTCAGCTGTATTTATATGCTGAGCTTATTTGACCAGGCCCCTTCTCTTCTGTTTCCCCATCTATGGCATCAAGGCGTACATCAGCTGGCCTCAAGGATGTTCCCATCCTAGACTGTCCAGGGGCCCATCCGCCCATGTGGGGAGGAGACACACCCAAATGCTAATCCCACTCTGCCCCAAACACTGTGTGACCTTGGAAAAGTCTCCTCTCCTCTCTGAGCCTCAGTTTTATCATCTATAAATAGGAGAGTCGGACAAGACAAAACCAAAGAGCTTCAGGTGCTCCCGGGATTTGCAGAGCTGTTGCTGGAGTTCTCACCCGTCCCGCAGGCAGTGACCCAGCCCCACCCAGCCTGAGCCATTTTCCAGCACTGCCCACAGCTCTGCACTCACTCCCAGCCCGGGCCTTGTCCTCCTCCTCACCCACAGCACGTGCTGAAGGAGCATGACCTAGAGGAGGACGTCCTGGGATGCTCGCCCGGTGACCTCCTCCGATTTGATGACTACAACAGCGACGGCTCCCTGACCCTGCCCGAGTTCCACACAGCCTTCCGTAAGTAGGCCCCGCTGGGCCCAGGGGCAAATGGCTTGCTTCCACAGGCATCCGCGTACCAGAACAGTGTCAGGAGTCTGCAGTCTGTTCACAGTTGTCCCCCAGGTTGGTTTCTTTTAGAAATGTTGAATTTGTTTTGCAACAAGTCTGGGCTTTTAAGTAAGGGTCAAAGGAGAATGTGTGGGGGAGAGGCCGCCGTGCTCACTCTGTGCCTTTTGGATTAAGGCTCTTCTTGCTGGCATTCGAAGAACCCCAGACTGCTATGTTGGCATGGCTGGGAGGGCACTGCCAGACCCTCTGAGGGATTCTGTGACTGCACATGGAGCAGATCTGGGGGTTGTGCCCAGCTTGTGGTCTGGTCCCACTGGGGAGCCCTGCCTGGGGCAAAGCCTGCAGAGGGCTCCGGCTGCTTGGCCTGGCAGGAACAGGGGGCTCCAGCAGAGAGCTCCCAGAGGTCAGCAGTGAGGAGAGGGGTGGCGACCCTGAGCCCAAACTTGCGGCAAGAAGGGTCATTCTTGACATGAAACCCCCTTGTCATGATATGTAGATGCATTCAGGCTCTTAGAGCTTACTATTGATGCACCCTTGGTCATGACCTGCAAGCTCAGTAACTGCAGGCCCTGGAATTTGGGGTGTAAGGTGAGATGATTACGTGAACTAAGCACTCAGAGACACAGATCCCGGCATCCTCGCCCCAGCTCCACCAGGAGTCTCATTTTTCAGAACAGTACTCGGCCTCATATTGACATCGCTGGGTGCTGTTTTTATTCCAAACATTCAGAGGCCTGAGAAGAAGGGCTCTTACGGCAAATAGAAGAGTACTTGTATGACATAAGAGGAGAGACATGACTGTGATGCTCCGTGTGGGAAGTGTCCATGAACCTGACACAGGGGTGCCTTTCCTGTGCACAGCATCCTTATTGCCCAGGACCAAAGTCCAGCCCCAATTACAAAGCTCTGCTTGAAACATTATGACTAGGTATGCTTCTCTGTCATCCTTCTTTCTTCCCACTAGTGAGATGCCTGTCTATACATAGTAGTTCATAATAAAGTGTGAATGACTTCTAGGCTTACCTGCTATGGAAGGTGTTTGCTCTGTGAATCAAGGAGTTTATTCCCTGAAATAAATCTCTAAAGTTTAGAATGTGCGCAAGTATCAGCAACTCCCTAAACCGAATTCATGAGAGCCGATTGTTAGATTTTCAGGAATTCTGCCAATAGTTAAATAGTAGGTAGCTTTAAGTCGGCCATGGTGGGAGCACTTACACTACAGCATCTACACCACTCAAATGCCACAGTGGTGCGGGGGCGCCTTTCCCCATGCAGAGCCCATTGTTAAGCACTGACCTGAGCATCACTGGCAGGACCCTCCTGTCCCTGCATCCACCTCCTGCAGTATCCCACCCATCTGCCTTCCCCAAACCGAGACTCCCCAGTGATCCTAATCCCATAGAACATGAACAAGAAAAAGCAGATGTCAGGACGGATAACAGGGAGAGCGGCGTCCATGTCAGGACAGCAGCAGCAGTGTCCTGGGGACAGTTCTGAGACATTCCCAGCACTGCTTTCTAGGCCCCGGTCCTTCCGCCAAAGTCACTGAGGAGGAAAAGGTTAGTGCCTTTTAAGTGCCAGGGGCCAAGGCTGGGCTGTAAGGACGTGGGGGATACACTTGTCACTCCTCCGACACCCCACGATGGCCTTAGTAAGCAGAGGATGGCGCTGTCTGGTACCCGACACCACAGGAGCTCTGCTCCCCGAGTTGTTTCTGGGAATCGGTCGGGGGCCAAACAGGAAGCAAACTGGCTTTACTCTCAAGGAAATGGAAGCATTCCTGTTGCGCATGATGAGAGGGCAGGCCTCCCCAGCCTCCCTAACGCAGGTCACTATAAACGTGAGCTACCCGTGGAAAAGGAGGGGAGTCGTCACATTACCTCCAGCCACATGTCGCATGCAGAGCAGTGTGGTATCTGTTTCCTTCATTCTTGGATTATTATTTGAAAAGCCTTATAATCATTGTTAAAGCAAATTAGATTCTGTTGTCACCTTGGACTTGTTTTGAACCAGGCGGCCAAACCATTCATCACAGCCCAACTCAAATAACAGATACAGAATAAAGTGTAAACTCGTAGCCATTAAGGGAGCCATGAGATGAGTTAACCTTGCTATAAAGGCCTGATGTGCAGCCGCTCAGAGCACACAGCATCAGTGGTTTTTCAAGGTTATAGGAATTCTAAATTCCCATTATGTGGGAATGGACTTAGGGTTCAGTCAATGTTAAATAGGTAATTGAAGTGAGACATAGAGGTGCAACTTATTGCCCAGAAATCAACGGGCATTAAAGGAATCTCGCTAAACCTCAGGAAGTGATGTCTCAAACATTTTAGACCCAACATTTTGAATTTAATTTTTAAAACTGGAGCTCTTGGGCTGGCAGAGGTTGACACCTTAAAATTGTATTTTCTAGTCTGTTTATTCCCAGGCTCCTGGATACCAGGCAGGGCAGAGTCTGTGGGGTGATTCCCAGCACAGACCTAGTTGCTCTGTTAAAAGATGGGTTTGGAGACCTCTTCCCTGAAGGAGAGGCTTGTATTTACAAGTTCCATGATTGCAGAGTCTCCTAAATCATGTCTTTTCACGCAGCAGGTGGCCCAGCCCAGGCCAGGCAAGTGTGTGCGGCTGTCGGCAGCTGGCGCGGGGCAGTGCCAGGCATCCCGGGGCTGGTGCTGCTGCGCTCAGCTGAGCTGGTTTATGGTGGGGTTGCAGAACACATGACCCTTCACGGGGAGGTGGGCAGAGGACAGGTCCCTTAGCCATGGGGGTCAGTTTGGTCCCTTTCTGACGGTCAGATGGAGGGAGCTAAGGCTCCCAATCACCCATCTCTATACAGTGACAGGAGTGAAGTATACGAGTGGCCTCCCTCTTTTCCTCCATTTACCACCTAAACATTCCCTTCAAGCTGCTTTTGGCTTTCCGAGTCTCAGGCTGATCTCAGAACAGAAGCACAGTGTCCTCTCAGCACACGCCCCTGAGACTGAGACTGGGGAGCTTAAGAGGAAAAAAAAGGTAGGCCAGCAAACACTGAGCTCACTCAGGGCGAGCACCATGCTGCGGACACTGCCAAGAGCAGACCACCAGGCCCCGAGTCAGGGAACTTGTCGCCTGGCAGGGAGGCGGTGGGGAACAAATAACCAAATAAACAAAGTAGGGGCTGGATCAGCGGGCAGCTGGGTGCAAGGGCAGTCGGGGGACCTACTCTCCGCGGAGAGATCAGGAAGGGACAACTGAGCGGAGGACTTGACACCAAGTTGCAGATAACCAGGCAGAGGGCAAGGACAAAGGTTGCTCAGACAGATGGGGGGACCTGTGTGGTCCTGAAGGGGCGTGAGTGAGGTGGCCGCTCTAACAAGAGGGGATAGCTGATTGGTGAGGCCCCAGAGGACAGAATCAGAGGGAGAGGCGGGGGAGGAGAAGGAAGATTTAGCTTGGACCTGCAGAGGCTTCCCCTAGCCAGCCCTCTTTGGGAGGCGCCAGGGATGGTCAGCTCCTGTCACAGCCCATGGGCCAGCTAAGGCAAGTCACTGCAGAGGGCACCGAGTAGCAGCTGGAGGGCTGGACTTGGCCTTGGAAGTCCCTCACACCACCAGAGCCTTCAGGCCTCCGGCGATGACTGTCAGAACGAAAAAGCAAGCAGGGCTGGGGTCTAAGGTCTCAAGGAGCTGATGCTGCAATACCTGAGCTCTGCCCCTCCAGGCTGTCCCTTCTCTATGAAGCAGGAACACAGCTGAGGGCGTGCTGGCCTCCACTTGCCCCAACTGTGCTGGGAAAGTTTTGGCAGCCCTGGGGAATGAGGGGTGTTCAACGAGGGCCTCCCCCCGGGAGAGCAGATATGGTGGAATGGGGTCCCCCAGCATCTCTTAGGGCTTTGGAGTGCTCTTCATCACCCTGTGGAGGGTCAGTTCTGAGCCAGAGCTGCTGCTTGCTAGCCATCTCGCCCTCTACCAGTTTCTTCTTCCTCCTGGAAGTTAAACTCAGACCTCCTCTTTCCCATCTCCAGGGGTTTGCTCCTAACAGCTGCACTGTTGGGCCCAGCACTTCAGCCATTGTCTGGAGGTGAATCTTCAAGCACTTTCAATTTTTAAAGATCCCAGCTGGAAGCTGTCAATGGCCTCCGTGCAGAGCTATTGAATAGTAGAAAATGAACTAATTACAGGCTGTTACTGAAAATCTATTATATACAAATTGCAAAGAAAACTCATTAAAATATGATGCTTTCGCGATTACTTTAAAACCCTCTTCTTGGAGGGTTTGGTGGCTGAAAACCTCGTTCCTCATTGTTTTTGGGTGAGACCTCCCAGCAGGGCCCGGGTCTTATGCTCATGTGTCACACAGCCCAGCCTGACATTATGCACCACCGAGAAACTTGAATTTTGCATGGTACAGATGGTGATCTGAGTGTTAGTAAATACTCAGAAATGGCTGCAGAGGAAACAATTCCATTACAAAGATATAAAAGGAGAACAATTTAAATGTCAGCTTTTTACCAGGATAGCACCATATTGTCCTTGTAAATCTCAGTGTTTTTGCAAAGCTTTTGCACGGACTTCAAGGGACTTCAACATGCAAGTAAGCACTGAAGGTCACATTACAGATTTCCAAACCTGTTCCCTGGGATTGGAGTGGTGGGAAGGCTTGCATTGTGAATGGTGGAGCTGTCCAGAGCCCAGACCTCAAAGGGACTCCTCGAATGCTGAGGCTGCTTCCCGGGCTGTAGGCAAGAGCCCAAAAAGCACGCTGAGGGCAACACAGAGGTGCCCCCCAGACTGCTGCCTCCTGGTCCTGCCAGCAGTGCTGCATCTCAGTGTGGCTGTGTGGCCCAGTGCGTGGTGTGGGCTCTGCAGCCCCTGGGCCCCCCAGTGTTCTGAGGTGTAGAGAAGGCCCACCCAGTGCATCCCAGAGAGGTGAGCCCTTCCCAGGGCTGGATGCACCCAGGGAGGGTCCTGGGAGCACACACCACTTGCCTTATGATCTCTCTGCCCTGTGGTCGTACCTTCTTCTCCGGCCACCTTTTGTCAGGCTCTGTGAGGGGGCCTCCAAGCCCAGCTTGTGGGCTGTGCTGGGAGCAGAGGGGTGTGGGAGAGCCCACCCACACAGGCATAGTGACTACTCAGTGGGCTGTATGTGGACCACACTTGGCGCTGGGGGCACACAAGCCCCAGCGCCATGCTGGCTCCTGACAGGAGGTGGGGAGGGCCGGGCCCTGGGGCCAGACAGGACGTGGGGAGGCAGAGAGGCGTCCTCTCCTGGGACAGGAGAAAGGCAGTCAGGAGACACCCAAGCTGCCACCGCCTGCCTGCAACAGGCCCTCAGGGGGCACACAGGGGGCTAGCTGAGACCCCAGACCACAGGCAGTGACCCGTCTTAGGTTTCCTCTGCATCAGCAACACCCACTGGCTCGCTGGTCCTTCCCCCTCATGACTTACTCAGCAACTCTCCAGCCACAAAGGCCAGGGCTGCCTCCTGCTGGCCCAGAGCCCAGGCCCTGCCCTCCCCAGACGGCTGAGGGCAAGAAAGATGGTAGGTCGTTCAAATATGGGCAGAAGCCATGGGACCAAGAGTGTCTGACCAAAGAGGGCAGCAGAAAGGACAAGGCAGAAATAACCCAGGAGGCAGAACAGGTCAAAGGAAAGGGAAGGGCTGCCCGGAGAGCAACAGGTTTTTATTGCCTGAGCTATTTTGTTCCAGCTGGAGGACAAGACGGTAGAGCAGGAGAGAGGGAAGCCTAGAGCTTTCCATAAGGCGGATATTCAACCTGGTGTATACCAGGTGCTTGGTAAGCATTTGTTGAAAGAATTAAAGACCCTGATAGTTTTTTTGTAACTGTAGTAAAGAGAAAAGGTTCAGAGTGGTTGTGGCAGTTCCCAGAGAGAAAGAACAGAGGGTCAGGGGTTCCCTTTGGTGGCAGAGGTCATCCCCTCACCCACGTGGGGCACTGGCCGGGGTTAGCAGCCTATCGTGGGTCCACAGAGGTGTTGGGTTAGCTGGACCGCTGGGCGGGCAGAGAGGTGCCATGTCATCCACAGTCACCCTCAGCCTGGACTGCCCCCATCCATGCTCCCGCTCACTCACTGCTATTCTGGCGGGACTTGTTTTCCCGCCCAAACTGGCCTTCCACCGGCTAGTGCAAAGTCACCCGTACATCCTCTCATATCTGTGGCATCTCACAAGCCCTTACCGAATGCCTCCCAGAGGGTCCCAGGCTGGATGCTGTAAGGTGACCCAAGGTCAGCTGGTGGACTGGTGTTGACGTGCCCTTTGCAGTACAGTGGGAATGCGGGAGGTGTTCTGCACTGATAGAGCACATGTTCCAGTTCTGGGTAGGAGGCAAGCCTAGTAACAGTCACGTGCTCCGAGCCCCAAGTCCCTGTTCTTGCATGCACAGGACATGATAGGGTTCTGGGAGCCCCAGACTTAAGGTTTTGTTGCCCTTGGTCCCATGGAATGCATGCTGGTACTGACACAAGCAAACACATATAACTGGTTTGTTGAACCACAGGCTGGACTCAGCAGAGGTAGAAGCAAGAAATTGGGTATATTCTCCTCTGCACAGACTTGCCAGTGAATCCCAAGGCTTCTTGTGCCTGGGGACTGAGGAGGAGGAGGAGCTGAGGGCCACTGACCAGTTTGCCGCCGCCACTAAATGGAGTACTATCTATCCACCAAGGGGCTACTTGGCTGTGGTTTTCTATGTCAGGCTTTGGCCAGAATTCCAACCCCTCCCACCCTGTCCCATTCCTTGTCCCACCCCACAGGTACTTGCTATCCTCCCAGGGAAGGTATGAGGGAAGCTGGTGTGCCAGCTGCCCCCTGCAGCCCGCAAGTTGAGCCCTGGAGAGTAGCTCTTCTCCAAATGGCATGGTCATTGTGTCGTAGCTCTTCTCCAGATGGCATGGTCATTGTGTCTTCAGACAGGTGCTTCAGGCACAGAAATTGTGTGCTCGTTGGAACCGCAAATCACATTCAGGTGGGAGAGGAAATGGAGCCCAACGGCCTGGTCCTCCACAGGTGGCAGGAGGCTCCTCTGAGTGCCTGCCCGGGCTCACTTGTCTTCCCGAACGCTCTCAAGCCCCTCCAGCCAGTGCCCCACTGGCAAGGTGCTGACGGCTCTGCAGAGCAGCCTGCTTCCCAGCAGCCACCGCTGGCTAAGCGCTCACCGAATACCAGAAGCCGGCACCTGGCAGGCCCCCACCTTAACCCCCACAAGTTCTGAAGATGAGGAAACCGAGGCCCGGGGAGGCTGAGGCATGCCGGCTCTCGACCTGAGCACTCAGGTGCTGGCTCTGCTCCCTGCCCTAGCCGGCACTCTTTGGAGCAGATGCAGAGAGACCCCTGTGATCCGTGACTCTGAGGGTGGCACAAAGTATGGGATTAGGGAAGCAAAGCCCTGTCTGAGGGCCAGTCACCATGTGCTGTTGCAGAGGGCAGGCCCCTGCACCCACGTCCACTTTCTGGACCCCCACGCCCATGTGCCACAGATGCTTTCAGACATGGTTACTCAGGCCCCTTTCAGACAACACCCTGGAAACAGCCCCTTGGGGCTGGTGGCCTTCAGCTGCACAGGGAAGGAGCCCCAAGGAACAGGCCTATCACTCAGAGCAGGCACCCCCATACTCCCTGTGTGGCATGTCCCTGTGGAGGGAGGCTTTCCTCCTAAACCCAAGATCCACCAAATAGCCATCCCTTCCCAGCTCCCATGAATAAGTGCACTTCCAGAGACTCCTCGTTTTGGCCCCATCCAGCCCTAGGGTTGGTCCCAATCTTCCAAAGTCCACCTCTGTGCAGTGATGCTTACAAATGTGCTGGCACTTAATGGCAGGTTCAAAGTCAGGGAGAGGACAGCTTGGAAACTAGGGCTACATGCCTGCCTTTCATGTTCATGTGCCCCAGCCCTCCCTCGGGTGACCCAGGGCGCAGGCTGACAGGAGGGGCTTGCAGGGAGCTCCAGGCTGAGCATTCTCCGGGTGGCAGCTGCATGGAGACTCCCTCACTCAGCACACAGGGCACAGGATACTGTGGGGGACATAAGGGTCAGGGAAGGCCACTCATGGTCCAGACAGGACAAGTGGGGGTGGGTTTTCAGCTGGGCTAGAAAGACCCAGGGGTCAAGCATGGGCATCGAGAAGACTCCTCAGCTGGCCCCAGATCCAGCCATCCCCTGACACCTGGAGGCACTGAGGGGACAAGTGGCCTCAGTGCCACTCAGACTCTCTCTGTGGAGACGGGGTCATCATGTGTCCTGACCACATGCCCCACCCTGGAGGGCACGGGGTAGGTGCAAGAGGAGGTCTGAATCCAGCATCCTGCCGTATGCTGACCACACCTGCAGGGAAGGTGTTCTGTCCTCCTTGGGGCCCCTCGAGGACTGAAGGGTCGGGGCCCAGCAGAATGACCGTCCTGCAGAATGGTGGGCAGCTGATGGCTGGCACCTCCTGATGAAGCCCAGGACTTTCAGGCTGGGGAAGAAACGGAAACGGTGCAATGTTTACTGGCAGGGGGATTAGCTGTGAGGAAGGTGGGGATTTAGAAAGAAAGCAATAGCAGCCACACCTAGAGGGAGGCTTCAGGCGGCCTGGGTGTCTTAACCTGAATGCAAAGGTCTGCCCTGCAGATGCTCTAACCGATGGTGCCCGACATAGTTAAGAGTTCGGTTCATGTTTCCCAGGGGTCTCACCCTCCCCACCCCCACCATCACAGAACACCTAACTCCCCTTGTTTGGAGCTATAGATGTGCACGCACCTTCCCAGACAGGTGGGCGAGCAGCAAGGAGACTTAAAGTGCCGGTGGCGTGGCCTTTAAGGAAACAGCACTGCTGCCAGTTAGGGAAGCGGTTGGCAGCTGCGTCTAATTGGAGAAGAATGTCAATGTGTTCCACTTGGGATGTTTTCCTGGCATTCTCTAAATCACAATGAAGGTACGGGCCGAGCAGGACACCCAGGCCCCTGGAGTCAGCTCCCCATCATTTGCAGGCTGATTGTCCGCTTTGGATTATTTATGCTCAGACTCTCAGCAGCCTCCCAGCCTCCCTACCTTCCCACCTGCCAGCCGCCTCCTGGGCAGAACTCAAAAGCAGCCCTTATGAAGGGAAGCAGAGACGGGAAGAAGGAAAACGAAAGCAGCTGGGTGTGCTGCTGATTAATGGATCTGGGCAGTGGTAGTTCTGAAGAGGAGGGAGGAACCCAGGGTCAAGTGGACAAAGGAGGGACTGAGGCTGTCTGTCCATGTGGGCCCTGCTGAGCCCCACACGCATGTGTCCGTCTCCCTTTGAAATCAGGAGAGGTTACTGACCTTGTTTGAAGTGAAGGGACAGACCTAAGCCAAGCCCATGGTCTCTGGTCCCCCAGAATACAGGCCCCAGCCACTCTGGCAACCTTGGCCAGGCAGCTGGGCAGATGAAATGGTCACAGACCCAGAGCCTGCACAGCTCAACTTTAAAAGGCCTGTGTTGGACTAGACTGACGGCACCATGCCTGCTCCTCAACGAGCAGAGGTGCGGAAGGTGGAGGCCCTGCCGGCTCTGTAATGTTGAACAGGATGTCTACCAGGACACCCAGGGTGCGGGAGGTGGCCTCCATCACGGGAGAGGAGCATGGCCGTCATGGTGGCAGTCACATAAGCTTGGCTTTGACCCAGGTCTCGGTCTCTCTGAATGTACAGGCATGGCCTCCCAGACTCCAGTCCCCGTTCTTGGTCCTCAGACAGGGATGCTTGGATGCGTGGGTGCTCCCAGGTGCGTAGCCTGGCAAGCAGCAGCCCCTGGGGTCCCTACAGAGGACAGTAAGCGTCCAGACTGACCCAAGATACCCGGGTAGGTGTCATATGGCCCAGCTTCATGGCTTAGGGTATAGCCATAATCTTTGAAGTCACAAAACCAACAGGTTAGGAAACTCTGAGTAAACATGTTTCTAAAGAAATACGAACTGAAGCAACAGGTGAATATTTGCTCTCACACATTCACTCATGCCTAGTGCCTGCTCCTGGGCTGGACCCTGGGAACACAGCGGTGACCATGCAGGACTAGCCCTGACACCTTGTCTGCAAGTTGCTTGCTGAGGAAATAGTTCAGGGCCGGCAATGGGGAAGCCTTCCAGTGATGGAGTATCTGCCACATGGTACAGAGGCACCAGGGCTCGGAGGCACTGCAGAGCCCATCATGTGTCGCAGAGCTTGCTTCTGAAGCCACTTAATTATTAATAACAGCATTAATAGCTGATGCTTACTGAGTGCCTACCATGGGCCAGGGCACTGCTCCACGTGAATGCGTTCTTCCTACAGCAATCTGTGAGGGAGGAACTATCATTAGCCCCTTTTAGCAGAAGAGGCCCAGAGGCACCACGCAATGGAGTAACTCGCCTGTGTCTCGGAGCTAGTCAGTTGCAGCCCAGCATTTGAACCCAGGAGGGAGGCTGCAGAGCCCAAGCTGAAATTTTCCCGATGTTGGCCTTGCAGGTTCCAGTGGCTGGAGAGGGGATTATATCCAGGAGAGGGGATGCTGCCAGCCCAGCACCTTCCCCTCCCACCCCGGCATCCTGGCCCCCAGCGGCCAGCCCCATCAGACGTACCCTTGCTCCTAGAGTCTGACCTACTCAGGAGAGTCTGTGAAGCCTCTGAAGGAAGTGGGGCCTCAGGAGCCCCATTCCAGTTGGGCCAGGGCTAACCTGGCAAGCTCTTCCTGAGCTCTGTGTCCAGGCCCGGGCTTCTGTGCCCTGGGAACGGACAGGGAGCCGGGGCCAGTCAGCCTCAGGTTCACATATAGGAGGCCGGCAGTAGGGGCTGTGGCTGGTGACTCTGCTAGGACATTCGTTATTACGGATAATTCATTGAGTATTGACTAGTTCAGTATTATCTGGTGACAACAAGCGTCATGAAAAGGATACCATTTACCCTCATTTTATAGTTGAGAAAACTGAGGCACAGAGAGATAAATAACTTTCCCACAGTCACCCAGCTGGGAGCCAATGGCCTGAGGACTTGCACCCAGGCCCTCTGGCTGCACGTGCCCCCCACCAGCACATCTGCAGCAAGGCCACGTACAGCTGAGCCTAAGCCTTGGCGTGAGCACAGATGTGAGAGCCCAGCTTCACTCCCGGCACCCTGGGGCTCCCATGCTCCATCGTGGTGCCGATTTAATCATGAAAACTTGAGTTTGCTTTCTCTAATCAGGAGACTGATTCCTCCTCTGTCTGGCAGGGATGTTGTAAAAATCAGTTAATACACATTGGCAAAATGCTTTGAGATCTTGAATGTGGAATAGGACCCATTAGTACAAAACAGTTTTTTGGCAATGCTATTCAGCATAAAAAATAGTCTGCATGGCTCCTGCAAATAAACAACAGAAACCTGGATTCGAACATGAGAAGTGCTTTGAGAGCAACAATGCAGAGGAAGGCAGAGGAGGGTGGGGCAGAGCGCAGCCAGCAGGCAGGTAGTAGCAGAATTTAAGTACGTAGTTCAGGGGGCACCTCACCAGGAGGGGGCTTTCTGAGCCAGGTGTTGAGGTGAGTAGGGGCACTAGCCACAGGGTCACCTGGCGAAGACACATGCCAGCCCGCCAGTGAGAATAGGTCCGGTAGCTGGAGTGGCATGGGAAGGAGGGGGCGAGGTCAGAGGACCTGGAGGGCCCTGGAAGCCAGTAAGGACTTGTTCTCACACGGGGTTTCAAGTTGAGGAGTGACATGATCTGACTTTATATTTTAGAGGCATCACTCTGGCTGCTGTTTGGAGAAAAGACTGTTGCAGGGCAAAGGTAAGCAAGCAGACAAATTAGGAAGCTGTTGCGCTGGCCCAGGTGAGAGATGGTGGTGGCTGAGATGCAGGCCATAGGCCTGAGAGTGCTGAGAAATGTCAGACTGGAGTGTATTTTGAAGGGATGCCAGAGAGATTTGCTCACGGGTTGAATGTGGCCATGAGAGAACAGACGAGTCAGCCCAGAGCAGCTCCGAGGCTTTGGCAGGAGGACTGGAAGGGCGGAGTTGCCATTACCTGCGATGGAGAAGGTGGAGTAGCCTTGGGGGGAAGTGGAGGAGTTCATGCATGGGCATATGGAGTGGAGGCACCCAACACATCCAAGTGGCAGTGTTGACTAGGCCGTTGGACTTACCAGACGGGGTTCAGGGGAGAGGTCCAGGGGGAGATGGAAATTTGGAAACCCTTAGCACATTAACAGTGTTTGAAGCTATGAGGCTGGATGAGCTCACTGAGTGGGTGAATGTGGGAGGAGAAGAGCACCCCAGACTGAGCTGGAAGTCTCCAGTGTGCAGAGGTCAGGGAGCTATGGGGGTGCTAGCAAGAGAGTGAGAAGATGTTGTAGAGGTGGGAGGGGACAAGCAAGGGTGCTGTCCTGGAAGCCCAGAGAAGAGTGGGTCAGGAGCAGTCAGCTGCGCCAGAAGCTGCTGAGAGGTCAGTTAGGTGAGGACAAGGGAGAGGACAAGGGAGCCTTATTTGCAGGGTTTTGGTGCCCTGGAGAGCAGCGCTACGGCATGACACGGGAGGGGCTGCAGTGCCTCATTGGAATGGGCTTAAGGGTAAGTGGGAAGAGAGAAATTGGAGAAACTAGGTGCAGAGTACTCTTCTGAGGAGCTTTGCTGTGATGAAGAGCAGAGGAATAGGGCATCACTGGAGGGATGGTAGGCAGAGTTGGTAACACGTTTGTATATTGAATAATCAGGTAGGAAGGGGAAGACTGATGCTGTGGAAGGAAGAGGCCATATTCCTGGAGCAAGTTCTTTGAGTAGGTAAGGCAGCTGAGACCTAGCCTCAGGGGAGGGCCTGCCTTAGGAGTGGCTGGCACATCCATATTAACAAGGGAGAAGTCTGTGAGCACAGGGGCAGGCCAGTGGGAGGTGTTGGGAGCGTGTGTAAATGTCTGTTTTCTCAGGGCAACAGGAAGCAAGGTCACAGCTGAGAGTGAGGACAGGGGGTTTGCGGGGAGGAAAGGTCTGGAACACTTGTCTAGGAAAGTGGGAGGGTGGACACAGGGAGAGAAGGTCATTGGCTGCAGGTAGTGCTGAGGGCCCCTTTCAGACTCAGAGACATGAATTCAAAGGGAACGCCGTCCACAGGACAGTGTGCTTTCCATGGCTACTACAGGGATGCGAGCACAGAGGACACAGACAGGGTCAACCAGGTTGGAACAGGTACCAAGAGAGGGCAGGGAATGGAGGGTGTGTGCAGGGTATGATTCCAGTTCTTTAAATCCCATGGAATTGAAGTGGGGTGAGAAAGAAGTGACATCATGAAGGGAGTAACAGACAATTAAATGGTTGGTCAGTAGATTGTGGGTCCCAGTGCAGCTGAAGAATTGTTGGAGTCTGGATACCAGAGAGGATAAGCCAGAAGAGAAGGGAGGTGATCTGAGAGTAGGATGCCTGATGATAAGATTTTTCAGGCTGTCATTACTTGTAATAACTCGTAATGTCTAGACTCCAGGATACGCACAGCCATGAAGGGTGGTAAAGTGGAGAGCTGGCAGGGTGATCAACTTGGATGTTTACATCACCCAGTGTTAACACAGGAGGAATGTCAGAGACACTGTTGTCAGCTAAAGGCTACAAGCATCAGATGTGGGGTGGAGTGGCCCACAGTTGGTAGGTGACTGCAGCAAAGAGAGACAGCAGATGGGACATGGAGCATGCATGGCTGTTTCCCCTTCTCTCTGGGAGGAGGTTCTTTGAGGGGCAGTCCTCTTTCATCCCCATTTTACAGAAGACGAATTGAGGCACCAGAGTCAGTAAGAGGTGGTAGAGCTGAAACTCAAATCAGGGAGTCTGCCTCCCAACTTGGCACCCTGACCACCATACCACATACCCTCCAACATGGACAAGCTGGGCATGCATGAGATGTGGTCCCTACCCTCAAGGAGTTCACTGTCCTATGGGAAATGAATATGAGTGCAAAGACAAGGGGCAAAGACAAGGCTGTGAGATGCTGCCAGGATGGCTTGAAAACTGAGGCGGGCGTAACACCTCCAACAAGAAAGATGCCAGAAGTCTTCAGAGAAGGTGGGGTGGCGTCACTGGCAGATATGGGAATAGGGGCAGGCATCCCAGTCAGAGGGCGCACCCTAAGCGAGAGTGCAGAGGTGGGAAGGCCCCAGGCCACCCAGCATGGCCAGTTTGTCCCTTGTGTCATGGACAAATGAGAGAGACACACAAGATGATGCTGGAGGGAGAGATTTAGAACCAGACAGCAAAGTGTGGTGTTAGTCAGGGAGGCTTCGTGCAGTCTCAGACAATCCCCAAATCTCAGGGGCTTAACACAGACAGATTTTGTCCTCCTTCGTGTAACATTTCAGGCTGTGGTTCACTTTGTGGCTCCACAGTGACACAAGGACCCACGCATCTTCAGTTTTGTGGTTCTGCCATCCCATCGGGCCTTAGGTTCCTCGGGTACTGGATGCCTGTACCTGGCCAGTATCCAGAGGGATAGAGAGAGAAGATCTTGCAGATTTTGGGGGAACCCAGCAAGGACTGATGTGCAACCCTCCTGACATGCTCCACTGGCCAGAACTCAGCCATGGCCACACCCAGCCGGGGGCAGCACCTGGGAATGCAGACAAGCCGAGACCCGGGAGGGAAAAGAAGCAGGCTAGATGGACACGTAGTGTCTGCGGCAGGCCCCCAGATGCAGACAGCTGGGTTCAGGCCTGTGGAGGAAGCCAGGGAAACCAGGGGAGCAGGGAGGGGCACGCTCCAAGCCGGCTTGAGAAGGACTGACCTGGAGATGGCCCCTCGGGGGACTCTGGGCTGGACCTGGGGAGGTGATGTAGATCCAGACATGGAGGCAGGAGTGGCAGCCGGAAAGGGCCACAGAAAGAGATAATGTTGAGAGGCTTTTGTGGACCATTGGCTGGGGTGGGAGTCCAGAGAATGAAAGATCATTCGTAGGCTTCCCTGCAGGGCAAGATGGCCCCTGCTCCCCTCTGCCTGCCCTGGGGGCACCAAAATGCAGGCGCAGGCCTTGGGAAGATGAAGTGGCTGCAGGTGGCCCATGACAGTCCTTCTCGATCCACAGCCTGGCCTCAGAGATGGGGGACAAAAGGACCTATTTTAATTTTCTTCTTGGGCCTCCACATGACAAAGGAGAAATATCACCCAACATTATTATCTCTCAGAAAATACTCTCTGGAACCATAAAAAGGGAAATACAGTGAAGCCAGACCACGGCGGCTGCCCTTAAATCAGGAGCTTCTAAATTATCGCGGTGGCGCTCTCTAATTCCTCTGGATGAAAACATTAAAGATGACAATGTACCTTTAAATCAAATGCCCTGAGAGTTGCTGTAAAGAGTCAGTGGGCTTTTTTTTTTCCTTGTGAGGATTTTTTTTTTGTCTCTTTTCACCTTGTAATAAAATATAAATCATAACTTGTGGGGGCAGGCTCTACAGAGCAAGGTGTGAACATGGACTTTCTGAAAATGAAGGTGTTTTGTTAATGGGAACCATCTCATTTCAGGAAACATGGGCGTTTCAAATGATGAGTTGGCTACTTAACTTCACACTCATTTTTTCTTGATTCACAGGCTGGTGCCACGGTGACGAGTCCTGATGGCACCTGCCTGCTGTGGGCCCCTGGGCTCAGGCTGCGGGAGGCGGGGCGGAGACCCCAGAGCCCCAGCCCGTGCGTGGGGAGGCACAGTTTTGGGAGGGGGCACCTACAGGCAGGGGAACGGAGGGCAGGCCTGGCAGGTGAGCTCTTGGGCTACACAGAGAACTCGGAGGCCAGCACAGCCCCAAGAGGATGGGATGGGATGGGAGCCGCAGGCCAGGAAAGCCTCAACTAGGGAGACTTGTTTTCTGCGCTTTGGTGGGGAAAATAAGTAAAAGATGGGGAAAGAATCCTTGAGTTGACCCAGGCCAGGGCCAGTACCTGGACGTACGACCTGCGAGCTTCAGGCCTGGGTCCGCTTCTCCCCTCTGTCCACACTCCAGCTCCCGTGTCAGGGGGCCTGGGTGGAGACTGGCAAGGCCAAATCTGTGAAGTTGGCTGGAGAATTGCTACCAGGGCAGGAAAGCAGACTCAGGATATTTCAGAAGAGTATCCAAGGCTTGGTTCTGAAATAGAAGAGTTTGCTTGTTGCCCCGTACACCCTACTGCCTGCAGTCCCTCTCTTCCCTGAAATAGTCAAGCACCTGAAAGGGGCCATCTGTCTCATCAACTCCACGGCCTTACCCTAGCTCCTGGTTCTTCCTTCTGTGGCCTGTCCACGGGCCTCACTACCTCTACCACACACCTGTACAGATGAGGAACTGAGGCCAATAAAGGTCACTTGTGACCTGCAGCTGGTATACCCAATGGGCACCCCTTAGTCTTTAGTGGACTTGGCCTCTGCGGCATCAGACCCTGCTGGCCCCTTCTGGACACACTCATTTGCCTTCTGCCTCTCCGGCCACATCTTCTCCATCTCCTTTGTGAGCAAGCCACCCTCCTGGGCCAGCCTCTTACTTAGACTTTTCCAGGTAGCAAATATTTTAATCTATGTAAGCCATACAGTCTCTGTCACAACTACTTAACTCTGACCTTGGGGCACAAAAGCAGCCATAGACCAATAAGTGTGGCTGTCCCAGTAAAAGTGCAAAAACAGGTGGAGGGCCTGCCTGAGACACGTGAGCTTCTCTCCTCAGTCTGCACAGAGGGCCCAGAGGGCCCCGCCCCACCCGTGCCTCCAGACACCAAGCTTCCAGGACTTCAGCAGCCCCTGGTGTCCTCTTGGTCAAGACCTGTGGGCATCACACACTTAGTGTGACCAAACTCCCCACCCTCCCCCAAGCCCACCTCCCCCGCTGCGTCTCCTCCTTCGCCAATACACTTTCACCTTTTCCCTTAACTGACTGCATTGGTAATAGATCGCTACATACCTCCGAGTGGGTGGTAGGATCTTTGAGGAGCTGCTTGCAGCAGTGGAAGAAGGGCCAGGGGCAGCAGGGGCAGGTAGAGACTCGCAGGACATGTGGTGCTGGAGCAGGAACCCACCACCGAGGGCTCGCTAGGCCTGGGCTACTGCCTGCCGACAGGTCAGCTGGCCCACAAGCCCGGGTTTCAGCACTTGAGTGGGGTTCCACAGAGTTGTGTTGGAGGAAAAGCGGTCCGTACACGGATTTGCCAGGTGCAGGCAGGAGAGCAGAGGTGAAGGACAGGTATCCTGGAGCCGTGGCACCTCTCACGGCCTACCTGCCTCCAGGCGTCCTGATGGCCGCTGAGCAGAGGGCAGGCTGGGGCTCAGAGCCGTCTACGAGTGCCCCAGGGCGCTGTGTGAGGCCTCGGGCTGCCCCCCTCTGTGCTTTCTGCTCTGCGTCACCCCAGTGAGCCCGCACGGCCAAGGCCCAGCCATAATGTCTGCAGCTAAAATTCGGGGCTTCAGCCATCCGTGTCAGGATCCACGGCCCCTCCCTGAGGGCTGCTGCCTTGCCAGGAAGCAGGGATGCTGGACTAAGAGGGAAGACTCAGGCTTGAGGCCTTGGCAGTGTCCACACAGAACAAGTTGATGGGCTTCCCGAACGCCTCGCGGGAGCTCTCCCTCCGGCTCCCTTACCCGAGCTCGGCCTGGGGCTGGCGCAGGAGGGTTGAGCAGCGGGTGTGGGTGCTGAATATGCCCTCTGATGGATGCGGCTCTAAACATTCTGTTCGTTTCAAGCAGCAAATTGTCTCACCTGCTTCCCGCCTGACGCACACAGAGATAAAATTCCATCTTATTCATTCCCTCCTGCTCACCGGCCTGGGCCCCCCATACGTGATAATTAGTGACTGAGCCGCCTTTCGAGGAGCACACGCATGCTGGAGGATGGATCCCTCCTGGTGCAGCCCCTGTGCTTCTGCCAAGAAATTGGCTGCAAAGGTTTGCTCGAAGGCCTCATTCATCCTGGCGCTCTCAGGCCTGGAAGGCCGTTGGCACCCCTGATACGCAGGCCCGGCTCCTGGCACACTCTGAGGCACTGGAATTTATTTGGCCCGTTTGACTACAAATGCAATTGAGACAAAATCCTTTTTGTTTCAGAAGCCATTGCTCCACTTCTGTTTCTCATCAAGTGAACCAAGGGCCAAGGAGAAGAGAAAGCAACAGCTCTGTGCCCAGCCATGGCAGGTCAACTAAATCCCTCACCCCTTACTGCTGCTCAGAGCCATTATGTTTTGTTACCAGCCAAGGCTGGTGCCTGCTATGGGCAGCTCTGGAGGCAGAACGGCAGGCTTGGGGCTACATCTGTGCCAGGACAGGTTGCTGGGTGGCCCAGGAGTTGGGTGAGCCAGCGGATAGGTACCCCCAAGGGTAGGTTACCTGCCTGGCCTCCTGTAGTCTCTCCTCATTCCTGGGGTCTTAAAACACAGTCTTAGAGGACTTTTCCTTTAGCAGATTCTGAGAAAGGGAGACATGGCCAGTCACACATTCAGGAGGCAAGGGATATGGCTGCCCAGACCCTGCACTCCAGAGCTCCCAGCCCATCTAGGGGAATAAGGCCCATGGGCAGAAGGAAGTGCATGAATATGGAATGCTAAACCACAGGGTCTGAATGCGGGTGCTGTGGGAAGGTCATGGAGGTCGGCAGGCTTCCTGGAAGCAGACAGGCTTGAGCTGGCCTTGAAGAATGCTGTTCTGCTTTGCCCCAGGGCTCCACACCTGGCAGCCTCCAAGGCCCGCACTGTTACGCAGCCCCCAGGGTGATAGGGGTGGTGTTTACCCCATGGGCAGAGAGGGACCTGGGGGTCCCCAGCCCAGGTTCCGCTGGGACTTCTAGGACCATTGAAATGTTGACAGAGCAGCTGGAAGGCCATGCCGCTGAGCTGCCCTTGCTCCTGCTGAGGGCTCCACCAAGAGGGGCATGCCTGGAGCTCCCTTCCCAAGGGCCTTTTACAGGCCCCCCTGTGCCTCCCTGAGCCCGGGCTGTAGGCGCAGCACCGCTGCTGGTGTGGAGAGCAAGCCCCTGAAGGATCCTCACACTTGTCTTTGGAGGGAGGGCAGGGAGCTGTTCTGGTGACCCTTGTTGGCATGAGACCCGGAGAGGCAGAGTGTCCCTTGGTCCCCAGATGCCCCCTGCAATGCTGCCCAGCTGTCCTGACTGGCTGACATGGGTAGGTCAGCAGGGCTGGGCTACAGCAGGCCTTGGGTGCCCCTCAGCTCCCCAGGACCAAGGGGCCCCATGGGAAGATCCGGTCCCAGCATCCAGGACCAAGGGGTACAGGATAGGGGCTCACTGAAAGCTTGGTGCTTTGTTTTAATGAGTTTCTCACTGTATGGTTCTGGGTACCGTGACTCTGCCAGGTTTTAAGCCACTCATGGCTGGGCAGGTCCCAAGTGCAGTCCTGTGACACTGTTTCCAGATGAGCAGAAACATCACCCTGGACAGCTCAGTACAGTGAACAGGTTGGGAGTGGGGCATAGGCCCACCCAGACAGACCCTGGGGGGCGGCAGCACCTCTCCCTGGCTGTATCTGTCCCTAAGACTCTCACGGGATCCACAAGGCCCCAGCCTCAGAGAGTTGCTTTTTCTCAGAGCTACCCAGCCAGTAAGAGGTAGAACTGGGATACTAAAAATAGGTCAATGATTTTTCTAAAAAGGGCAATAACTGTTCTTTACTGAGCCATTACTCCATGCCACACACAGTGCTAAATAGTTTATATGTATTGTTCAGTCTTCAGTCATTGTATAATCCCATTTTACAGATGAGGTGACAGAGATCAGGCAGTACCAGAGGTGACATTAAACCCAGGCAAGCCCAACTGCAAAACACGCGGCTTCTCCACTACACTACCTATTCTGCTTCCCAGGGAAGGCAGATGAGGGAGACCCAGAGAGCTTGTGGTGTGGCAGTCACGGAAGGCTTCTTGGAAGAGGTGACATGTGGCATATGAACAGCATTCAGAAGGATATGTATGATTGAAGTAAATGGCAGGCAGGACAGAGTGAGCAAAGACACACAGGCTGGAGGGCACAGAACGCATTCAGGAAACAGGGCATTGCTGTGGGAAGCATAGAGGTGAGGCCAGCCAGAGCATACGGGCCATCCATGCCCACATCTTAGAAAAGGAAATGGTCCAAACTGCTCCCCATCACAGGCTAGAGCCGGGGTGGTGTCCCAGACCAATGCTGGCTTAACAAAAGCGTACGCAGTTGTAGCTCGTAAACTCCTTCCTCTGTGAGATAGTTACTCTATAAAGCTTTAATACGCTTAAAGCTTAGGATTTCTAGCTGATATGTGCTCGCGTCTGGCCTCATGTACATAAAGATGTGATCGCAAGTCCATGCAACCCAGCAAGCCAGGGCTGCCCAGAGTAGAGGGATTGTTTTTAAGCGAACGAGATGGGAAGACATTTAAAATCAATACTTCTCAAATTAGGTTTTCCCTTTATGGGATTAAAAACGCTTCACTTGAGCCCAGAGGGGGAACATGGTGTCTGGGCAGCATCGAGGTGATTAGCGTCTCCTATAACTTCCAGACACTCACAGACACTTAGAGTAAAAACAAAGAGAACCAAAATTGTTTCCACAAGCCAGGAAGCCACCTGCTCGTTAGGATCCTTCTGGTCACTGAGGGGCAGTTCAAATGCTCCATCCCCATGCCCCTTCCCTCTGGCCCTTCCTTGTTTCAGGGTGTAGAGGAAGGTCCCCAATGCCATGATGTGGCCTTGCCCTGGGGCACAGTCTCTAAGCTTCGAGCAGCCTCGTGGTTCAGGAGTGGTTAGCACCCCCACCTCCATCCTCGCTGTAACTCACCAGGCTCTGCTCTCACACAGCAACTTCCGGAGTGGATGTTCTTAAAAATTCAAATATAATCGAAAAGCCTTTCCGAACCATGGCCTGTGAGCTGGCGGGTCAGGAAGGCCCCCTGAGCTGGCAGCACTTGCCCCCTTGGGACTTGGAGGCCCCTGGGAAATGCTTCCTTTGGAACTGTTGCAGGAAATGTGAGCTCAGATTCTACTCCATGGTAGTCGGAGGGTGAGGTTGCCGTGCCAAGGCTGTGGGCCCGTCTCTCCTGCACAGGTCGGAGAGAGCCCGTGGGGCCAGAGGCAGGCTGCAGGGAAACGGCTGGGGTCCTTTCTCAAGTCCAGCTGGACTTTACTCAAAGCTCACTCAGCTCCCCACATTTAGCAAGGCACTGTTCAAAACTGAAATATTCCTATTCCAGGGTTTTAGCAGTTCATCTCTATCGTGATTTCCCTTTGTCCTCATTTCTCTTTTTGCTCATAAACAGTTCTTTATTTCCCTCTTTTCTCTCTCTGCCTGATTACAGTGAGAAGGAGAATAAACCTGTGCAGACCTCCCTGTCCTGCAGGAGCTGGCTGCGCACAGTAGGGGCAGCAGAGAGCACCGATGCTGACGCAGTGTCATGCTCTGACCAGTGTCTGGACTGCCTGGCAGGGCTCCCAAAGCATCACCTACTCCAGAGCCTTCGGTGGCTCCCTTTTTCCTGCCTTACTCAGCCCGAGCTCCTCTGCCTACTGCTCAGGTCTCATGTCCCAGGCCTGTTATTAATGCCCTGACGCCTACGAGCTGGCTCTTCCCACGTATATATCTGCATTTTCCCTACCAACCCCTGATCCCTACCAAAAAAGCAGAGATGGTCTGATTCACTGTCTCCCTAGCATCTGACACTGAACCTCCTCTCAGATTTTAGAGTGTTAGTTCATTAATCATTTCAAACCAGGAAGTAGGAAAGAGATTGGCAGGTAGGGGCTTATCCAGGTCTCAGATGCCTGAAGTCTCCAAGAGGTTTGGCCGAAGACTTAAGAAAAAGACCGAGTGCCCAGAGCCAAGTCGGGAACCAGAGCAGTTATAGAGCCACATGTGCCGGGCAGAGCCGTGCCCAGTGCTGGGTCTGCACAGGCTGGGGGAGGAGGACAGTGCAGAGGGCGCAGGGAGCGGGGCTGCTCACATCTCCAGGGGCCTCAGCTGCAGAAACAAAGGCGAGCCTGCTCATCTCACGGCCCACTGCCCACATCCTTCCCCCAGTTTCTGCAGGAAAGGATAGGATCAAGAAGGAATGTCACACTCTAGCAATAGAAAGATAGTGTTTTTAATGACTTGTCTCTGTTCTCATTAACAAAACCATACTTTGATTAGCAGCAGTCTGACCTGGGAGCATGGACCTGTGAGGTTTGCACCTTATGATGTGATTGGAGTTCAAGATGTGCAAATGGTCATTCCTAGGGTGCGGCTGGATCGGCGTAGGACAGTGCCAGCACTGACAGCATGCACCCACATCTGTGTAGATCAGACCTCACTTCCATGCACAGCCTTCCACCCATGCAGTGTTGTGAGCCAACTGCCCTCCCCTACAAAACACGTCCACAGTCCCCAGGCTTCTATAAACATCCAGCAGCTCCATCTGCACTCCTGGCCCAGCACCCCCAGGTCCTGCTCTCAATTCCCCTGCCCACTTTCCCCAAACAAAGCCTAGAATTTGCTTGCCTGGCTATCTGCTGCCCTGGGTCTCTATGGGACAGAAAGCCAGCAGGTGTCTAACTTTATCTGGTATGCGGAAGAAGGTGAGAGAGAGGACCTTGAAGTAGAGTCCTTGCAAGTTATGCCTTGATGACTTGTTTTGTTTTGTTGTATTTTTCATTACCCAATGGGCACAGCTTTCCAAGACAGGATCCAAAGGCCACCTTTTGGGCAGCCAAGGGCCAGGTTTAGAGCTGCACTCTCCTGGCACCAGATGGCCCTGTTAGAGCCCTGAAGAGCTCCCACATACACACCCACACAACTCCACAAGTGGGCTCGGGGCTCCTGGAGCACATCTTTAGAGGGCATGTGGTTTAGGACATTCCATCCCTCCACCCAAATCTGTCAATGGTGAGCAGTCCTCGGAGGCAGGTGGCAGATTTCTCCATGGCCTGGTGAAAAAACAATGCACGTTTGCTTTGATGGGGTGTGCCTCTTCCTGCCCGGAGCCCCAACTTTGTGCTAACAGGCATTCCATGCCCCTCTGCTCCCAAATTCTCTCTCAGAACTTGATGAGTACGAACAGCTGTCTCTGTGAGAAGAGGCAAATGTCAGGTGAGCCTTGCAAGACTGTGGTGCTTGTTTAGAGAAAATTCTCTTCCTGGCGAAGGGGCTGTTTGTTCCTTCTGGAAACAAGATCAGTATAGACCCTTGCAGGAGGACTGGAGTGTGACAGACTCCTGGTCTGATGGTCCAGGCAGAATCGGCAAGCTGCGCCTGCCGGCAGAGTGACTCAGGCCTCTGCACAGGGGACCCCGTGGGCAGCTCTAGCCCTGGAGTGTGAAGAGGGGGCACCCACTGGTACAAAAGGCCCCTGCCTCAGCCCCCAGGAACCGCTACTGAGGCTCAGTGTCAGCTCACTAGAGGAGTCCAATGGGAAGAAACAATCCTACTGCTAATGGGATTAAAGTGTGTTTTGAACATTCCAATTACGTATTTCAATTATTCTGTGAATGTTCATTAGAGCTAGACAATGCAACTGTGAGTTGGCCAGGAAGCCAGAACTGACAGCTTCTTCCCCAAGTGGCCACAGGTTCCCTACCCCAGCACACACGAGGACACACTGGAAGACCCCTTTCAGGCCCTAAATGTTCCAGGCATCTCCACCAAGCCCTAGGCACAATGGCCTGGCGCTCCCACCACTGCTCATCTCTACTCCCAGTAAGGCCCTGGGCCTTTGCACATCCCGTTTCCTCTGTTTGGACTGCCCCTACCCATTGCCGTCCCCTGGTCAAACTCCTTTAAGACTAAGCTCAGGTGTGCCCTGCTCAGGGTGGCCTCTGAGGACACAGAGTAGATGCTCCAACAAGACTTGCCTCATTACCCAAGTCTCTCCTCCACTCCTCTCCCGGCCTTTCTCATCTCCATTCCCCAGAGCCCACAGGCTCTGGCCTGCTCTGTAGTCTGGAAGCCATAAACCCTGAATCCCAGACCAGGTTTTCCAGCCACTCATGTAGTGAAATCCTGGCTACCACTCAGTCCTGAAGTCCTGACCCAAACCCCATGGCCAGGCCTGCCTCCAACTGGCTCCCTTGAGCCCCGCTCCATCCCTGGAAAAGGTAGATATCAGGGCAGGAAGCCCTGCCCAGAGCAGACCCTCAACTGGTAGCTCACAAGAAAAGAAAACCCCTCCCAGGCTACTTCCCTTCAGTCTCCTTCCTGTTAACTTTCATTCTCTAGTTGAGCTCAAACCTTAGCAGAGTCCTGGGCCAGGACTGCAGAGTCCTCAGGGAGCTCTGCTGAGCTCAGTTGCTTTAGCTCTCAGAGCCTCGCTTTTCTCATCTGTACAATAGGAGTCATAAGAGCACCTGCTTCACAGGGTTGTTCTCAGGCTCAAGGAATTGTGTACGAAGGGCTTAGCCAAGTGCAAGGCAAGATGCTCAGAGAACATTAGTGTTTATTACTATTATTGGCGGCCTAAATCCAATCTATTTGGGAGTGGTTTCCTAGAAGGAAGTTTCCAGGACAGTTAACAGGGGTCTTCTGGGAACTCTGAACTCATGACTTTCCAGTGGCACTCAGGGCCATTAATCAGATCACCAACACCAGGCAAATGGAGGAACTGGCTGGCTCCGGGCTCAGGAGGCAGGGCGGGGGGAAGAGGCAGGACGTCGACCCCACCACCCATATTAAGAGAGCATCCCTGGGATGTCGCAGACCCAGGGAACCAGTGTACAGGCCTCACTGCCCACCTGCCAAGTGTTCACCCAGCATGTTCCACGTGCCAGGCACAGGGCAGGCTGCTGGATTCAGTGGTGAGCAAACCACATGTGTTTCCTGCGCTTGTGGAGAGAGACAGAAAAAACAGTGGAGACCCACTCCAGATCGGGTAGTTCAGGAGTGCAGGCACCTCTCTGAGGGATAATGTAAAGGAAGAGCCCAAAGGATGAGGACAAGGCGGCTGTAAGTCTAGGCAAAGGACACAGCATTTGAAAAGGCCCAGGGGTGGGAATGAGCTCACTGGGTTGCGGGACCTGGAGGCAGGCCAGCATGGCTGGGATTTGGCGCTGAAGGGAAGCAGTCAGGGGGGCAGCTCTCACAAAGGAAGAGTGGTGGATCTTACTCTGCACGCAGGAGGGCGAGCTTCTCATTAAGATAGCTGGTTCGGGGGACATGGGTTGCCAGGGTCTATACTTGCAGAGCCTCCCATGCAGTGGGGAATATCTTGGAGTCCTCTTTTGGGGCTAGGGGCTTTGTACAGTCACATTTCAGGAGCAGTTTTCAGGGCAGGTGGGGGATGACTTTCATGCCTCATTGGCACCCACCTAGCCCAGTCCACCTCTTGAGAGACATGGACCTTGGTTGGAAGTCTGGAATGCTTTCAGTTCAGCCTGAGCCAGGAGACCAAGAGTTCTGAGCTTCCTGAGGCTGGGCTGAGTGGCCTGAGATTTCACAGTCTCCTTCCTATGCTCCCTCCCCGTGCCCATTTGCCACCGTCTACCTGAACCAGCTCTGGTAATGTGGGTGCTAGAGGCTGGGGGCACTGAAATGGCCGTCAGGGGTCAGAGCTGGTGGCCACATGCAGGCCTGGAGGTTGCTGCAGGAGGATTTACCCCTTGAACTCAACAGAGACCCCTGGATAAATTCCCTAGGACTCTATAATAAATTACTGCCAGGTGGCTCCAAATAATGTGAATTTATTCTCTCATAGTTCAGGAGGCCAGAAGTCAGAAATCAAGGTGTTGGCAGGGCCACGCTCCCTTTAAAGTCTCTAGGAAAGGACCCCTCCTTGCCTCTTCCAACTTCGGGTGGCTCTTGGCATTCCTTGGATTGCAGCAACTTAACTCCAGTCTCTGTCTCCATCATCACATAGCCTTTTTCTTTGTCTGTCTGTGTCCTCTCCTCTGCTCACAAGGACACCAGTCATTGGACTTAGAGCCCACCCTAAACCCAGGATGGTTTCATCTCAAGATTCTTAAGTAATTACAACTGCAAAGATGCTGTTTTGAAAAAGGTCATACATATTCTGAGGTTCCAGAGGACACGAATTGAAGAGGGACGTTATTCCACTGTAGCCCCCGAGGAGGGTGGCCCTGGCATGGAGTTGTACGCGATGCCTGCTATGTGCCCTCTGGCCCTCACATGCTTGCTTACCATGTGGCACCCCCACCACTTATCCCTCCTCTGCTCTGCAGTTCTCACTCTGTCACAATGATCTCACATTCCCTTGGGGCCCCTCCACCTAAGGGGCCCCTAAACTTCCCAGGAGATGCGTGGGATGGCCAGCCCAGACTCAGCCCACACGTCCTCGCTGGGCTCCTGGGAACCAGGTGTTGTGTGGACTAGGATGCTAGACGTCCAGAGAACACATGACGGCTCTAGAGAACTTCTCTGCCAGAAACTGGCATTCTTCTGCATGAACCTCAGCGTCACAGAACCACTTTAATTACAGCCACACAGTACGAGCAGGGTGGCCAGGGCTGGCGAGGGGCCAGGGCTTCCCAGCACACACAGGGCTTAGACACATGGACAGCCACTTCTTCAGGAGGTGATTCCCAGCACCCCCTGCCCGGTCGGAGCCCAGCAAGGCCACTGGTGCCCTGTATATCTGAGGCTCCCTTGTTTTACTGATTCATAGGAGGAGAGGGGACCACATGGTCCTTAAGGACCCTTCCCTGCCCACTGGTGTCCAGGATCTACAGCCCAGCCGTCAGGAATGCCTGGAGCTTTCAAGGAGGAAGGGATCTGCAGACCCAGCAGAAGCCCCTCCAGGGAGAGCTGCTCCCCTGCAGCATGCCCCTGTGAGCCCAGTGCCTGGTGCCCAGTCTTCTGCTAAGAAGTTCCTTGTATCTCTGATGTCCCCCAAGGGACCTGTGATGCACCCTCCTCTAGGATGGCCTCCTGGGGCAGGCAGGGGAAAGGTCCTTGCTCCCTCAGACTGTGTTGAGAAAGTCATTAAAATGCATCTGAGTCATGACAGAGCAGCCTTGATGGAATGTGAAAAAGAAAGCTCCAGCAAAGGCAGAACCCTCCTGGAACACCTGAGAGCAGAAAGGCTGTCTGTGTGGCTGGCAGGCAGGTTGGGGAGGGAACAAAAGCCAGGACTGCAGCCACAGCATGGCAAAAGTTCTGGCAAGCAAGGAGGGTGGGGGCCAGGGCCACAGCTGCACAGGGTCTTACAAGGCCTCTTTTGCTCCAGATACACATGCCACATCAGACCCAGGAGCTCTCGGACAGACTTCTGACCAGGGTGTGGGTACCAGCCCTCCTGCAGGGCAGCACTGGTTAGCTGGCAGTTGGCGGACCTCTCAGGGCTTCTGAACATCACTGCTAAGTGCATCCGCCCAGCAGCACTTGGACACCCCTGAGACCGGGTGCCCACCAGGGTGCTGGGGAACAAGTGGAAGGCTTTTCCCATCTGTAAGGCAGGCACACCTCCTGCTGTTGTGGAGAGTCACATGGTCCAGGCCATGGGACGGAGCTCAGAGGGGCGGACAGCTCTGATCTCAGGGATGGGCAGAGGGTGATGAAATCCTTTGTCACGTAGGCACGCTCACAGAGGGGCTCTGCCTGCCCCCGGGCTGGCTGCTCTTCATCTTTTGCTTCACAGCAGCACCAAGTGTCCTTGGCAAAAGCCTCCAGTAACAATTCAGAACAGGCCATCACTCACATCCTGGTGGTTGGGGAGAACCCAGGGCCCCAGGACTCCCCAGAGCACCAGCCGTGTTGCTGGGCTGCTTTACCCAGGGCACTGGGGTTCACTCCGAGGGGCAAGTCAGGCCTGGGAAGGTCCTGGCCTCCATGCAGGCTCCTCTCAGGACTTTCCCAGGGAAAGGTAGGTGGCAGCTGATGATGGGGAGTAACAGTATAATTTTTTCTCTTTATATATTCTATTTACTCTTTCATATGATAATGTTCCTTTCATTTTAAAAGTTGTAATTGCCATACCATACACAGAAAGTTCACAGATCCTAAGTTCAGTGACATAGCATGGGCACCCCTGTTCAGCTCTATCCCAATGAACAAACAGAACATTATAGCATCCAGTCACCCTCTCTCCTCCCAAGTGTAGCCTGCCTTTTTAATACCACAGAGATGTACAGAGATGTTTTGAACTTTATATCAGTGGAATTGTCCAGTGTGACCCTTTTGTGTTTGGCTGCTTCCTCACAAATAGGTTGTGAGATTCATCTGCTGTAACTTCAGCTACAGCAGAGGTTTGTTCCTTTTCATTGGTGTATAATATTCCATTGTAAGCCTATGCCACTGTCAATGACCTGGTTTGTTCCATTTTGAGGCAATTATAAATAATGACTCTATGGACATTCTCATGCAAATCTTTGACATGCATTGCTGTAGGAAATGTATCTTGGTTTGAAACTGCCAGTTGAGAGTATGCAAAGAGTCACAAGAGATGGACTGCTGGTTTTGAACCTGCTACTGTTGTGAGTAGGAACTCAGACCCCAGGGAACACCTGTTTAGCCCCAAGGCACCTGTTCAGAGTCAGCTAGGGACACAGCCTTGAGGGTCAGAACAATGGCCTTGAGCCCCTGGATATTCCTACAGGCCCTTCCCTGCCTCTGTGCCAGGGCCCCTCTCCAGGAATCTGCGGCATAAGGCGCAGGTCTCCCTGGGACAAAGCAGAAAGATGTGGAGCAGCAACCAGGAAGGAAGCCAGGGCCAGACAGACTTTCAGGGGTCCTTCAAAGACCAGCCTTTAGACAGCCACCTGCCTTCCCTCCCCATGCCACCCCCAACCACTCCACTGGGGCCCAGCAGCCAGCCAGGATGGCCCCTGCCGGCGGCCAGCCAAGAGGCAGGGCTGTGAGTGCTTGCTGTGGCTCCCACCTTGGGGCACAAGCGATGCAGTTCCCTCCCTGAGTCATGTGCAGACCCCACTTAAAGAGGGAATGTGCGAGTTGCTCTCTGTTGACTTAAATTATGTTTAGTGCAATGTTAGTTAAATATGTACAAACATAAAACCAGATACATGTTCCTTATGCGTAGCGCTCTTTTACAAACCGTACAGCTAAAACAAATTTATAAATGAAATAAAAACAAACGACAAAACCAATAAACTTCAAATTAACCACATTAATTTAATGGGACAAATGATAATGTTTTCCTGAAACTAAATCAGCATTCACAGCATGATTCTGGGGCAGCCTGCCGCAGTTCTCCGGGGTTTTCTGTGACTGCATCAAGTGCTAGGTGATGACGATTCAGCCCTCCCACCACTTTTTCTCCATTCAAACCACTTCAGAACCTTCATCCCTACAGTCTCTGAACCTCTAGGAGCCTCTGTTTGGTCACCTGTAAAATGGGGACAGTGGTAGGATTTGTTGTGAGAATTAAGCCAGGGCCAGCCTCCTGGGCAGGACCCAGGCAGCCGCACAGGCCTCTGGCCTCAGAAGGGCCCTGCATTGGTTTCCTGCTCTGCTGTCACCATCTTGAAATTCTTGGTACTTTTGTGAACAAGGTCCCTGCTTTTCATTTTGCGCTGGGGCCGCACATTATGCAGCAGGCCGCCGGCACAGCATGGAGCCAGGCATGCAGGTGGCACTCAGCAGTGGTTAGCTGCCTTACCGGTGCTCTGTCCTTGTTACCAAGAACAGCTTCTTTGTGATGTTTTCCTCTGAAGACAGTTTTGTCTTCCCATTATTTAGTAGGGTTGGAGAGACTACCTCATGTATGTAATTGTGTCTGACTAAAACATGGAGTTTGGTGTGCCCGGGGGCCGGATCACAGGTGTGTTGATGGAGGGATTAGCATCTTCAGTCATGGGGCAGGCTGAGCACACTGACCCTGGTCGGAGCCCTCTCACTCGGGACCAGGCCCCCAGGATGCACTGACATGCAGTCACTTTTATTGTAACTGGTACAAAATAGGGCTGGGCAGAATACTGAAATTTTCTTGAAACCACTTCAATAGGTGGCCAGAGTTTAAGTTAACAGGTTATGGAGTTGAAGACTCTTTAATGGATTAGAAGCTCACACAGAGTTGCTTATTTAATTTCCCTTGTTTGTTGCTGTTCTCCTAAAAAACAGCACAGATAGCCCTGTTCCAAGAGTGAGCTATTAATAACCACAGCACTCTTCAGGAACAGAAAAGGGCATTAAGATTTTGCAAGGTCTCTCTGTTTGTCCCCGACTTCTCAAGGCTCCTCAGCTGGCCCAGACAGGGGACAGACCCAGGGGATTAACTGCTCAAATTTCTAAGATGTAGAAATGGCACGCAACCACGGTCACCAGACTCACTTGGCATTCCTGCCCGCCCAGAGCATATCTCTGCAAACAGCCCTCCATCAGCCCCCAGCCACTTCCCTGGCCATGTTAGGGGTCTGCCAAAGAGAAAGGAACATTTAGGCCTTGAAGTGCAGGCATTAATATCCTAAGTGTCTTCATCATGGAGGACTTTGTTCCCCAAGGAAAGTAAATCTTTCCCTGTGGGACACAGCAGGCTAAGGGCAAAGTTGATTCCCTGAGCTTGGTAATCAGCCTTGAGGGCTGGCCTTCTGGCCCAGGGTGCACATGGGGTAGCTGACAGCCTGAGGGCTCTGGAGATGTGCTGTCCAAATCCGTAGCCAGGAGCCCATGTGCGCTGAGCACCGGAAATGAGATTAGTCCAGACCGAGATGTGCACACTAGGTTAGGAAACCTTATATGAGAAAAGAAGGTAAAATATCTCATTAACTTTTACATTGATTACATGTTGAAATGATATTTTAGATATATTGAGGTATAGTGTTAGAATCAGTGTCACCTGTTTTACTTTTTTTTAATGTGGCTGCTAGAAAACGTAAATCAGACTGTGGTTTGCATTACATTACCTCGAATTGCAAGACAACTGGACAGTGCTGCTTCAAAGAGAACAGGAAATATCTCAAAAGTCGCCCAGAACGATCTGAATTCTGAAAGGGCAGAAGGAACTGAGCTCAGTCCTGGAAGACCCACAGCAGGTGCTTTCCCCCACGCTGGTCCCGGAAGGCCTCCAGCACCTGCTCCTGAAGGCAGAGGCCACGTGGGCAGGAAGTCCTGCCAGGAGGTCCCCACAGGGGGCGCTCAGAGGCTGTGCTGTAACAAATATTACCAGGATCAGAAAGCCAAACTGGGTTTTGGGGGCCACCTAAATGCTAACAGACGGCCTAAGTTTTCATATTCTCTTCCGAGTCTTAGTACAAAACCCGGAGAAACAGTCACAGATCTGCTGCCACATCAGGGCCCACAGACATTTACCACTCACGATATCGCCTTTCGTGCTAACGCAGTACAGTCGTTTACAGACTAATAAGTCGGAAGAGTTATTATTCCTTTAAAATACAGACGTAGCTGGGGTATCCACTTAACAACGCACATGGACTAAATTACTTTTGGATGACACTTTTTAATTGAATCGAACTAACAGCTTAGTGATATGTGGTAATAAGAAGAATATTAGGATGATTAAAAGATCTGAAAACTCTTGCAAAATTAAATGATTAAATGTAATGCTGAGTAAATGAACAAGCCTGTGTATATTAATCAGCTGTGGGCCTTAGCAAATGGCCCCGTAACTAAATGCGCATTACGGCCCTAAACACGCATGACTCCCCGCTCCCTGTGATGGCTTTCCATCATGCGCTCCTTACCGCCACGCTGGGCAAGCCGCTCTTTCCGCAGATAAACAAAACGCTAGTGATGTAATGAGTGCAGTAGTTGTAAGAGCTATTTCTTTTTGGCAAGCACTCATTCTTTTGGTGTGTGCTTCAAGGAATGGCCATCTAGTTAATTTTCAGTCTGTTTTTAACTGAAATGAGATGTTAAGGGGTGAAAATTAGTAGAATTCTGGCTTCCTTTCTGATCCTAGGAATTGACCTTCCCAGCCCTTCCCGTTGTTGGAGAGGGCTCTTGTCTTCCCGTTCACCCAGTCGGCTCTGCTTGCTTCAGTTTAGTTTCCTCAGGACTGTTAGTTGTGCAGGTTGGTCTCAGGAAGCAGAGTGTGGAAGTGTCATGCTAGGAGAAGGTGCTGATTCCAAATCACAGGCGGCTGCTGGGGTGGAGAAGGACGCGCAGCCCCCAGGAGTGGCCTACATCCTCTACCACGCTGTGCCTGGCCATGCCAGCCGGCGCTGTGCAGCTGCCTTTTGCATGACCTAGAAAACTGATTAACTTCCTTCCTCAGCTCATCCTCCGCCTGCCCTGAGATAACACAGGTAATTTCTTTTCTGATCATATAAATCTTTCATGGCTAAGTCACACTCATAATTAGTTGCATAAAAATTCAGGTTACGACTCGGGCTGTTATTAGGAAACATGAAAACAGTGAAAAGTTTTGTTTTGCTCTCTAATAAAACTCTCAAGGTCTCTGCTACAGAGAACAGAAGGGACATGGTATCTCATTAAGGGTAAAATGCAATTCAGAGCAGAATCTCACTTTCTGGACTTGATGCCGAATATATTAACAACCACAAAAAAAGCCCCAGCCACTCCTAGCTGGAAGTTTCGAGCAGGTCTGCACTCACCCCCACCCCTCACTGCTGTGGTGGCCTGCCCCTGTCCTCATCCCTCCACACAGCTGAGTCTTGTGCTTCCTAAACCAAGCCTGCAAGAAGTCCAGCAGAGGCGTCTTCCCAAATGAAATATATTCCCCAAACTAAAACGCTGACCGAACCCTTTCTGCAGCACATCACATTGGAAAATAATACAGTGGAAGTCCATTAAGCTATGGCTCTCAAAGAACAAGTCAGCTTTCTGGAAAGTTCCAGGTAAAGCACGGCAATTGCCTCAGCTATTTAGGGTCATTGACCACCAGGGGAACTGGATTTATCTCCCCCAGTTTGGCATATTCAGAATCATAGAAAGGAGTCACGTTCCCATAATTACCCAGGAGCTCAGAGGGCCCTTGGAGGCGAGTGTCAGCCGGGCCTCCTCCCTCTGCGGCCACTGTCCCTGGAAGCCCAGTCCATGAAGCAGCAATAACCAGCCTCCAAGTGGGTCTTCTTCCTGAAGACCCAGACCCATCCTCTCCAGATGGCACAGCTGGCCATGCCCTAGACCCAGCAGTTCAAGTGGCCTGGATCTTGAGTAACGTGGGGTACTTCACAGGCTGCCAAGCAGGGGAGCAGAGGGTGGTGGTAGCCTGTGCCCCCTGGAATACCAGCCTCCCCATGTAGGTACAAGAGTGGGACCCGCGCCTCAGCAGATCTCATCCTTACTTTTCTCTGAAGCAGATAAGGCTGAAAACATTAATTTGTCAGAACTATGAAAGCCACAGGCCTGAGCCAACCAGGAAAGAAGCAGTCAAGGCTTTGTCATCAAAGTAGGTGGATGGCCCCAGTGTCCTATCAAATTTAGCCCAGAATGTATTTTGCCATTATCATAACTATGCCCTTCAGCTGCCATGCCACGTCAAGAATGGAGTGCTAATACATTCTGTGGCACAGTCGCTTTATGGGGAGGATGGGACCCCAGTGCCCCTTGACAGAGAGAGTCATAGCATAAGGCAACAGAACATTTTTGAAATGCTAATGCACGCTCCCCACAACTTAATTTTATTTTTTTCTTATTGGCTTTTTTAGAAGACATTTCACAGTCCTGTAGCCTCAATAGCTAGATCTGCATCATAAAAATGACAACACAGTGATTTAAGAGGAGAGTCCATCCGAGCGAAATGGATGGTGTGTTTTTTAAAGTATCAGTTTAGCACCTCTTACCTGGGGTCAATGTTCAGTCTCAATACATCATTAAAGCATCCCGTTAAATCACTCAGAGAGTGGCCGCCTTCTGCTTTCCCACTTCCACGTTGGATTATGGAGATAATGAAGTGGAACCCTGCAGGGAGAACCATGTTAGGCACACACACTCTGTTGAGTTAGGGGCTACCAGGGAAGGCTGACCCGAGTTTAAAGACTTTGAGAGGGAAGGAGAGAGAGAAGAAGAACAGGTGTGTGGGCAGTCAGGTTTCCATCCAGAACTTGGTAGTGAGTGCTTGATGGCATCATATGCAGTCTCCTTTCTTTCAGTTTTACAAGCACAGTGTTCATAAAAGTCCAAGCTGCAGTCAGCTCCGCCGCCAGCAACCCCACAGGACGAAAGGACACACTACCATGCCTGTACAGCCCTGCGGCCCCCAAAGTCAGCTCCAAGGCCAAGGGCATTAACAGGTGCAGTGAACCTCAGACGGAGCAGGGCGATGGCCCGGCCTCTGGGGAGGGCTCAGACCACAGCATCAGGCTGATTGAAAAACCCCAGATACCCAAATAACTCCCAAGAACTCATCCTCAAATCTGAATGCCCCCTCCAGTCATCAAGAGACCCTGACACAACAGTGATGCCAAAGGCTTTCTTTCACGTTCTTCTTGAAATAATATCTTTTGTTTCAAAGTAAGACATACTAATTTTACACAATTGTGCATTGGTTAAAAGATAACCCTTCCCCAAACCCACTGCCTCAGTCCCATGCCTCAGGGAGAACCTCCATCTGACAAATTGATAGGACGTACCCAGCCTTTTGTTCGCACTCAGGATTTTTGTGACCTGAGATCAGACTCCACACATTGTTATACAACTTGCTTTTCTTACATAAAACCATATCAAGTGGCCACAAATACCTCCTCCTTCCAAAAGCTGTATTATATTCTATCTGGGGCTGAAACATAGTGTATTTAAACAGTCACCCTGGTGATGGGCATTCAGGTTATTAAATTTTCACTACCACAAACAATACTGCAATTGGCACCATTGGTCAAAGACATCTTTGCACATTTGTGCAGGTAGACTGTTGGATAAATTCACAGGAGGCTTCTGGAGGGGTCTGCTTTGGAGGTGCCCAGCAACCCCTGCAAAGTGACAGGCTCCTGCTTCTGGGTCATGGTTTCCAAAGTCAGGGAAGGACTAAACTCCATCCTCCCTGTCTTGGAATGAAGAGGAGGGCAGCTGAGATTCACACTTGACATTTGCTTCTAAGGAAGCAGGGCTACAAAGACATGAGGCATGCTGCCACCACCTCCAATTTGACCTGCAGAGGCCCCAGAACTCCCTGGGACTCTTCAGCCTCCCAGGAACTCAGATGTGCATCAGCCCAGCTTCTCAAACCAAGTCCTGTGCCAGGGAGTGGTGCCTTACCCAACTCCTCACCTATAGGCGACAGCACAGAATATAGGGCAGTTGGAGCTCTGGGTATTGCTAGGAAGCTGTCCATCACACAGGGCAGGAAGGCACAACTTTGGCCGACTCTGTGTTTAAAACCCAAAGTCTTCAGCATGTAGCCTGATGACCTTGGAGCTCAGGCCACAAAAGATGAGGCTCCCAGGAGGAGGGAATCCAGCCTCTGTTCTTGGTGAACACTGCTCATTCTAAGGCCTGTTGAGTGGCTTTATCCTGATTTATCCTTATGTGCTGGTTACCTGGCTACCAACCCAGATGTCTCTGGCACCTAGATTTCCAAAGTGAAGCCTCCTTTAAAGCTTGAACTATGACCAGCTGGATTTTTCAGAAACTACTGCATATTGCCTGAGATTTTATTTGAATCCATTGAACTGGTTTTGGCTTTTTTTTTTTTTTTGGAAATGCAAAACTGCCTCCTTTCAACTAGAGGCCTGATGCTAATGAAAGTAAATTCCTCCCCAAATCACTGGCACCGCATGTCAGCGATACTGGTCGTTTATGCTGAGCCTGGATATGACCCAGACTCCTTCTCAACACAACCAGTTAGATTTGGTGCCCACACTGAACCCGTCTGCCACTCCTGCCCCACACGGAAGACTGACCGAAAGGCGAAAGGCAAGTGCTGGTGTGCTGATGTCACACCAACACCTGTGGTCCCGGATTTCAGAAACTTGCCTTAATTTAAAATTTTTAATTTTTTTAATTAAAAAAACTCAGACACCTAATCTAGGGTTACCCGTTTTTCATTTGGCTAAGTAAAGACTAGTAGTTTCTATCACCAAAACATTATAAAAAGGTGTAACTCAGAAAGGACATCGTCTCAGACTAAAAGAAGGGCCCCTGGCAACCTTATGCTAACAGCAAGAACGCCACACGCACGTGCACACACACCTCGCTGCGCACCAGAGACACACCTCACACAGCAGCGCTAGCTCTAAAACTGGAGTTCGATTCCGGTGCCGCATCTGGAGGAAAACATCTAGGTGCCCAGAGGACTCCCCAGCCGGGCCGGGCCTCACATCAACGCTGGTTAGGTGAGGGGGCCCATCCCAGCCAGACTTGTCTCCCCTACAGACACCTGGCCTCTCAGCCACGTCCACCTGGGCGAGGCTGCAGAGTCGTGCGTGGGGCAGGCACCTGCGGAGCAGGGGTGCTCTGGCCAGAGAGTAAGGAGGACCTTTACGAGAGTCTGGAGAGCTGCTGGCCCCTGTGATGAATGCCACGGAGAGACACAGGTGTTACCTGGAGACTTAGAGCGCCCGTTAATTGAATTTTAGCATTTCCTCGGTTGGTGTACAGACAGTTGGCAAACAAAAAAGTAGCTTTCGAAAATAAAGGTGAAGCTTCCAGAGCCCATGACCTGATCTAATTGAAGTCCCACACCAACTGTCCCTGACATGTTTGGAGCCAGGTTTGGGGTCACAGCCTGAGAACCCTTGGCGCACAGCCCTGGAGGTGCACATGAGCTCAGGTGGGGGTGTCACTGCACCTCCACCCTCCAGGGACAGGAAGAGAAGCTGCCCACCAGGAGGAGCCCTCAGCCAAGCTAGGGACCTTGGGAGCTTGGGAAAATGTTTTCTGTGTCTAATGGCCTTCTCCCTGGAAGCTCCGGGTCTGTTCTCTGGACCCACTCCTGTGCCCCAAGCACGCCACACTCCCCATCAGCTAGCAGTGATCTAGCAGTGGCCTGGGCGCCCGTGACCAGTAGCCTTTAGTAAAGGCTTAGCCCATAGTAAAAAGTGAAGAAATAAAAAAGGCTTTATCAATAGTAAAGGTAGGCCTTACTTCCCCAGGCATGTTTCGATTGTGATGGACTCAGGCATCCGTTGGCAGGAAAGCAACAGAGTCCCCCCACCACAGGCGCCTGAGACCTCCCTGTGGCCCTGGGGCCTTCCTCACCCCACCCAGCCTGGGGGTCAGGGGGGGACGCACTCTGAGACTTTGGGAGAGCAGCTCGCCTCGTTCAGCCTCGGCAGCCTCATCTGTGAGATGGACGCACGCTCCCCACAGAGCTGATGTGAGCATGGATGTGTGAGCGCTTGTGATGAGGGGTTGTCCTACTGCCCCTGCGTGGCACCCGCAGCCCCACGATGGTCCCTCCCCTGTCCTGTGGGCCTCCTAAGCCTGCGCTCAGGGGGAGGCCCTCTCCTCCTCCTGCAGACACGCAGCACTTTGACACGCTGTTGGTCCGCAGCTTTCCCACGGCTGACACCTCCTTCCACACTTGTTGATTCTCTGTTTGCTCTCACCCACCCCCACAATCCTACAGGGTGCCTGATTTAGTGTCCCATACCTGTGGGGGCAGGGACAGCAGACGAGTTTAATGTGTGCACCAAATCTAGTCCAGGAGTAAAGACAATGTGAGGACAGCCCACCTTGCCCAGCCGACAGGTCAGACCGTCCACCTTGTGACTTGGGGGCCTCCGTGCTCGCAGAGGATATCGGGGGAAGTAGCATGCCCAGCCCTTCCTGGTTCTTAGTGAGGGGCTGGGCAGAGGCAGGCACTGCCCCATCTGCTTCTCACAGGACAGAGGAACCATAAAGCCTGGTTTTCCCATACTGCCCAGGCTCTACTGGCACTCAGAGATTTGCTCCTTACCTTTGTTGGCTTGCCACCTTCTCTCCGGGGTCAGAAGCCAATGTGGAGGGGTGGCTCTGGGGGAGCAGGGTGAGGTAGGGCTGCAAAGTGGACCGTGCCCAGGCCAGGCAAGCCCACAGCTCACCAGGCATCTGCCCTCAGTTGCTCTCCGCCGGGAGAGGGCTGGCGCTCCATCTGAGCCGCATACATTTTAATGGGCATTTTTCACTGGCAACTGCCCCTCATGTGCAGGAGCTCATTAAACCAGTGTTGTTTCAGGACAGCGTGAAGCCATTCTGCCCACGATTTCCTGGCCCGTTTGTAGAACCGCCGGGAGAAAGGAAACTCATTTTCAGCTCTCAAGGTCAGTGTCCTGGAAACAGCGCTCAGCAGCCATGCTGGCGGTACGTGCTGTCTGTGTTCCCCATGCTTGCACTCAGGGGCGCCAAACCTGGGCGCTTGCTCATAGTACACTGGCCAGCCAGGAGCAAACAGGAGTGCAGGGTTCACAGGCTGTGGGACCCTCGGGCATGGCAGCCCGGGCCCACCGTGGTTGGTAGTCAGGGCACGCTCACCCTGAAGGAGCAGTCCAATGCCCCATGTGGGCCCGGGGTGGGGTCGTGACCAGGACGTACAGGCTGCTGCCCACCTTTGAGGAGAGTATGTCTTGGTTGGAGTCATTAAAAAAATCCTCCACTGCATGGATGGGTGTAAAGGGAGAGGCTCCCAACCACTCGGCACAGCCAAGTAAGGCCCTTCGGTGGGTCCCGACCTCACTGCCGGGCACAGCCCGCTCAGGTGGATAAACCTGAGCTTGGCCGTAGCCTCGCTGCTTCCCAGCCATGCAGCCCTGAGGCACTCCATTCACCTGCGAGCCACGGGAACCCGGTAGCCGGCCTACAAGGCTGCCGAGGGGTGGGACACCAGCTGGTGCCCGAGCACCAGGGGGCCAGGAAAGCCGGGCTGCCATGGTCCAGGCCCCACCGTTGCCACCGTGCTTCACGGCCCAGGCACCTCGAGGGCCCGGCTGCGCCCGGCCTCCTGTCCCTCTGCGCCTGCTGCCCACTTGTCCCCTCTTCAGTGGCAAGCGTATCACTCCCTGATTCGGCTGGTGTTTATTGGGATCAGGTGAGGCCCGTGGGGCGCTGAGGAGCAGCTGAAAACCAGGCAGAGAGAGTCCTGACCCCCTCGCCCCTGCCCATCCTCGCCCTCGCCCCTGTCCACCCTCGCCCTCGCCCCTGCCCACCCTCGCCCTCGCCCCTGTCCACCCTCGCCCTCGCCCCTACCCACCCTCGCCGCCCTGCCCACCCTCGCCCTCGCCCCTGTCCACCCTCGCCCTCGCCCCTGCCCACCCTCGCCCTCGCCCCTGTCCACCCTCACCCTTGCCCCGTGTGCTGCAGTGGCATCCCTTTCTGGACCAGGACCGGCACCTTCTCGTTTGGGGGCTTGTTCACCTGGTTTCCCCAGAACGTGGCACAGGGCACCCTGATAAGGCTGCTTCAGCAACATTAGGCACAAGAGGAGGCTGTGGTCCCAGGGGCAGCCTGGGGGCCGCAGGAGGTGCAGGGGATTTGGGGGGGTTGTGGGTGCTGACGTGGGAAACAGCACGCTGTACCACTCACACCTGGGCTTAAGGCTTTCCTGGGTGTCACGCTGGGTGCCGGAGGCCTGTGCAGAGGCTCTGGCTTGTGGCTCTGGGAGTGAAGGACCAGCTGAGCGAGAAGGCTTGGGAAGAGGGAGAAGGGATGGCAAGGCCAGGCCCAGGAAGGGGGACTGGCCAGGGAAAATGAGGTAAGGGATAGGACAAGCCATCTAGAGTAGGGGTCCCGAGGACATCAAAGTACCAGATCCAAAAGAGCTCAGGCTGACCCCACCGGGAAGCCAAGGGTCAGACTGTCCCCCGGGGCTGCGCAGGGCCAGGCTCCCAGCAGGCGCTCAGCAGGCGGGGTTGCACTGTATGAATGGATGGGTGAATTTTCATATTCATGATCGCTTTCCAACCAGGCCACACTGCTTTGACCAGGGAGGGCTCTGCTGGGTTCTGGGACAGTAATTCCACGCTTCTGAAGCACTGTGGGTTTAACAGAAGGAGCCTGTGGTCGTGGATGACTCCCAGTGCTTCCCAAGGACCACTGGGCCGGCCCCATGGGCTGCAGGGGCACCATGGTGCGCAGCATCTGTGGAGACCTCATGGTGTCAGGGTCGTCCGCCGCCCCCTCCCCACCAGCCTTTCGCAGCCCCCTGCAGAAGACAGCTCTAGTGTGGTGGGGTTGGGCGGACAGGACCTGGCTGCGGTTGGCCTCTTGGCATAAACTAGTTTCCCAGAATCCTTTCCTTCCTGATGGGGTAGGGTGGAAAGGCAGGTGAGGCTGAGGGGGGTCATGTTGGAGCAAAGGGGATAACATTGGGTAGGAAGGACTGCCTCACAGGGGCATTTCAGGCAGCCAGATGCCAGTATAGAGCAGAGTTCCCAGGGGCTGAAATGGGTCTCCAGGAATGAAGAAGCATGGACAGGGCAGTGCTGGTCCTAAGGTATTTGTATGGTTTGTTTATGTGTTCGGTATAAGAACCATAGTCTCACTTCCCTAGAACCCAAGTGATTAGTTTATCCCAAAGATTTGACACCTTTGAACCTAAACCTGAGTCTGTTTTTACAATGCGTCAAAGAGAAGGCGGGTCTAGACTGGGCACAGCTTTGGCTGCAGGTTCCTGAGATGCACTGCATCCCAGAAGAGGCCCGGGCATGTCCCTCTTCAGGGCGCGCAGGCCTCCCGATTCAGGAGCCGCTTGTCAGCACACTCACTTCTGTTCAGCCTGTGCATGTGCCCCCCGGGCCAGAGTCCCTGGCACTCCCGCAGCAGGCCCGGCCTGCATGACACTGTTCAGTTGAAACTCTCAAGTCATCAAAACACCCGTGAGATCCAGATGGACTGGTCCCCTGTGGTCAGGGTGTGCGGTGCCGTTGCCCAGTCCCAAGGCTTCCTCTGCCCAGTTCCCTCAGCCTGGCCAAGGGGCCGTGTGGGGGGATGCAGAGGTACCATGTCTAACTCTTAAATTACTGTTCTCTGACTTGTTAGCAGCTTGAGGACAAAAGCTAGGTTTTTTCTGGAATTTATAATTGCCCCGTCTCCCTCTAGCCCCAGGACATTGGAACAGGGAGCTAAGAAGGAAAAAAGGCAGCAGGATATAGGTCCAGCTCCTGTAACTCTCTGGGCCTCGGTTTTCCCATCCTCCACATGGAGACAGTCCTGCCAGTGGCATGAGATCCAGGATTGCCAGCCCTGCAGGGATGCTGGGCAGCCTGCCCACGTGGCATCTCCTGCCAGCCCCTGGATGGGGAGTGACTCCCCTTGCATTTGGACTGCAGGCCAGTCTCCAAAAATCAGCCTACAAAATGATGCATTTGTTAGGTTGTAGAAGATAATTTTTTCAACCTTTAATTTCACTACTAACCCGTGATCCTTAGAACTTCTCTCTTGAGAGTTTATGCTCTGGGCATCCCTTCCTCAGAGGTTCCCAGACAGGCACCCTCTCTGGGTCCAGGTCAATAGCCAGACCCGTTTCATCCCCAGAGGCAGGTGGGGCAAAGACAAGGAAGAGATGTGACTGAAGTCTAGACTTCTGCCCAGTAATTTTCTGCCAGCCTCCCCAGTTTGTGTGGAGATGTTCTGGGGTGTATTTACATAAGGCTGAGCTCCTCTGTGAGAAGGCGCCAACATGCGAGTGAGCGTGGAAAAGCCAGGACCCACGTGGAGAATGGCAAAGAGTTTGGTTTGGCTTAAGCTAAGTGGGAACTGTGAGAGAGCAGGCTGAAATAAGGAGCTGGGAGGTTTTAAATGCCAGGCAGAGGAATCTGACTCCCTCCCGAGACACAGGGAGCAGCCCGTGGGGGCATTCCCGGGAAGGAGGCTGCCGCTCCAACCAATGATGAGGTCCTGACCTGGGCGCCTCCGAGGACACGGAGAGAGATGGGTGGGTCCAAAGGGGTGTGGAGCAGTCTGGCTGTAACTGTGAAGATGGGGCGAGATTTCGGCTTATTCATCCCTAAAATGGACCGTTTTCTCAGCAGGCCTGCAGCCTCCTCACACGCCTCACAAGGCAGGCCCGATGCGCAGGGTAGTGAAAGGCAATTTGCCATGGGTCAAGATACGGAGATTTCCACACTGACAGATGGAAGGGGACTCTTTGGAGAGGAAACGGGAGGCATTTTTCTGAACAAGATCTGTCCTTGGACAAAACATACAATATTTATAGGGTTCTCTCTGAAAGATAATTTAAAGAACCTAACCCAACACATACAAAGAGATAAATATCCCACACAAGGAAAAGAGATTTCTCACATCCCTGTATTTTGGTGCCATGCATCTTGCCCAACACAGGGAAGGTTTCAACAAAGGCAAATGAACTAGTTTCTACGTCACGACTATGATGACAGCGACACCACTCTTCCAAGGTCCTTCCAGCCCAGTCACCTGCCTGCATCAAGGCCCTGCCGCCACCAGGAGCCGCGGGTGGGTCCACCAGGCCTAGTGTCAGCAGGAGAGCATGATGGCTGAGCCCCAGCGTAAGTTGTGGCCTCGTCAAGCCAGGGTGAGGAGCAAAGTCTTCTCTAATCCCTGCAGCAGAGCCACCGACACGTGGGTTAGTTCACACAGGGCTCAGTCCGAGCAGACCCTGCCTAGGAAAGGGCAGGGGGAGAGGGTTCATTTTCAGCAGACAGAGGATAGGATTTATTTTAGACTGCACACGTTGCATTACTATTGCCAAGTGTGGTTGTTAATGTGTAGACCACAGTTCTCAGTGGTGCCGCTGTTTACATGTGGGCCCCAGGAATTCTTCGTTGTGGGGACTATTCTGCATTGCACGGGATTCAGCGACATCTCTGGCCTACACCCCCTCCCTCAGATCTGACAATCAGAACGTTCTCCAGATGTTTCCAAATGTCCCTGGAGAAGCCATGTCAGAAATCACCCCAGGTTTAGAACCACTCGCGTATACCAAACCAGCCTTCTCTCATCCTCCCACCGTCAGATGAGCTTCCCTCGTGTCCACCTGCACCGCCCACTAACAAGCACCAAGTCTCTGCATCAGAAGCCAGACCTCCACGTATTCTCTGGGGGCTCCGCGCTCTCCCCCACTCAGAGGCATGTCTTCTAAAATTATCTCTTTTCTCTTTGGTATCATAGAGCTCACCCCTGGATCATTCCCCTTGACTCACAAACACACTTACAAAACAAACCAACCTTTCCTTGACCTTTCACCCACTATCCCAGCTCTCTGCTCCCCTTCATGGCAAAAGTCTTTTAAAGAACTCCTCCTTCCCATCTCCTGCCCTCTTTCAGTCCATTCCACAGGTGATGCTTTCATGAAACATTAAGAGATTGAGCATCCAGGTCCCAAAGGACCTCCGTGTGATCAGACCTCAGTCCTGGTTTGCTGGAGCTCTGGGCGGCGGTGGACACAGGCAGTCGTGCCCTCCCTGCCAGGCTCCTGGCCAGGCTCTTTGTGACCCCTCTCATCCTACCCCCTCTGAACTCTGGTGCTGCCAGGACTCAGTTCTCGGACCTCTTCCCTCTCTTCACACAGTCCCAAGGGATCTCATTTGGTCCTGTGGTTTTCAATAGCACTTAGACATTGATGGATTCCAAAGTCATGTCTCTGGCCTGGTACAACTCTTCTGAGCCCCAGACTCAGAGAGTCCACTCCCTGCCCCTTGGTGTACCTACCACGGTAAAAACGGAACCTGGATTTTACCTAAGATGTCTGCTTTTTCTCCCTCAGCCTTTCAACAAATAGAACCAACACCCATCAGCTTTTCAGGCCTGAATTCCACCATTCATCCTTGATTCTTCCTTTCCGTCAATCCCCCATCCAACCAGCCTGCAGATCACCTGCCTCCAGAGGGTGTCCCAGATCGCTCTGCCCCTCAGCACTTCTGCAGTCACCGCTCTGGGCTCCTCGCTGCTTCCCTGGCCTCTGTGGCCCTCCACACACCACCAGAATGCCAGCCCAGCACCCTCCACCCGCGTTGGTCCTCCTCCCTCAGCCACACACCTCCCCGTGCCAGCCATGCTGGTTCTTGCCAGTAGCTGTTCTGGGGGGTTGCAATGAGACCTGAGTGGAGTCAGTGCAGGGGCTGCTGGGAAGGCTTCCTTGCTCTTACAGCTCATGCCAAGAAGGAGCCTCTCCTCCCCACCCTGTGATGGAGCCTGGTCACCCAGTGCAGTGGCTGCAGACTGAGGGCCCCAGGGCAGAACGGAGAGAGGCAGAGGGCTTGATGACATCCAGGAACCACAGAAGGAAGCCACCCAGGAAACTCCAGCTGGGGCTTTCTCCTTATGTAAATAATAGCTTCTCTTTACTGGTCAGCCCCACTGCCAGTCAGGGTTTCTGTTAAAGCAGCTGAAGATGTCCCAGCCAATGCACAGACGGTCTTAAAACTGTAAACCCAACCATGTTAGTCTCCTGCTTAAAATCTTCCAGTGGCTTCTCATGCAGTAAAACCCCACTCCCTACCATCACACAGGGCCCTGCTAGCCCAGCTTCTGATCACGCTCAGCCTCACCTCTCCACTACCCCCAGAGGCCGCCCCTCTAAGTCCAGGCTTCCCTTTCCCTGCGAAGGCCCACCCTGGGCTGCCAGGGGCCAGTGCCCCCCACTGACCTCCTCTCCTCCCCACAGTCGGACTCAGCTGTGCTGCCTGCCATGTTAATAAATACTCAGTGACTGAAGCTATGGGAGCTTCTCAGATGGGCCCTGAAACCAGAACCCAGGGAGAGAAGAGAGACTGAGCACCACTGACCCTGGACCAGGAGGTGGTGAACCAAGGTCTCTGGGAGCCATGTCAGAAAGGGAAGGAGACCGGGAGCAGTGACTGTTCCCTTTAAAAATGGAAGCCAGCAGGAGCGCCACAGGCCCTCAGAGCAGCAGAGCCTCAGCCAGGCTCAGGGACCCTTCATCAGGAGTCCTTGGAAGCCATGCCAGGCTCAGGAAATTGGAATTGAAACAAAAACAAGAATATTAATATAAGCTGTTCTCCAAAATGGCCTGCTGATGCCTGTTTACAAAATGCAGCCATGATTTAGCATTCTCAGGAGACTGGATAATAAACAGAAAACAAGCTATATTTATTCATGTCCTGCAGGACCTGGTGACTTCTCCCCTTTGCCTGCATGAAGCACTTCCCTGCTCAGAGAGGGCATGGCCCGGGCTGCAGGGTGGAGGAGAGGTGTGGGGGCACATCAGGGACGGGTTCTGCTGCTTGGGCCGCCCGCTGGACACACCGTGGCCGCAGGGGACATGAGGAGAGCAGCTTGGACAACAGTCTTGTCACTCTTCCTCTTCCTCGGCTGAGGGTTTTTATTTTTATTTATTTATTTATTTTTATTTTTTGGCTGTGTCATTTATGTTATTTTTTTATTATCAAAATAGTAAAACATCTTTTTAATAAAACACATATGACAAATTTTACCATCTTAACATCTGAGAAAATTAAATCTGAGAAATTAAAAATTATCTAGTTCATGTCCATGGGAAGTCTTACATCATCCCTATTAAGTTTCTAATGGTTATTATTTTAAAATTTTTATTTAAGTATAGTTGACGTTTATTAGTTTCAGGTATACAACATAGCGATTTGACATTTATATACATTATAAAATGCTCACCACAGGAAGTGTAGTTACCGTCCCCATACTGTTATTGGCTGTACTTTTCATTGCCATGACTTGTGACTTATTGCAGAACTGGAAGTTTACAGCTTAGAGGTCCTGCTGTACCCACTGTAGGTGTGCTGGGGGTGCTCCGAAGGGGGGCTGGTTCTCCTGCGGCTGGTTGCTAGGGGCGGCAGGGTGGCAGGCACTCTCAGGAAACACCCGTCAGACAGAGGATGTCCACAGGGCGTGGCAGTGCTGGGGTCACTCTGGAGGGACATCTGGGTTGGGCAGATTGGGCAGGACTAGTGTACAGGGGAACGTGGGGCAGGGCAGGTAGGGTAGATGGACAATGTCAGAATGGACACCTGTAAGCGTCTGACCAGCCAGGCTGAAGGAGAGGAAGAAAAATGGCTTCTGCCAGTCCCTCATCCCCTGGTGAAAGGTTCTGAGGATCCCCACCCCTCTGGCACATGTCCCTAAGTTAGTCAATAAATATCATTCCTGTATAACTCAGGTGCCTGGCTGAGGTTTTTTAGTAACAAGAATGTCAGCATTTAGAAATCCTCTCCAAATCATATTCACTAAAGAGACCAAGAATGTATTTGTAATCTGCATTTCAGATCAAATGCCTTGGGAAGGTTTACAGGGTTATCATCAAGAGAGAGATGGCACAAGGCTGTGTGTGGGGCCCAGGACTTCCCCTCGCTGGCCTGCCTCACCTCAGGAAATAGCCTTGTATTATGCAAGAGGACCAATCCAGGAACACAGGAGGGATGCACTCCTATACTCTGTCACTTGCCCATCATCCAAACTGTTTCCAAACCCGTCTTTTCCTGTTCTCTCCATCTCCACAGTCACTATCTGTCTCTCCCTTAACTACTGCCTCAGCCTCCTAAATGTTCTCTCTACATCCTCTCTTCTCTCCCAACAGTCCATTCACATAACCAGCTCAAAGCCAGCAATCCTTTGAGCGTGCAAATTGGATCACATCCCTCCTTGACTTAAAATCCTTCCAGTCACTTTCCATTGTCTAAATTAAAACCATTAAGTCTTCTGTTAAGGACCCATGGCTCTGCCTGTTCCACCTGGCTGCATCCCACTTCTCTGACTGCATCTGTGTCACACCTGCATTGTTCCCTGTGCTTCGGCCACCCTGGCCTTCTTCACTTCCCGAAACATCCTAAGCCCCTGTTCTACCTCAGGGCCTTTGCATGAACCTTTTCTCTTACTCAAATGTGCTTTCACCATTCTTGCCGGGCTAATTCCTTCTTATCTTACACATGTCCTCTTAAATATCTCCTACTCAGAAAGGCTTCCAGCACCACTCCCCACTTGCATCTTAATAGGCCTCTCTGCTATGTTCTCTCTTGACATCTGTCCATCTATTATGCATGTTATACTGTGTAATTTATGTACACATTCTCTCCAATGCCACCCGTAGGCCCTCTCCCTGGGGCAGGGAGTTTGGACACTATCTTATAGTGAAAGCAGTAGATAGAGCTGTGGAAGGAGAGAGCGAGCTCCCTGGACAGAAGGTATTCGGGGGATTGGAACAGAAGTTAGAACTCCTCTTGTCAAAGGATTCTCAGAGGGCTGCTGACCTGAATGACTTGGCATCTCAAAAATCCCTTCCACATCTCATTACAATGTCTTCTGTACAAATACATTGATTTCTATTTCTTTCTCTTCTGAAGAGGTGTATTAGGTAATCAGTACCAAATGCTATAGCAACCCCAAAATCTCAGTAGCAAAATGCAGTGAAGACCAACTTCTCACCCTCATCAGGCCTGATAGAGCCAGGCAGCTCCCCTGAAGCAGCCTGTGCGAGGAGGGGAGGGAGCGTGGATAACCACTGTGTTAGTCAGGGTTGTCCAGGGAACCAGAACCAATAGGAAGCATGTAGGATGGATGGTTGGATGGAGAGAGACAGAGAGATAAATGTATTGCAAGGAATTAAGGCTCACATGATTTTGGAGGCTGAGAAGTCCCAAGATCTGGAGTTGGCAAGACAAAAGATGCCCCGGAGAGCTGATGGTGTAAGTTCCACTTTAGAGCCAGCAGGCATGGGACCCAGGAAGAGGTGATGTTTCGGCTCAAGTCCGAAGGTAGGAAAAGACCCATGTCCCATCTCGAAGGCAGTCAAGGAGAAGGAACTGTCTTACTCAGCCTCGTTGGTCTATGCAGGTGTTTCATTGATTGGAGGAGACCCACACATATTAAGGAGGGCCATGTGCTTTAATCAGTCTACCGATTCGAATGTTAATCTCATACAGACACATTCTCACAGACACACCCAAAATAATGTTTGGCCAACTACCTGGGCACCCATGGCACCGTCATGTGATAAAATTAACCATCACACAATGACATGGGAGTTGTGTGGCCTGGCTTGTTCACATCCCATTGTCCAGAACCAGTCACATGACCACATCCTAGCTCCAGGAGAGGCTAAGAAATAGTCTTCATGAGCGCTCAGGAACTGAAAAGTGAACCAGCATCTGGGAACACAGAGCATGGTGCTCTCCTGCTCGTTAGGTAATTGCTATCTTCTCATCTCCACCAACAGCTTGGCCAGGAGATCCTAGATCTAGCCTTTGACATCTGTATGAATTTTTGCACATTCAGAATAACTAGTATATAATTGCAAAAATAATACAGTCTTTTTCTTAAAGTCACCAAAGGAATAGGCAATTAAAATACTTTCCATTTGCAAGTGTCTTAAGCAGAGGTGCTTCCAACATCTTTGAGAGTAGACTCAGCAGGGTGTGGGAGACAATGCATAGACTGGCCGGCCTAACCAAGGCTTCCCCAGGCCCAGAAACCAGCCAGGGAGGGAGAGCTGGTGCTCAGCACCATGGCAGCCATGCACCCTGCCAACTGGGAGGCCCTGGGCTTTCCACCTAGTGCTTCCAGTCAATGCATCTGCTCCCTGCACACCCATGGCACCCTGAGACAGTGGTGTCGCCGCCCTGGGCACTGAACTCAGCTCAAACTGCCCGCTTCTCAGCACACAGTGGTCACATTTCAGTTTAGTGTTTTAAAAGCCAAAAGGATTTACTGGCAAAAGGAGGTAAAAGAGAGCCCTAGAGCTAAGAGGATGCCAGGTCACCCTGGCCTGCATGGGCCCCCCTGCAAACAAGGAGAGGGATACACCAGCCCAGGGCTCTTTGGGAATGGGACAGGGTTTGCCTTCTGTGTCCATCCTGCAGAGTCCTGAACTGGGCACCCAGGAAGGGCTCTACCAAGAGAGGACAATCAGATTCTTCAGGAGTGGAGGGCTCACCACCAGGGTCTGCGGATGGGCTTTAGGTGTCTGCTCTCCTCCCCATTTAACGCTTATCCTCCTTGCTAAACCACGAGCTCCAGGTTAGCAAGCACTGGGCTGGTTCTGCTTTCCAGCCCAGTCCCACTCTATCCTGGGCACAGAGTAGGTACTCAGTAAATAACTATTGAATGAGCACTACCCCAATAGTTCATGTGCTTGAAACTCCTGAAGTCCCTTCTGAGTGCTAGGAATTATATTAGGTGCTAGGGATACAAAAGAAATAACATAGATATGGTATCTGTCTTCGTGTGGCTTACAAAGGTGTTTGTTTACAACAGAGAGCAGAACTTGATAATTAAACTATAAAAATGGTTGAAACAATACTAGGCAACATAAGTCAATTGAAAAGATAAATTACCCACAGATGTGCAGGTAATTAACTAATCAGTTTATTGCCATCAACAAACTGAAGCCAAGGAAAGGGAATATCACAATGGCAGAAAGACTGAATCAGATCTGTTATGCATAAAGAAACAGGAAATTTTGGACCCATGCAAGTCAGGCTGGTCCAGAGCCACCTGTGTGGGCCGGGAGTGGCAGGCTCTGGTGGACGAGAACAGAGGAGGCACAAAGGGCACCCCAGGCGCTTCCCCACAGGGCAAGCCAAAGCGGCTCCACCCTGCAAGTACCAGGGGAAGTCCTTGGGTCCAGGAGGTACTGAGATGGTGCTTGTCCTCTACGTGGTCAGAAGACATCGGACGTGCACACTCTACCTTGGTTTCTGTCCCACTCACCAACTTCACAGTGTGGCCCTGGTCACAGGAACACAGGCTCCACGCTTCCTGGGGTGGCTCCCGAGTCGCCGTAGGGTTTGTTCCGGGGGAAGGTTTTAATTTACAAGGATAACAGTGTGAGAAAAGGCTACAGCTACAGAGAAGTATCTAAGCACCTGGCGTGGGGTCTCTTTCCAAACCGCCCTAATTTACCAGCAGCTCCAAGCTAGGGTCCGCCCTTCAGGGTTGGGTAAACATACTGAGTGTGCAGGTTGATTGAGCTTTTGACAGGGTCTTTTCACCAAAAGCATCATTTGAAAAATGGCAAATGTCCAGGTAGGAATGTGTTCCATTAGTGCATTTCTAACATAAGAGAACCAACACCAACTTGACAAGAATTTGAGAAATTTAATTCCTGTTGCTGTGAAGCAGCAGAATCCTGCTTGAGAGGGTGCTGACAGGTTTATGAGTGTCTCCTCGAGTTCAAGTCAGGGTGAGAAATAGAGCCCGAGACCAAGGGAAAGCTGTAATAGGACCTAAAACTCAATTCTCCAGTGACTGAAATGTTATGGCCTCCTGCTTTCAGGAGAGTCAGGTAGGGTGCTTGTTAGCCTGCTTATGGTGGGCCCATGGATCGCCTGTGGCTGCCTCTTCTCCTCCAGCTCCAAGGAAGAGGGAGAGTATGTGTGTGTGGAGGAGGCCGAGGGCCGGTGTTTGCGGCACCTCATGTCTGGAAGAGCAAGGGTCTTTTACTGCTGGTTCGGGGAGGAAGGGAAGGATCCATAGGGTGTCATGAGGAAAGCCCTATGGGATTGGCAATGTTGGTGCGACCAAGTAGGGTCTGCAGGGACTTTCACTTAGAACCAGAGTCCCAGAGCCTTTCTGGCCCAGTCCCTCATGTTATTGATGTGTAAACTGAGGCCTGGGGACAGGAAGGGACCTGCCCAAAGCCACTCAGCATGTTGCCTGCAGAGTCAGCCCTGGAGGCCGGGTATCCAGATCCACAGTCTAGTCTCTGCCCTGCTCTCTGGAGCCCCAGCCTGTGATGCCAGGAAATCTCCCTGGAAGGTCACTTAGCAGGGAAGCAGGGCCTGCCAGGAGAAGGCATGTTCCACGCTAAATAACCAGGCGTGAGAGCGGAAGGAGACGCTCCGTTGCCTTAAATGTCCTCGGAATTTTAAAACGAGCCTGGGGAATATTGGCACGAATTAAATCCAATAAAACATTCATTTAATTAAGTTTAAGTGATCCAAATATTTGCTGTTTGGTTAACATTTGTGTAGCTGACAGGGGCAGAATTATGATGGTTCTGTCGGTATTCACACATCCTAATTCTGCGTGAGCTTTCCTGTGCACACTCCTACAAATGATCGGGACACACTCAGGACGTATGTGGGGACCCGCTATCTCAGCGGCTTCCCACCAGGTTTGTGTTTGTTTGTTGTTTGTTTTTTAGTCCTGGGTAAGGCTCCTCCGGACATTTTTCTGAAACTGTGTGGAATATATGATTTGGGGAATCTCACGGAGGAGGAAGATCCTATTACACATAGGTCTTACATGCCAAATGAGACCCTAGCCAATCAGAAGGCCTCCCCCGCCCTCACTCCCCCACGCATTAGCCCAGACCCCGCCCCCATCTCGTAAGCGTCGTTGGGGGCGGAGTCTCAGCCCTCAGGGTACCTTGGAAGACCCTGGAAAGCTTGTTAAAATTCTCCAGGGAGTCCATCAGCCGGGTCTGAGGTCTGAGGGGCTAGAATCTGTTTCTGTCAGTCCCGCTGAGACGTGATACGGGGGAGGGGAGAGGGGAAACCATTCCTTGAGAAGGGGAGCTCTGCGTGCCGGGAAGTCCCACCTCCTCCGAAGGCCCCTACCTGACTGCCCAGGTGGTCTTTCCCTTGTAGTTTGAGCTCAAAGGTACAGAGAAAATGTAGGTTCCTTTTGCAACATACCTGACTTCTTCACAAGCCCCACCCACTGGCCACTGGGAGAAAGCACAACCAAATGTTCAGTCCATTGTGAAGCTTAATCAGAGCTGATCATTTTTGCAGTCCACATAAGTAATGCTCTCCGAAAATTGCTTCATGTCTCCGAGTCCCACTCCGGTGTTCCCAGCTGCTCCCCAGGATGGTTTCTGAGTGTGAGGGAAGAGCATGGATGTCCTCTGCCATCTCTGGCTCCCACTGTACAAGCCCCCCACCCTTGCCCAGTCCCAGGTACTCTGGGCAGAGGTCAGCCTGGGCTTTGCTCTCGGTCTGGGCTCTCAGCCTAGTGCGGTACAGGGACTGATGTCTGCCCCCAGCTCAGCCTCCCGCAGCCCCCGCTGGCACCGTGACCCCCCCTGGAGGTCCGGGGACATTCTCCCAGGGTCATGGCCTGGAATCTCAGTGCCGTCCTCAGGCACGGAAGTGCAGAGCACTTAAGGCCCGGGAATCTCAGGGCCTCTCTGCACCACTTGGGAGCAGAGGCGGCTCTGGCAGATAATTGCAGGCCCTGGCTCTCATGCCCTGTGTGATTGCCCGAGGCGGAGAGGGGGCAGTCTGGGGCGGGGAGGGCTTAGCCACCTTCTAGAGCTCCCCCTTGGTACCCCTCACCTACACACCAGCAGGTACACACCCTACCCTACCCATGGCTCCCTTTTTGTTCCCACAGTCCCCTGGGACAAGGAAGGGAGCCATTCCATACGTTTTCTACTTCCTCAGAGCAGGAGCCTCTTGGCTCACCCAGTGGGGAAGGAGTCCTCTGCATTCAGGGAGAACTGGACTGTGAATCCTGAGGCCAGCACAGCCCAGTGGGAGCTAAGCAGTTTTAGCAAGTTCTTCTCTCTCCCTCTCTCTGACCGCTCTGAATCTCCAAAGCATGGGTCTTACTACAGAGGGTTAGTGCCTTCTCTCTGCAGCAGTAAGCTTCAGGATGCAGAAGTGGGAAGGCAGCAAGCAGAACGTGATTTAGGAGGGAACTTGAAATGCGTCACTTTAATGCTTGTAAAATATTATGCCAGTTGCGTCTGCATCAGTCACGTGGCGCTTATCTTCCTTCACGCGGACTCCTTCACCAGGAGTCCCATTTTTCCTGCATGTGATTGTCCCCTCTCCACTGGCCTGTTGGTGCCTTTGCTTTTTTTTTTTCACCTTGACAATTTTCTTCCATCCATCCATCAAGCACTGATTAAGCACCTGGTCTACGCCTTGTACATCTTCATGGGCCCAGGGCTCTGCTTGCTGCTCAGGATCTGACCTTACTGCCCATGTTTGACATCACCTGCTTTGCAGTACGTGGCACCTGAGGCTGTCTCAACCCGACATCCCCTCCTGTCCCCCGCACACACTGGAAGAGAGTGTGAGCAGAGTTGTGCTGCCTGGTCACAGCTCAGAGGCATTCCACTGAATCACAGAGCTCAGTTCCCGACTCTGTGCCTTGCTCGACACCTGGCAGGGGCCCCAGCTTCCAGTTGAAACATAAGAGGTAATACGGCTCCCAGAAATTTTTGCTGGCATCCCAGAATAAGCACAGGCCCCCAAAGCCAGACAGCCCGCCTCCTTCAGTTCAGGGCCTACACCTGACCGCCTTGTCCTTTACCCTGCAGAGGTGGTTCAACTCAGCCTGGCCCCTGAGGAGAGAGTCAGCGTGGCCACAGTGACAGTGGGGCTGAGCACAGTGCTGACCTGCGCTGTCCATGGATACCTGCGGCCACCTATCATCTGGAAGCGCAACGGGCTCTCCCTCAACTTCCTGGACTTGGAAGACATCAATGTAAGTCACTGCTGACTCTGAGCTCAGATGTGCCCCCTGGGAAGTAAACTGTGCCAGACGCCATGTGGCAGGGCCAGAGGCTTTTATTTTAACCTCCCATGTTTGATGCCCTTCAAACCTGTTGTCTAATAGCTGGAGGTCCCAGAAAATCCAAATCCCACCATATGCAGAAAATAGGATGGACGGTGGCTGTAAGCCTGCCAACCAGGTCCGGAGCAGGGAGAGGGTGTGCTGATCAGGGGGACACAGTGGGCAGAGCAGCAGGTCTCTGTGGGTAGCAGTGAAGTCCAGGAGGCGGGCATGGGAATGGGATGAGGAAGGGGCCATGTGCATGAGCCCAGTGCTCAGGCCAGTGGGGAACATGGGCAGGCAGGAGGCCCTGGAGCGGGGAGGGCATGGGGCTGGGGGACCTGGGGAGACTCCGGGCCCTGAAAGCTGGGTAGGATGGAGATGGCTGGAGGAGGAAGAACGGGTATGCTCTGTGGAAGACAGACGTGAGCAGCCAGGCTGGGATGGCTGGAGGGCAGGGGCCAGGCAAGGAGGTGACAGGACGGAGGTGGGCCAGAGGGGCCTGCCCTGGGGCTTCGTTTGTGGGGTGAGGGAATGGGGATGCACTTGATGAGCTGAGTGGAAGAGAGCAGCTGAGCTCCCGGCATAATGTGACCAACAGGGGTACTTCGGTGCTCTTGGGTCCCAGCGTCACCCCATACCAGCTTCTTAACTGGGAACAATTTCTTCAATTGCAATCCTCAATAAATTAATTATTAGACACCAGTATTAGTGGCACCTCCCTTCTATTGGACTTGAAGGATAAAGGGACCAATTCAAGTGTATTGATGGGCCTGATTTTGGCACAAGGAGTCAGGTGGCTTCCCAGAAGTTCATATGAGAAGACAGACTGATGTCACCGTGTAGGGCGCTGCCAGGGCAACTGATGGGTCTTAAGCTACACCAATAGGAATGCAAGCATCAGGTAACAGAGGAGGCAGCCCTGGGCTCCTTGGCTCAGGACAGGCCAGCTGGCCCAGAATGGGATGCTTGGCCCTGAGAAGGAAGATGTGTGGGATGAGCCCTCAGTTCCCACTAACATGTCTAAGGTGGGGAGGGAGGGCAGCGGGAGCTGGCCTGGGCTGTGGGACCCCATGAGCTGGGCCAGTACAAAGTGCCAGGATGCACCCCAACAAGAGCCCAATAAAGGCTGCTTAGATGGACACCATTCCAGCCATCAGAGCTGCCCCGTAATGGAGCTATCATCACAGACCAGTGAGCTCCCCATCCCTAGAGGCATGCAAGCTCAAGCAGGACCATGGTCAGCAGTGCTACTAGCCATAAGAGGGCAACTAACCCAGGACCTTCATGATCCTTTTCAACACCAAGACTGCTTTCTGGGGAGAGAGCCCAGCATGAAATTCTGCAGAGACCACCAAAGTTGGACTCTGCTACTCCCTAGGCCCTTTGGCTGCACCCAGGAGATTATGGGGGAAGCAGATGGGAAAAGCAGACCACTGTGGAGGTTCTACTCTGGGCAGAGCTGGGCATGGAGGGCCCTGCCCCCTCCCTGGTCACAACGGGCAGCATTGATTCCTTGTGATTTCCCCACTGTGGTGAGCATAGTCTGTATGCTACCCACCTCTGAATGTCAGTGCCGGCACAACCCTGGCAGGTGCTTAATGGATAGATGCTAAGTGGGCAGAGTCCTTGTCTTCTGAGCCTGAAACGCCCACAGCTTGTCTGATCTTCACAAGGAAAGACAGTGTCCTATTTGTAAACACTGGGGTGCATGTATGTGTTGGGGTGCACAGGTTTGTGTGTGCAAAAGCTCTCAAGGTGGAGTGTCAGCTTTTGACCATGTTTGGCCAGTGATGATTGATTCAGAACTAGGGCAGGTCCGCCTGTGTCTATCTGAACATTCATGTGCATTACTCAATGCTCTATTTAAAGACATCAGAAACAAAGGTGGAGGCAAAACTCCTCTTAATGCACTTGCCATCAGTTAATTAAATTACTTTGAGTGGTTTTCCCCTCCCTTGAACATGCCTCCAGCACCAGCTCAATTGCATTTCTACTTTTCACAGTGAGGTTAGCAATTTGGGTTAATCGTGGGTGCAGCTGGAGATTAATGGCCTCTCCTTACCTCCCAGGAAACACTTGCTGCTCATGGTCAAATCTACAGTCCACAAACAGGGCCCTGTGCTTCTCAGAGACCCCCGGGCGAGGGTGCAGGGCGGCACCAGCCCCACAGGAATCCTCACCTGATGCATGCTCGTGTGCACAAAACAGCACGCATATACACACGTGCACATGCACACGCACACCTCCCCATGCCTCAAGGAGGGAACGGAGACAGCACAGCCTCAGTGAAGGGCACAAGCTCTGGGCCAAAGGAACCTGGGTTGAAGTCTCAGCTCTGCCACTTACTGCTTGAGTGAGTTGAGTGACCTTGGAAAGAGCACTTGACCTCTCTAAGCCTCAGTTTCCTCCTCTGTGAAATGAAGATAAACAACATCTAACCCTGTGCCTCAGAAGGTCCGAGTGAGGATTAAATGGGAAAATACACCTGAAGTTCTTCGCACAAAGTGGTCCAGGCTAACTATTATCATTCCTTATCATCACTCAGTATCATTATCACTGTTATTATTATTATCATTATTACTGCTGCTGCCAAAAACATTGTCAACACCTTGCAACCCAAGTCTCCAAAAAGCAGCCAACAGCAGCCCAGTATGCCTCCCTAGTCAGGCAGATATGCCCCTGTGTGCCCCTGCTGCCTGTAGCTAGGGGTGGGCAGCGCCATCCAAGCAGCCCTGAATCGGCCTTGTCTCCGGGACGGGGGCACTGACCAGCCATCTGCAGCGGGTCCCGAGCAGCCTTGGGTGAGCTGTGTAACTTCCCCGAGCCTGGGGGGACGTGGGACTGACGATGCCCTCCCTGTCCGGGGATTTTCAAGCTGAATGTGTGTGTGAGGCACCCAGCCCATAGCGCGGGTTGGTGAGTGGCAACCCCACTCTGGGGACAATGAGGAGGGCACCCCTTGGAGGAAAATCAGGCTGGAGGGCGGGAGAGCCAGGTCATCGGGATTCATGGGGCCCTTTGGGAGCAAAAACCAGGGACAGGTGGGTCCCTAGAATCCCTCGGCCTGCGGTGTCTGAGCACGCACCCCACCCGCCGCCGGCAGAGATGAAACGCCACCGCCAGCCGTACTTAGCGACTGGCTCGGAGCACCGCGCTTACAAAACCCAAGGCGGAACAAACACGTATAAAAAGAAACAGAAATGAGCTGCTCACCTAACTAGTATTATTCTGTCTTTCAAACGTTTTAGATATTTAATTTACAAAATATATAATTGTGTAACAAAAGAAACAAAAACCTACATTAATATTCCAGTGAAATAAAGACCCAGCAGAGAACAACAACAACAACAAAAAACCCCAAGGGGGGCAGATCTGAGAGCATGCAGAGCTGTGGGTCCCCTTTCTTTGTCATTTGTATGAGACATTTTGATTGGCAACAAAATATTAATCGCGTTTTCACTACTCTCTTAATGAGAAGCTTTGACGGGCAACAAAATATTGATTTGTCTTGTCTTTTCTGTTAAGAATGCTGTTAATGAATTCAGTCACAGAGCTGTTACAGAATGCCTTCCTAACGACACATGTGGTCAAACTTTTCTGACTTGCAAACAATCAAGGATGCCTCAAGCATTCAGAATATCATCTGATCAGAAAGTAAATGTGCCCCTCCAGCCCAAAGCCACGTGAGAAGGAGCGTCTCACATCCCCCGTGAGGAGCAACTCCTGAGTCACCCTATGGGGGCCTCTCCGACCCGATGGCGTTATGTGGGGAATCAGCCTCTGGGCTCACTAAGGGCCAGCACCTTGCCAGCCCTGGGCCAGAGTGTAGGTACACTTTTTCCCCCGGCCTCAAGGGAGGTGAGGTACCCAGGAACCCCGAATTACCGCACTGTGTGAGAAGGAGGGGCTCTGTATGAGAAGGAGGGAGCCAGTCCTGGGGGCCAGAAGGAGAGATTCTGACTGTGGCCTCAGGGCACAGGGATGAGCAAGGGAGAGAGAAATCTGGAATGACAGGTTGGGACCAGAACACGACAGGCCTTGAATGTTAACATAAAAGATCTTGGTTGTTCCCTGGGGGGAAGGGGACCTATAGATTTTTAATCAGGAAATTGCTGTGATCAGGGAATCACAGGTGTGTGTCCTGCAGGAGTCCTGAGCCCCTTCCAGCCTAAGATTAAATATGCCCCCAAGGAGGGTCCCCAAATAAGTGGGACCCAGAGACAAGGGGTGCCCTGCTGATGTTCTGGTGGTCTTCCTCCTCAGTAACTTCCCAGTGGCATGTTCGGACCTGAGCAGCGCCCCAGGCTCCCAGAGGCTCCTGCACAGGCTTCCCTCCACTTCTTCAGGATGCCGGAAAGTTCGGCATGGGCCTGGTGTGCCTCCTGGGGATACCAGAGCCACCCCTTTGCAGGACGCCTCAGCTTCACCCTAGCCCAGCCTCCGTGCACCTGGGAAAACAGACCACCCCTGAGCAGAGAGCAGCATTAGGGGCCAAGAGTGCAAAGCCCAAAGACAGGCGCTCCCCTGCAAGAGCAGTGGTCCAGAACTCTCGCTGCGCCTCTCGGCCTGGGGTCTGGATTGGGCCGCCTTCTTCTGTTTGATGGATGAGAAACCAATAGTTTCTACTCCTGAGCACTTTCCCCAGAGCTAACAAAGGACGGCATAATTTGTTTACTTCCTGGCCAACCGCTGGTTTCTTTACTGAAGCAGTTGAGCGTCTGGGTGGCTTCAAACCTGGCTCTGCAGCTCCCCGCCCCAGCCTGAGCCCTCCAGTGTCTGTCTCAGGCCAGGGCTGGAGCTCGAGGCCTCAGCCCAGGAGTGTGCCGATGCCAGTGTGACCGAGGACTAGCCCTGGCCCCGCCGACCCTCACTGTGGACCGGAGTCCACCCTGGTCTCAGCACCATGCCTTGTTGGGGACAGGCGGTGAGTCCCTCCCAGGAGCACAACACAGCCACAGGAAGCCCTCTGCAAGGGGACAGCAAGATGCCAGTCACTGCAGGTATCTAAGCAGAGGGGGCTGACCACTTAGAGGCCTTGGGGACTCTCAGGGCCCTGAGGTCCTGCAGTCCCATGATCAGGAAGGCACCTGGGAGACAGGTACCTGTGGGACATAGGAGTCCCGCACAGAAGCCTGGAGTGCCCCTGACCCCACCTGGGCCCCTCACTTTTCACCTGGACCACAGAGCCTTGACCTTTGCCCGTGAGCTGGCCCTGCAGCCTCTGTCTGCTGAGGGCTCAGAGCCAGGCTTTGGGGGCAGGTGTGGGTGTCCCCCTCACAGAAGAACCACACTCCCTGCCCCTACCTGGCCCCCATACTAGGTGTTCTGGGGGATGAGGGGGAAGGCCGCCTCATTTTCTGCAGAAATTAAACATGCAGACCCAGTCCAGGTCTCAGCCCTCCACCCAGACCACACAGTAGCCACTCGGGGTGAAGTGAAGTGACTGTCCCAAACCCAGTCTGCGTGTCCTAGTTCAACAACGTCACCTGCCCTCCCCTCAAACTGTCTCCCTTATTGCCCCTTATGATCCTCAGGGACACGGGCCCTGCCCATGAGGGGAGCACATCCACAAGTCACAGCAAATAGCTGATCCACTGAGGCCTTTGCTTGCGTTGTTCTGGTGTTTGCATCGGTTCTAAGCCGCCCCCATGTTCAGGGGCCCAGGTCCTGTGCTGGCGCGTCCGCAAGCACCATCTTGTTTCAGCCTCACCATAACTCCATGAGGCACATGTGTTAAGTAACTCAGGGCGCGGGAACTTGCCAGGGCCTGCAGCCCCCTTTCTCTTGGGACCCAGTGTCCAGCACTGCCAAGGCCTTGCTCCGCTGCATGCACTGCAGTGCTAGGCCCACGGGCATCGTGCTCCGGCCACCACCCCAGCAAGAGGGGGACAGAGGCTTGAGACCAGCACATGGAATTGTTTGGCCAGGATATTCTCAGGGAGAGGGAACGTTTTCCTAATGTATTCTTAAAAAAAAAAAAAAAAAAGAAATGCCTATAACAAACCCAGTTTATTTAAAATGACTTGAAAGAGTCATTCTTTTTTGTTGTGTTTTTTTTTTCTTTCAGTAAATCTCACTATTTGGGGCTTTCAAATGTCGGTAGGTTCAGTACAGTGATAAAAGCAGAAAAATAAAACCCATCAGAAGAAAGTATTTGTGGCAGCGTTTGAAGATGTGTTAGAAGGTTCACTTTATTCCCACGCCTAAATGGTGTAAAACCAGGAACAAATAACTCTAATGACGCATATACTCTCAGCCAGCTCTTCTTTGGAAGTGAGTTATTAAAAAGACCAAAAGAGAATGATTTAGAAGCCCATGACTCATTTAATTTTTATTGTCTTTATATGAACTAGTCATGAATCCATTGTAAAAAGATGAGAGGCGTTTGATTAGCATGGTGAGCTGTTTGCAACACAATAGATGGTAGTTGTATGTTCTGCATTAAAATAATCTCATTAAACGCTTGGGTACATTTTGTTTTAAAATCTTGGAAACACTATACATGAAGCCCTCAAAGGCTTTGGCCAGTTCTCTCCTACTTGTGTCAAAAGTCCTGGTTGCAGATGAATATACAGTTCTTTTGGGCTTTGGATGAGCTCAGACCAGCAGGAGTATTGGCCAGCGCTCTCCAAGAAAAGGGCCAGGCCTATGGTACACCAGCCACAAGAACTCTCGGGGGCGCTCTGCCCCTCCAAGTACCTCCACTGGCCTTTCTGTCCTCAGTGGTCTCCTCAGAGTCACCCTTCTTTCTCATAGAACTGGCTTTGAGGCTTCACTTATTCTCAGTGACCACTTCGGGCCCCATCTCAAAGGTACAGATCCCTCAGGTAGGTTCTGATCCAGCTTCCAGAGCCTAAACACAGAGCCCCAAGCCACACCCAAGCGTCTGCCCTTCTGGGCTCCCTGCCCCGGCCGCACACAGGGGAGCTCACAGTCGGCCTGTTTCCAGGCTTTATCTATGGCAAATAATACTGCAGTAAACATCCTCATACATACCTCTCTGCACATTTGGGTAAGTAGGTCTGTAAGATAAGTTCTTAGAAGTGGAAGGACTACATCCAAGGGTGAGCATGTTATTGGTTTCGGTGGAGATTGCCAAAGCTCTCTCCAAAAAAATTGCACCAGCTTACACTCCTCCCTCCTACACTATATAAGAATTTTAAACTCTGCATCAGGAGAAAATCTCTGATTGCAAGGCTTCTTAGCCCCTTAAATGAGCCATGGAAGGAAATTCAATCAAATCCTCCCTGGACCGTTTCAAAGAAGCAAGAATGCTGGTCAGGTGTCTTGGCTGAGAGTGGTCCAGGTTAGATGCGCTGGTAAGTCCCTCTCAGCCTGAGATTCATGATCCAAGTGTCCCATGGGTAGAGCTGCAGGTTTCGCAGACGAAGGTAGCAGGTTCAAGGTAGCCTGGAACTTCAGTTGCCTGCTGCAGTGCAGTCTAGCACGGAGGCCCTTCCTGCTCTAGTTATGTGCGACAGACTGATCAGCTAAGAAATCCAGAGCCCCATTCAGGGACTCAAACCTTCAGCTCACCAGAGGGCTCCACCAGCTGCCCTCATCCGCACGATATTCTGGAGTTTGGCCAGTTGAGAGGTGTCTGCCCTCTGGCCTCTGAGGATGGACAAGCTGAGTGCTCACAGCAATGTCTCTGACATGAGCCTTCTGCTGCCAGTACCCAGGTACCTATATGCACCGGGACACACAAGCCTGTCCCCAGGTCAGAGGCTCAGCATCCACACAACTGGGTCAGAATCCCCGTTCAAGGTGTCTTTGACCAGAAAGTTAGAGAGAGACCACCTTCACTTTGACATCAATTGCAAGTTTGGGGAGTTCCTTCTACTACTTTCAATGATTTGCTAGGAGGACTCACAGGGTTCACTGAAAGCCTTTATACTCACAGTTACGGTTTATTATAGGGACAGAATACAGATTAAAATCAGCCAAAGGATGGAGCCCATGGAGCAACACAGAGCTTCTGTTTCCTCACCTGGTGCAGCCCCATGGACGTGTCACTTTCCCAGGACTGATATGTAACAGCACATGCAGAGTGCTGCCAACCAGGGATGCTCTTCCAAAGCCCAGGCTCCAGACCTCCTACGAGCGCTCCATCATATACTGCCCACGTGGCTGGCCTCTGGACTCCAGCCCCTGGGGAGGCAGAACTGATACCGGGTGGTACAGAGACCCCATCATAAGTCACGTTGTTGTTAGACTGTCAGGTGGCCAAAGCCCCCAGGCTAACAAAGGCCCTCCTATGAGACAAGACATTCCAAGGCCCAGCGTCCACCTCCCCAGTAGCTGAGGGCAAGGGCCAGACCACTGTCTGGGTACAATCATATGCCACCACCCTTCCCTTCACAGCCCACCAAGAGCCAGCACACTTGGCCAACGCCTCCATTCATTCAGCAAACCCTAACTGAGTGCCGGTGGTGCACCAGGCCACATGCCACACGTGGGGACAGTACATGGCACACAGAGAAAGTGGGGCTTTTTTTTCTCTCTGTGGCACTCAAGGTCGTGGGGGAGACTGGCCACCTAAGCCCAAGTCAGCCAGTGACTACATACCCGCTGCCATCCTGCGGAAGTCAGGCGCCCTCCCCACAGCCCCCCCCTCTCGCACCTGTGGCTCCCCAGCCAGGGCCTGGGCTGCTTACATTGTACATGGCTGTCCATTGCAGACCTCCCTGGGGGCCTAGCACTACTTAGGGACTGCTTCAGGTTGCAGGGACTTATTTTTTAAGAGGACTCTGGACAAGTGGACTGGTTCTGTAGGTCCTTGCTGAGTGGCAAGTCTGTACTTTGAGGGTCTGGAAGGAAGTGACCAGCGGGGGAAGTGCCGTGTGGGTCAGGGAGGTCAGCTACAGACAGCCAGCAGGTTGGAACACACATGTGCTCACGTGGACGTTTTTGTGTGCCCAACAGTGATGCACCTGGTCCTTGCCTGGTCTGGATAACAGACACTTGAGCGCGGACATCTCTGAAGGCCGGCCATCACCAAGGCACTGCATGCCCCTCAGTGTTTGCTCCATGGTGTTCAAGTGTTTGTGCAGGTGGAATGTGGGTTGGTGAATTCTAGGGGTCAGAGTCAAACTGGCATGGTGGAAAGACCCTCTCCTCTGCCCCGTCCTCCGCAGAGACAGCCAGGGCAGATGCTGCTGAGAAGCATTCTGCTCCCGAGAGGGGCAGAGTTGGAAAAGCTCTGAATAAATGTTTCTAAACTGAGTCTTAACTTGTAGCATTGACAACATCATTAACCTAAACTCCAAAATCACTCTGAAGTCCTTGTATTTAATATTTAGTCACTAAATATTTAGCATGGACGGCTCATCTTCCTATTACTTGGGCCTGACTCCCATGTATCATTATGACAACATCCCCCATCTCCCCTCTGCTTAAATATTGTTAAATACTTAAATCTTACTTAATGACTTTCTTTATTAAGGGCAGATACTTAGAAAATAGCTTTTTAAAAGGCAAAAACTATGTCTTTCAGTAAAATTGTTTCTTTCTCAGAGATAGATGGGTATCACTACAAAGAATGGCCTGATCTGGCATCTGTTTATTTCTGGAAGGAACCTTAGTTTTGCTAATACATGTCTATGCATCAGAGAAAAAAAAAAGCCATCCATAAAAAGACAATTACAGAGATGCAATCAAGCACTGATAGCAGTATTCAGACACATCTCAAAGAACATCCAGGAGAGGACGGATTACAGGTTTTGTTTTATGTAGCTTCTTATAAATCAATTTTTAAAGCAATTTCCTCACATCCAATGAGGTAAATCTGATTTTTGTAGCCAGTATTCATGTTCTAGCAAACAATATGCACTTTGTTCTATAATTATATGATGCCTATTGTTTTAGCCCAGAGACATTATTTTATTTATTACAGAGTCAATTTCTCCCAGGAGTCTAAGTCATAGGCTGGTAATGAGTGAGGTGCTCAAATAGAGCTGTAATGCATCTCGCAGCCCCCCATGTCCTTGAAGAGCTGGCCCACACCCCTTAGCACTGAGGATCACCCAGGAGAGGTCTGTCCATTCCAGACCTCCCTGGGGGCTCTGCACTACTTAACGACTGCTTCAGGTTGCAGGGACTTCTTTTTTAAGAGGACTCTGGGCAAGCGGACTGTTTCTTCAGGTCCTTGCTGAGTGGCAGGTCTGTACTTTGAGTGTCTGGACAGAAGTGACGAGGGGGGGAAGCCTCTTATAAATCAGTTTTTAGCAGAGATGCCTCTGTTCCTAGAAGCAGTGAGGAAAAACAGACTGAGAGGTTAAATATGACTTTGTTAGGAGCCTATCAAAAGTCATCTGCCGAGTCTGGGATTACATGCCTGGGCTTTCCCATCTCTGCCTGCTGCTCTGAGCAGAACCCTCTTTTTGGTCAATCCCAGCGTGCCCTGGCCTGAGGAATGCAGCATGGTGGGGAAGCAGGGGGCAAGACTTGTTCTCTACCCCCCACCAGCCACCTCCTTTTGACCCCATGTGACTGGCAACATTTGGGAGGATGGGAAAGCAGGAGGAGGGCACCTGTTGTCAAACACAAAGAATCAGAACACAGTGGGACTGGGCTTTGTTTGTTTTATGGTTTTCAGGGTTTTTTTTTTTTTCCCTGAGGATTAAACAAAGCTTCCTGACACACAGACCCTTGAAGGCTGTGAGCTGAAGGTGTTACCGGGGCATCTACCGAGATCTGGGGGAACCTCTGCTGGGCACACCTCTCAGCCCAAAGAATGTTGTGGCCCCATGACCGTAATACAGCCCCATCACGGGGGCAACAAGAACAGGGGTGCCAGCACCCAAGGCCAGTGCCCTCCTATGACACGGATGGTCTGTGGATATGAAGGCTCAGGGAGGTAGTGGGGGGGAAAATGCCAAGGGACACCAGTACCAGACTCCCTGTGAGCAGCTCTGGTGCCGCCCTTGGGGCTGGAAGCTACCCTGGAACCCACCCAAGGTGGGAGCTGCACCCAGCTTCCCAGCCCTCTTTTCAAGATGCCATCTCACCTTGGGGACTCCAAGCAAAATCTATTTCCCTCCAGACTTAGGTTTTGACACAGGAAACAGTTTAACTAGAAATATGTCAGCCCCAGAATTGACTAACCATTAACTTTTCATAAGCAACTCAGGTATGAACCCTTTGTTCATGACAAAGGACAAATCAGCTATCTGGTGTTTCATTTTTATTCTTGAAGCTTCCACAGAGTGAGAGAAACAGGGCTTTTGTAAGCAGAGAAATGCTTCAGAAAAAACTCACAGGGTTCCAGCAGCCCTCTCCAATATTTCACTCCACTGGGAGCGCTGTTGGGAATTTCTGTCCTAATACTGAAAGCAGGCGGCACACGTCTCCCGTCCACCTTCTCAGCCGTGCTCCAGCCCAACCTCTGTAGGGCCTGCACTCCCTCAGTGGGCTAATTAGCCAGAAACCATCTTTAAAGGGCTGGTGATGGTTGGCTCTGGGCCCTCAGGAGTGTGAGCAAAGCAGAGGGTCAGCATTTCAGGGAGCAGAAGCATGAATACAAACAAGGACCGGGAGCTGCCCTGTGGCTGTCCTTGAACAACCCTTGTGCCATAATGATGGGCAACCTTCTCCCCTCCTACCACCAGATTGCTTCTGTGGCAAGAGGGATGGTTTGGTGTTGGCTCCAGGGCATAAAGAGGGGGTTTGCATTTTCTGCTAATAAAGAACAAGAAAAGTAACATCCTCCATGGATGTCATACTTCCACCATTGGAAAATGTATTTACATGCTGTCTTGCCTGAGGGTTTCATCCCCAGGCAAGTTCACTATAGATTCAGTGAGACCGAGGAATGACAACGGAATGTTCTTGGGGTAAAAGGGTTTATACCCTCTTTGTTCCCCCAGCAATAGGTCGAGCACTAGAATCACGTCTGTATCCAATAGTCTGCAAGGCTGTAATCCTCTTCCGCCTCTGCCTCCACCCAAAACACTGGGCAGAGCTCTTTATATAGTGACTCAGTCAATAATAGCTTATTGCCTAGGGTGTGGAAGCATTAGCCTAGTAGTAGGCCAATTACATCATCAAGTAGTTTAGGGTCAGGTGAGGATCCTGGCCATAGGAACTTCCATTTTCCCCACTCATGCATTCTCTTGCCAGATCTCTCCAACACCCCATGAGGCAGGCAGGGCACATGGGTTATGCACAACTCCCTTGTGGAGGAACCAGTGCCCAGAGGGATGAGGGGATGTTTGGTCAGTGTGAGTTCAAGCTAAAACCTGAGTCTCCTGAGTTCCAGCTGGGCTTCCCATCACCCTCCCAGCCAACACTACACAGTAGTTTCTCACCAGTGAGCCAGAACCCCCTCTTTCCCATCAGCTCCAAGCACCACACCTCAGAGATGTTTGGTAGCTAATACCAAACCTGGTGCAGGGTCTCCCTGAAACCCCAGTAATTCCATTTCTGCATGTCTGCAGTTGGTGCCTGCACAGGGCCAGCATTGTGTGTGGTTCTGCAAAAAAGAATGCAGCTGCCTAAAAGGCCTTGGGAGAGTGCTTTGTGCCCAGGTGCTCATCAGGGAATCCAGACCGGCCAGATGCCCTCCTGCCCATCCCTCCCGTAGGCCCTGACCCAGTAGGATCTCACATTATGAAGCTGCAAAGGTCACAGGGACAAGGCTTACTGAGCCACATCTTATGGTATCCTGGCATCAGCTGCTCCTGCGTCTCTTTTATGTCCCTGCCCTTGTGTTTTATTTGCCCTCATTTGCCTCAGAGTTCTATTTCCCTTCTCTTGGGTTATTTCTGAAAGATGCCTGAACTTGCTTTGTGATGGAGGTGGCTCTAACCAGTGGTAAGCAAACTACAGCCCACAGGCCAAACCTGTCCCACCACCTAGTTTTTTAAATAATGGAACATAATGATACTAGTTAATCTATGTATTGTGATGACTATTTTCATGCTACGAGGCAGAGCTGAGTAGTTGGCAGAAACTCTACAGCCCACACAGCCAAAAATATTTGCTATCTGGCCCTTTAAGAAAAAGCTTACTGACCCTGAACAAGGCCGTCCCTCCAGAGCTTTGCATAGGTAGACTAGAACCCCAGGAAACCAGCCAAGCCCGTGCAAGATTAATTGGAGGGGCAGGTGAGCCCAGTTCCTAGAAACTGAGAGTAAGCATGCTGGGAAAGGTGTTCCAGGGGGGTCTCACAGAGAAGGTGAACACGGCCTTACATGGATGTGCAAGGCCTGCCAAGCAGCACAGAAGAGAGAGAGTTCCTGCTGCCCAGGCCAGCGCAGTTCTGAGGCAGTTCCAGCTGAGCGAGGAGCCAGGCAGTGAGCAAATCTCTCACAACTGCCCCGTCTCTGTTTTCCTGGCTACCTTGCCAGCCTACTCAACAGAGACGCCGATCTCTTTGTCTTCCTTATCCCATGCAGGACTTCGGAGAGGACGACTCCCTCTACATCACCAAGGTGACCACCATCCACATGGGCAATTACACCTGCCATGCCTCTGGCCATGAGGAGCTGTTCCAGACCCACGTCCTGCAGGTGAATGGTTAGTAAATGGCTCTGTGCATGTTGTCCCCCTGCAAGCATTCCCAACATGCTGCTCAGAACCACCTCCTCCCTCCTATAGCCTGTTTTCTTAACTATCTGACCCCCAAATATCCCATGTCTCTCAGAAGTAAAGGGGAGCAGTGGGCAAGGGACAAAGTCTGGCAACTAATTTCCAGGTCTGGCTTCACCAAAGCCTCCTCTGATGGAATGAATCCTGGTGCAAGGGGGTGAGTCATTGTCTTGCCTGAGGGTTTCAGCTCTGGGCAAGTTCATTCTGGATTCGGTGAGACTGAAAAATGACAACAGAACGTTGCAGGTAAAAGGGTTTATACCCAGCTTTATTCCCATGGTGGCAGGTCAAGTGCTAAGAGTCCCGTCTGCTTCAGGGCAAGTCTGCAAGCAGCAAGCTGGTCTCTGCTTCCCAGCCTCCCAGCTCCCTCAGAGCCCCTGAGCACTGGGCAGAGCTCTTTATATCCCTACAGTCATTTAGACAGGTCACGCTCAGCAGGTAAGGCTCCAGCAGGCACCCACAGAATGTGCCCTGACGGTGAGCAGCTCTGCCCTCAGAGCCAGTGAGAAGCAGGCACTAAAACCACTGCCCATCCAGGCAGTGAGCACCCATATCATTTGTCCAACTGCGACACATGGCTTCCTTTAACAGGGTCTGGTTCCCAACTCCCTCCCCAAGAGGCTCAGAGTCTCAGCTTGGGCTCAGCCGGCACAGAACCTGAGCAGGCTTGGGAGGTTTGCTTTGTTTCCCCTGTGTCGCCAGGACTCCTAGAAACTGGAAAGCATTAGCCCCTGCTGATGACAACATCAACAATTACAATGCTGGTGTTTTCTGAGCACTTATTCTGGCCAATCCTTATGATAACTCATCACAGTTGGTATATTTTAACCCACCTTATGGGTGAGTTTCTAAGGTCACGTGCCTGGGATCACATGCTGGCAGGTGTCATTCTAAATCCAGGGCTTGCGCTCTGCCCTCTGTGTCACATTACTGGCTGCCCCAACCTCATCTCTCCAGCCATCAGAACAAACAAGCCGTCACAGTGCCAGGGCAGTTCAGCACCCCAGGGGAATCAGACTCGTTCAGCCAAGCCCAGCTGGGCATCACTTCTGTCACCCAGCAGGGCTGAGCAGGGTGTTTGTGCATCAGGGAGTAGGTTGGAAGCTCCCGGGCAGCCCAGATCCTTTGTGCCAGCTGGTGTTCAGGGCTTCTGCTCTGAGATAAAGTGCCCAAGGCGCCAAGACTGATTCCTTCACGAGGTTCAGTGCTGCTTCCCTCTGGGACCAAGGGTGACAAGCCATTTAAGGACAACTGGGTGGGCTCAGCTTGCCTCTGCATTTATCCTGAGGATGTTTTAGGGATATTTATATTCATACATGCCTAAGCCATATTTTATTAGTATTTCTCTTGAGCTGGGACATACTTAATTCTTTGGGGTTTGGTGGCTGTGTTTGTTGGCTTGAATCCAGGGCTACAATCAAGTCTCTGGATTTCACCAGAAATAACCCTGGGCTTCCCAGTTAGAACACCCCAGGCTGGAATTCAGAGGCTGGTATAAGGTGCAGCCGGCAGGCAGTGTCTGGGCCTCTTACCCAGCAGGGGCTGCTCAGAGGGCAGAGCATGTGCTCTGCGGTGTGAAGAGGGTTTTACCATCTCCAGCTGGCAAGTGGCACAACACTGTGCAGAGTACAAGGCTGGTGAAGGATGGGTTGCCAAACACCTCCACATGCTTAGCCCCTGATCTCTCGGGCACTCAGGCTAGCCTGGAGAAAGGAAATCAACCAATATTCCCAGATCCTCAGTTCAGTCCATCAGATGCCGTCCCCACTTCACAAGAACGAAGGGCACAAGTTGAGGGTGTGAGGCTGGTCCCCTTTATTTCCTCCAAGCAAATCTGTGAGGCGGGGAGAGCAGCCACCTGCGGAGAAACTCCCAGGTGAAAGCCTCTTCTCACCTCAGGCCGCAGGAGGAGACTCCGGTCTAAAATGCCTTAATGTAATCGGTGGTGGGTCCGTGGTGCCAGGAGGGCCCTCTGGCCTTGTTCCCCCAGAATTCTGAGACTGAGCTCAGGGTGTCGATGAGCCATTCCTTGCTCCCAGGGTGAATCAGGAGCAAGACCCAGACCCACAAACACCAGGAGGTGTTGCTGGATGCCAGGTAGAGAATACGCTCTTCCACCAGGTGCAGAGTGAATCATGCAGCCAGCTTTGAAGCGTTCTGTGGGAACCCTCCCTGCCCTCACCCACTAGCCCAGCAATGCCCAGCCTCCACTGAACAGGCTGCTCTTGGCCCAGGGGAGTCTAAACAGAGCAAGACCTTCCTGCTGAGATCCGCCGAGGCCACTTGAGATCCATTGCCTAATTGCTGAGAGATTTAAGGCTTGTCTTCCAGCTGAAGTACTATCAATAGAGTCAGAGAAAGCTCCCTGGGACCTCTATTTTGTGTTCAGTTTTCTACCTCATTAAATTGGCTCTCATGGCTGGTCTCCCGTGACTTCAAGGGAAGGCCATTAAGGTGGCCCTGGCTCTAGGAGCCCACTGGGCTGACCCCCAGGAGCTCAGAGCTGGCACTTGGGCTCGCTCGTGGGAGCTATGCTAAAGTAGGCCTAGTGTTGCCTCCCTAGTGTTCCTTGCTGTCCAGGGAACAAGATATGAGGCTTTCAAAGTATTCCAGAAGTTAACCTTGCTGTGTGCCACTGGGAAGGAAAGAAGTCCTGTCAGTGTGGAAAGATGGAAAGATGTTGCTGCAAATGGAATGATATAAAAGACACAATTACAATCAGTAACATCTACTGGGTACTTACTCTGCACCATCCCTATTTCACAGATGAGGAAATGGGGGCTCAGAGAGATTAAACGATTTGCCCAGGACCCCAGCCCTACAGTTAGTAACTGCAGAACAGATCTTAACTCCAAAGCCCAGACCCTTGGCACCTGCCCCAGCCTGGGCCCTCCCCTCAGGGCGTTGTCTTGTTGCTGTTGGAGAGTCCAGATGTGGGATGCAGTGGGGTCAGCAGGTCCATGCTGAGTTGCTGTGGGCTCAACTATGGGGGGGCATAGGGGACAGGAACCCCGCCTCATTTATTTCTGCCCCTGGAGCTAAGCTTGGGCCTGGTTAGAAAGAGCTGCCTAGTGGGAATCCGATGAAGGACCAGGGGCAGTGACTGTAAGTCCCAGCCACCGCCCTCAGCAGGACTGAAGGTGGTGAGCAAGTGACGTGGTCACGCAGCCCCGGGTGGGGCTCAGCCCACCACTGCGCGCACTCCTGGTGCGGCTCCGGTCCCTGGGAGGGCTGTGCTGCCGTGGGAGGCTCACACAGGCACGCGGTAGGCAGGCCGCAGCTTGGTGCCAAAAGCCTTTGGGCAGGAGGAACCGGGTCAGCTGAAAAGGCATGCTCTGCTCAAGGCAGAAGGAACGCTAAGGTGGCTCACGAGGAAGGACCGAGAAGGCAGTGACAAATTCAGCTATGGCTTGTTCCTTTGTGCCATTCATCCCGAGCATGGGTCAATAGCATGAAAGATGTCCCTGAGCAGCAGCCTTGGGTGGGTTGGCCGGCAGTGCTGTTGGGGGTCCGGTTTGGTCCCCGCTTGGCCTGGCAGATGGCCTGTGGCTTCCTGAGTTCAGGCAGTGCCTGGGACACACAGGCAGAGGGTGACGTTCCTCCAGCTGCCTTCTCCTCAGTCAGAGGAGGGGAGCCTTACAGTCACTGCCCTGTACTTGTTCCCTGGACAGCAGGCAATGGCTTTGTGTTCTTGGGAGGCAACGCTAAGCAGGAAGGCGGGAATAGCAAAGGAAGAACAGAGAGCCCTGGCTGGTGACCTGCCTCTCCCAGGGCTCAGAAGATGCCAGGGGAACTGCAGATGTGCTGGGGGTTAATGTGAGGCCCGCGGGCCCAAGAGACAGAGCGCCCACTCCTGGGAACTGGAGCGGGGCCGGGGCTGTTTGCCCGAGGCACAGTGCAGACCAAGCTGGCAACACCTCTGTCGTAGGGTTGATACATGAACTCTGAGCAGGGGAGTCCTGGGTTCAAGTCCTAATGCTGATACTTCCTTGACACAGTCTTAGGCAAGTAAACTAACCTGTAAACTAAGAATAATAATAGTAACTCCTGCCTTGTAGGCCTGTGAGATATGATATGTGTGAAATACTTGGAAAATGCCTGGCACAGATGGAGTTCAAAGTCCAAAGCGGGACAGATATGGTGGAGATTTTGGGGTGTCTCAAGCCATATTTAACTGTAGTTAGTGAACAAGGATGAGCTGGTAGCCCCTCAGAGAGCCTCCAAGCCATTATACAAATGCGAAAATAAGATTCAGAGAAACTTGCCAAGCCAGGAATGCAATACAGACTCCTCTCTGGAGCTGCCCTATATCCTCACGGCCAGGGTGGGACCCTGAACACAGGCTGGGCCATCTTCTGGGCTTTTCCATCCAAGACTCTGCTAAAGGGAACCCTTCTAGTCAACTACTTCCTCTCCCAAATTATTAATATAACTTACCCATAGACCAGGCCAGCCAGAGATGATACCCAAACACTGACATGATTTATAACTTCAGGCAAACCTCCCACACCGCTTTCATAGGAAGGATGAAGAACCTCACATAAATGATTAATCCATTAAAATAAAAATGCCCTCCAACTCTCCACAGTTCAGACAAGCAATGATTCATTTCCAAAACACAATAATAATCTCCCAACTCTGTTATTACTGCAGCTTGATACTTTTGTGAATGTGCATCTTACTTAGGACATATTTACACTGCCTCTCACCTTGGAAATGACGGAAGCTTCCCAGAGAAAATGGAGCTTTGTGTTAGGTATTCATATGTTTTCAATGAAAAGTTTTGCAAGTTTAAAAGAAAATGAATGTGTTTGCCCAGGATATATTAATTTAAAATTATTTTTAGTGTGCCAATTAGTACAGAAAGAGAAGTCAGGGCCCAAGGAACACAGTCAGATCTTTGCCTTAGCGCCGGCAGAAGGCCGCGTCTCGACCCCACCCCCTCCTCGAGGACGGTAGCTGCTTCTCTGTCTCTCACAGAGAAGATGTAGGACTTTTCTGATGGGGCCCCTTTCAGCTGGGGCCTCAGGTAACGAGATCTTTAATGCCTCGCTGCCCAGGGTTCTTCTCCTGCCCTCCCTGTGCTGGCAGGAAGCTGGATCCAGAGCTTCTGCCCAAGGTGGACGGGCGCTCACGCAGGGCTCAGCCTGTCTGCGCCAGCTGCAGGCTCAGAAAGTGCCTCATCACATGTGAGGAGGACAGTTTGGTGCTCCCACCGAACTGACAGGATGATTCTTTTCTTTTTTCTTTTTTTTTTTTTTTGTTAACGTCCTTGTACCAGTTTCTCCCTTAGGAAGTAGTGAGGTCAGCGCAAGATGGGCTTCTCGATGCAGCTCTCAGTGCCTTGGGGTTTGCCTTCCACCTCACAGGACCCCTTTGTGCAGGGCACTGGCTGGGAAGACCCAGAGGCCCTAGGACCATCTGCAGTGCCCGCTTCTATTGCTGCTGGCCTGGCTAAGCTCCTTTAGCCTCCTGCTTGCCATCCCCCAGGAAAAACAGGAGTGGTCTGAGGTTCCCAGAGGGGTGGTGGCAGCTTCCTGTCCCCGTGAGCCCACAGGCATGCACACAGGCCCGCCGTGCACGCTCACAGCACACACATGCACTGTGGTCTGCGCCTGGCCCTCCTCCTGGCCACATCTCTTGGCCGCTCACAAGCCTGCCTCTGCGGACATGTGCCTGCTTCCAGACTCCCTGCCGTGCCCTGATTGTTCCCTGGGGGAGAATCCTCTTCCAGGATTTTGCTGCCAGCTCACCTCAACTTTCAGGTCTCAGCGTAAACACCATGCATTTAACACATAATTCCTGGGTTTCACTGACGTGCCACTGGCCAGGGTAAGCACTGAAAACATAGCAGTTCAGAAGAGACCAAAATCCCCATCCTTGTGGAGCAAGCCAAAGGGTGAAAAGTACTAAGAACGTTAAGAGGCAGAAGGAGATAAGGAGAGTCAGATAAACTTTAGATCAGATGGCCTGTGAAGGCCCTGCTGACAAGGTGACATTTGTGTCAGCTCAGTGAGAAAGCCAAGGATGCCTCCAAAGGATCATGGTCCAAGCAACAGAGGAGTGGAGTGGCCAAGTACTCAGGAGGAGTTCAGCCACCGGATTGGGGAAGAAAGAACAGGAGCTCTTGGGGACGTGGTAAATGTGAGTCTGTATGCAGCCCGCTGTGGACCTGCGTTTGGAGCTGATGGGAGAGACTGGACTGGAGATACACATTTCAGATGCCTTGTAGGGCGGATGGCATTTAAAATCAATGGACTAGGGCAGAACACTGAAGGAGCAAGCGCAGGTGGAGCGTGTCCAAAGACTGAGCTGCACAGCACAGAGAGCCCGGGAGATGAGAGACACCAGCAAGGAAGATGGCGAAGCCACAGAGCCGCGAGGAAAGCCAGGAGTGCGGTTCTGGAGCTAAGGCGGGGGACAGGGATCCTCTGTGCCAAATGCTGCAGACAGGTCAGAGGCCTGGCCACTGGGCCCGCCAGCATGGGGTGGGGTCACCATGGCCTGGAAGAACAGATTCCCGGGGCTGGGGAAAGTCTGCAGACCTGGAACTGGCTTAACCAGGAACAAGGAGAGTAGTAGAGCCAAGTGTGGACAGCTCGTCAGGGTGTATGCAAGGAGAAAGTGGGGCCACAGCTGGGGAAGAAGTGGGAGTAAAGAGGCTTGGGGTTTTTTCCAAGATAGAAATTAAAAGCATTTTATGGAAAGAACCAGGGGAAAGGAAATTAAAAGCATTTTATGGAAAGCGAAGAGAAAGGGGAACCCAATGCAGGCATGAGAGAAGAGGGCCGCTGTCCACATCACTGAGGAGGCCAGTCCACATACCACCAGTTTAGAGTTCCCAGTTCACTGGTCAACCATCGGTGAACTAAATCTGCCAACAATAAAGGGGCAAGCGCCCAGGCATAAGAAAGGTCTGTATTTCCTTTGTGAGGTGGACAAAGTGGATCCTGCTCTATTCCGATAAGTCCTTCTGAACCCTGGGCACCATGCCCCCAAAACTCCCTTCTGTTAATACGTGCCGCACATGCAGTTAATCTTTTAGTCACCTTCTCCCAGACAGAAAGCCCCATGAGGACAGGACCCGGGCCAGTCTTCTTCACTGCTCTGTCCATAATGCCTGACACTATGAAATTAAATACCTGGCATTTAATAAATGTTGGCTGCACAATATTGAACTGACAATACTTGTAAATGTTGACAAAATGGGCGAGCCGTGCAAAACCATCAGATCATTCCTGGGACGCCAGACTGAGGATGAGAATTCCCTCGGCCCTCCCTCCCCACCCCCACCCCCACCCCCCACCCCCCACCCCTGCGACACCTGCCCCTCTTCACAGCATTTGCAATTCTAATACTTTGTAGCATCTGGCATGGAAACAGGACCGTCATCCTCTCATTTTTCAGAATGTCCTCACCTGTTCTTACACACGTTTTCTTCTAGATACATTTTTAAATTATTTTGTCAGGACCCCACCAATTTATTTTAACTGGAATTTATTTATTTAACATGGCTTAAAATTTTGTTTCTTCACAATAAATCTTCCTCCTATCCAAGAACGTATCTTTCCAATTATTCAAGTCTTATGTCTTCAGTGAGATTGTATCGTTTCCTTCGTTGAGGTCCACGGTATTTCCTGTCTGGTCGCTGCTGGTATATAAGTGAGCCCTTGAATTTTGTACATCGTGCTACTTGTCCCCTTCTCTACTCACTCATCAAAACTTACTACTTTTTGGCTCCTCTGGAGCATGTCCAGATACTATATCATTTTTCTCCATCTTTTTAATACCTGTACCTCTCATCTCGTACCTTCTATTGACAGTAACACCCGGCATAATGTTGAGAGTCTGACACTGCCTCCTTCCCCTTTTCCTTTTTCTTTTTTCCTGGCTTAATGTTTCACCATTCTAAAAAAAAAAATGGTATTTCTTCTTTTTATATATATATCCTTCATTGTAGGAAGAAAATATCATTCTGTTCCTATTTTATTGAGTTTTTTTCCTCCAAGAAACAGATTTTGAATTTTTTCCAAAAGCCCTTCCAGTGTCTAGCAAGAGAATTAGATGGTTTTTCTTTGTTGACTGCCTTTGATTTTGGCTATGAGTGACTATAGGCTTCCTAATAGTTAGCCATTGAAACGTTATACTTGACCACGGTTATGTTCTTCTAATACCATGCTAGGGGTGATGTGCTACTATTTCACTTGGAATATTGTCCTGAGTTAAGTTCCTAGTCATCTTTTTTGTGCTCTCTGGCAACTTATACTAGCTTCATGATGTAATTTGGAGCGTCTCTGTTGTATGCTTTAGGAATTATCTGTTCCTTAAATTTATGACAGAAGTTTCTTATGAAACTAGTTAGGGTGACTTTTAGGTTAGTAGCACTTTTTTTTAAACAGCTTTATTAAGGTAAAATTAATAAACAAAAAACTACATGTATTTAATGTATACAATCTGATGAGTTTGGACATATGCATGCAGCCATAACATCATTACGTCACAACAATAGACATACCCATCACCTTTAGAAGTTTATGTCTGTTTGTTTTTCTTTTTTGTTCTTTTTCATCTGTGGTTAGAACATTTAATATGGGATCTACCATTTTAACAGATTTTTTTCTAGTCCGTTATTATTTAATCTGTATTGTGCACAGTACAGTATTGTTGACCATAGGCCCTATGCTGTACAGAAGATCTCTAGACTTATTCATCTGGCATAACTGAAAAGTAGTGCTTTAAATTTTTAAAAATATTCTCTTGATTCCACATCAATGCTTTAAAGTTCTCTTTTTTTATTGAAGTATAATTGACATTCAATATTCTATTAGTTTCTGTTGTACATCATAGTGATTCAATATTTTTATACATTACAAAATGATCCCCACAATAAGATTAGTTACCATCCATTACCATACAAAGTTATTGGAATATTATTGACTATATTCCCTATGGTGTACATTGCATTGAGATGATTTGTTTATTTTATAGCTGGGAGGTTGTATCTCTTAATCTCCTTCACCTATTTTGTCCATCCCCCAGTCGTGCTCCCGCTTCTGGTAACCAACAGTTTGTTTCTTCTATGACTCTGTTTCTCTTGTTTGTTCATTTGTTTTGCTTTGTAGATTACACATATTAGTGAAATCATATGGTATTTGTCTGATTTATTTCACTTAGCATAACACCTTCAAGGTCTATCCATGTTACCACAAATGGTAAGATTTCATTCTTTTTCTATGGGTAATTATTACTTTGCGTATATATACCGTATCTTTATTCATCTACTGATGGACATTTAGGTTGCTTCCAAATCTTGGCTATTCTAAGTGATTCTTCAGTGAACATTGAGTACATATATTTCTTCAGATTCGTGTTTTCATTTTCTGTGGATAAATACCCAGAAGTGGAATAACTGGATCATGTGGTAATTTTATTTTTAATTGTTTGAGGAACCTCCATACTGTTTTCCATAGTGGCTGCACCAGTTTACATTCCCACCAACAGTGCCCAAGGGTTCTCTCTTCTCCACATCTTTGCCAACACTGTTATTTCTTGTCTTTTTGATACTAGCCATTCTGACAGGTGTGAGGTGACGTCTCACTGTGTTTTGATTTGCATTTCCCTGATGAAGTGATGCTAAGCATCTTTTCATGTGCCTGTTGGCCATCTGTATGTCTCCTTTGGAAAAAATGTCTGTTCAAATCCTCTGCCCGGTTTTTAATCAGGTTATTTGGGGGTTTTTTTGATATTAGGTTGTGTATTTTTTTTAATTGACCCCTTATCAGTATGATTTGCAAATATCTTATCCCATGCAGTAGGTTGCCTTTCAATTTTGTTGATGTTTTTCTTTACTGTGCAAAAGCTTTTTAGTTTGATGTAACCCCATTTGTTTATTTTAGCTTTTGGTGCCCTTGCCTGAAAAAAAGTGGTCCAAAAAAAATATGCTAAGACTGATGCCAAAGAGCTTACTGTCTATGTTTTCTTCTAGGAGTTTTATGGTTTCAGGTCTTACATTCAAGTCTTTAATTCAATTTGAACTTATTTTTGAATATTGTTTAAGATAGTGGCCCAGTTTCATTCTTTTACTTGTAGCTGTCCAGTTTTCCCAACACCACTTATTGAAGAGACTGTTATTTCTCTATTGTTTATTCTTGCCTCCTTTGTTATATATGAATCAACCACATAAGCATGAGGTTTATTTCTGGGCTCTCTATTCTGTTCCACTGATCTATTATCTATTTTTGTTCCTGTACCATACCATTTTGATTATTACAGCTTTGTAGTATGGCTTCAAGTCAGGGAGTGTGGTGCTGCCAACTTTGTTCTTCTTTCTCAAGATTGTTTTGGCCATTCAGTCTTTTGTGATTCTATACAAACTTTAGGATTATTTGTTCTGTAAAAAAATGTTGGTATTTTGATAGAGATTGCACTGAATCTGTAGATTGCTTTGGGTAGTATGGACATTTTAACAATATTAATTCTTCCTATCCATGAGCATGGTATATCTTTCTATTTATTTGTGTCACCTTCAGTTGCTTTCATCCACATCTTACAGTTTCAGAATGCAGGTCTTTCAACTCCTGGTTAAATTTATTCCTAGGTATTTTATTCTTTTTGGTGCAGCAGCAAATGGGATTGTTTTTGTAATTCCTTTCTTCTAGTTCATTTTTAATATATAGAACAACAGATCTCTGTGTAGTGATTTTATTTCCTGCAACTTCACTGAATTCATTGATTAGTTCTAATAGTATTTTGGTGGCATCTTTAGGGTTTTCTCTTTATATTACCATTTCATCTGCAAATAGTGAGAATTTTACTTCTTCTTTACCAATTTGAATGCCTATTTCTTTTTCTTGTCTAATTGCTGTGGCTAGAACTTCCAGTACTATGTTGAATATAAGTGGTGAGAGTGAACATACTTGCCTTGTTCCTGATCTAGAGGAAAACCTTTTAGCTTTTTGCCATTGAGTATGATATTAGCTTTGGGTTTGTCATATATCACCTTTACTATGTTGAGGCATGTTCCCTCTTGCCCACTTTGTTGAGAATTTTTATCATGAATGGATGTTGAATCTTGTCAAATGCTTTTTCTGCATCTATTGAGATGATCATATGGTTTTTAGCCTTCCTTTTTTAGTTGTGTACCCCACTGATTTGTGGATGTTGAATCATCCTTGCATCCCCTGGAATAAATCCCACATGATCATCACCACCACATGGTTCTTCTAATGTATTTTTGAATTCTGTTTGCTAATATTTTGTTGAGGATTTTTGCATTTATGTTCATCAAGGATACTGGTCAGTGATTTTCTTTTCTTTTTTTTTTTTTGTAGTGCCTTTATACACTTTGGTAATCCTGGCCTCATAGAATGAATTTGAAAGCATTTTGGTGGGGGAGGGGAATAGTTTGACAATTCCAAATATTAGCTCTTCTTTAAATATTTGGTAGAATTCACAGACATCTGGTCCTGGACTTTTGTTTGTCGGAGGTTTATTTGATTACCAATTCGAGTTTGTTACTAGTAATTGCTCTGTTCAGATTTTTTATTTCTTCATGATTCAGTCTTGAAAGATTGTAAGTTTCTAGGAATCTATCCATTTCTTCTAGATTTTCCAATTTGTTGGCATTTAATTTTTCATAGAATTCTTTTATAATCCTTTGTATTTCTGTGGTGTCAGTTTTAACTTCTTTTTCATTTCTGGTTTTATTTGATTCCTCTTCTTTTTTTGATGAGTCTGGCTAAACATGTTTCAGTTTTGTTTATATTTTCAGAGAACCAGCTGTTAGTTTCATTGATTTTTTTTCTATTGTTTTCTTACTCTCTATTTCCCTTATTTCCACTTTGATCTTTATTATTTCCAAGTTAGTAAACTTGGGCTTTGTTCTTTTTCTAGTTCCTTTAGGCATAAAGTTAGCTTATGTGAGTTTCTTGTTTCTTGAGATAGGCCTGTATCACTATAAAATTCCCTCTAGAACTTTTACTGCATCCCCCAAATTTTGAATTGTTTTGTTCCTGTTTTTGTTGTCTCCATGTTTTTCTTTTTTAATTTCCTCCCTGGTCTCCTTCTTGACCCATTGGTTGTTTGGTAACATGTTATTTACCCTCCATTATTTGTGTTTTTTCCAGTATTCTCTTGTAATTGATTGCAAGTTTCATACTATTGTGGTCAGAAAAGATGTACAATTTCAATCTTCTTAATTCATTGAGACTTGTTTTATGGCCTAGCATGTGATCATCCTGAGGAATGTTCCATGTGCACTTGAAAAGAATAATGTATTCTTCTGATTTGGGATGGAATGTTCTGTATAAATCTGTTAAGTCTGTCTGGTTTAATGTGTCATTTACTGGTCTAATCTGTTCATTTCATAATGGTCTAAGTTCATCTGGTCTAATGTGTCCTTATTGTTTTTCTATCTGGATGATCTATCCCTTGATATAAGTGGTGTGTTAAAGTCCTCTACTATTATATTATTGTCAATTTCTCCTTTTATGTCTATTAATATTTGCTTTATATATTTAGGTGCTGCTATGTTGGGTAAATAGATATTTGTAATTGTTATATCCTCCTGTTGGATTGATCCCCTTATCATTATGTGATTCCCTTCTTTGTCTCTGTTACATTCTTTGTTTAGAAGTCTACTTTGTCTGATATAATATTACTACTTCAGCTTTTTCTTGCTTCCATTTGCATGGAATATCTTTCCATCCCTGCACTTTCAATGTGTATGTGTCTTTATTTCTGAAGTGAATCTCTTGTAGACCACATACAGATGGGTCTTTTTATCCATTCAGCCCCACTATGTCTTTTGATGGAAACGTTTAGTGGCTTATTTAAAGTATTTTATGGTTCCATACAAATTTTAGAATTCTTTGTTCTAGTTCTGTGAAAAATGCCATTGGTATTTTGATAGGGATTGCTGTGGGTGGTTTTTAGATATTTTAACATTAATAATATTAATTTTCTAATGCATGCATGAGCATGGAATATCTTTTCATTGTATCTTCAATTTCCTTCATCAGTGTCTTACAGTTTTTAGAGTACAAGTCTTTCACTTCCTTGGTTGAATTTATTTCTAGATATTAGAATTGTAAATGGGACTGTTTTCTTAAAACCTCCAATAGCTCATTATTAGTGTATAGAAATTCAACTGATTTCTATGTTAATTTTGTATCCTGTGACTACTTAGTTCATTTATTAGTTTTAATAGTTTTTTAGTGGAGTCTTTAGGGTTTTCTATGTATAATTCATGCATGTCATCTGCAAATAGTGGTAGTTTTACTTTTTCCTTTCCAATTTGGATGCCTTTTATTTCTTCTTCTTGCATAATTGCTATAGCTAGTACTCCCAGCACTATGTTAAATAAAAGTAGTGAGAGTGGGCATCCTTGTCTTGGTCCTAATATTAGAAGAAAAACTTTCAGCTTTTTACCATTGAGTATGAGGTTAGCTTTGGGTTTGCTATACATGGCCTTTATTATATTGAGGTATTTCCTTCCATACCCAGTTTTTGAGAGTTTTTATTACTGAGGTTTCCTTTTCAGTGATCCATTTCATTGAGATCCTATTACCTATAATTGAATACAGTATTTTCATTTTAAAAAATCTCCTCTATGTTCTTTCTCTATTTTTTTCCATTGATCAAACTTGCCAGAAATTAGGCTATTTTATTGATTGTCTTGAACAGCCAGGTCTTAGATTTATTTATCAGTTCTCCTCTTGTTTGGCTAATTGATTCATTCTTTTCTGCCTATCTCTACTGAGTCTTCCCTCACCTTCTTTAGGTTTACTTTCTGGTTGCTAGATAGGCTTGTATAAATAAATGGTGATCTAGCAAAATCCCAAGTTTATTAACTCCCAGATCCTGGCCACCCTGGGTGCTCTGCTACCTTCTCCAACTTCCCACCAATCCAATGATCTTAGGCCTCCCATTTCTGTCTCTGTGTTCTTGAATTACAGCCCCCTGACCAAAACTCTACTATCTATTCAATTTGAACTTCATTCTTCCCTCTAGCAAATTCAGGGTGCAGGGAAATTTCCTAGATAAGTTACTATTTCTCTCCTCTTTGAACCAAGGGGAGTCAGAGAGGAGAGATCCACTTCTAAGCAGCCCTCTAAATATACCTTAGCAAGAGTCCTATTTGCCACCTCCTTCCTCAGTGGCCTGATCTGTGACAAGGCCCTTCTGCCATTTCCTGGAACTCTCCCCCAGAACTGCAAAGAGAAACTGGAGAAATGACTCAGATATTATTGGTGTTGGTTCTCTGTGTGGCTTTTCATGAGATACATTAGAGCTTATTTTACAGAAACAGCCCTAGACCATCCTGAAGGTGGGTTCATACCCTTTGCCAGTTGTCCACTTTCTCCTCAGCCCTCAGCTTTGCTAATAGGTCAACCAGAGGAAAGATTTGAAACTCAGATTAGGTTGATCATATTAATGGCAGTCTTCTGAGTAGTTTTGATGAGTTGCAGAGTCCATTTTTTCACAGTGAAGTCATGGAATTTGTCTCCTGTCCTTGGCCCACCCAAACACAGATCACTGGAAATCTTGCTTAGGTTCCAGGATCAATACCATCTCTTCCTTCTGCATAAGCATCAATTTGTTCCTCCTCTGGTCCCAAGAAAAATCTCTCTCCCAAAGCACTGGGACACTTTCTTTTATTAGACAATAGGAGATTTCAGACAACTCTGGGAAAATGCAGTGACCGGCTTCAGGAAGAATCCATCTCCCACCTTTCCAAAAGATGTGTGATGTTTTTAATATCCAGTTACCTTTACATAAGCTCTCTCAAATCTCTTTTGGAAATACATAGAGCAAAATGTATAAATAAGTAAAATCCCTTAATTCATTGAAAATGACAATATTTTATTTCCCAAGCCCAAATCTGGGGTAGGAGGGAAGATCCTCCAGACAATATTCACTTCATCCATGTACCTCCTCCGCAGACAGCCCATGCAAGAAAAGCCAGAGCTCTATGGAGGGTGCTGAGGCCTGGCCCACTCATGGTCATCTGATGAGTGGGCCAGGTCACATCCCCAGCCCTGAACTTGATTGCCAGTACCCATGACTGACTCAAGAGCCAAGCAGCACAAACTTGCCTGTCACCCACGTTGCAGGAGGTGAGAAGTGGAGAAACAACAATGACCCACTGGAAAATCAATGAGCTTCCCCAGAGCAATGATATAATTAATATCCCTGCCAGTCAGTGCCCAAAAGTGCTTTGTGAAGCACTCTGTGCAAGAAATTAAGCCCTGTCCAATGGCTTTCCGATAACAGAAATAATATATCTTAATTCCAGTCATTCAAAAATAAAATTTCAGCAGCTCTTGCTCTTTATGTGTAGCAGTTGAACAGCATTAAATATTTGGATGTCTTTCTGATCATATTTAGAATAATGCTGAAAGTCACGAATTACAGGGTACAAAGCCTGACAGGTTTATTGCCTGCAATCCATTTTATAGCCCTTTCTCTTAGGGCTTGAGTTGCTGAACAGAATGATCTTAACCTGGTTACAAAGAGAACTCCAGAGTTGCCTCTTAGTTTGCCCCTCTGCAGCGAGGTCTCAGGGCTGGAGGCCAGGTGAGGGCCTTCTCTTACCAGCACTGACTCTCATCCACAGCACCACCAGTCATCCGCATCTACCCAGAGACCCAGGCACAGGAGCCTGGGGTGGCAGCCAGTCTGAGATGCCATGCAGAGGGCATTCCTATGCCCAGAATCACTTGGCTGAAAAATGGCATGGATGTCTCAAGCCAGATGTCGAAACAGCTCTCCCTTTTAGGTAAGAACCACCCGCAGTGTCTCTGTGCTATTCCCATCAAGTTCAAGCTGACACTTTCCCCAGGAATGGAAATGAGAGGCATGATCTGTTTCTAAGTCAGATGAATTGAGCATGAATAAATATCTCCCTAAATTTTCCCGCTACCCAGGCTCACACACGTCTTGCAGGCTTTGTGAGCTTAATGACAGTTCAGAAGCTATCAGGCCCCAGGTGACCCTCACTTCATTGCAGCTGTTCCAGTCCTTCCTGGGTGTGTATTAGGGATGTTGGCTACCCTCAGTCCTGCTGAGGGGCTGTGTTATTATAGTCTCTGCGTTCTCACCAAAAAGGAGAGGGGAGGGAGGGAGTTGGGGTCCCAGCTGAGCAGACCACCCTAAGCACTGTCCTTTCTACAGCCAATGGGAGCGAACTCTACATCAGTAGTGTTCGGTATGAAGACACAGGGGCGTATACCTGCATTGCCAAAAATGAAGTGGGTGTGGATGAAGATATTTCCTCACTCTTCATTGAAGACTCAGCTAGGAAGACCCGTGAGTCCACTCTAGCCTTTGAGCTCCTCATGGAGCTGGCTGGGGGTTGTCAGGTGGGAGGAAACTAACTGACCAGGGCCACCGCTGCCAAACCCCATGTCCTTCTGCACTCAGAGCTGGTGACAGAGGTTGCCCAGAGGTGAGCCGACCTTTATGGCAACCTCAGTTACTCTGGGAACATAGAGAAACTTTCTAGACAGCAGACAGAGGCCTGCATCTCCTAGCCCCAGTTCTGCTTCCTATTTACTATATGACTAGAACCCCTGCTCCTCATCCACAGAATTCCTCATACTGTCCAGCCACCAGGTGCTGCTGTCCCACCAAGGCCCAGGAACTGGCCTGTGCACACCAGCGCATGTACCTCTACCCTGGGACTGTAGCCCACCTGGCGTGCTAAGTGCACCCTCCCTTGCAGCCACTGTCCCCCAAGTGGGTCTGCAGGTTCACGGGGTCATGGGCATGGATGTTGGACACGGTGGCCAAAGACTCTAAGCTGAGTCTTTATCATCAGAGGAAATAATCAAAGTATTTCAGATGGTCTTCCTAGGAGAATCCTAGTTGAAAATCAGTGTGCTTCTGAACCCAGGAGGTCTGGGAGAGCTGTTGCTCCCTCTTTATCATCTATAGAAGTGGAAAAGCTCACTAGCTTTTGTGATCCTTGGACCTGATTTCAAGGATTCATTAGGAATCACAAGGGTTCTGAGACCTGGACGCATTTGTCCATGTCCAGAGTTGCCCCAAGGACTCTTGCTGGGGCAGGGAGTGGTACAGATTCTATATATGATGGACTTGATACCAATATGCTCAGAGACTGACTCAGCCCAATGAAAGTTCTGACACTGCTTTCTTTCTTCTTCTTTTGTTCCTTCCCTCAATCATGTTCCTGCTTCCTAATCTTCTGATGCTGCAGTTGCAAACATCCTATGGCGAGAGGAAGGTACCAAGCTCACTTGTTCTGTGTCATGCCTGTGGTCACCTGGGTGTGTGGTTCCATGATGGGCCATCTTTTCATGAACCACCATCAGCTTTTCCAGACACCATGCAGTCCCCGCAGGAGGGGCCCACGTGCCAGATTGGATGGGGTGGGGGAGGTCAGTGTCAGACTCAAGTGACACACACTGAGAAACAGATTCAAAAGCTGTGAGTGTCTTTAATGGACACTGGTCCATTCAAATTTTAAAATGGAAAGTTTCCATTTAAAGCAGTTTGAAACCTCTGCTGAAGCAGACTAGTTAGCAGGGATTCCTGGTCAGATCCGGGCCTTCAACATCTTTCCAGTAGCTGATATTGGTATTGCGGTTTAGTGTATACCTTGAGGAAATGCGGAAGAAAAAAATCTACCATCATTTCTGTACATGTATATTTACATGTATATTTTTTTAATGAACAAGTTTTTTTATTTGTATTTATGAAACAATATTTCGATGTTGAGCCATACAAAACTGCCACTTTTATACATCAAAAATGGTCCAATATTGACAATTTCGTATGGTTCACAGAATAGCAGACACAAGTGGGAGCTGTGACTCTGTGTGGGGTACTGGTGCATCCATGGCCCAGCCGTAACCCTGAAGCCCTCCATCAGCAGAGTCCAGTCACCTCGTGGTAACTTGTTCTCCAGCTGGATAGGCACAAGGGGAGTATGAGAAGCAGCAGAAGTGCCATGGGGCTTCAGGGTTAAGCACTAAATCTCCCTCTTTAAAAATATGCATATTTCCTGCCTTTTCTCTTCCTCAAGAACTTAACATGATATTACCTGCAGCCTAGTGTGTGCTTGCACACACTTGGGCAGAACAACCTCCTGAACATCAGGCACTAAAGCACCCAGTAAATCTGGGAGCAAAACAAAGGCAGAGCCTAGAAAATGAGGAATTTTGCTGCCAACAGGCTTTAGGACTCCTTGGCAGTCATAGTAACAGTCACTAAGCAGGGACAGTTGTCCGTTGATGCTCCTTGAAACGGGCTCCTAAGCCACTGTGCACACAGAGTATTTGCTCTGTGCCTTTGAGAGGTGGTGTTTTCCTAAGGCAAGTTTACTGCAAAGGGACTCAAGTTTCAAAAGTGAAGACCTACAAAGAATGCAGGGGCCCGGTGGGGCGGGGGATGTGAATTGCAGCTCTAGAGGTCCAGCTGAAGACCTCCAGCTGCCTCAGGGCTTCGGGCTGGCAGGTACCACATCAATATTGGACAAATCCCATCATGCCTGGACAGCCAGCCACTTATACCCTTCATGCTAAAACTCAAGGCCTGCAGGCCACAGGGAACGCTCACCACCATGGGAGTGGGGCAGTGAGAGCACACAAAAGCAAAGGGAGCTCCTTCAGGCCCCCTTAGCAGAAGCTAAACTCAGACAGAACCTTCCAGGGAGCTAGACCACGAGGCTGGGTCTCCTGTGCAGTTAATTACTTGCTGAGCAACTATTTGTTAAGCCTCACATTCCATTGCTGACTGTGAGCCAGCCACTGCGCTCAGTCTGAAGTGTAGCTACGGCTGCAAGCCCCATGTGGATTCTATTCAAGTTTCAGTCTTAGGTTGGTTCTTCCACTTATCCATTTTTCAAGAAGCCCCTGGAGGCTGTTCCTGGGGTCTGTGGTTTTGCAGGATCTTTGACTTCCCCTGGCCCCTTGGTTTGAGTGAGAGAAGTTTTCCAGGTGAGTGTTCAGAAGACGAGGTCCTGCTGGGGGCCAGATAGATGGGGTCAGAGCAAACACAGGCCAGTGTGCCCCAGTCCAACATTGGGATGCTGTGGGATTAGGGACATGGGCGGCCCATTTCATCTGGCTCTTGGAGAGACTGCCCAGCACCCCAGGAGTCCCCTGGGGCCTGCGCAGAGTGCTTCAGGTATTACCCGCTTCTGCATCAAGCTGCTCGCAGTGGCACAGGAGCCCTCCCGCCCCGAGCCGCTCTCAGCACAGGGCAGGAGGCAGCTGAGGCTGTCATGGAGGCAGGGGCCTCTGTCTACATGGGAGCCACAGGACTGGTGCCTCCCAGTCACCCAGGGCTCAGGGCCCAGAAACCTGCCCGCAGAGTCGCTGGAAGAAAGTAGGGCGGTGGTTCCTGTTGGCTTGGTTCGTTTTCTAACTCACTGAAACCTTATCTAGTCAGTTTAATCTGTACACTAGTTTTCCAGCATGCTAGGAAAAAGCCAGGGTTCCATATATTTAATTTTCTTAGAATTTATGGAAATCTTTTTAATGTTCTACCTTCAAAAATGAAAGGAGGGAGGAGGAGGGAAGAAGAGATAAGGAGGGAGAACCTTTGGGCTGAATTTACCTTTAATGGAGAACCAGGTGAGGGGCAGGGCCCAGAGCAGGAGTCCAGGAGGTCACCCCAGCTCTGGCACAAGGGCAAGTGGCCTCAGTCAGGCCCCTTCCCCTCCTTGGGCCTCAGTTTCTTTGTCTTTAAAATAAGGAGGCTGAACCAGCTGGTCCCCAAGGCCCCTTCTCTGCTAGTCAGAGCAGATTTCTCCCAGTTGCCACAGCCCTGGGCCCAGGAGGGAGCAAGCAGGCAGGGTGACCAGGCTCTGGGCCCTACTGCCTGCCATGGGGCTGCCCCAGAGAAACTGGTGGGGCTGAGGCTGGAGCAAGATTTCTTGAAGGAGGGTTTGCCAGCACAGACAGACCAGGACTGGATCTGGCCGAAGGAGAAGCAGCCACAGTATTAGAGCCCGATGCTCACAAGAGTGGCACTATACAAAATGTGTTTTAAAAATGAAATAAGAGCCTTTGCTTTTTGGCATCATCTGATCTATTCTGGTTTGACTAGTTGACAACAAACGACCAGGGGAGGCTTTGCCTTTCAGAACAGGAAAGAACAAATTATGTCAAAGGCAAGGCTGTGGTTTATTTGAAACCTTGTGCTGGTGGCCAGCCCTGGATGCCCTCGGGCAGCTGTGCATGTCTTGGAGCTGTGAGGACAGCCTGGGTACTGCAGAGCCCTTGACGTGCCTACTGTCCATAGCCCTTGGGCACTTGCTCTCCGTGCTCCCCACGCCCACCTGTTCAGCTCAGTTCAGCCCACCGTGACCAGGACTTGCACTGTGTGTCTGAGCCAGATGCTCACAAACTGCAGGTTTCACCTGCACCCGAGACCCCACGTGGGCCCACCGCAGAGATGGGCATCCCCATGCTGTGTTTGCTCCCCCCAGGCCTCAGCGTGGGGAATATGTTCTACATCTTCTCTGACGACGGCATCGTCATCCTTCATCCTGTGGACTGTGAGATCCAGCGGCACCTCAAACCCACGGAGAAGATCTTCATGAGCTCTGTACGTACCTGCGCCTGGAGCGCCTCTCTGTTACACGCTGACGAGTCCTGCAAGGCAGGCTTCCACCCTGTGTGCTGCTTGACTTCTTAAATCCTACCTGCTCCATGTAGCATGGTTCCAAACGTGTACCACGGCGAAGGAAGGGCACACAAGGCTGCAGGTCGAAGCTCTTTGCTTCCTCTAGCGGCCACTTCAGCGCACAGAGCCGGAGGGGAAGCCCAGGGTGTACGGGCGGCTTCCTGGCCTCCCCAAGTTCACAGTCAAATGGAGACAGCATTGTGAATGGACAGCACCAAACAGGAGGTGGTGGGCGCACAGGCAGGCTGCACTGGCATGTTGGGGAGGGGCCTTTCCAGACCCGGGCGGGACACAGTCAGAGGCGGCTCCTGGGCTCAGTTTTGAAGCACGAGTAAGAACTGATGAAGGGTTTCTAGAGGAAATGTCATGAATGTGGAGAACAGAGGCCTAAAACATCATGTCATGTGCAGGGAACTGCAAATATTCTATAGGCCTGGAGCAAAGAATGGAGGTAGGAAGACCTCCGTTAGGATGAAAGTAAGTCAGGGTCAGAGATGGAGTTCAGAAGCTCTGGGAACCAGTGAAGGGCTTAAGCGGAGGACAGCCATGAGCAGGCTGCTTTAGGACACACACAGGACCTCGGTGAGGGCAGCGGTCAGAAGGGCTGGGCCAGGAGCACAGAAGTCAGTGAAGAGACTGTTGTGATCATCCAGGAGAGAAACAGTGGTGACCTGGGTTAAGCTGGTGGCCAAGGGAATGGGGAGGATTGAATATATTTTAGAGTCACCAACAGGTAGGATCAGCGAGTAGCATGAGGATAACCCTATCTCTCCAGGAAAAGGAGGGTGCCCTTCACACGGGAGGGGGGGAAGCAGCCAGGGCTCTACAGGCTGTGTGCCACATGCCGGGGCAGGGGACCCCAGGAGATAGAGCCTCTGTCAAGCACATGAGGTTGGCCTATGATTCGCTGAGTTGGCCTGTGAGGTGCCCACAGGGCATATGCACAGGAACACCCAGAAGTCAGCAGGGGAAACGGTGAGCTGGAGCCGCCTGGGCTCCCTGGCAGGCAGAAGAGCAGCAGCTATAAGGAAGCCTGGAGGACATGGGCCACAGAACCCAAGGAAGGCCGAGTTGACAAAAGGCAGGGGTGTTCCCCTTTTATCAGAGGTGAGTTTGGAGGTCCTCAGTGCCCCCCACACCACAGGAAACCAGAGGAGAAAGCATAAAACATGTGAACACCCCAAGTGTCAGAGGTGTTATGGACAAAGCATGAAGGCAAATAGAAAGTGGCAGTGTGACACGCAGTGGACAGAGGGAGCGGGTGAGCTGGTAGCAGGTCCAGGAAAGCCCTTCTGGCCCTCAAGTCCCAGCTGCCAGGAGGCAGCCCCCAGGCGGTGCTTTCCCACCCCACCCCACATCGCTGTCCCTCCCACCGGGACCCCACTCGGCCTTGTGCTGGAGTTTCTTGCATGAGGTCTGACCTCTTCTACTAAACCTCAGCTACTCAATGGCAGAACTATGACATTAATGCAGTCATCTGAAAGCCATACCTGCCGTCGCCTTGGGGATGCACAGTGAACAGTGACAGGCTTGGAGCTCATGGAGGAAGCAGGCAAGTTCCCAAAACAAGTTGGCTGCACTGCTGTGCTGGCTGTTATATTTCTCACATTTGTAGCTTGGGAATAGCTGTTTTCCTGGCTATTTCATGTGAATTAAACATGTTTTAGAATTGTTATCTCTGATGAATTCTCCCCCACCCCCATCCCACCCCCACATAACAGCCATGAATTCAGGAGTGGTCCAGGTTAACTTCTAGCAGTTAGGTTGAAATAATTGCACCCCATCACACTGGCACTAGTTTCTCATAAATTTGTAATAACCTAACCATTGCTTGGAGGAAATCTCTCAAATCGCAACCAGGATTCAGCTTTCCTAAGAAGTTAGAACAAGACTTAGTGAGAGAGGTCCTGAAAGCATTCCAGGCAGTCCAAGACACCATGAGCTGCGGGCGGCCCCATGTAGCAGTTTCCTCATCTGGAAATAGCCTGGACCCCTCTGGGAGGGTTGCAGTGTAACAACCTTCTTTCTAGAGTGCTAAGGGAGTGGGAAGCCATGTTTTCTCTCACACCACTCCATTGGATCCAGTGTGCACTTTGTCTAGTGGGGAGCAGCCCACTGAATGGACAAGAGCCCAGGCTTCAGAGCCAGGGTTACCGGGTCAGGTCAGGTCCCACCTCCATCACACTGCAGGCTGAGTAGCTTTAGAAAAGTAACTCAACCTCTCCAAGCCTCTGTTTCTTATATGGAAACTGGAGTTACGGTGAGGATTAAATGTGGGGGCAGTGGCTCAGTTAAAAGGAGAAAGCCCTGTTTCAAAGCTAATGCAGTCGTTTAGGAAAGAAGTGGGGTGCAGACGGAAAGCAGATGAACTCAGGGATTTAGATGTCGTCTCAGGGGTCCTGGATGACTGGTTCGCGGTGAGCTGCAGGGGAGAAGGAAGAATCAGAGACGGTGGTCAGGCTTTGGACTTGGCGGGCCAGCTGCTGCTGAGGCCCCAGAGGGAGGAGCGGCAGGAGAGGAGAGGGCCAGTTCAGGCGTGCATGGCTGAGTCACAGCTGCGAGAGGACCGGGTGGGAATGGAGACGGCGGTTCTGAGCCAGACAGATCTGAGAGGAGCCAGCAGAGGAGCACTGGCTAGAGCCGGGCGGCTGGGGCGTGTGCCAGGGAGTTGGCCACTTGGAACAGGACCCTGGGGGTCACCACCAGTTAAGGGACAGGCAGACCAAGAGGAGCCACAGAGAACATGGAGACAGACCTGGGCCAGAATCCCAAGGAAAAGCATGAGAACGTGTATCATAGAAAACAAGGGAAAAGGTTGCCTTTTTCACTCATTAATTCATTCAACAAATATATTTTAAGCACCGCTTCTGTACCAGGCACTTTACTGGGTGCTAAGAATAAGGATATAGCAATAAACAGACAAAAAGCCTGCTCAGGGAGCTTACAACCTAGAGGAAAGGCTGCCGAGAGATAGACAAGTAAATGCAGAGTGAAGTGGTAATGGAAACATGCAGCAAGGTGAAGGAGGAGTGCTGGGTGCTAAGGTGGGTGAGGTCAGGGAGGGCCTCTCAGGAAGGGGACACTTAAGCAGAGACCTGAAGGACACGAGGGATGAAACCAAGTATCCATCTGAGGAAGAGCCTCCCCAGCAGAGGGAACAGCCAATGCGCAGGCCCCAGGGCAGGAGGGAGAGCAAGGAGAGGAGGCTCACGGAGCACGGGCTGGGTGGTGAGACAAGGCCTGTTCGAATGTGTTTTGAAGGGGAAGCGGAAGTGAGTATGGACGCATTGGGTGAGGGCAGTGGGAGTGGGACGGTAAAGCGGAGTCAAGGACAGCCTCTGGGTCAAAGGAAGGTGGACAGTGGAGCTGCCTTTTTTTGAATGGATTTGAGCAGGACTGGGAGGCACAGGTGAGAGCGCATTTTGGACTTGGAGATGCCCATGAACCAGCCTAGTAGAGCTAGGTCATTGGCTTTACAAGTGTGGAGTTGAGAGAAAAGGCCTGAGCTAAACACATAAATTTGGGAGCTGTAAGCATATAGACTGCATTTAAAACCATTGGTTCAGGTAAGATGAACAAAAAGAGTGGATTTTGAAGAGAAATGCCATCCAGGAATGAACCCTGAGCATTCCCATGTGTGGAGACCAGGCAGGGCCGAGCAACAGAGTAGGATCGGCCGCTGGGGTAGCCTGGAGGGACGAGGACCGAGGAATAGTCAGCAGTGCATCTGACGGTACCCCACGTTCTCGTAAAATGATGGCACAGGCTTGGCTTAATGGCTGAGCAGTCAGTGCTGACTTCGGTGAGAACACTGCCGGCTCTGTGGCGAGGCCTAAAGCCAGAGGGTGAGGGAGCAAGAGGTGGGAAAGGAGGCAGAGAAGAGTACAGGCAGCCCGCCCGACGTCCGGCCATGCGCAGAAGTTGTTCATATGATGGGGATGAGTACAGAGAGGAGGTAGCCCCGAAGAGCAGAAGGCTTCAGAGCTGCGGGCTTCTGAGAACCGCTAAGGGGGTTACAGCCTCAAGAGGGAAAAGGTGACAGGCAGGGTCAGTGAGAAGCAGTCTGGGGCCTAAATGCCAAGGGAGAGTCCCATTCTGAGAGAGCGGTGATGTGGGGTGGTTCGTGTGCCACGTTCTGTGGCTCCAAAGGATTCTGAGAGAAGGAAGAAACCGACAGAGGAGGGCCAGGGAGAGGGAACCCAGAGAGGGCAGGGGCAGGAAATGAAGAAGCTATATGGCAGCTTATCTCCTTTACAGGAAGAAATCTGTCCTCAAGGGGAAGGAAATGTCACCCAGCCATGCCAGTGGGCGTCGGCGGTGAACGTCAGGCACCAGTACATCTACGTGGCCCAGCCGGTCCTGAGCAGAGTCCTCGTGGTCGATGTGCAAGCCCAGAAAGTCCTGCAGGTACATCTCCTGAGGGAGGGAGGGGTGCTTCTGGTTCTGGGCGCAGCCGGACACATCCTTCCTTGCTTTCTGCACACCTCCAGCTCCTACAAGAGATGGTCAGACTTGGGGTAGGAGGAGAAACAAAGAAGATTCATGTGCAATCATTCCTTGAGTTTTATTGCCTACTCTGTACCAAGCACTGTTCTAGGTTCTTGGAACATAGCCATGAATGAGCAGTGAAGTCCTATATTCTAGATAAGGAGCCAGACCATAAATGAGAATTTGAGGGAGCTATACATAGTAAGAGCTATTTATAGGTTAAATGGACAAAAGAATTGGAAGCCTATTTTAAATTGGCCCTCACTCTAAAGGTGAACAGAACCAGAGATCCAAAAGTCATGTGGGATTCCCACTCTGGGAGCAGAGGAAGGCCTGTGGGGCCAAAGTGGGGCCAAGTCAGGGGTTGACAAAGGCCGGTGAGACAGAAAGCCACAGAAGGGTTTTAATTAGGCGTGTGACATAATCTGACTGAAATTTTAAAGAGTCAATCTGGCTGCTCTATTAAGAATACACTGGAAGATAAAGCAGAGATGTCGTCAGTTGATATAATCCAGGCAAGAAATGATGACAGCAATGGAAATGGTGAGAAGTGATCACATTCTTGATATGTTTTTTAAACAGATTTTTTGCTGGATTGCATATAGGTTTTGAGAAAGCAGAATCAGTGTTCAAGCACCTGAGGAAGGGTGATGCCATTTGCTGTTTATGGTGAGCTTTCCACCTCTTAATCCCCAGGACCAATGATGGTCACCTTATACAGCAAAAGGGACTTTGCAGCTGCGATTAAGGATTTGTAAATGAGGAGTTACCGTGCATTCTGTGGGTGAGCCTTAAATGCAATCACAAATATCCTTATTCCAAAAGGGAGGCAAGAAGAAATCTGACTCCATAGGAAGAGGCACAGTGAGGGCTAAAAAGCAAGCTGCTACACTGCTAGCTTTGAAGACAGCAGCCAAGGTATGAGGCCCTGGAGGCTGGAAAAGTCAAAGCAATGCATTTGCCTCTAGAGTTACTGCCTTGCAGACATTAATTTCAGGCTTCTAGCCTCCAGAACTATAAAAGAGTAAATTTGTATTTTTTTAAGCCACCTAGTTTGTAGTAATGTTACCACAGCAATATGAAAACTAATATATTAGGATAGAGTCTTTGAGCAAGGCAGGGAGTGTAGGCCCTGGAGCAGGTAAAGAGGGAAATTAGGAATTCAGTTTTGGATCTGTTACATCTGTTTATTTAAGCTGCTATTATATCTATATAAAGAATGTCAGGAAGTTGGATAAATAGGTCTGGGGTCAAAGCAGAGGTCTAGGCCAGAGATGTCAATATGGGTATTATTATCACATGAACTGTTTAATCCTGAGAAGTGGATGAAATCACTGAAGGTAATATTAGAGAAGGTAATATAGAGGTCAAGGTTGGGGCCATGAGGCACTCCCAACACCTAAAGATCAGAAAGGGGAGACTAAGAGTAGTCTGAAGGCAGGAAGAAAATCAGGAGAGTGGTATTCCAGAAGCCGAGGAAAGAGGGTGTTTCAAGGGAAGGTTAGTAGCCAATGCAGAGAGCATCTGTGTGAATGAAAACTAAGAACTGATTGTTGGATTTGGGACACAGGAATCACCTTGGCAGGGACAGACAGGATGATAATGGTCCAACGCAGGCCTGAGGGCGTGGATCCAAGTTAGAATGGTAGGTGAGGAAGTGGAGATGGTGAGTACACACAACTGTTTTGAGGGTTTTGCTGTAAATGAATAAAAGTAGCGGCGTAGCAACTTGGAAGAAGATGCCAAAGAAATTTTTCAGAATAGGTGACATTGCATCATTTGTATGCCGATGGAAGAACAGCTACCATAAATCTTCCCTTTCTTCTGGGTCATTGAAGTAGGCAAGAGTCAGTGGGATCCACGGCATACAAGTGGAGATGCTAGCCTTATATAAAAGCACATTCTTGCACTATAACAGGAGGAAATGGAAAGTGTTGAGCAAAATTACAAATAGGTACAGTTGGTGGTAGTTAGATGAACATATTTTCCTGGTTTATTTTCTGAAATTAGAAGGAAAATGATCACCAAAGCTGGAGGTTTGAGGAGAGAGGTGAAAGTTGCTGTGAAACTGAACTGACCGGGAAAATGTGATGGGACTGCTGGGTAATAGGACTGAATGAGGCCTTGGGGTCCTTGAATGCTGTGCATAGTGGCCACTTTCTATCCTTGCCCCCAAGCTCCCTTCTGCCGTCCTCAGGTTTGGTATTTGGGAGATTTGATTATCCAAAGGAAATTAAATATTTTTATATCAAATTGTGTTACAATAAATACTGCAAAACGCTTTAAAAAAAAAGCAATAGTGATTGCAGATGTCAATTTAAAGTGAGACCAGTGCAGGCTCATTGTAGGGAGAAAGTTGGATTGAAGGAAATGCCAATGCATCTTTTTATGTTATTGTTGTTATTACCACCACTACAGCAATTACAGTGTGCATCCTTGCCTCAATATAGTCTCATACAAATTATTGTTTCACTTACCCAATAATGATAGGACCTTAGAACACTAACTCTTTAAACTTCCTCTTGTCTTTTGCGCTATTGTGGGAACAAATTTTAACTCTACATATAATTTAACCCCACAAGATATGACATTATTTTGTATAGACAATCGTCATTTATTTTCACCCAGATATTTACCTTTCCCATTGCTCTTTGTTCCTTCCTCAAGTACATAGATTTGGTCTGGGATTGTCATTCTGACTTAAAGTTTCTTCAGTAGGTTCTTTTATGCAGGTCTGCTGGCAACAAATTCTGTTTTTGCTTGAAAATAACTTTGCTCTTTATTTTTAAGGAATATTCTCTCAATATAGAATTCCACATTGACAATTATATTCTTTCTCTTTTGAAGATAATGTATCTTTTTCCACTTTTAAGATTTTTCTCTTCAGTCTTCAGCAGTTTTATTATGATGTGCCCAGGCATGGTGTTCTTTGTATTTATTCTGACTTGGATTTTCAGAGGTTCTTAAATATAAATACATCAATTGAAATCTTTCATCAGATTGGAACATTCTCAGCCATTATTTCTTCAAATATTCTTCTGCCTCATTCTCTCTTGCCTCTTCTTCATTGTGGTTTAAAAAAAAAAATACCAGAACTGAAGCACAAAGAGAAATATGGGACACAATGGAAAGGTCTACCAATGAACTTGTCTTTCAGTTCACTAATCCTATCTTCTGCTCATATGGATTTAACAAACCCTATTGAGTTCTTAACCTCAGGTATTGCATTTTCATCTTTAGAATTTCTAATTCTTTTTTATATTTATGAATTATCTTTTTATAGCTCACCTATAGGTCTCTTTCTAGTGCCTTTTTTATGTTATTTTCAGTCACATAGCCTATATCTTAGAATGCCTAATAATTTTTTTGAATATCAAATGTTTCATATAAAATATTGTGGAGATTCAGATTCTAAAAGACATATACCCCCCTATGTTAATCGCAGCACTATTTACAATAGCCAAGACATGGAAGCAACCTAAGTGTCCCTCAGTAGATGAACGGATAAGAAGATGTGGTACATATACACAATGGAATACTATTCAGCCATAAGAAGAAAACAAATAGTACCATTTGCAACAACATAGGTGGAGCTAGAGGGTATTATGCTCAGTGAAATAAGCCAGGTGGAGAAAGACAAGTATCAAATGATTTCCCTCATTTGTGGAGTATAACAATGAAGCAAAACTGAAGGAACTAAACAGCAGCAGATTCACAGACTCCAAGAAGGGACTAGCGGTTGCCAAAGGAAGTGGTGTAGGGGAGGGCAGGTGGGGAGAGAGGGAGACGGGGATTGAAGGGTATTATGATCGGCACACATAATGTAAGGGGGCACAGGGAACACAGTGTAGCACAGAGAAGACAAGTAGTGTCTCTTACTTCGCTGATGAACAGTGATTGCAATGGGGTGTGTATGGGGGATTTGATAATATGGGTGAATGTAGTAACCACAATGTTGCTCGTGTGAAACCTTCATAAGATTGTATATCCATGATACCTTAACAAATAAAAGCATTAAATAAATAAATAAAACCAGAAAAAAAATTTTGTGGAGATTTTAGATGTCTCTCTTCCACCAAAGAGGGTTAATCCTTTCTTCTGCTAGGTGGAGACTCAACCACTTTAATATACTCAAGTGCTAAGTTGAATTAAGGCTGAGTTGAAGCTTCCATAACACTTAGGCCGTCCCAAGGGAAAGCCCTTCAAAGCTTTTAACTGACAGCCTGGTGTGTTCTTCAGGACCTCTTCTCTTCCTCAGCATATTGAGGTTGTGGAGAACTTCTGAATTTAAGAGATTTTTTTTTGCAGTCCCCTGCTCCACACCACCTTAGAATGAGAATCTGAAATAAATGCGATGGAAAATGGTTGAAGAGAAAGGAGAATGGCTACAGTCCAAACTTTAAGGAAGTTTTGCTATGAAGAAGGCAGACAAATGGGGTAGCTGGAAGATAATATGTAGTCAAAAAGGTATATAAGAAACTAGAGGTAGTGTCAAGATGGTGTCATTACTGATGGGTTAGGAAGCCAGGTTCTGAAGCCTTTAGGTGAAGGGTCATACTCTGCTCACATAAGCCTCATGGAACAGTTTTGGAACTTAAAAGTCTCCATTTGGCAAGGCCTCAGGGGAAGCTCTGTCCTCAGGGCAGAGCAGTTTTGGTTACAGCAGTAAAAAAAAAAGAGTCTGCCCGATGCTATAGGCTGAGTCCCAGAGGCCCAAGTTGGAGGATTTATAAGACAGAGGGTGCACAAAAATAAGAGACAGGTGCTAATGGATGAACTCAAAGTCGGCCTCAGGTGGCCCAGGGGAAGGGCCAACTCACCAGAATCTTGGTGGTGAAGCAAGTGTGCTGAGGGTTTGAGAAGCCCAAAAGGCTTCCAGGAGGAGTGGAAGGATTCTACAGACAATTCTTGAGTGGAAGACTTAATGCCTCTGTGTTTAGGCTTTTGCCAAGATGGTCTGGCTACCATAGGTAAAACACACAAGCAGCTTTGAAAAGGGAGAACATTATTGACAATTTTATGTCTCTGAAGATAAACCCAGAAGGGAGGCCTCTACCCCTGGCTTCTCATTGCCAAGGCTGCTAGGCTGGAATTCCATTCACCCAGGAGTGATGGCCACATACACAAAGCCCAGAAATGACCACTGTGTCAACTTCTACAACAATGATGACCAACTTGTCCCTGTTTGTTTTTTCAAGTCCATAGGTGTGGACCCTCTGCCAGCTAAGCTGTCCTATGACAAGTCACATGATCAAGTGTGGGTCCTGAGCTGGGGGGACATGCACAAATCCCAACCAAGCCTCCAGGTATGTTGAGCACATGGAAGCAAGCTGAAACCCACACACAGCCCAACAGGAAAAAAGGACTTTCTAATAGAGGTCTCCTGCTTCCATAGGAGGCTGATCACATTTATCCAAATATGTCCAGAATGGCTCAAGGAGAGAGAAGGCAACAGCCTCAGGCCAGTGCCCCTCACAGGCATTTAACAGCGCAGCTTCAGCCAGGCCTGCTGTTAGTAATACTGATGGTAGATAGGATTCTGACGGCAACCAGAATGTGGCTCCTGGGACCAAACAGAAGTGAGGCCCTGGAGTCCAGGCAGTGAGAAGGGAGACAGGGCTTGCCTCACCTGGGGCTGGGCCAGGTGGAGGATAGCATCAAAGCAAGTTCTAGATGCTGGCCCACAGGAAGGAGAAGGAAACACAGCACTGGCAACTGTGTCCATAAACAGAAGCACGTTTACTGAGGGCTTACAGTGTCTAGGGCACGGGAAAGCTAAATGACTGGCCGCTGTCCAACCCAGGCAGTGTGGCTCTGCAGGCCACACCTTCAGCCACTGCACTGGACGGCCTCGGGGGAAGAGCTTGGGCCCCGGGGGGATCTATGGGATTCCTCCCCCCGCCAGCCAGGGGAGGCCAACACCACCCCTGTGCTGAATGTGCCTGGCTCAGCCTTTCTCATCCAGGATGTGGGAGAAATAAGCCCTACAAAAAGTGATTTGAGTGCCTATGTTCTCAATTCTCCCAAAGATGGTGCATTGGACCATTCTAGATGCACGCAAGTTAATTCATTCTATACAGTGGATACTTTGAGATATTAGGGTTTCATTCTCTCTCAGAACCCAAGCTGAGAAGGGCTGCAGGTAGAGCCGCATTCACCCTGTTCCCAAGGCTGATAAGAGGCCAGGGACAGGCAGGTGACAGAAGCTTCTTCCCAGGGACTGGCCACCTGCCTGCATACCGCTGCCCTGCTGGGCCAGGGGAAAGACACTACTTCACCTCCTGTAAACTGGGACTGTTGTCACTTGATGGATGCCATCAACCTGGGCCTCAGTGAGCTGACAAAAAACAGTAACCATTAGAAGGCCGAGAAGCCAGAATAAAGGTCACTCAGAACAGAGCACAAGCCCAGAGAAACAGGATTATGTATCAGTCCCTCTGGCAGCTCTGAGAAAGCGCTTAAGGAAATTAAGGGGAGGGGCCACCAAAAAAGATTTTTCTGGAACTGAAAAATGAACAAAAGTGATTTTTGAATTTAAAACTGCAGCAGATGAGTTGGAATAATGCGTGGTTTCTACTGAGATCCAAAATAGCCACCTGAAAGGTAAACCACAAGAAAATCTCTCAAATCACTGAGACGTGAGGTCTCTGAAGTCAGTTTAAGTTTAGAAAGAGAAAAGGAAACGGTTGAAATGAAGTCAACCTTAAATAAATTTGGAATCAAATTTCCAAGTTGAAAAACGTAACTGTGTAGATGGAAAGCTGTCTGTGAGTTCCTGGTAGAATGATGAGAGGTGACCCATCTCTGCCCTTCTTGGTAAAATTTTTCCACTCCAAGAATAAAGGGAAAATCCTATCAGTTTCAAGGCATAAAAAATAAGTTCTCGGTACAAGAAAAAATCGGGTGGGCATCAGATTTCTCACGGGCAGCAGTAACCGGAGCGCCAGGGAACATGGTGCGAAGATAAAAGGGCCGACACCTGGGCGTCCCATGCCCGGCCAAGAGAGCGTTTACCTGACAGATAAAAAGAAAGCCCTAAGGATGTGCAGGAATCCGGGGCATATCATTCTTATGCTTCATCTGAACAACATAAATATTTAAGACATAGGACCAACACCAGATGACCCAGATCAGAGATGTCAAGATGGAGAAAGGTAAAGAAGAGAGAGTTGTAAGTAATGAATCTAGAGAGGAAGGTCTGGAATTCAAAGTAAAGTGGAAGAGAAATGCATTAAGGGCTAAATGAGTATGTTTGAACAGGAGAGACACACTGGAAATCTTGATACCAGGCTGTAACTACATGTCATTTATTTCATCAAAAATTCTCAAAAATGCCATCTTATTGAGATAAGGGAGGATAGAGAATGTTGTTTGAAAGTCATAGTTGAGAAGTGACAACCTCATTATACCTAGCATGACAAACTGAACTCTCCTATTAAAAGCAGAGACAATCAGACCAAGTTTCTACAAAAAAAAAAGAAAACGAGAACTTGTTTACGAGAAACATGCACAAAATAAGGTGATAAGAAAAGGTTGAATTTAAAGGGGCGGGAATAGTGATGATGAGTGAGCAAAAATGATTGAGGGACAATATTAACATCAAACAAGGGGGTACTTAAGGGGAACAGCACTGAACAGTGTAAGGAGAGAGATTATGTGATGAACAGCCAATAGATATCAAACAACCTTAACAACTAAATACATAAAACAAAAGTGATTAAAATGTAAGGAAAACTTTGATTTTAAATGCACTCAAATTGTACAAACCAAGGAGACAAAAATAAGGACATGGGAAAAGGGAATCAGGAACTTGGTTTAATAAATAAATAGAAAACCTTTCATCTGCCAAATATTTTCACAAGGGTATCAGTAATCACAAAGAAAACTAACAAAATTTGGCAAAGTAGTTGTTATAGGCTACATTATCTGATAATTAGAAATAATTAAACTATGACCTAATAAGGAACTACTCCCATATAGCTATTGGATCAAAAAGAAAATGATAAGGGAAATTACAAGCTCTCAAAAGCAATGAAAAAGGGTATTTCACATCAAAACCTACAGGATATGGAGAAAGCTGTACACAAGGAATACCATGTCTCAAAGGCCTGCAAAGGAAGTGTTTGTGTTAAGACATTAGGAAAAGAAGAAAGTGGCTGATGAGAAGGAATTAATAAAAAGACTGAGATTAATAGAAACAAAACAAGACCAAAAAGAGAAACATATTCATCCTTCACAAACCCAAGAAAGGAAAAGAAAGAACAAAATGAGGAATGAGAAAAGGGTATAACTGCAGATACAGGAGGATGAAAGTCATTGGTAAAGAATACATTGCAACTCTGGAGCAGCAAAGGTTAAGACCTAGAAGAAGTGGATGATCGCTTGAAAAATGGGGGGAAAAAACAAACTGACCTGAGAAAAGGAAAACCTGAAATAGAACAATTACCACAGAAAAGGTGTTTTTAGACAATCAGCCATAGAATGCAGCTGCATTTTATCAAACCTTCAAATATAATTGTAATATTATTTCAACTATCCTAGACCATACTAGGGGAAATGTACAGCTCCTTCGTTTGTTTTAAATAGCCAGTATAATTGTAGTTATAAATAGGACTAAAAATAGTACAACAAATAAAATTATAATCTCACTTATGAATACAAATGCAAAATTCTCAAATGGTATTAAAAATAGAGTCCAGCAGTGTATCTAAATGCGGGGAACATATATACTGCATACAGTGATGGTTCACTCTCAGAAACCAGTCAACATTCTTCATAACACAAAACAGGTAAAAAACCTATGATGTTTTCAATAAACACTGAAAAGTCATCTAATTAAATACATTCTTAATTTTTAAAAATCTAAAACTAGGCATAGAAATCCTTAAACATAATGAAGACTTTCCCAGAAACCAAGAGAAAATTTTGCCTAAATGACAAAATACTAAAAGCATTTTAATTAATATCAAGAATTAGATTAATATCAAGAATAATGCCCACCATCACCATAATTGAAAAGTCTAAGAAATACACTATGACAGGAAAATGAAATCAATCGAATAAACCTACCTTCATGCTGTGGGCTGGGGTCAAGGAAACCAGTACTTGCAAAAACTGCTCCCAGAAATGTCAACCAGCACGACCTTTGCAGTGAGCAGTTTGCAAATGTGAACCAAAAGCCACAAAACAGTGAGTTTTGATCCAGCACCTTGACTTCTCAGAAATTAACCAAAGGCCAGGATGCCAGCTATAGGCAAAGATTTAGCTACGACATGATGTGTCACTGTATTATGTTTACAGAACGTTAAAAATAATACCCTACTGCATCTAAGGAATTAAACAGACTTTGCAGTGACTACATGAAGCTGTTTCTATAAATGAGGCCCATTCCAGCAGGCCCTCCCCCTGCAGCCAGTGTTTGAACTTCAGCAACTTCTTGAATTTCTGCCAGTCACTCTCATGCCAACTCCCTCCTAGGCCCGGCTGTTAGCTGCCTCTCAGCTTGTCTCACTGAATACCTTGCCCCCTATCCTTTCCCAGTTCACCTGTCCGCTGGCTTCAGCCACCCACTCTGGGCAATGTCCCAGCTTCCTTACCCACGGCTGACTACCAAACGTCATCTCCAGATATCCAGCCACATTTGTATGTCCCCTGAACCAAGCCCTTGGAGCCAATGAATTGGAGGGGTTCAACAATTATTTTGTGGACACTGAAGTGCCCAGCCCTGTGCTAGGACAGAAGGCCAAGAAGAAACTCATGAGTCATTGGAGAAATGAGCCTGACATGCCCACATCCGTTCACCGGCCCGTGGTACCGTGTTTTGATGAAGTAACCTCTGAACACAGGGTGTAAGAGTGGTGAAGCATGAATGACACTGACCGCGGACAGCCTGTAATTGTCCCTCTCTATTATAAGCTAAAATGGCAGGTCTGATATCAAGCAATGATTGCATGGCTTCTTGGAATTCTCGGGCATTTTCCTCTAGATTCTCACATATCCAGTTTCCTAATGCTGGTATTTTTCCTAATGCTCAGTTCTATGAGGTTTTTTCCTATGGACTTGCCATGCAAGGGTCATTTGGCCACTTTTTTTAAATCACAGGAAAATAACCTAATGCAACTTCAGGTCTGCCCCAGACCTGAGAATCGGTCCTCGTCATTCCAATCTGGCATCTGCCTGCCGATCCCCTGAGGGAAGCAGGATCTGAAAAAGACTCAAACCTCAAACCTGCCTGAGGAGGGAGGCTGGGTGCTGTTTGTTTTGTCATAAAAGTAAGAGCTGGAAGGCAGTCCCTTCTTGAAAGGTAAAAGCATCCAGAGCTCTAAGCCATGTGAGCCCCAAAGCCCCACCAGAGACTGTCCTCAGTCTCAAGCTGTGGAAATCTGGATCCTTCCTTCTGTATGCATGGCCACAAAATCAAGATCAAAAGAGTCTTAACTTACTGTTCAGGGTCTATCTAGCATCTGCCTCCTCTCCTGCTCGGAAGGTCCAGGTTGTCCTTGTGCCCTCAAGCCAGCCAAGGCCCTCATCTGGCTGCAGGTCTGCCACCTTTCTGAGCAATGGCCTAGAACTTGGAAGCAGATGAGCACAAGCAGAAGGTTGTCTGGCCCCAGGTCTCCAGCCTGCCTATGCGCACAGCCTCAGTAGCTGATGGACAGATGCCCAGCCTGACCACAGGCGGTATCTGACAGGACCTCCAGACCACTCTCCCATCCTAACAGCTATCCCAGCACTGCCCTGCTGCCGGCATGCCTGATACAGACACAGCAGGGACACAGCAGGGAACGGATGGAGTCGCCTCCCTCCAAGTCCACAAGGGAGGAAGTGTTACCTCCAGGGAAACAGAGACAGCCGTGCTCTGTCACTTCCAATTTGTACAAAACACAGAGTGACTTCTTCACTTCTCACAGCAAGGCCCCTTTGTGCACGTGGAGTGGCTCCCCAGCATGCTGATCGCAAGGTGTCGCGGAATGGCATGGCCTTCTCTGAATGGCGCCCTGCAGGATTCCTGCCTTCTCTGATAAGTGACGGGGCTGCAGTTCTCAGAACACCTCTGTGAGCAGTCTGACAGAGATTCCCAGCAAACGAGCCCAGGCACCTGGCATCACAGGAAAATAAAGGGCCAGTAAATTATTCCATTTAACATTTTCATTATTTAAGAGCTCTCTCCTTTTTTCCAGGGCAGCCTAGGTGGGATTTCTCTATTGACGGGAGGTTGGTGGTCTCTGAGCAGAGGATGTTTCGGTTCTAGGAACCTCCCTTGGCAGCCCTAACGCGGTCCCTGCAAGCCCTTGCTCTGCCCATGGGCTGACAATACGCAGCACGGTCAAGGGTCAGGCCTGACAGAGCAGGAGGGAGGGGTTTGGGTATTCACTCTTGTCCCACCACGACCCCTCCCCGGGAGGATGGGTCCCCACCTATGACATTCCCGAGCAGCTCCCACTTTGCTCCTGCCTCCTCCCCAGGATTGAGGCTTGTCTGTCATCTCTCCCCGGCAGCCCACCTGCAGGGGGGTCTCCAGCCCCCTACTTGGACGGGCCCTCACAAGGATTCCCTGTGTGTGTTGCAGGTGATCACAGAAGCCAGCACTGGCCAGGGCCAGCACCTTATCCACACCCCCTTCACGGGAGTGGACGATTTCTTCATTCCCCCAACAAACCTCGTCATCAGCCACGTCAGGTGAGACGGGCCAGCATGCCCTGGTACTCCACCGAGCAGCGTCACCCAGGCGGGGGCCTGCTCCTGCCTCCCCCACTCATCCTGGGCTGGCTTTGAACCCCACCAGGAAGGGATAGAGAAATGGACCCATCGTTACAGTTAAGGAAGGCACCAGTTCCTAATGCCCTCAGGGACCCAGTGAAGTCCGGAAGTCTCATCCTCAAGGTGAGACAGTAGAAGAAAGAAGGAAACAGCAGTGGCTGAGCACCCTGTACTTAATAGACACAAAAAAACAGCAGAGGTGGTCTCGATCCTCTACTGATGAGAAAACTGAGGCTCAGAAAAGTTAAGACACTGGCCCAGGTCACACAGCCAGGAATTGACAGAGGCAGACTGAATGCAAAGCCAGGTCCTTCAGTGCCCCATTCGGGTGTGCACCCGGCTAACCTCAGCCCATGGTTCCCCTACATGCTCTCAGAGCAGCCAGGCAGTGGGCCTGCAAGGAAACGAGGCCTCCTGGTCTGCCTCCATCCAAAAGCATAACCTAACGGTAACAGCCATGACCTCAACGGCTAACCTCATCCCAGCCCGGCCCTTGCCCTTCCCTATTCATTTCAGAGAACCCCCAACACTTTCTATAAAGTCACCCCTGCAGAAGACTTAACCCTGCTCTTTGATAAAGTCATCAAGGCCCACTTGTCTTGCAGCACTATTTATGTCTTTCTGTAGTCTGACATCAATCACCTCTCTCCGGAAGAGATGGCTCATGTTTGCTCACTGACTGGCAGGACTTGTAAAAATAGGACCCGCCCATTCATCCTTGCCCAAGGAAGAAAAGAGCCACTTAATGAAGCCATCAGTGTAGAGAGTGGCTGGAGAAGAGCCCCTAAGATGGTTCTAAATGATGAGGCCCCTCCAAGAGGTTGAATTGAGCTGGGAGTTGTGCAAACTCACAGGCTCTGCAGCGCCTGTGGGCGGCTTCTACATTAAAGTTCCTTATAAGAACTCTTCCCATACTCTGGCTCTTGAAGGATGCTTTAAAGATGCTTTAAAGTGGGTGTTCTCCCCACTCTGAGGCAAGTCAGTTATTCAAGAGCAACTGTGGAGGAGATCTCTCTCCTCCTGTAGGGTACATAGTGCCAAAAGGCCTCCAGGAGCCAGGGATTCGGGCAACAGCTTTTGAGTCAAAGGGAAGTCCTGCCTGGAGTCAAGCTTTTTGGAAGCTAGCAACCAGCCTCCAAAGAGGAATTTCACGAAGTCCCAATGAGAGCAGCTACCACCTACCCAGCCTTTCCACTAAAGCTCCCTCTTAGATAGAATTTCCAACAGCCCTCCGAAAAACCACTCTCTTTAGAGGTGCAGAGGCTCAGAAAGGCAGGTGGCTTGCCCCAGGCCATGCAGCCAGCAGGGCACAGCAGCGGCACCAGGCCGTCCTGCTCCAAAGGCGAAAGCTATGCCTAGCCTCACTGCCCAAGGTTCCTCCTGCAGCAGCATGAACGTGGCCAGAAAGGAGGAACCTCATCTCCCAGCATAAGGAGCTCTCCAAGGGACTGTGTCCTCGCTCAGTTGCATCGGCCCCCTTGCATTTTGACTCCGGTTAGTCCAGAGAATGGCCAGGACGCAGGCTTTGTGGCCTTGTCGCCTGGCAGATGGAGTCACCGCAGAGTCTCTCCTCCTTTCCCTCCAGGCACAGGCCTGCCCTTCCCCAGCTGGCACAAGGCCTTGGGGCTGCTGATTGAAGGGCACCCCACAGGAGAAGCTGTCGAGGCACTTCCACCCTCCCCCTGCTCCTCTGCCATTTCTAAAGAGGAGCTCATATTATGGGAGCATAAATCCAGGAATATTTCTAACCTGACTGCATTTGGTTAGACATCAAAGATGAATCAGTTATGAAGCCACCCCCCTGCAGAATGCCATTAGGTGAAGGATTATGATAAAGGGAAAGAGACAGGGTGCAGTGGTTTAAGACCAATGACAGATCCCCTGCCCAAGAGGCCTCCCACCCTCTGACCTCAGTTCTTCCCTCCCCAGGTTCGGCTTCATCTTCAACAAGTCAGACGCTGCAGTTCACAAAGTCGACCTGGAGACGCTGATGCTCCTCAAGACCATCGGCCTGCAGAGCCACGGCTGCATGCCACAGGCCATGGCCCACACCCACCTGGGCGGCTACTTCTTCATCCAGTGCCGGCAGGACAGCCCCACTGCCGCCGAGCAGCAGCTGCTCCTCGACGGCGTCACAGACTCCGTGGTTGGCCGCAATGGTGATGTCACGGGCACCCCGCATGCATCCCCTGATGGGCGCTTTGTGGTCAGTGCTGCTGCCGCCAGCCCCCAGCTGCATGTGCAGGAGATCACGCTGCGGGGGGAGATCCAGACCCTCTACAACCTGAAAATCAGCCAGGGCATCTCGGATGTGGCCTTCCAGCACTCCTTCAGCCAAGGCAACCAGTACTTCGTGTACGCCACTCTGGAGACGGAGCCAGACCTGCTGTTCCTGGAGCTGTCCACGGGGAAGATGGGTGTGCTGAAGAACTTGAAGGAGCCACCCACAGGGCCAGCCCGGCCCTGGGGAGGGCCCCGCAGGATCGTGAGGGGCAGCGGGCTGTTTGGACAGTACCTCCTCACACCAGCCCAAGAATCACTGTTTCTCATCAACGGGAGACAAAACGCACTGCGGTGTGAGGTGTCGGGCATAAAGCGGGGGACCACGGTGGTGTGGGTAGGCGAGGTATGAGGGGCCCAGAGCAGAGCCCTGGGTCACGGAGCACCGCCTAGTCGGGACACCACAGCCCCAAGCAGGCGCCCTGTACATTTTCACAGACAAAAGCAAAAACCTGTATTCGCTTTGTGGTTCAACACTGGTCTCCTTGCAAGTTTCCTAGTATAAGGTATGCGCTGCTAACAAGATTGGGGTTTTTTCATTAGGAAGTATGATTTATGCTTTGAGCTACAGTGAGAACACATGCTGCCGTGTAAAGGAATCATGTCTGTGCCCAGCTACACGCCATGTTCCCTGGGGACGCCGTGGAACCAAGAGCTCCTGCTTTACAGGCTGACACTGCTGTCGGTTGCCTTCACTTCGCCATTCTCCTGCACTGCCAGATGCAGCCAGACGTCCTCCTGACAGAGCGGCCTGAAAGCAGGCTTAGGAACACAAGCTCACCAGGAGCAGGGGTTGTCCTCCTGGCCCAAGAGCCACACCCACCCACCTCCTGGACCTTCTCGTCTCCTTCGCAGCTGCTTCTGGTTTTCTTTCATTTGACTTGTCGTAAGCCTGGGGGAGACCCGACAAGACTCATTGCATCTTGGGGGACAGGGAAATCACTCGCTTTATTTTGGAAATTTTGATTAAAAAGTAATTTTTTATAATCTCAACTGATAGTAAGCAGAAAGACGCTCTCCAAAGTCCAGCTATATTCTTCCCTGCCTTAGCCGAGTCTCTGAGAGTCACCATCCCACACCCCACAGCCAGGAACAAGAACGACGGTCATCTACACCACTGGTAGACCCCCAAGTGCAGATCAGGCCACCACATCGGTAAAGACTCTGTTCTGGGTTGGGACCCCAAGAGACCAGGACAAACCTTGCGTGCCTGCTTTTCACCACTAATGGGGGACATTTATCAGCCAGGCCCAGTACCCTAGGTTCAGGGCACACTGGACTTGCCTGGCAAGGTGTGGCGGCCTATAGAACAGTGACCTCCGGGCGCAACACAGAAACCCCAAGGACATGAGTGGGGTCCAGGCAGGTTCCCTAGGCCACCCCTTTTACAAACCTATAGCCTTTACACTCAGCTCTGGTGCCCCCAGCCCCCGCATCATCGCAATACAGACAGCACAGAAAACATTTCAGTGTTTTCTTACACATGGGCCTCTCTCACCCCAAAAACACAGTCTCCAAAAGTCCGAATCAGAAGGATGCAGGCTGGCACTGCTGCATTATCCCCCCGTGTCTCAGGCTAGGGTGGGCTGTCAGGCAGGCATCAGCCAAGGACAGCACACCGAGACTTGGGAAGACAGCCTGTGTGGGAGGATCTCAGCAAGGAAGGGGCTCAGAACACCCCTTTTCTTCCCACTCATGTCAATGGCCAGAACCCACTTGTATGCCCCCTGCCTTGAATGATCATTTTTCAAGCCACCTGGAGCTGGGAGAGGTGTTCCCATCACAGATACCTTGGCTAGCGTAGTGCCCTTCTGCTGCCTACACAGCCATGATTTTCCTGTGCGGCTGAGGAATGGCCCTTTTCAGGGAAAGGAAGACACAGACCCCGCCTCACTCTAACTACACACAGCTTCTCCCCACTCCTACTTGACTGCCCAACCCCTCTGCCCTCTCTCTAAACTGCTTGAGGTCACCCTGTCCAATTGTGCACCTCCACCCAACACTTGTCCCCTGCAATCCCAGGCATGTGCCTAGACTTGTACATTCCTACTTTAGATTTTTTTTTTAAGGCAACATATGTAGATAGAGGTTGAAGAAACTGACCTCAAAAGCCTGTATTCAGTTTCACAATAGCTGGGATGGATGGGTAACATTTCCCACCCTCCCTTTTTATTCCTGCCTCAATCTCTTGGCACATTTACTCCTAAACTCTCTCATATCACTGAAATTCTCCAACTTTCATGAACCTCTTCCTTTGGAAAAATCTAACTTGTGGCAGCCCCCCTGGCAGAAAAGTCTGAGCCTACCTGAGGGAACCCACCGACCACCAGGCCAGAGGAGCGGCCCTTCTGGGTTGCAGGACTCCTAAGTAAATGACCAACGCAAGGCCACCTGCCGCTTGAAACCGAGAGTGACTTCCACAGCATCTGTTTCTTTGGCACTATTGCAGCTGTTTCTTAGTGTGTCTGAAAAGCATATTGGCCTCTTATTTCCTCACTGTGCAGTTACTGGAGATGGCTAACTTAGGTCTCACGGCCAGCCTTCCAGACATGAGCGAATCGGAGCAGGGAATCACAGGCCTGAAAACTGTGAAATAGGCAAATTCACAAAGGCAGTTGGTGACTGTTTTTCAGCAGTGCAACCAATTGAACTGCTTGGGTGGGAGGCAGGGGAAAGGCTGCCTGTCCCTTCTTCCCACACTCCGGCCCCAGAAGAGGCTCATGGAATGTGGTTTGAAAACCAATACTGTAAACAGTCGCTACAGCAGGTGGGCCTTGAAGCAAACCCAGCCAGCAATCCTTCTGATGAACACAAAAGGTCAACTAGCTACTAATATTTCACATGAAAGAAGTATTCATTTGACCAAAAGTATCACCAAAAAACTGCTTACATAATGCATTATTTCAAAATTACTGAGTTTTGAAATAAAATTAATTTCACAAAAACTCAAGACAGATTATTTTTTCAGAATGCCAAACACAAAAGTAATCTACACCTGTGGGGACATTAGGATTTGAAATGGAGACCTTCATTCTCCTCCTGCCCAAGTGAGCGGAAACCTGCAGGGAGGTTCTGGGTCTGAAAGCCCAGCCAGCCACTCGTGGATAGATGGGAGGAAGAGGGATTTATGTGTGTGTAGATGAGTGCGTAGACGTTCTGCACAAGTAGGCCTGGGTGCGGACCACACACAGTGCGGCAAAGGCCATCATCCCAGCCACAGCAACCTGACTCAGCCCTGCCTGGGGCTGGCCCAGGCTTCTCTCCTAAGCCTCCAAGTCATTTGAGGTTCCTGCTCCTTCCTCCAAGCCCCCGGGAGAGCCGGAAGAGCCCTATAAAGTCTTGGCTGGGGCTGGCCACCAATACCACGCTTCAGGCACTTGCATACAGAGAGACCACCAGAAACAGAGCTCAGTCCCTGCGGTCCCCACCCCAGCCCAGCCAGCTCTCCAGCAGATCTCCAGCTCACCACCTCTCCACTCTTCCGTGCAGAAAAGGGTTCTCAGCTCCAGGCATGTGCCCTGGAGGACAGCTCTCAACCCCAAATAAAGCAGAGAACTGCTTGCCCCCCTAGGGAATTGTTAACTGCTGAGTCTTCATCTAGGAAAGCAGCCCGAAGATGGCTTTGCGCAGCCACAACTTCTTTTCTGTTGACCAATAACCTGTGAACTAAATGAGATTTCAGAAATGAGATGTGAAGCAGATTCATCCTGGATATATTTTTCTACAAGGGGCTTAAGAAGTAATCAATTCATTTTTCACAATGTGTTTCCTTCAGATACCACAGCTGCTGAACCATCTTCATGACCAAATCTCACAACGCTCCCTGCCCAGTCCTCCTCTTCAGAAGCAAGCCTCCGGGAGCATGGACACTGCCCTGCCCTCTCCTCCACCTCCACCTGTCTACCTCACACTCTTCCCCCTGCACCCAGCTCGCAGAAACACTGCCCCCTTGCCAGGAGGCCAGATAAGTGACTTAGGATGATGACAATGCTGACGTGAAGTCCTTTGCCAGCCCCTCACCCAGGACTCCAGAACCCACTCCGGGTGCAGTGAGAGCCCATGGGCACACAGTCCTGGCTGCCCAGAATCAACCTCCAAACCCCAGCTCACAGCCCTGCAGAGGTAGAGGACCAAGATTAGAATGAACTCAGAACTGTCAGGGGAGTTGGCTATTATTAGACAGAAGCTGTCGGCCAGGAACAGAAACATGACATCTCAACAGAGCTCATCCCTCAGTGGGCCAAGCTGCACCTCCCCCCATTCCCATCTTATTCTCTGCCTTTCTGGCTCCTTTCCTGGATCTCAGGCCACCCGCTCACGAGCCACGCCACAGCTTCTGCAAGTCAAGGAGCAGCTGATCTTCCTGACTCACCAGCCCCCAGGGGCCTTTGCCCCTGATGCTTCCTTGCTTGGGGCGCGAGTGACAAGTCACTCCCAGAGCCAGAGGCTACTGGATGCATCCCAGACTGGCACACAGACAAAGCTCTTTCATTCAAGCAAGTCACGAACTGTCTTGGTTTCTCTCCAAAATCACAGAGATCATAGAACAGAGAGGCTTAAAAGATCCAAAGGAGGAACTATATAGTGCCTGCCCTCAAGATGGGACTACAAGACCCCAAATACCTGGAGGAATGCAGCCCACATTCTGCTTTTGTCTACACCAGATTACCAGCCAAGTTGCTTGAGGATTTGCACATCATATCTAGGCACCAACCCCCCAGCCGACCCTGGGAGTCTGCATCTTTTGGAGCTGTGGACAGCAGTGGGAAGTTAGCCAAATGCAATGTGCGAAGTTATGGAAAATATGTGGAGAATGGGGAGTGGCCTCCAGAATTCACAGTGAGGTCTATTTGGCCAGCACCAGAGGGTTGAGCATGGACTTTTTTCTTTTTTTGGACAAAGCCACAGTTCACACACCCCTCTTTCCAAGCTCACCTTGACTGACATGGAACTATCCTTTCCCCTTCCCCTATGGCCCCAGAAAATGTGGGCCATGCCCTAGAGGGCTCCAGCGGGCTTAGCCTGCACTCCACCAAGCAATAACTATTGACACGCCCCTACCCCAAGCCTGCTAACATGTGGTTGTCCGCATGTCACCATGGCAGGAGGGGAACGCTGCCCTTCAGAGGCACTCTCTCCTGAGGACGGTGGTCACAGGGCCCGAGAACTCTCAAATGAGAAAATGTCCTAAATCCAAACCTTTACCCACGGCCCAGAGTGACATCTGCCATAGGTTGAAGAATGTGGGTCCCTTTCTACTTCAGCTGCTTCAGAGAGATAAGGGACAATGGATCTGTAAGCCACCCACCTCAGACCTGCAGCACACCCCCCTCTGGGGCCCCCCGGCCCACATTCTCCCTTCCTCCAGCCCCCCTCACCCCAGCTGCCCACGCTTTCTGGAGGCCATGTGAAATGATCTAACGGCAGAACTGGGCATGGAGTTTTGCTCGAGTGGTCACAAACATTGCTTCATGTTATAGTGTAGCTGAATGACCCTCAAGAGACAAAGTCACATACACATCATTTACCCCCTTAAGAGTCTCATCCTCCCCAACCTCAGAAAACTTTCAGATCTCTTATGTCAAGGCAGATTACCTTATTTCAAGCAGTTGTGTAGATTCCAAAATATGTTTTCTGCTGTATCACCAGTATTTCTCAAAAGGCCGCCTATAATTACTAGATATGTGAATTTTTCCTTATTTATAAAATATATATAAATTATTTTTAATACATCGACTTTAGTAGAAATTTGTACCAACACAGTAACTGTATGTGGCATTTGAAAATAAGTTTGTGTTTCCTTTGACGTATTACACAATATTGAACACACCATGTATTTACAGTACCACTTGATATAAAGACAATTCACAAATTATCATAAAAGTATTGTCATTGTAAATGCTCTTTTTCTGAGGATTTTGCAATAAAACTTGAGAAAAGTTACCTTTTCCTGTTGCCCGTCTGTTTGCAGTTGTCAAGGTGAGAACTGACTAAGCCAGGCCCACTCAGGGTCCTTCTTCCCCATCCCATCTCCATGATAGGTCCATGATGGTCAAAATGAAGCAGTCCCTGCTCTGCCCAGTCCCAAAGCTGCTGGACAAAGGCAGGCACCTGAACCCAGAAGTCTTTTCCCCATGTTGAAGCTTCAGCTCCCAAAATGCACAGCAACATCTGGTTCAAAGCTCTCACCTGCCCTAGCAGGTCCTTAAAATTTCCTACTGCCCCCCGACTGTAATCCATTCTTGATGTCCCTCACTCTTGGTTCTCACTGGGGCAGACTTCCAGCTAGGATGTGGAACAGATAAAATACTCAGTGATCACCAAGCTACCAATGCAGAGCACCTACTATGTGCCAGCACTGTGTCAAGTATGAGGGATGAAGGGCTGGACAAAGGAGACACAGTCCCTGCCCTTGGTGAGCCTCCAGTGCATTGCACCATGATTATCAGTGTAGGTCCTCTAGAGAAGCAGAACAACAGGGCATGCGTATGTTTGTGTGTATGTGCCGAGGAGGAGAGGGAGATTCATCTTAAGGAAATGGCTCATTCAGTTGTGGAGGATGGCAAGTCCAAATCTGCAGGGTAGGCTAGGCTGGCAGCTGGAGACCCGAAGAAGAGTTGCAGTTCGAGTCCAAAGGCAGTTTCTTGGCTGAATTTCCCCTTCTTCAGATAGAGTCAGTCTTTTCCTCTTAAAAACTTCCTAGTTAGCTGAGGACCACCCACACTATGGAGGGTAATCTGCTTTACTCAGTCTACTGATTTAAGTGTTAATCTCATTAACAAAAAGCACTTTCACAGAAACATCTAGAATAGTGTTTGACCAAACATCTGTCTGGGTACCAGGGCCTAGTCACATGAGCCCATAAAATTAATGATCACAATGATATAAACACTCCTAATATGTGCCAGGCCCTATGAAAAGCACACAGTAAGCATCTGTTTAAAACCTTAAGCCCCAAAAAGGAAGGTGGTGCCCTCTCTATTTCATAGAAGAGGAAACTGAGGCTCAGAGCAACAGAGCCAGGACTCAAATTCAAGTCTATATGGCCAAAACACAGGCTCTTAACCACTATCCCTGCTATCTGCAGTACCCACCTTGACAAACAGCTGGAACCGCAGCTGCTCCAGCCTCACTGCCATGTAGACCCCTGGCCACACAGCCACAAATAGTAGGGGTTCTGCTCTATCTGTCTCAGGAGAGCCAGCTGCCCAGACTAGCCCTCAAAATTTGGTCTGGCCAGTCCCTCAGGCAAGAGGAAACGTCTGATTAGATCCCAAAAAGTCCTGGCAGGAAGCAAACAGCCACAGTCAGTCTGCTCACTGCCTACAGAGGCTGGACCCAGCCCCATGCCTGCTCTGGTTTTCTCCTTTCTGCTCACAAGCTCCTAGACCCCAGCTGTTGGAACTGGAGGTGTACTGGGGCCGCAAAGGGGCAGTCTGCCACAACACATGCCCCAAACAGGTGGAGAAGCCCCTATCCCATCCCATTCCCTCCCAAGTAGGATGGAAGGAAGCCACTCACAGAGGTGCCAAGTGCTTGGGCCCAGGCCCCACACGGCCAGGTCTGGGAGGTCCAGGGAGCAGGCAGGCTCCTCGGCTTGGTCCACAGCAGGAGCACATTCACAGCCTTCACGAGGCATCCGCTCCCTTGCTCGGCCATTGTTTTCCCAAAGCTGTATCTGTGCCCAGGTCCTGACCACATGGAGCCCACCGTCTGCAGGAGTCGAGCAGACCCAGGAAGAACCATTGGCACATAGGATCACCCAGGGGATGTGTGTGGGGCCTGGCAGGAAAGGCTTTCTGGTTGAAGTGATGAGGAAGGGAGCAGGAAGGCCAGAGTGAAGACCAGTGGGGAAGAGAGCCTGCTGAAGACAGGAACAGTAAGAGCAAAGGGCTGACCCAAGAGTGAACAGCAAGAGTGCTGGCAGGGCAGGCAACCAGCCGGATGAGGGGAAGCCACTGCGCCCAGTGAGTCCCGGGAGGAGATATGGAGCTACATTACAGAGATAGAGAGCAGCCTTTGGGCTCTGGGGAGCCTCTTCCCAGGCAGGCTCTGGGGTGTCAGAGTGTCCAGGCTGAGCAGAAGAAGAAGGAAAGAGATGCTGCCAAGAACAGCGACTTTGCATCCAGCACCCGGATTCCTCCCAGCTCGGGCACCCAGCCACCCCATAGCCTGAGATCGCTCTGCTCAGGGAGAGGCTACCTTCAGGGAGGCAGGAAGGGCTGTCAGAGAAGAGACAGAGAAAGCAGGTGCCCCCTGGGAAGGCAGGCAGAGGCTGACAGATGGCCATGGCATGGGTCCCTTCCTGTGAGCACAGAGCCCTGGGACTCTGAGGACCAGAGAAGAGCTTCTGTGCGGACCTGGGGGAAACAGGAGACAGAGAGGAGAGGGGTGTCCAAACAAGGTGCACAGGGGCATGGGACACACCCAGACAAGGACGGAGACAGGGTGCTGAGACTCAGGGGTTGTCCCTACAGGAGCCAGGGACCTGAGAAAGGGGTACAGCCCAGAAGGTCAGAGAAGACTAAGACAGGCCTGTGACCTCAATACCCCAACATGCAGGGGCCAGGTGGGCCATGGAAAGACTGGAAAGTGAAGAGCAGGTGGTCCCAGAGCCACATCAGCCCTATCAGCCAGAGATGGCTATTCCTGAATCTAAAATTAATATCAATTTTTTAAATTAAATATTATTTATGTAATAAATAGTACATTATATTCAAGTCTAGATGGTGTTATCTTTATGTGTACAAAGGTTTCATCTTTCTATGTCCAAACAAAATTGGTCTGTTTCCTTAGATCCCACTTCTCAGGGCTCCCGGCCATCCAAGCCGTCACTTCAAGCCAGAGTTCCCCGCCAACGTGAGGTCCAGTCACCAGACAGGAGACGGGGGCTGCAGTGACCTGCAGAACTGCTGCGCAAGGTCTTGAGCCGCCGGGAAGAAGGGATGGGAAGGGATGGCCCACGGAGCCCACACTGTGTGCAACGGGCAGAATCGCCCCCCAGACAGACCCACGACAGGGAGACCTTCCACATCCCTGGGGCACAGGAAAAGGCTTGTGGTTCACAGAGATCCCAGGGAAACCCCCAAAGGAGTTACCGCCCTGGGTGCGCCCTGGCCAGGCCTTCGGATGCCCCTGGGCAATCGCAGCCAGCAATTGCTGATGTGCTAGCATGTAACCACAGTAATATTGCCTCCAGATATGAGAAAACTCAGGCTGGACAGTCTCATTTGTGTCAGATAACACAGGGAAGGCGGGGGGAGAAACAGGCCCAAGTGTTTTGGGATTATAAGCAGATCTGGTTTTCTTCTACACATTTGTTTGTATTTTCTAAAATTTCTGCAACACACTGTGTGCATCGCTTTGTACTAAGAAGAGAGCTCTGACATGGACACCCACGCATGAGCTGCCCAGGTGCAAGGCAGAGAGGAGTAGTCTCCCATGCCCTTTTGCTTCCTTCGGGGCAGGCAAGAACAAGGAGGACTTGTGTCACCGAATAGGGCACTGAGGAAGACACTGTCATTGCCCAGGTATAAACCATGATGACAGGGCTGAGCCTGCCTAAGACAGACAACACAGAGAGGCTGATGAAAAGATGACGGAGTCCTTCTTACTGTCCAGCAGGGAGTTCTCTTGCGGGCCACCACCATGTAAATGCCTCACCAGTTCCTGCCTCAGAAACAACCATGAGCCTTCCCTTGAACACGTGTGGCAGATTACTCAGAGCAATTCTACCATTAAAAATACTGAATACAAGTTTCTTAAATCTTCTTAAATATCAAGGAGGTGAGAAGATAAGTGAGAATCCAGAGATGGAAGAAGGGTCGGCAGGGGGGCTGCTCTCCTGAGCATTGTCTCTCCAAGCAAAGTCGGGCTTTCATGCCAACAGCCTCCCAGGGAAGTGGGCGGGACGTACACAAGGTGGGCGTCCGCTAGGGCTCCTTGGCCCACAGAAAGCTGGGGCCTCAAAGGGCTACACCAAAACGGGCCCGCGGTAACCTAGAAGTCTACCCATTTATCCCCAGCCCAGCCCCAGGGAGCCTCAAGGAAAGTTGCCTCAGTGCTAAGGAGAGTGAGGGAAGGCCTTTGAGAGGTCATAACCACAACTGCAGACCAAAGTCAGATCACCCACATATTTCACATCTTAAGCCCTGAATTTATCTTAAGGATGTCTCAGCAATACATAAAATGGATAATATCATTCCAGAAGGAAAATAAAAATAATCTCAAGGGACTTTGAGACGTAAGAGTTGGCCCATTTTTAGCAGGTCATATTAAGAGCTAGAAGAATTTCAAAAGAAATATTAAACTTCACTCAGTGGTTTTATTGTTAATAATATTATTATAGTATACATATCACATACACTATATATATCATATATACTATAATAATAATATATTATTATTATTTGTATTGTTATTTTTAAGCTATCTTATGTAATTAGCAGGATAAAGCAAAGAAGAAATGGTATCAATCAGGGTAGGAGACTTGGCTGCAATAATTATCAAATTCAGACTTTAAGTGACCTGAAACAAGAAAGCCTTATTTCTTGCACATGCCATACATCCAGTAGAGGTTGTCAGGATGCTTTACTCATTATAGTTTCCCAAGGACCCAGGCTGATAAAAACTCCATCTCAATACATTTCCACAATTGCTGAGACTGGGAAAAGAAAATTGAAGCCAGAATCAGCCATGAAGTGACCTAGCCTAGAAGTGAGAAAATGATACTTCTCCTCACAACTCATTGGCCAGAACATGTCATGGGGGCACATCCAACCCCAAGAAGACCAGGAAATTCAGTCTTTCACGTGCCCACATGGAAGTAAAAATAGAATCTCATGGAACAAGACTAAAGACTTACCACAGGATTTGTGTTAACACACAAGAAAAGAAATGCAAGTATAAACTCAAAAGTCATTTAAAACCCCTACAAGTTAAATATGGATGGAAAATATAAAGAGTCATATCTCCACAAACTCACAGTCAAATTACAAAAGGACAAACTACCAAAGCTTAGTCAAGAAGAAACAGATGATCTGTGTAGCTCTACAACAACTGAAGGAAACAAATTCATGATTGGAAACCTTCCCACAAAAAAACACTCTAGACCAGATGATTTCATTGGTACAGTCTGCCAAATATTGAAGAAAGAAATAGTACCCACTTTACAAAAATTCTTCCAGAAAAGTGGGGGGGAGACACTTCCCAACTCATTCTATAAGGCCATGCTACCTGGATATCAAAATCAGACAAAAAAATTACAAAAAAAAAGAGACCAGTGTCTCTCAAGAACAAGAAAGTAGATACAAATTTCCTTAGCAGTATTTTAACAATTCTAATCCAATATATTAACAATTTCCAACCCAATAACGTATAAATAGAATAATTCATCGTGACTAAGTAGAATTTACTCCCAAAATATAAGATGGGCTTAACATTTGGAAATTAATGTAATTTACCATATCAATAGAGTAAAAACATAAAACTCATGTGTTCATGTCAATAGAAACAGAAAAACAGTTTGATAAAATTCCATACCCAATCATATTAAAAGAAAAAACACTCAGAAAAGTAGGAACAGAAAGGAGCTTCCTCATCCTGGTAAAGGGCATTTACAAAAAGCCAACATCATATTTCATGGTGAAAGACTGAATGCCTTTTGTGATGGTTAATTTTATGTGACTTGGTTAGGCCACGGCACCCAGATTTTTGGTCAAATATTATTTTAGATGTTTCTCTGCGGAGGTATTTTTTTATGAGATTACCATTTAAATCAGTGGACTTTCAGTAAAGCAGATTACCATCCATAGTGTAGGTGGACCTTGTCCAATCAGTTGAAGGAATTAATAGGAAAAGATGGATCTCCCTGGAAGGAAAGAGAATTCTGCCAGCAGACACTCTGGACTCAAACTGCCACTCCTCCCTGGGTCTCCAGCCTACTGACCTACACTGCGGAATGTGGACTTGCCAAGCCTCTACAATCCTGTGAGACAATCCCTTTAGAAAGACAGACAGACACCTGCTCATGTACATACATACCTTCTGTTGGTTCTGTTTCTCTAGAGAACCCTAATACACCTTCCCATAAAATTGGCATGCCAGTTATCAATTTCTTATTTCTCGACTCAAACCCACCCTTCTTTCCCCTGCATTGTTATACTGGAGCTGCTCTCTGCAAACCGTTCCTCTATACCAGCTGGCTCATGTTATGCTTGGTCTCTAGAGGGTTCTAGGGGACACTGAGTCAGGAGTGGCAAGAAGGCACTTTCCTTTTGGGGCACATTTCTCCTTTCTTTTCATTAAGCTGGTGAGCCAGAGAACTGGTGTGTGGCAGGCCTGCTGGTGCTCACTTTGGAAATCCTCACACGACACCCCAGGCCATGTTCCCCTCACCTGGAATGCCCTTCTGCGGCAGTCTGGGCCAGGAGCCCTCAGGCCACGCTCATAGCCTAGCAGCCGCTTCCGCCGCAGCTCCAGCCACGTTCTCAGGCAACCAGCTCCCCGTCTGGCAAACCAGCTGTGGCTCGCTGTCTCCAGCAAGTTTCTTCAGCACTAGCAGGCAGTGTGCCCCTAGATCACCCATGTGCTTCTTGCAGTGGCTTGAATTTCAGCCTTCATGGAGGGAAGGGACAAGCGCCCTAAGCCCTAGTTCCGTCGCTGTCCACTCTTCCTCTGCACACGGGCATTAGCGATTTTCTTGTAGGAGGCACTTTTGGACCCCATAGGATCCTCTTAAACCTCTTTCTGTAATTAACCACCTGATATTAGTTAAGAATTCTTTATATGAATTTCTGCTGTTCAGATTGGCACAGATTTGGTCTCCTGATGGAACCCTGGCAGATATAATTGGGAATGAGGCAGCATAATTGGGAATGGTCCCACCACTGAGTTTTGACAAAGGCGCAAAGGCAATTCAATGGAGGAAAGACAACTTTTTCAACAAATGGTGCTGAGCAACTGGATATCTGTAGACAAAAAAAGGAAGAAAGAACCCCAGCCTACATCTCCCATCCATCTTACAGAAAAACTAGCTTAAAATAGATCATAGACTTAAATGTAAAAGATAAAACCATAAAAGTTTTAAGAAAAAAATGCTAGGAAATCTTCAGGATCTAGAGCTAGGAAAAGAATTCTTAGGCTAAGCACCAAAAGTATGATCCATAAAGGGAAATTTGATAAGTTAGAGTTTGCCAAAATTTAAAACTTTTGCTCTTTGAAAGATCCTGTTAAAAGAATAAAAAGATGAGCTACAGAGAAGGAGAAAATATTTGCAAACCATCAATCCAACAAAGGGCTACTATTTAGAATACTCAAAGTACACAAAATCAACAGTAAAACAGAAAGCCATCCAGTTAAAAAATTGGCAAGGACATGAATACTAAAACTCTAAAACAAACATTTCACCAAAGAGGATAAACAGATAGTCAATAAACACATGAAAAGATGTTCAACATTGTTAGCCATCAGGGAAATGCAAATTGAAGCCACAAAGAAATATCACAACACACCTATCAGAATTGCTAAAATATTCCTCTGCTAAAATGAAAAATAGCGGCACCCCACCAAATGCTGAAGAGGCAGAAAAGCTGGAACGCTCAAACACTGCAGATGGGAATGTAAAATGGTACAGCTACTCTGGAAAAGTGTTGAACAATTTTTTTTTAAATCAGCATTCAACTACCATATAATAGTTATACTCCTAGGCATTCATCCCACAGAAAGGAAAACTTGTTTTCACACAAAAGCCTGTATACAAATGTTCATGGCAGCTTTATTTATAACAGCCCAAAGCTGGAAGTAGTGCAGATGTCCTTCAATACATGAACAGTTAAACAAACTGTGGTACATCCATATTGTGGAACACTACTCAACAGTGAAGAGGAACAAACTACTGACACACACAACAACCTTGAACGAATCTCCACAGAATTATGCTGAGTGGAAAGGTCAATACCAAAAGGTTGCATACTGTATATATGTTTCCATCTACCTAACATTCCTGAAAGGGCAACATTATGGAACTAGAGAACAGATGCATGGCTGTCAGGGATTTAAAAAGGGTATGAGGGTAGGAGGAAACTGAGTGTAGCTATAAAAGGATATGTGAAATCCTTGCAGTGATAGAAATATTCTGTACCTTGATTATACACATATCAATAACCTACATGAGATATTATACTATAGTTTTGCAAGATACTACTTTGGAGGAAGCTGGGTAAAGGGTACATGGGACCTCTCTGTATTACTTCTTATAACGGCACATGAATCTACAATTACTTCAAATTTTTTTTCGATTTAAACCTGTATGCCCAGATGGTGTTGCCAATAAACTTTATCAAGCATTTAAGGAAGATATAACACCGATTTCACACAAACCCTTCCAGAAAATAGAAAGAAAACAAACAAAATATCCCCAACTCATTTGTGATGCTGGAATAACTCTTTTACAAAACCCAACAAGAGCAATTCAAGAAAGGGAAAATTACAAGCCTATTTTACTCATAATACAGATGCCAAAATCCTCATACCAGCAAACCAAAACCAGCAATTTAGAAAAGGGATGATGCTTTATGATAAAGTAGGATTAATCCCAGAAATGCAAAATTAATATAACATTAGAAAAAAATAACTGATTTTATGACATTATCAGATTAAAGAAGGAAAAATGTGAGCATTTCAAGAGATACAGGGAAAAAAACACTGAAAAAAATCTAAATTCATGCATATTCATGGTTTCCTCTTTGCTAAGTTGAATTACCAGAGATGAAGCTCTATAGCAAACATTCTTTATAGTAGAACCATGTAAGTGTTCCCCTTCAGATATGGAACAAGACAAAGATCCTACTTTACCACTTCTTCCCCGTACACTGTGGTCCTAACCTGATTAATAAGACAAGAAATAAAACACAAAATATAAGGATGTAAAAGAAAGAAACAAGATTACGTGACTATGTAGGTAGAAAATTAAAATAAATATATAAGATACATTACTGAGAGTTTAATAAGGTTTTTAAAAATTGGTACAACAAAATCAATTCTATTTCTACATATCAGCATAAACAGTAATAAAATTTATTCTTTTGAAAGCTACCATTTACAGCAGCATTAAAAAGTACACAGGAATAAAATCAACAAAGATATTCAAAGTCGCTCTGAAGAGAATGCTAAGTGAGAGACACTGCAGATAGTAAATGGAGAGCTATACCATGTTGATGAATTAGAAGATTTATAATATAATGATGTTTGTTTTCCCCAAACTGATTTACAGAATAATTATAATCTCTATCATAATTTCAGGGGGAATTTTGGCAAACTAATTCTAAAATTTATATAGAAGTTTGAAAGGCCACACAAATAGCTAAGGAACTCTTGAAGAAAAAAAGGCTTGCAGGGGGTCTTGTCCTGACAAATAACAGGATTCAATATACGTGTACAATAATCAAGACAGTATGGAACCGAGCAAGATTAGACAAATATATCAATGGAACTGAATAGAGGAATCAGAAATAGATGTATATATACATGAAAATTTTATATACAGCAGAGGTAGCACTGCAGAATGGTGGGAAAAGATGAACTTTTGTTCAGTAAATTGTGCTGGGGCAACTGGGTATCCCTATTTCCCAAGACAGGGGAAACAAGGACCCCTATCTTACCTCATACACAAAAATCATTTCCAGTTACATTTGAAAAAGCAACATTTAGAAGAAAGTAAAGAACATCTTTATAATCTTGAAGCAGGAAAGAATTTCTTGAACATGATTTTTTTTAAATCAATAAACTTAACTACATTAAAATAAATAATTTATGCTCTTCACATAAAATGTAAAAAACAGGGCATCAAGTGGAAGAAGATATTTGCTGCTCTTATAACTAACAAGGACTAATATCTAAAATCTGTAAAGAACTCCCACAAATCAATAAGAAAAAGACTTACAGATCCAATAAACAACTGGAAAAAAGACTTGAAAAAGCACTTCAAAATCAGAAAATCAAGATAACCAATACACATAGAAAGATGCTCACTCACATTAGTCATCAAGCAAATAAAATCAAAGTAATGTAAATGTATTTTGTAAATGTAATTTACATTTGTATTTACAAATACATTCTAATCTGATCTGCAAAAATTAAAATGACTTATAGTAACAAATGATGGTGACTCGGCAGAGTAATAGGAATGCTCGTCGTGGCTGGTAGAGTGTGTATTGGTCTTACCACTTGGCAAAAAAGTTTGGCATTATCTTAAAAAGTGGGAGATGTGTACAATCTATGCCCCAGAAGTTCTACTCGTAGGTATACACCCAACAGAAACCCTGGCCCATGGGTACCAGGAAACATGCCCATCAGTAGTCACTGCAGCATTCGCTGTAATAGCAAAACCCAGGCACAACTCAACTGCCTCCAATAACAGAAGAGACAAGCAAGTCATGACATGTGCACACAATTGAATATGGCAACAAAAATGAACTAAGTGCAGCTACACACATTATAAATAAGTCCTGCAAACGTAATGTAGAACAGAAGAGTAGATATAATTCAAAGACAGTCAAAACTAAACTGTGCTTTATCAGACACATATAAGCAACAAAACTATGAAGAGAAGCAAAGAAAATGAATATCACAAAAGTAAGAATAATGAGAGAAGAGAAGATACCTCTGTATCATAAAGAGAAGTTCTTGGGTGCTGGCAATGATCTAGTCCTTGATCCGGTGGTGATTATAATTATTCATTAAACTATGCATTTGTTACATGCACTTGTCCATATTATGCCTGATGTTAAAATACTTATTTAAAAGACTTCTGCTCCTGGCAGTAAAGTGAGCATTATCACAAAAAATACTCTATGACCACTTGTAATGCTAGAGAAAATATAACAAATACTCTTAAATGCATAGCTGAAGAAAACAGAAACTATCAAAAAGAGAAAGATAAATCAGAAAAGGAAATATGAACTAATTGGGGCTTGGGGTTTCATGCACAAGTAGGCACAGAAATAAAACCTTGGATCCAAGCAAGGTAAATAATTATAAACTGAGACTCTTCGATAAATATAAGATATTCTAAGGGATGCAACCTCAGTGAAAGAGGGTTCTAGAGGAAAGTTTATCCATTGGTTCAGAGAAACCAGGAAAAATATCTGATTCTACAAATGCATGAGAGAAAAACCTTCCCATAAGAATTCATAACCATGGACCTACTGTATATGTAGCTTTGGAGCTCAAATTTATACTATCCTTGTGGTTCAGGAACCCCCAAAGTGAGAATAGGCATAAAAATTGGTACCAGGCCAGTGGTTCCATCAGAGCATCTTGCAGAAGCAAATGTAAAACCACTGCTGAGGGACATGCTCTCAGTCCAGGCCGTGCAGGATTCTCAAAGATAAACCTGTGTTTAATATGAGCTCAAAATAAAAAACTACTAAACTCCCTAAGGAAAAACTCACAAGGAGCAAAAGTCAGCAGACATAAGAAACAGCAGTCTAAAACCCACAAGAATTTCAGATACTAAAATAGTTTGATCTAAGACATTTAAAATGATTAAAATAAAAAGAAGTGTTGAAAATCTTAAGAGATTTTCTTAAAGGCTGCAAAAACATGAACAGGCAGAGATGAAGAAGAACCAAGGGGAACTTCTATAAATGAAAAATATAGAAATAGAATTGGAAAGTTCAACAGATACCTTAAGTGGCACATTAGAATCAAGAGCTGGAGCAACGTACCTGTTCAGAATGTAACCCAAAGAAATAAACAAATGGAAAACATAAAACAGATTAAAAATACAGTAGACAAAGTGGAAATATCAACATGCATCTAATAGGAGGTCCAAGTAAAGAACTGTGAGTTTAGACAAAGGCAATATTCAGCAATAATGGCTGAGAAGTGATGAAATGCATGAGTCAACAGACCCAGAAAATGGCTGCTGAGTAAGAAAAAGAAAAATAAACCCACAATAGTGTAAAATAGCAGATCACCAAGGAGATCTTCAAAGTAACCAAAGCAAAAAGATAGTCTACCTACTAAAGATCAGCAAACTGACAGACTTTCCAACAGCAACAGGAAGACACAGAAAACAATGGAATGTCTTTCCAGTGCTTAGATAAAAGAATAATTAACCTAGAATTATCACCAGAAAAGCTACTTAAGCAAGTACTTCCAGAAGATTGAAATTAAACTTAGAAGAAAGGAATTCAAGAAACAGATAAATAAGCATACATCGAAATAAGTAAAACAGTAAGGCATATCAACTTGAGAAACATAGAATCAAAGTGGAATTAAAATGCTGGACAACAATTACATATAAGATAGGAGGGGAGTAATCAAAATCAAAGCATCTTTTAAAAAATCAAAGCGTTATAAAGTCCTTATATTCAGAAGGAGAAAAGAGATTTTTGGAGGGCTTTGAAATGCAGTGTAAGATTTGCCAACCAGTAGTTGGAGTGAAAGGGAATAATACACTCAAAAAATTAATAAATCTCTATCTCAATCCAGTAGAAGACAAAAAAGGAGAAAAAACCGGTAGCAAGGAAATAACATGATAAATAGAAATGACAAAATTAGATACTAGAAATAAATCCCAAGGGCACAGAGATCCTTAGATTACATTTTAGAAATACAATTTTGCCCTATGTTGTTTATAAGAAAAACTTGTAAGACACAAGCACACATAAAGATAAAAATAATGGGTTGGAAAACCCAAATGTCCCTCAGTTGATGAATTGGTAAACATTGTATCATAGATCCATACAACTGAATGTTATCCAGCCATAAAAGGGAATAAAGTATGACTGACACATGTTACTACCTGGGTGAACCTTGAAAATGTCATTCTAAGTGACAGAAGCCAGACACTAAAGGGCACATGTTATGTGATTCCATTTATATGTAATGCCCAGAATAAGCAAATCCACAGAGACATATGGTAGATTTGTAGCTGCCAGGGGGTAGGGGAGAAGAAAATGAAGAGTGACAGCTAATGGGTACAGTGCTTCCCTTGGGGTAGATGAGAATGTTCTGGAAATAGTGGTGATGGTTGCACAACTGTGTGAATATATACCACTATAGATGGTAGATGATAGATAGATGATGATAGATAGATAGATAGATAGATAGATATCACTATAAACCACTTTAAAAGGATGGATTTTATGGTGTGTGAATTACACGTCAATAAAAATATATAAATTTAATAATGTTAAACAATGGATTGGAAACATAAGCCAAGTAAAAAATTTTTTTTACATTGTCCTGGTTATATTAATATCTGGCAGTAGAGGTCAAGGCAAGCAGCAGGGATAAAGAGAAATACTAATGACAACAGTGGCCATTTACCAGGCAGATAAAACAAATTCTAAAAACAACCTCAAAATACATACAACAAATTTGACAATGTTACAGGAAGAACTGACAAATTACCATTATGTCAGGAAATTTTAACATAGCTCTCTCAATGACTTGCATAAATAAAAACTTACGGTAAGTCTATAGAAGATTTGAACTACAAATAAGCTTGACCCACAGATGTATACAGAACCCTGCAATTAGAGAAAACACAATGAAATTATACAAAATACTAGCCATGTATTAGGTACAATTCTACAAAAAAATTTTCAGTTCCACAGAATCAAAATCATAAAGCATATTCTATAACCAAACAGCAATAAAACAGAAATCAATAACAAAAACATAACCAAAGAATCTCCATACATCTGGAGACTTAAATGTATAATTGCAAATAATTCATAGGTCAAAGAAGAAATCATAATGGAAATTATAAACTTTTCATATTAAAGTATTAGAGATAATTCTATACATACTTGATATATTAGAGATACATATATCAGAACTTGCATGATATACATAAAGTAAAAGATAGAGGGAAATATGTACATTAGAAAAAATACCTCTCAGAAAAGAATAAAAGGCTAAACATCAGATATTTGAGCATTCAACTCAAGAAATTATAAAAAGAACAGCAGAGTAAACCTAAAGAAAACAGAAGGCAGAAAATAGGGTAAGAGCAGAGATATTTTTTAATAGGAAACAAATGATTAAAAAGGATTAATAGGTGGGAGGAGCTTCGAGATGGCTGAGTAGGAAAGCAAGACAGAAACCTCCTCCCACACACAGGCAAAGGAAGGAACTACAGCAAATACAACTAAACCTGAAAATGAACTGAATGCTGCAGAATACGCCATCTATACCTGGGGAAGAAGAGAAGACCACATGGAAAAGGGTAAAGTGGCAGAGCCGCAACCAAGTGGGACCCCAGCCCTTCCCCCATCCCAGCCCACAGATGGGAAGAAGAGAAACAAAGTGGGGAGGGGATATGTGCCCAGAAACTCTGCACACCTGGCCCTGGAGATCTACTCCAGGAGCACAAGTCCACATTGCCTTGGGTTCTGGTGATTAGCGGAACTAGACACCAGGGACAGTTGGAATACTCTGGGAGGTGAGACATCAGCCACCTGCGAAGGACAGGCCTGCTCCGCCGGTGCCACCAAGACCCAACAGAGAGGCAGCAGTTGGAAAGACTTGTCAGCAGTGGGAGGGAAGCCAAAGGGGCAAGGCTTGGACAGAGCTGTGTCTTCAGGAGGAAGGGCAGGTGGATGATACCTCCCCCAATCTTCCCTCCGCCCAGAAGGTTGAGCACTCCCAGGAGCCCCAGGTGTTCCTTCCCCCGTGCTGGCAGCTCAGCACTGAGGCACCTCCCTGTGTGTCACCAATGGGCCAGCCCACTGGGCCCAGAAGCATCTGACTTTGCTGCCTGACAGGCACAGGGAGACTCTTTCAGCTTTTACAGCCCTGTTTCAGCCCCACTGGGGAGGTGCCTGCAGGAGCCAGCTCCAAGAGTTCCTTCCTCCCCAAGAGTGGCCAAGCCAGGTGCCTTGCTGCTGCTATGCAGCATCTGTGGGACTCGCTGCTGCAGCAGCTGTGTGCCACTGGGGCACAACTAGCTGCTTTTGCTGCCGGAGGGGCCTCCCTCCACCCACTCGCTACCACTCCTGGCCCATGTGGCCCCACACTGCTCACATTGGGCCACCACCATGAGGCCATGGGACCTTCCACTGTGCCAATATCTGCCTCAACCTGCCATGCACCCTACCTCCATGTAGCTCACTGCCACTTGCTGAGCACCCGAGTGCTCTGCAACTGGGTGACTAGCCACCTCTGTGAGCCCATGCACCTTGCTATTGTGCAACTTGCCCTGCCACTGCCATGGCCACTCTATTAACACAGCAGCCCCACCATCATTGCAGGGCAGGCAGAGGGCAGCCCCACCCACAATGATCCCAGCAGAAACCACTGCTCTGAACCCAGGGGCCAGGCTGAGGCAAACCACAACCAGCCTTAGCAGACTGAGATAAACCACTGCCCAGCAGACAGACAGAAAGACAATCCCACCCATTGTCCACCAACAGCAACTGGGGCTCTACAGCAAGGGAGAAGTAGGCACTGGAGAGAAAAGGGTCCTAACCTTATGGGAACCACAGGACACCTTCTTCATAAAGCCATTACTCTCTAGATCAGAAAGGATAGCAGATCCATCTAATACAAAGGAAGAAACACAAAAACCATGACAAAATGAGGAGGCAGAGGAATATGTTCCAAACAAAACTGGTAAGACACTAGAAAGAGGGCTAAATGAAAGGTAGATCACCAACTTTCTTGATAAATATTTCAAAGTAAAAGTCATAAATATGCTCACTGATCTGCAGAAATGTATTAAAGATCTCAGGAGGGACTTCAACAGAGATACAAGAGCTGAAGAATACAATAACTGAAATGAAACACAAAATGGAATGAATAATAGATTGCTGCAAGTAGAGGAGACACTCAATATTGGAAATTATGAAACAGGAACACAAGGAAGCTGAGGAATGAAAGAATTGGAGACCAATCCAAATGAAACAATATTCACATAATAGGGGTACCAGAAGGAGAAGAGAGAAAGAAAGGGATAGAAAGTCTCTTTGAGGAAATAATTGTTGAAAACTTCCCTAATCTAGGAAATAGACACTCAGGTCATGGAAGTACAGAGAGTCCCTAACAAAAGGAATCCGAGGAAGGCAACACCAAGACATATAATAATTAAAATGGCAGATTAAGGATAAGGAGAGAGTATTGAAAATTGCCAAAGAGAGAAAAAAGATTACTTACAAAGGAAACCCCGTCAGGCTATGAGCAGACTTCTCAGCAGAAACTTTACAGGCCAGAAGGGAGAGGCATGAAATATTTAACATACTGAAACAGAAAGACCTTCAACCAAGAATCCTCAATCCAGCAAGATTATCATTTAAATTTGAAGCAGGGATTAAGTAATTTCCTGATAAATGAAGGCTCAAAGAATTTATAAAACAAAACTAGCATTATAGGATGTTAAAGGGATTGCTGTAGATGAAAATGTTCCTAAGGCTAAATAGTTTTGAATAGGACATCTAATACATAAAGTGTGGAGGAGGAAGAAGAAAAAAAAGCACTTTTAGACTGTGTTGGAAATAGAGCAATCAGCAACTTAATATAGACTGTTATATAGTAAGTAAGCTATGCTTGAACCTTTGGTAACCACAAACCTAAAGCCTATAATAATAGATACAAAAAATTTAAAAAAAGAAATCCAACCACAGCACTACAGAAAACCATCAAATAACAAGAAAAAGAGTATAAGAGAGGAAGAAAGGAATAGAGGAGCTATGAAATCAAACAAAATAATAAAATGGCAATAAGTACACACCTATCAATAATTACCTTAAATAATTAAAAAAATAATAATAATTACCTTAAATGTAAATGGACTGAATGCACCAATCAAAAGACATAGAGTGGAAGAATGGATGAAGAAATAAGACCCATCTTTTGCTGCCTACAGGAGGCTCATTTCAGACCCAAAGACATATACAGACTATAAGTGAAGGAATGGAAGAAGATATTTCATGCAAACAATAGGGAGAAAAAAAGCAGGAGTAGCAGTACTTATATCAGACAAAATATATTTCAAAACAAAGAAGGAACAAGAGACAAAGAAAGACATTAGATATTAATAAAGGGATCAGCCCAACAAGAGACTATAACCATTATAAATATCTAAGCAACCCAACATAGGTGTACCTAAATATGTAAAATAAATACTAACAGAATTAGAGGAGGAAATAGATTACAACACATTCATTTATGAGACTTTAACACACCACTTACATCAATAGACAGATCAACCAGATGGAAAACAAAGAAGGAAAAAGAGGCAATGAACAATATATTAGATTAGATGGACCTAACAGACATTTACAGAAAACTCCACCCAAAAGCAGCAGAATACACAATTTTCTCAAGTGCACATGGAATGTTCTCCAGAACAGATCACATACTAGGCCACAAAAGGAGCCTCAGTAAATTCAAAAAGATTGAAATTGTATCAAGCAGCTTCTCAGACCACAATGGTATGGAACTAGAAATAAATTACACAAAGAAAATTAAAAAGCCTGCAGTAATGTGCAGGCTAAATAACATGCTTCTAAATAATCAATGGATCAATGACCAAATTAAAACAGAGATCAAGCAATACATGGAGACAAATGAAAACAAAAATATAATAGTCCAATATTTGTGGGACTCCACAAAGGCTGTTCTAAGAAGGAAGTACATAGCAATACAGGCCTACATCAAGAAACAAAAAGAATCCTTTATTTATTTACAGTCTAAATTCACAATTAAAAAACCTAGAAAAAGAACAACAAATGAAACCCAAAGTTAGTAGAAGGAGAGACATAATAAAGATCAGAGCAGAAATAAATAGTATAGAGAAGAATAAAACAATAGAAAAAAATTAATGAAACTAAGAGCTGGTTCTTTGAGAAAATAAAATAGATAAACCCCTAGCCAGCTATATCAATCAAAAAAGAGAAAGTACAAAAATAAACAAAATCAGAAACAAGGAATAGTCACAGTGGATATCACAGAAACACAAAGAATTCTTAGAGAATACTATGAAAAATTATGTCAATAAATTGGACAACCTAGAAGAAATGGACAATTCCTAGAAAAATACAACCTTCCAAGACTGACCCAGGAAGAAACAGAAAATCTGAACAGACCAATTACCATCAATAAAACTGAACTGGTTATCAAAAAACTCCCAAAAAACAAAATTCCAGGTCAAGATGGCTTCATAGCTGAATTCTACCAAACATTTAAAGAAGAGCTAATCTCCATCCTTCTTAAAGGATTCCAAAAAGCAGAAGAGGAGGGAATACTTCCAAACTCATTCTGTGAAGCCAGCATCATTCTAATACCAACACCAGGCAAAGATACTCCAAAAAAAGGGTATAGACCAATATCCCTGATGAACGTAGATGCAAAAATCCTCAACAAAATATTAACAAATTCAAAAATATATCAAAAGGATCATCTATCACAACAAAGTAGGATTTATTCCAGGGATACAAGGATGGTACAATATTGGTAAACCAATCAATGTCATACACCACATTAACAAAAAGGATAAAGACCAATGATTATCTCAGTAGATGCTGAAAAATCACTGGACAAAATTCAACATCCATTCATTATAACAACTCTCAACAAAATGGGCATAGAGGGTACATACCTCAACATAATAAAGGCCATATATGACAAGCCCACAGCTAACATCATACTTAATGGTGAAAAGCTGAAAGCTTTTCCTCTAAGATCAGGAACAAGACAAGGATGTCCACTCTCACCACTTTTATTCAACATGGTGCTTGAGGTCCTAGCCATGACAATCAGACAACACTAAGAGATAAAAAGCACCCAAAGTGGTAAGGAAGAAGTTAAACTGTCACTATTTGCAGATGACATGTTTTTGTATATAGAAAACCCTGAAGACTCCACCAAAAAACTATTAGAACTAATAACTGGATTCAGCAAAGTTGAAGGATACAAAATTAATACACAGAAATCTACTGCATTCCTATATACTAACAATGAACTAGCAGAAAGAGAAATCAGGAAAACAACTCCATTTACAATTGCATCAAAAAGAATAAAATACCTAAGAATAAACCTAACCAAGGAAGTGAAAGACCTACAGCCTGAAAACTATAAGACATTCAAGAGAGAAATTAAAGATACAATAAGTGGAAATACATCCCATGCTCATGGATAAAAAGAATTTATATTATCAAAATGACCACTCTGTCCAAAGCAATTTACAGATTCAATGCAATCCCTATCAAAATAACGACAGCATTCTTCAATGAACTAGAATAGTTCTAAAATTCATATGGAACCACAAAAGAACCACAAAAGCCAAAGCAATCCTGAGAAAGAAGAACAAAGCTGGGGCAATTACGCTACCTGACTTCAAGCTCTACTACAAAGCCACAGTAATCAAAACAATTTGTACTGGCACAAGAACAGACCCATAAACTAAGGAACAGAATAGAGGTCCCAGATATAAACCCATGCATATATGGTCAATTAATATATGACAAAGGAGCCATGGAAATACAATGGTGAAACACAGCCTTTTCAACAACTGGCACTGGGAAAACTGGACAACTACATATAAGAGAATAAAATTGGATTGCTGCTTAACTCCGTATACAAACGTAAATTTAAAATGGACCAAAAACCTGAATGTAAGACATGAAGCCATAAAATTCTTAGAAGATAACATAAGCAAAAATCTCTTGAACATAAATATGAGCAATTTTTTCCTGGACACATCTCCTTGGGCAAGAGAAACAAAATCAAAAATGAACAATTGGGACTACATCTAACTAAAAAGCTTCTGTACTGCAAAGAACACCATCAGTAGAACAAAAGACATCTACAGTATAGGAGAATATAATTGTAAATGATTTATCCCATAAGAGGTTAACATCCAAAATATATATAGAGCTCATACACCTCAACACCAAATAAACAAATAACCCAATTAAAAATTGGGCCAAGAACCTGAACAGTCATTTCTTCAAAGAAGAACAGATGGCCAACAAGCACATGAATAAATGCTCCACATTGCTAATCATTGGGGAAATACAAATTAAAATCACAATGAGATATCACCTCACACCGGTTAGAATGGCTATTATCCAAAAGAAAAGAAATAACAAGTGTTGGTGAGTTTGTGGAGAAAGGGAACCCTCCTACACTGTTAGTGGGAATGTAATTTGGTACAACCACTGTGGAAAGCAGTATGGGGGTTCCTCAAAAAACTAAAAATAGAAATACCATGCAACCCAACAATTCCACTTCTAGGAATTTACCCCCAAAAAACAAAATCCCTAATCTGAAAAGACATATGTAACCCTATGTTTATGGTCACATTATTTATGATAATCAAGATGTGGAAGTAACCTAAGGGTCCATCAATAGATGAATGGATAAAGAAGATGTGGTATATATACATGATGGAATATTATTCAGCCATAAAAGAAATCCTGCCATTTGCAACAACATGGACAGATCTAGAGAGTATCATGCCAGTGAAATAAGCCAGGTGGAGAAAGACAAATACAATATGATTTCACTTATTTGTGGAATATAAATACAAAGCAAAACAGAATGAACAAAACAGCAGTAGACTCACAGACACTGAGAAGGGACTGGCAGTTACCATGGGGGAAGGGTTAGGTAAGTGGGTGGGGAGAGTGAAAGGGATAAAGGTGAGACAGGGACCATGAGCTTAGACAGAGTAGGGTGAAGGCCTCCTGAAAAACAAAGTGAGATCATCCATTGTGGATTTGCTTTGGCCTGCTGGGGAGCCCAGCTTATTTTTTTACTTTACCCAGGTGCGGCTTTTCCTCCTCCAGCCCTAATCAAGTGATTTGCAACCTGGGCAATTTAGCAAGCAAGCCCCAAACAATATAGTAAAAACAGGAAGGATTCCATCTTGAAGATAAGATTGCATTTTAAAACCCTATTAGTTAAAAAGTAAGGCTCTTTATATACTGTTTAACAGACAGACAATAACTCAGCCACCTTGGGAGCAAAGCAGGCAGTCTTGAGTGATATGCTCCCAGACCAGGAAGCTGCTCTCCTTGGAGGAAATCAGAGCAGTACATTTCTTGTAAATAACCCAGAAGAAGAATATGAAATTTAATGTCTCTTCAAAGATAAACATTTTGGGACCACTTAGCAGGTGTGCATCCCTAGCCCTTTGTCTCTCAACCACCTATAAAACCCCCCTAGACAATGCACCACCCCGGGGCTCTCTTGACCCCTCCTGGTGTGAGCCAGGACCTCTGTCCTCTCACTTTCTCTCTAAATAAAAGCCTCTTACTTGCTCTCCTACCTTGAGTGTTTGCGAAGTTCATTCTTGAACTCTGCAAACAAGAACCCCAGCATCAAAGGGGCACAAAAATTTTCAGTCATAATGTAGGTTGGTCACAGAGAATATAACCAATGATTCTGTAACACCTTCTTATGTTGACAGATAGTATCTGCGCCAGTGGGAGTACAGATTTAATAATATGGGTAACTGTTGAACCACTGTGCTGTATACATGAAACTAAAATAAGACTGAATATCAATAAAAAAAGGATTAATAAAACTAAAAGCTTGTTCTTTGCAAAAACTAATAAAATAGCAAACCCACAGCAAGTCTAATAAGGAAAAAGTATAAACAACACCAGGAATGAAAAAGAATAGCTATCACAGACTTAAGAGTTTTTTAAGCATAACAGATTACTCTGAACAACTTTATGCAATCCATATGAAAAGTTATATGAAATGGACCGTTTCCTAGAAAAATGGTTTGCCAAAATGAACTCAAGGGGAAATGAAAAACCTGAATAAGCCTATAAAAGAAAGCAAATCAATAGTTAATCTACTCACAAAAATAATACCAAAACACCAGGCCTAGATAGTTTAAGAGGCAGTTCTATCCTATATAAAATGTTTCAGAATATAGAAAAGAAGGGAAAGCTCCTCAATTTATTTTATGATCCCAATAAACTCTTAAATGACAGACAAGAACAGTTAAAGTAATGAAAATTATGTGCCAATCTCACTTATGAAAATAGACAAAAAATTCTAAATAAAATATTAGCAAATCAGACTTTAGAAGACAATATCTCATGACCTCAAGAGCATATCCCAATAACACAAGTATAAATAAATTCTAATCTATTCATGTAACTCACCACATTAACACATTAAAGAAAAAATCTGTGATCACCTCAGTAGATACAGAAAAAAGTTGATAAAATTCTATACCTAATTCATGATTTTTAAAAAGAAAATCTCTTAACAAATTAGAAATAGAAGAAAACTCCCTAGGACATAAATCAGTTTTGAGAATTATCTCTAGTAATGCCCCTTGGGTGCAATTACTGGCATGTGAAACTAAGTAGGTAGAGAGGCCGCCCAGTGCCTGCCTGGCTGCATTTACTCACTGCTGCTGACCAGAGGCTGCTGTGTATCTCCTCTTCTTCCCTGTTCTGAACAAAACTTCTTGGGCTTTGTCCCGCACTTGCCTCACCACTGGCCATTTGCTGGGGGTGGGGTGGTCGGGATTTGTCTCCTGATTTCATAAATCAGAGATGACATGGTACCTCCATCAGGACCTAAAGGAGAGTCTGCACATCACCAGATCTGGAATTTGATCTGAAGATAGTGACTAGATGTGACCTAGTGTGTGTCCCTACATGTGGGTGAGGAAGACAAAATAGATATTTGGCAAAGATAAGGGCAGACTGTGGCAAAAATTGCTTGGCTGTTCACAAACCTTTCTTCTTCCTTCTGGGCATGCAGGGGAACTACAGAATCCAGCCTTCTTCACAGTCACATGTGGCCAGATGACTGAGTCCTGGCTACTGGAAAGAAGGCATACATGGTGTGCCCCACTTCTGGCCTGACTCATAAAATCCTATATGTGGCCCTCCTCATTCTTCCCACTTCCATGGTACACTAGGAAGCTACTAGATGGAAAGGACTTGGGTCCCTTGTATGATCATTTAGAGAACGGACTACTCATCAGAAATACAGAATTTGACACTTATGCAAGCAAGAAACTTATTTTAGGAGACAGACATAGAGATTTTTTTTTAAGTTTATTTTGATATCATTAATCTACAATTAAATGAGCAATATTATGGTGATTACACCACCCCCTTCATCGGGTCCCCCCCACCAACCCCATTACAGTCACTGTCCATCAGCGTAGTGAGATGCTATAGAGTCACTACTTGTCTTCTCTGGGTTGTACAGCCCTCCCCGTGCCCCCCTAACATTACATCTGCTAATCGTAATGCCCCCTTTTCCCCCTTGTCCCTCCCTTCCCATCCTCCCCAGTCCCTTTCCCTTTGGTAACTATTAGTCCGTTCTTGGGTTCTGTGAGTCTGCTGCTGTTTTGTTCCTTCAGTTTAGACATAGAGATTTTGATGCCTGTTGTAGCAGCTAGTATTATCTTAATTAATAGAAGTAATGAAAACCTACATCAGACTTAGGTGAAATGTTAAACTTGTTCCTTTTAGTCAACAACAAAGAAGAATGTTCAGTCACCTCTCCTTTCAGTGTGGTGCTGGAGGCCCTAGCAAGTACAGTAATATGATTGATTGGTGGATATGGATAGATAGGTGGGTGGGTGGGTGGCAGACAGGCATAGATTGAAAAGGAAAACAAAAATGTCATTATTTATGGTGTATGTAAATATGTAGAAAATCCAAGAGTTTCTAAAGACACACTATTAAGAATGATTCTTTAACACCTTCCTATGTTGACAGATAGTAACCACACCACTTGAGGTAAGGATTTAATAATATGGGTAACTGTTAAACCACTGTGTTGTATACTTGAAACCAGTATAACATTGTATATCAACAATACTTCAAATAAAAAAAAGAATAAGAGAGATTGGAGACTTCGACAACCAATAGAGAAACGTCACTTGTGATCTTATATAATAGCAACAAACAATTAGAAAATGTAATCTTTAAACAATGTATAATTTATAATAGCACAAAAATACAAAGTATCAAAGAATAAATCTAACAAAAAGGTATGCAAGCATTTTATATAGAAAATGTTGTGTTTACAAAAAACACTTGAAATACTTATATAAATAATTATATATGTTATGTTCATGACTAGGAAGGCTCAATATCCAAAAGATAAAACTTCTTCCCCAAATTAATCTATAAATTTCATGCCATTCCAATCAAATCTAATCAAATGCTAATGAGACCAAGAATAGCCAAGACAGTCTGGGGAGTAGGAAATGGTAGGATTGATCTTAAGATTTCTTACAAAGCTATAGTAATTAAAACAATTGTATTTCTACAGGGATGAATAAATACACCAATGAAACAGAGTAGCAACGAAGTAAAAACAGACCTACATACACATGGGAGCCAGATACATACCACAAGAGGAAGTGCTCAAAACAAATCAGCGAGAAAATACATGCAACTCAATCAATGGTTCTAAGACAATTAACTTTCCATACTAAAATAAAATAAAGTTAGAGTAAAAGTATAAAACCTTTAGAAGAAAATGTAAAACATCTTGAAAATTCAGAGTAAGAAAGATTACTGAAACAAGTAACTAAAAACACAAACTATTAAGGAAAAGACAAATATATCTCACCACATTTTTATATGCAGAGAGATATATATTTGTACTTGCTTGCTTATAGTATGCACACAAAGAAATTTTGGAAGGATGCACAAGAAATGAATAAAAGTGTTGAAGGGTTGACAGATGGGGGACAAGAGAGGAAATCATTTCCTTTATACTTAAGAGTATTGTTAACCATGTGAGTATAGTACCTATTTAAAAGTACATTTTTTAACATCTATATTCCAAAAAATACCATAAGCAAAGTGAAAAGACAAGCCATAATCTGAGGCAAGATGTTTATAGCCATATAACAAAGTATTCATATCAAGACTATTACTAAAGAAATTCTTAACAAGAAAACACAATCCAATAAAAACTGGGCAAAGAAATTCACATGCAAATCATAGAAGTGAAACCTGGTGGCTAATAAAAAAATGAAAGATTACTCAATTCCATTAATAATCAGGAAATGCTATTTAAGTTTACACAGGATTACAATTTCACCCTTCTAAGTGTGGGAGTAATTAAGTCCAATAATACCCACTGTTGATGAGCTGCTGTGGAAACAGGGACTCATACTTCTAGTGGAAGTGCAAATTGGTACTACCACTTTGGAGAGCAATTTGGCAAAAACTAATTAAGTTAAAGATGTGTATATCCTGTAATCTAGCATTACAATTATAAGAATATACCCTGGAGAGACTCTAATGTATATGCACAAATAAACATTTAAAGAATGCTCATAGCACCACTGTTTGTAATAAAGACAAACTGGAAACAACCTAAATGACCATCAGCAAAAGAACAAATTGTGGTATATTCACAGCATGGAATGTTAAATGAACAAATCAGAGCTACATGTATTAACATGGATAAATGTCAAAAACAAAGTTGATTCTATATCTTGACTATTGTAAATACTGCTACAACAAATACAAGATGTGGAAGCAATATAAGTGTCCATCAGTAGATGAATAAAGAAGAAGTGGCACATATATTCAATGGAATATTATTCAGCCATAATAATGAGCTCTTGCTATTTGTGACAACATAGATGGACTGAGAGGGTATTATGCTAAGTGAAATAAGTCAGACAAATACAACATATGATTTCACTTGCATGTAGAATCTAAAAAACAAAACAAATGAATGAACAAACAAAACAGAAATAGACTAATAAATGCAGAAAACAGACTGGTGGTTTCCATAGAGGAGGGGGAAGAGGACAGGCTGAAATAGATGAAGGGGATAAAGAGGTACATACTTCCAATTATAAAATAGTCATGGGGATGGAAGAACAGCATAGATATTACAGCCACTGCTCTTATCATGGTGAGCATTTAGTAATGTACATAATTATTGAATCACTATGTTATACATCTGAAACCAATATAATATTATATATCAACTATATTTCAATTAAAAAAACAAAGATGAGGAGGGGAAAAAAGATAGTAGCATGAAAAGTGTGGCAGAAATCTCCTCCCAAAACCACATATATTTTGAAAATACAGCAAGTACAACTATTCCTAAAAGAGTGACCAGAAGTAAGAGTACACCAGCCAGTCTACATCTGGGAGAAGAGAACATCTCAAAGAAAAGGGTGAAGTAAAAAGCTCCCGCCTGGCTGGACCTGAGCACTCCCATGACCCCAGCTCACCAGCGAGAAGAAGAGAATCAGAGCGGGGAGTGAGTGGAAGCACAGGACTGCTTAATATCCAGCCCTAGAAATATACCACAGGAGTACAGACCCACATTGCATAGTGCTCTGGAGATTAGAGGGTCTGAAAACCAAAGTCAGAGACTAAGACTGCAAACAGGTTCCCACAACCAGCTGCCCTGGAACAAAAGAAAAGGAGGCGCTTTGAAAGACTTCTCAACAGTCAGAAGGCTGCTAAAGGGGCAAGGGTTTAGCAGAAGGAACAGGTGGACAAAATAGTCTTGGCACACTCAGCCCAGCAGGTTGGGAACTTTCAGGAGCTTCAGGTGCTCCATCCCCCTGGTTGGCAATGCAGCCTCAGGTCCCTCACCATGATAAGCAGCCTGCCACTCCTTCCTCGCTGCCAGTACCTGCGCACAAACCCGCTGGCCATGCCATTGCTGCAGACCAACTGGAGGGCAGCCCCGCCTACAGCAACTACACAACTTAACACAGAGGCTTCTCCCTGCGTAATGCTAACTGGCCCAGACAGTGGAGACAGGCATGGTGAGCGGCAAGCACCAAAGGGTTTTGCCTTTCCTGCAAACAACCACACCATTTGCCAGCAACCTCCACCATCGCCCTAGGTCATCCCAAGGGCCTCCCCACCCATGGCAGCTTAGGGAATCAATGCAGAGGCCACTCCCTGTGTGCAGCCTACCGGCACAGACAGCAGAGACAAGCACTGCGACCAGGAAGCAGGAAGGGACTTTGTCCTCCCAGCTGACACCCACACCACTCTCATGCAATGACTCCCATTGCTCCAGGACTATGAAAAGGCAGAAGAACCTTGTTCAATCCAAAATCCCTCAAACACCAGAAAGAGGGCTCTGTGAGACTGAAATCACCTATCTTCCTGAAAAAGAATTCAAAATAAAAGTCATAAGCATGCTAATGGAGCTACAGAAAAATACTCAAGAGCTAAGGAAGGAATTTAGGAGGGAGATAACTGAAATGAAACAAACAATGGAGGGATTTAAAAGCAGATTAGATAAGGTAGAGGAGATAGTAAATGGAATAGAAATTAGAGAACAGGAATATAGAGAAGCTGAGGCAGAAAGAGAAAAAAAGGATCTCTAGGAATGAAAGAATATTAGGAGAAATGTGTGACCAATCCAAATGGAACAATATTCGCATTATAGGGGTACCAAAAAAAGAAAAAGAGAGAAAAAGGGATATAAAGTGTCTGAAGAAATAATTGTTAAAAAATTCCCCAATCTGGGGAAGCACATAGTCTCTAAGGCCATGGAAGTCCACAGATCTCCCAACACAAGGGACCCAAGGAGAACAACACCAAGACATATAATAATTAAAATGGCAAAGATTAAGGACAAGGACAGAGTATTAAAAGCATCCAGAGAAACAGATCACCTACAAAGGAAAACCCATCAGGCTATCATCAGATTTCTCAGCAGAAACCTTATAGGCCAGAAGGGAGTGGCATGATATATTCAATGCAGTGAAACAGAAGGGCCTCGAATCAATAATACTCTACCCAGTAAGATTATCATTTAAATTTAAAGGAGGGATTAAACATTTCCCAGATAAGCAAAAGTTGAGGGAATTTACCTCCTACAAACCATCTCTATAGGGTGTTTTAAAGGGACTGCTCTAGATGGAAGTGTGCCTAAGACTAAATAGCTGTCACCAGAGAAAATAAAACCACAGCCAAGGTAGTAGCCCAATTAAATACTAACCAAATGCTAAATTAAATCAGCTACCCACAAAGTCAGTCAAGAGATACAAAAAGAGTACAGAATATGACACCCAACATATAAAGAGAAGAGGATGAAGAAAAAGAAAGGGGGGGAAGAATCTTCAGATTGTGTTTATTCCATATAAAAAAGGGAAGAAGGACCAAGGAAAATAGCTTCAGAAACACATAGTCTGAGAAATGTCAGCCAGAACTAACACATTGACTGGTGTGGGCCCAGCACCTCAAGAGTGAGCCTAAATGGTCGGCCCTGAAAGTAAGCCCATTGCTGTCCTCTGCCAAGGTTAAAAACTCCCTTCATTTTCAAAGCTGTACCCCAGAATATGGCTCTGCCCAGAATGCCCACACCTCGCAGCCTGGCCCAAAAGCTACCCTCCCACCAGAGGAGTAAAGTGCAGCTGTGCCCATACAGTAGTCCTACTGACTCCTCTAAGTAGCTCTGGGCCAAGGGAAGCCCAGCCCCTCTCCAGAAAGAGAAGTACAGAAAGTACAGAATGGACACTCAGAGGGTAAGGAAGGAGCTTCAGGGCACTTGGCTTCTAGCCTAGTGACTTACCATAACACTCAGCTACACACATGCGCACACACGCAGATAAGGAGAAAGCTGCGTTGTCCCCAGGCCCTGGACCCCAGGTAAATCCCACTGTCTCTAATGCCCATGAGAAGGGAGAAGCCATTACATCTCTTATCTCACAAATTCCAATTCCAAACCTTGGCCCTGAGTACAAACCCCAAGTGTCTACCAAGAAATGTACAGATCTAGGGTCAGGAGAATGCCCAGGACAAGAGAAGGGCAGTCACCCCGGACCCCAGTGGTGACAGCACAATGCGCCCATTTGCTCCATCCTCCCATCCCAGACCCCTAATGCCCTGCTGTCTCCAGTCTTCGCCCACCCAGTACCTTGATTTGGATCATTTGTTCTCTGCCTCACCCACTCGTAAGAGAAACCTCACACCTTTCCAGACCAATTGAGTTACAGATGAAGCAAAATGCTTCCTGAAGAGACTGCTCTTTGGGAAAACTCACTTAGGAGGCCAATGTGGGGTCTAGCACTAAGTCATATGTATCACAAGTGTCAAACAGTGGCACCTGACACACACGGCCTCTTACAATTCTTTCCACAAATAACCTTGTGCAGTAGGGTTGTAGCTCATGCAGCTGGTCAGAGGCTGGCAGGATTTTGACCCTAAATTTTTCAAAATGTGACACAAATCGCAAATGTTACAATGGAAAAAGAGTGATAAATTTGATTACATGATCATTGAAATTTATCTATGCCCACAAAGAGAAAGCTGAAAAACCTCAAAAATGTGTATAACATATACAACAAAGACTAATTTATCAAGACTCACAAAAACCAATAAGAAAAACTCAGCTTAATAGGAAACTGAAATACAGATGTAAACAATTGACAAGAAAAAACATAAAACAGGCCAATTTCCACTGCCTATTTTCCTACATCCTGTTTCAGCAGGATGATGGCTACCAAGATAAAAAGTTCATATGCCCTTTGACTGAGTAGTTCCACTACTAGGATTTACTCTCTGAACATATTGCAAAGGTTCCTCAAAAAATATATACAAAATCATTATAGCACTATTGGTAAGAACAAAACCAAAAGCAACAGAAGTGACCATCAGTTGGACTAACAAAATTGCAATATATTCAGAAAAGGACCGCTACGCAGCTATGAAAAAGGATGGGATAGATCTGTTTGTACTGACAAAGAAAAATCTCTAGGCTAAATTATTATTTGGAAAAAAAAAGCAAAATATAGAGAAGTGTAATCCTTTTTGAGTTTAAAAAAGAATACAGATCCATATATGCAAGTATGTGCCTAATTTTTCCCACAGGGAATCCATAAGAAACTATAACAGTTATCTATGAGGACAGGGTAGAGGAACAAGGTTCAGAGCTTTTCTGTTTTCCCTTTCTGTAGCTTAAGTTTTCTAAAAATGTCTTTTTTTTTTTGATAATATCAACAGGATTTTTCTGGATGGGAAGATCATGGCCTAATGCTTTTCGTCCTTGCAGCTCCCTACATTCAAAGAACAATAAGCTGTTAAAGAATATAAATACATAATCAAGAGAGGTTTTGAAGGTAGACTTGGCTTTGAGCAGCAGAGGCCCTCTGCCTCATGCCTACTGCCTCTGCCAAAATCTCAGACCATGAGCTTCTATACGACCAACAGGACCTGCACTCCCTTCTCCACGGCATCTCCCAGCCCACTCGCATGGCACCGGCCTCCAGGTAAGACAAGCACTGCCTTGCACCTTGCACCCACCCTGCCTGGGAAGGGCAGAACAGCCAAGAGCCCTCCAGAATGGTTGTGCCCTGACTGAGGGCCGCCAAAAGAAAACCTCATTCCTGCACAGAGAAGCCTGCTTCCTCCCTGGTGGAGGAACCGGCTTCCCTCCATGCTGGTGGCTGGTGTCAGGAGTCAATCAGGAAGATGAGCCTTCAGTGACAGACAACACTACACAGGCTCTTCCAGGCAGGTTTGAGGGCCAGAGACATCAGATTTCTTGGGTTCTGTCTGCTCCCCTCTGGTAAATGTAAAATCCATGCCTGAAACCCACTTCCCTTGAAAGACACTCACCAGCTGCTTGGGCACCTCCTTCACTCTAATTCCACACTCTGATGGTGACACAAATGGATTTTTCTGGAAATTACAGATATTAGCTGACTCGCCATGCTCCCTTGCATCCGACAGGATTGAACTCCAGGCTGGAGTGATGCCCTGGTTCTGGAGCTCACAATCCACCTACCTGGCCTGCGGGTGGCACTTTGATGGAATCTGATGATTAAATCTGCATCTCCCACTTCAGACATGAGCCCCAAAGGAATTGGTCTTGATTCTATACGCTCCCCTTGTTTTCAGCTTCGAGGACTGTGGGAAAATTTTCTTTCTACCCCAGACAGTGTCACTAAATGTAAAGTCCCTCATGTCCTGATCTTCTAATACCCTCCACCTGGGCACCTTCATGAACTCCTGGCAGCAGCCAGGTACCAGCACACAGGCCCCAGTCTTCAGGGTGAGACAGAGCTGGCCCGAGGAGCTCACTGTCTGGAGAGAGGAGCAAGACACAAAGGTGGGAGCCAAAGGGGCCTCAAGCTGGGGCTCGTCACACAACCAGCACACAAAAGGGCTCTGGCAGTCCCACCACAGTGGAGCCATTTGGGGTTAAGAGGATTAATCCCTACAAGCCATGCTGCCCTTGAGGCCGCAGCCTCGTGTCCCGGCTCGCGAGCCTAGCCCTCACAGTCCCTGAGGCGGGACAAGGGCACTGAGGACAACTGGACCTTCCCAGCTGAGCCGATCCTCTGCCTGAAGCTTGGCCTCTTTGCACACAGATGCCACACCTGAGTCCCCAGTAGCCACTGGAAAACCCGCAGAGAAGAAAAGGGGGCCCACAAGGAGAACTGATGTGTCTGTGAAACTTTTTTTTTTCTTTTTTTGAGCCAGAGAAGCTGGAGCGAGGTGGCAGAAGGCAATACAGGGCTAGAGAGGAGGCAGGAGACACAGAGGAGGAGCAGGCCAAGCCAGTGTGGTCATCTTCCTAATGGTGACTCGGGGAGAGGCGCACAGACAGCTGAGGAAGGGGCCAGGGCAGAGGCTCGCTGTTGCCACACAACACCAGCCCCCACCTTCCTTTCTCTGGGATTAGGGTTTGCCAGGACTTAGATCCTGCCCACAGCTCTTAACCTGAGGTCAGACACAGCCCCTGAGAGAGCGGGGATCAGCTCCTCTGGTCACCCCAGCCACTGGGCAGAAGGTTTCCCGGACGTGAAACTTGCATGGCTAAAATCATCTAAGTCCAGAACAAGCCTGAACAGACTCCGTGGAGAATCCAGAAACACAAGAGAAGTTCTAGGAGCCTCTTTTCAGAGGTAAATCTCTGTCTGTTTTCTCTTCGGCTTTCCTAATCCCAGAATTTACTGATCATAGGGCCCACGTGTAGCAGTTCAGAGCGCAGGACCCCAGGGAACTCCTTCACCCTGGTGACCGAGTCCTTCCTTCCAAGCAGAGAAGGGCTGCCTCACTCTGAATGGGGTGATGGGTAGGACACCAAACCTCCCAGCCACTGTAGGACTTTGGAGCCTCTGCCTCCCTTGCCCCGGGGCCCAGCTCTGACCATAGGGGAAGGATTTGAACCCTCGACTCCCTCCATTGCCAAGGTCACAGCTTTACAGATGAAGGAGGGTTACCTTAACACAGAAAGGGCAGAGCTCTAGGAAGCTTCACATGCATTCAAGTTGGTGGAGACAGTATTTCTCGGCAACAGGAGATCTCTATAGACTTCGGCCCAGGTGAGAAGGGAGAGCCGGTGATTGGGTGCAATTTCTTTCCAAGCCAACAAGCCAAGCCCTGAGCTTGGCAAGGGGACCCACAATAAGCTAGGTGCACACAGCTCCTGACTCCGGGAAGAAGGGCCGGGATTCCCAACACGGGAGCGGAAAGCTGGGTGCACCCACCTGCCACCCGCCACTCAAGTCCAGGGAGATGCCTGAGGGAACCAGTAAAGGCAGATACGGATTTTACAGATGAGCAGCCATGCTTCTGTTGTGAGAGTTCTTGTGAAGAGCACTGTGGGCTCAGATTCCAGAACCAGAATTCCATTTGTTAACCAGCCAGGTGTTATGCAGAAAAGGGTCTCTGGCTACTGGGCAATTAAATGTCTTGACTTTCAGTTCCTGTTTATTAGACAAGTCACACAATGTTGATTTGATATGTGAATACATAGGAATGAGATGAAATATGGAAATACTAGTCAAGGTAAATAAGATTTTACAATGCTAGATGAATGAGATGGAGATCTCACCCTTCAATGCTTTTTCTATTTTAGTTCATTTTAATTATCTTCCTTTTTCTCACTTGTTTAAGAAAACCAGCTCCTGAGGCTGTTGAGAGGAAACACTGTTCCAGATGCACAATGGAAAAGACAGAAAGGCAAAGAATTCCATGGCTAACAAGAAAACCAGTTTCCATTGTCCTGAGGAGGGAACATATCTGTGGGAATGATGGGCATTCCGGCTGCATTTGCCAACCATTCTTCAGACTTCTCCAGAACCCTCTAAGGACAACACACCAGAGAAAGACAGTGAGGCCCTGGAAGACAAAACATGACGGGAGATCAATAAACATTGCGTCTTATTTCCACTAACCTCTCCTAACCCCAGAGGAGCCATGCCTGTACAGCAGCCGCCTCCCAGATCTACAGCCCTGGGGGTTTGGAAGATGAAGAGAAAGCTTCTGGGGCCGGATGTACCTCCACCACAGGCACTTCAGAGCCGCACAGATCACCCATTGCCCTGCGAAGCCAGTGCCTCCGTGCCGCTGGAGGGGCGGGCAGGAGCTTCCTGTAACAGGCTCAGTGAGAGGTGCCAGCATGCATGAGGCCAGGAAAAGAGAAAAGGTTGTCATGTGGCAAACGAATGGCAGAGCCTAACTTCTAGGCCTGGCTCTTTCCCTCTACCTCCTCTCACCAGGATTTGGTGAGATTTGGTGTTGACAAAGCCAGCAGGACTGAGACAGAGTGGGGTGGGTGGGGAGGATACTGGTAGACACTTCAACAAACAGCTTCCGGTGCATCCTTGGAGCTCAGAGAGCAACTGCAAACCTCACAGGCTCCCAGGCAGCGGGTTCCCACACCATTATCTGACAAATTGCGTTCAACAGCAGGCAGATGACTTTCTCAAGGACTCTGTTTTCTGCCTATTAAATCAGGTCGCTAGCAAAATGGTTTTCATGTAGAGTCTGCATCTCTGAGCAGTAACTGTTCACCTCAAGTTTTTGTACTAGGTACCCCAAAATGAATCTCAGAACAAAAGGTCACCTGTCACAGCAGCAGCATTCATCAGCTGGGCTAATCCCAGATCCTCACTGAGCACAGAGAGGCCTTCTTGGCTACACACACCCCATTACGCACGCACAGCGCAAGCAGCCTTCGCCTGCTGAGGAGTGCACATCCCCCAGACCAGCCCCCAGGTCCTTTCTCACCTGCCCCGACCACATACAGAACCCTTATCCACACCAAACATCCCCTTTTCTTTCATGGACATATTGTCCAACACGTTTGGCAGGAAGACCCTGAAACAGAAGTGAGTCTTCCCCATGCAGGAAGGCACAGAACTGGCTGGGATACCCTCCCAAAGGCCTTTTATGGGCCATGGCATAAACAACTCTCGAATCAGAATCACTGAAGATTCGACTCGGGGAAGAAGAGAGGTTATTGAGACCACAGTCTGTCTGGGATCATGTGAGAGACTGCAGTCCAGATTCAGTCAGAGTGAGATATTCTAATTAAACTGAACTGTAACTGTACCTATCCTGTATTTAACATTTGTGTTTTGCCAGGCCCAGTGGTGAGTACTTGCTTCATCTCATTTCATTCTTGCAGTCACCCTAGATGCTGGGCCTCTCACCCTCACTTTATACATGATAAAGCTGAGTCCCAAAGAGGAAAAGAGGCCCAGAGCTGTCAGGTGATAGAATCTGGATTCAGATCTAGAGGTCTTAATTACTATGTGCCTTCTAGCAATTAAAAAATTACACACACATGCTTCTGAGAAATACTTTTGCGAGAGAGAGGAGACATTAAGTGAAAACAGATTGAGGGCCATGACTTTCCTTAGATGTCATTCTTCCGTTAACACCAGCAGACACTGTTGACCACGTTTCTTCCACGTCAAGGCCTGCATGCTTCAGGTTTGATTGCTGACCTTGCAACATCACCAAGGACTTGCCCACGGTAGCTGGCACTCTCTCAGCGCCGTGCATGGAGTACCTCATTGCAAGATCCAAGCCTACAACAGTATTTATGTAACGATTATCTTGACTACCACATGAAGCACCTAACAAGACAGAAATAGGTATCTCTGTTTCATTTCAAACTGAAACACCACTTGCGGAAAATTAAAATCTACTTTGCTCCCAGCCCACCAACAATGGCACCAGGAAACAAGCAGGCCTGTGAAGCACACGGCCCTCCAGTGTGGCCAGGAAGCCCTGAAGAGCAAACCTCAGAGAGAAATAGGGAAACTGAGTCCTGAGTTGAACTCACTTGAATTTCAACAAACATCCATTCCCACACAACAGATTTCTCCCTGGAGGTGTCAGAGCACATTCCCGAGCAGGGGACATCAGCCACTGAGATGGCCTGGGCCTCTTGCTGCTCTAAGACCCCACCTTTCTGTTCCTTCCCCACACCCTCCATGCAACCTATGCCCAGCAGTCTGTGTACTTGGGCAGGAACCTGGAGAAGCACAAGGGAGATGCCAATGAAAGCAGGCTGCCAAGTGGCACACCCGATTCTTTCCACAACAGGAAGTCGTGGAGGGAATTCACCCCACACTTACGTACCAGGCATCAACTACATGCCAGGCACAGGGATACAGCTGAGTGGGACCTGCTGCCCTCATACAACCCACGAGCTAGCGGAGCAGATGGGCAAGTGAGCACACAACGGCAGCCCCGTGTCGCCAGCACCGAGATGCAAGGCATGCAGAACTCTGGGAGGACAGGCGGTCCCCAGAACCAGCAGAGACTGAGAGTCCGGACGAACCCAGGCGAAGCCTCCTGGAGAAACTTCTGAGCTGAAATGAGGAGGAGAAGCAGCCAGTTTGGCGAAGGTGAGGGCCCAGGGGAAGGTGCTCCTCAGAGAAGGACCAGTATGTCCAGAGAACTAAAAGCTGTTGCTGCTGGGGGCCTGCAGCACTTGCCCCATCCCAAGCCCTGACAGGATAAAAGGCCAAGCAGGGAGCTGGCATGAGGCCTTTGCAGGGGAAGCAGGCCTCCCAAAGCTCGGGGGCCGAGACCCAGCCTTCCCTGAGCACACCCTCCTTGCGGTGCTCCAGGGGCATCCAGAGGGGTCTCAGGCCAGCCTGTCTTGCTCTGCATCCCAGAAAGGGTCACCACAGTGAGAACAGCGGATCCCTTCTATTTGGGGGTCTGGGGTGATAGAGGCGGCATCAGCCTTACCCCACTTGGCCAAGGCAAATTCATGGAGAAAGTAGAACAGAGGTTACCAGGGCCCAAGGGAGGGAGACATGGAGAGTTACTGTGTAATAGGTTCAGAGTTTCGGTTTGAGATGATGAAAAAATGCTAGGAATGGATAGTGGTGCTGGTCGTCCAACATGTGGATGTACTTAATGTCACAGGGTTGTTCATGTAAAAATGGCTGAAATGGGAAGACGTGAGTTATGAAATTTCCCCATGATTTTTTTTGAATTGGCCAAAGCAGGAGATCGCCTAAATTGTCAGGCCTTCCTAACCCTGGAAAATAAAAAATAAACAGTCTAGACATTAATCAGACCCATAAAGGTTCAAGCACACAGAAGATACCCACTAATAATGGGTATCACCCTCACTGTTATTGGTGAATCCTGGTGGCTAGTCTTCTGATCACCTGAGTCATGAATGAATGTGTTAAGGCTGACGCACTGCTGGAGGGTTTCCATCACAATTAAGCATTAATTAACTTAACAGTCGTGTAACTCCGCATCGTGGGTTTTCACACCAAGTTCAGCCTCTTTCCATCGCCTATTCCCATCTCCCGCAGTAAACTGTTTACTGTTTCAATTATTTTAGTTCCAACCACTGTGATCACTATACTTAAAATTCAATCAAGCCTTCTAATTTTAAGCATCTTTTTTGTGTACAGCGCCAACAATTGACAAGCGTCCTGAATTGAACATCTGTTCCCCGCAGTAAATTGGAGAACTGAAAGCACGTATAAGGTGATTAGGAGCGGCTCCGGCGCTGTGATTCACGGCTGGGCATCAGCAACTCCCTGCGCGGCAGCCGTGGCTCCACGCGAGCCCCTTGAAGGCCGAACAAATGGCTTGGACACCCCGCTGCCACCAGAAGCCTTTGGCCAACAAAAAAACAACCCACTGTGCACCAGGAAACCTGCTGGACATTTTAACAGGCTCTGTCCTATAAGCTAGTTTCCCCAGAACTAGAGTAAAACTAGGGTCTTTGGAGCAGCCTTTCCTGAGCTCACACAGCCCTCTCTGGAAGTGTATGTGACATCCACAGCCAAGACGCTATGAGGGAGGCCCGTCCCCCTGCCCGAGCTGCCGGTGTCCTCTGTGCCTGTGTCCACGTCTGCACTGGCACTCTGCTGTTCAGAGGATGGTGGGCCAGGGGGAACCCAGCTGGAAGCTGTCTGGCCGGGCCCACTGACACAGGCATGAGCTTAAGGAAAGAGGCAGCGCCATTAGAACCAAAGGTGCTTTTCACTCAGAGCTGGGAGGTGACACATCACCTTAGACAACAGGGAATCATTAAGTGGAAAAAAAGAAAGAAAAAGGAAGGAAGAGAGGAAGGAAAGAAGGAAGGGAGGGAGGGAGGTAGAGGGAGCATTTCTTCGGCCTCAATCAGATGCTAACTATACTTAAGTTGGTAAACTGAAGGGAAATGGATACAAAATGCTAGAAATACACTCTCTTATTAAGGGTGTCTGAGATTTTCAATTAGGAATTGTAGTATTTGTAGTTCTCTAGGACAGAGCTCCCTTAAAACACCAGCCTTCCACTGGGCTTTCTAGAACTACAGCTCCATAATTTAAAAACTCTCCCATGTCATCAACCTCTACTCAAAAGCCCTCATGCCTTTTCTGAAACCTGGCTTCCCATGGAGGATGCCACTTCCCCAGGCCCTTGGGCATGGGAAGTGGAGTCCCTCTCCTCTCTGCTGTCACGTCACTTCCCACCTCACTTCCCATCTCACTGTGTTGCCCAGTGATTGGCAACTCATTCCCCTACAACTTGGGTCCCTGGCACTATCTTCCCCTCCTTCCCCCTCCTAGGTGACTGACACCCACCTGGATGGCCCATCCTGCACCCTGACCTCCCCCTCCTAGACCACCTTATCCCAGTGTCCTCCTCCTCTACCCAATTGTGGCCACCCAGAGTCACGTGCTAGACTTCGTCACTACCAGTAATGCTCCCCTGTCAATAACTCAAGCCTCACCCTCGGGCCCCAGCTCCTCCTTCTGCCTGATTGGTAGACTACTGCCTCTCTAGACACTTCGACAGGTCCTGGGCCTCCAGTCGTTGCCTTCCTCTTCTGCACTGGTGTGATGCAGGTGCATGAACAGAGAGGCCATTCAACTTTTTCGTCTTGTAAATTTCAGCTCCTATTATTTCATCAGGAAGGATAACATTGACCTTGACTTCGGGTGTTACGTGTACATGATTTTTTTTAATCACCTTAAAAAATTATATCCATCTTTGGAGAGATGGTCATGGAAGGCCTTTACTACATTTGAGCACAAATATGAAAGGAAGGAAGAGAGGGAGCCCCAGGGCTTCCTGGGAAGAACACGCCAAGCAGTATAAATGGTGAATGCAAAGGCCTGAGGCAGTGGCATGAGAGACCAGCATAGCAGGAGCGGGGCAACCAAGGGAGAGAATGGTGGGAAATGAAGTCAAAGAAATGGAGGGCAGGGAGTTAGAAGTGGTGAAAAGCTGTCAGATCTATTTTGAAGACTGCATTTTGAAGGTAGAACTAACTAGACAAGAAAGAAGGAAAGGAAGAAAGGAAGGGAGAAGGGGGGAGGGAGGAAGAGAAAGAGATTCTGAAAGACAGAAAGAATGAAAGATAGACAGACAGACAGGTAGATAGATAGATAGATAGATAAATAGGTGATAGCAGGAGAGCTAACAGATGACGGAACAATAGAATTAAGCAAGTGCATATACATGCCCAAAAGCACATCCATAACTTACTGAGTGAGAAACATATCACAGAGCAGTTTTTATGATCCTTACACTAAAATTATTACATGTTTATATATGCATAGGAAGGTATTTGGAATGTACACTCTCAACAGCTAACAGTGATTTCCTCTGATGAATAGGATTAGAAGAGGTAAGGTGGGAAAAAGATCATCTTTTACGTTTTATGCATTTTTGGTTTGAACAATGGGAGGATATAATCATCGCTCATGCTGAATGGGACAGGGCATTTGGTCGTGAGCACCTCTTCCTGGGTGAGTCACCAAAGGAGTCAAAGATCAGATGGCACATTGGACCTAAAGAGCCTCTCCAGCCTCAGGCCTCCTTCCCGAGACCGTCTGGCGGGCGCTGTCAGCCCGCTGAGCTTCAGCTTCCTCCCCGGTAAGACAGGGATGATGATGCCTGCTCCGCTGGAGGGTTGAGATGACGCATGTGAAGTGTCCAGCTCATCACCTGGTGCAGAGACACCCAATAAGCATCAGCTCCCTGCCCCCCACCCCAGTAAGGAATCCAGGGAAGTCCCTGAGGAAGGGCTGCTCCCAAAGGCTCAAAATGCCTGAATATTCCAGGCTCTGGAGAGACAGGAAGTTGCTGGGCCAAAGGGGATTCCAGCAACCTACCCACTAAAAGGGTCAGTGTCTCCCTCACAGGTAAGGGCAGAGCTCCTTCCCCCAGACCCACCCTGGAGAAAAAAACAGTAGAAATACCCTCCTTCCCTTTGCCAGTAATGGCACACATGGCTGGACTCCCTGAAATGCCAAGTCAAGGTTAGAAGTCCCTGACGATGTGGATTTCCTCTCTTGGCTTGAAAGAAGGCCATGGGAAAAGGGAAAGAAAAGCTGAATACTATTTGTCTAAAATCACTAATACTTTCTGAGCAGCTATAAAATGTGTGTGCTCTTGCCAAATGGATGTCAAAAGAGCTTTGATCTCCATTTTGGCCGGAAATGATCCGTTCCCTTCCTAATGCAGATTCATGGTTTTCTTGCCTCAAACCTGCCCAGTCAGATGCAGAGCACATTCTTAATTATTTTGAAAGGATTTAAAATGGAGCCATAAATCTCTGCTTTGAGAAGACATGGTGATTTGACCCCCAGATATATCATAATGGGTTATTAACAATGCTTCCCAAATCTATTGAAATTTTTTTCCAAAGCTATTCACTAATTAATAGCTGTTCACACAATGATCATTTTTGAGTAATTACGGAATGTGCCACATTATTTTGTGATGAGAACATAATTACGTCCATTAAAATTATTTGTGTAGTTTTTAACCTTCTGCCAGAAATAAATGAGGCCAGCCTGGAGGTAACACAAACTCCGTGACAATCCCTAGAGGTCACTGCCTCCGTGACACTTGCTTCTCAAAGTTATTTTGTGGCTCACAAACTTAGACTTTGCCCTTCAGCTTTTTCAGAGCCCCTGGAAGTAAATGGCACTGAGGATGTGCCTGGGAGGGAGGGTCCTCATGACCTTCCTGGCTTCACACCTCCACCTCTGTGGCCAGCAGGCTGCTCCCCCTCAGCCTCTGGTCATCTCCTGCATGGCCCCCCGGCCACTCACACCTCCAGCCCACCCTCTGGGCCAAGCCTTTAACACTCAGTTTATATAAAACCAACTCCCATTTCCAGTGACAGGCAGGACCTGCTGGAAGGCCAGTGCTCGTCCCACTCGTCCCTGTCCCCAGCAGCATGCCTGGGCCTGAACCTGCCTTGTCCAAAGGGCCATGACCAGGTGGAAGGTGGAGACAGCTTGCTCAGGGCGCACTTGCACTTGAGGAGCAAGATGGGGGAGGCGAGGGGCCGTGCCGCTTCGTGTCAAAAGACTCTACTTTTTGCTGCGAGTATCTTAGGGTGTGCTTGGGGTCTCCGGAGCCACTTCTGACAGCCATCCCAGTAAATAGTCCCTCCAAGGTCCTGAGAGCCTCTTGCCTCAAATCCATGGGACAAACTCACACTGAAAAAAATACTTTTCATGTACCTGAAATTCTAACTTAACTGGACGTCCTGCACTTTATCTGGCAACCCAACACAGAGATGAGGTGCAGGCAGATGAGCACCGGTAGGGCACCTCCCCGCCCAGCCCCAGTGGTCTCCCTCAGTCCTAAGGCCCAGTCTGCTGCACGGTCACCCTGTCCTCAGAAGCCACAGGTCAGATGTGCTGGGCTCAACTAAGAGCTTAGCAAGGCCAGAAATGAAACCTGACCTGAAGGTCTTTTTCACCAAAATAACTATGACATCCCCCCTGAAGGCCCTGCCACTCTGTCTAGGTCCTTTACTCACCTAATTCGTCTCCTGCCTAGTGTTCACCTTCTCCACCTTTCAGGAGATAGCCTTCTCTCCCCACCTTCATGCTCCTGCCAGCATCTCTAGCTGTGGCCACAAGAGACGTCACCGCCTGAGGTCACAGGCAGGGGAGAAATGAGATCAAAAGGGGATGGCCCTTAACACCGGCTCCCCAGAACTTCCTCTGGGCTGTGCGGGAGCTGGCTGTGGGTGGTGAGGCCGGGAGAGGCGGTGGTGCTCTGAGGCATTCGGGCTTGTCACCTGTCTCCTCCTCCCCCTGGAACCCAGGAGGTCTCCCCTGGAGAGGTGCCTCCTGGCAGTTCCCCAGATTCATTCTTTCCTTGGCCAATGAGGATGTGTTTGTTCTGCCCCAACCATGTGCCAGGAACTATGCTAGATGCTTGGGATAGATGAGACAGAAAAGAACAGAGATCTCTGTCTTGTAGCACTTATTCACGGAACAATCCAGAAATGCCAAAAATCAGCAGCAAAACAGTGACAGATCAAAGAGGAAGCCAAACCCTCACCCCCTGTGTGATAAACAGGCAACGTGGACTGAAAATATCAGATTATTTCAAGAATAACAGAGAAAAACCAAACAATTCAAACATGATAAGAACACTAATAAATACACTTGAGGTTGTTCTTTGCGGAAAACCAGACTTAAAATAGGCACATATCTAGCAAATAACAAAAAAGATAAAAAATTTAAATGATAAAGCAGATACAGGAAAGAATAAAAAAATTCTTGGATGATTTTCTGGAAAAAATATAAATTATCAAAGTCAACCCTATAAGAATTTTTAAGACCAATATCAAGGAAAAAGTTGAAAAAGTTACCAAATGTTTGCTTTTCTAATTTATTTTAAGAAACTGTCATAACTCTAACAGCAAAATGTATCAGAAATAGTAAAAATAAGAAAATACTATGGATCCTTCTCATTTATGGAAATAGGTATAATAATCCTAAATGCCAGAAAATAAAATTCAACAGAATATTAAAATAATAATAAAGTAGGGTGTATCCCAGCATTTGCAAAAATGATTTAGTGTTATAAAAATAAACTCAAAATGGATTAAAGACCTAAATATAATACATGAAACCATAAAATTCTTAATGGAAAACCTAGGCATTAAACTCTTGAACATCAGCATTGGCAATTTTTTCCTGGATACATCTCCCCATGCAGAGGAAATAAAAGCAAAAATAAACAAGTGGGACTACATTAAACTTCTGCACAGCAAAGAAAACCAGCAGCAAAGTGAAAAGGCAACCTATGGAATAGGAGACTTTATCTACAAACAATAAATTCAATAAGGGGCTAATACCCAAAAAATATAAAGAACGTATACAATCAACACCAAAAAAAGCCAAATAATCCAAATAAAAAATGGGCAGAAAATGATCTGAAAAGACATGTTCTTGAAGAGGATATATAGACAGCTAACAGGCACATGAAAAGATGCTCCACATCACTAACCATCAGGGAAATGCAAATCAAAACCACAGTGAGATATCACCTCACTCCAATCAGAATAGCTAGAACCAAAAAGACAAGAAATAAAAAGGATGTGGAGAAAAGGAAACCCTCATGCACTGTTGGTGGAAATGGAAACGGGTGCAGCCATTGCGGAAAACAGTATGGAGATTCCTTTGTAAATTTAAAAATAGAAATACCATACAACCCTGTAATTCCACTTCTGGGTATCTATCGAAAAGAGACAAAAATCACTGATTCAAAAAGATATGTAACTCCTATATTTATTGCCATATTATTTACAATAGCCAAGATACGGAAGCAACTAAGTATCCACCAATAGATGAATGTATCCATTCATCTTCTTGGGTACAGAAAATGTGGTACATATACACAATAGAATATCACTCAGCCATAAAAAAGAATGAAATCTTGTCATTTGAGACAACATGGATGGGCATAGTGGGTATTATGCTAAGTGAAATAAGTCAGACAGAGAATGACAAATACCATGATTTCATTTATATGTGGAATTGAAAAATATAAAAAACAAATGGACAAATAAACAAAACAGAAACAGACTCAAAAATATGGAGAACTGGTGGTTGCCACAGGCGAAAAGCAGGGACAGGCAAAATGGGTGAAAAGGATAAAGAGGTACAAGTTCCAAGTATAAAATAAGGAAGTCACAGGATGAAAAGTACAGCAGGGGAAATATAAATATTGTGGTATCTTTGTGTGGTGACAGAGGGTAACTACACTTACTTTGGTGAGCATTTAGTAATATATGTAATTGTTGAATCACTCTGTTGTACTCCTGAAAACAATATAATATTGTGTATCAACTATACTTCAATAAAAAAATTAATTTTAAAAAATGTAATGATTTAATGTTAGGAAATTATAGTCCTATAACCTCTCAGATCAGGGCATCAATTTTTTAGTGCTTAGACTCTTGTTAAATTCAACATCTTTTCCTCATGAAAATTCTAAAAACTGGGAATAGAATACTTGCTGAACATAATAAAGTATGTATAACAAAGAATTTGTCTTCCATGAGGACATCAGTTATTCAAATGATTGTACACTTAATTATATGATACTATCAATGGGGAGAGAAACTTTCTATACTTCACTTGCTTGTTTAAGATGCATTTCATTCACATTGCTGAAATAATATCTTTCAAAGTTAATAACATTAAGTAATTCCTCCTCCTCTTCTTCCATCAAGCTATCACTAAGTTAGTGCATCTTAGAATCAGTATCTTAAATTTGAAGAAATAAGACATATCTCAAATGAACAACTCACAACATACCTACCAGTGTAGCACTCGAGTTTTGACACAAAATCAGGAACAAGACAGGAATGTTCATGAGAACCATATTATCCAAGACTGTTGAGAAAGGCCTGATTAATATACCACAACATCATTTTTAAATATAGCTATTAAAAATGAGACTGTACTGTCATTTTCATTCATCCACTCATGATAAGATTGTATTCTGACAAAATTCAAGAAAATTTAATCTAAAAAACTATCAGAATAACAAGAGAGTTCAGTACCGTAATTATTAATAAGTATGCAAAACTCACTCATTGGCAAGCATCTGCCGAAACAGACATACTCATACAACATTCATAAGATTTAAAGTGGAACAACTCTTTCAGAAACAATTTGGCAATATGTATCAGAGATCTTAAAACAGTCACACAAAAATAAATAAAGTTAATAACCCTTGTGGCAGATACCATGCTTTCCCAAAAGCTACACCTGCTTCTTTCCTTCTAACAGAACCTAAACCTGGGGAGTGATGTCCTCACCCCAGGTCTAAGACAACCATGGTAGTCCTGTTACCACTGGCCAGTGATAGGTCTAGGAGCAGGCACTTGACTTAGACCATTAAGGTCTGCTGGAGACTTTAATCCTTGGAAAGAGAGAGCTCTTAAGGAGAAATCCCTTTTGCTCCTACCCTTTCCTTCCTCCTAGGGATACTATCAAATAGGGATGTGATGCTTGGAGCTATGGCAGCAATTTGAGACATGAGAGGACGCATTGTCAATACAGTGAAAAATAGAAAGCACCTTGGCTTTTGATGATATCGGTGAGCCCTTGCTCCAGACTGTATAGTCTTTCCTCTAACCTTGCTTCTGAACACATACAGTCATCCATCTTCGTGGCTGACCCCTTTTTACTAACCCCATAATGTTTTGGTAGTTTCATATGAGTCTTCCCTTCCTATACTAGTAATCCAAACAACTACTCATCAGATTTCCTTATTTTCTTTTTGCTAAACATGTGTCCCAGGTTCTGCCAGTCTGACCCGCCCATAGGGGACTTGGACTCAGAAGGAAAAGGTGAAATGGTAGCCACGTGCAGGGAGCTCAGTTTTCTAATAATGTGCTTTGGAAGCAGCTGGTCCTTCTAGGGAATCTGTGGCAGAGCTTCTGGAATCCAGAACGTGGGGTCATTAGTACAAAGCAGCACGAAGTGGCAGCAGTAGAGTTTCACTAGAAGGTTCCACAGTGGGATGGAACCCTGATCCTAGCTGTAAGGCTCCTCCTGACTGCCATATCCAAGCCAAGTTCTCTGCTTCACCACCCCAAACCCCAGAGCTATCTAATATCTTATGTAAAGATTCCTTTCTGATTATCTACAGTGGATTCTCTCATTTGCAAACCAGAACCCAGACCTGTAATTCCACCTTAGCAATCTATTCCAAAAAAAAAGCAATCTGAAACCTAGAAGGAACCATATACTTAAAGATGACTATTGCTGTATTATCAGCAATGGTGAAAAAAAATGTAACCTAAGTTAAAAGTACCACACTGAGAAAAATTATTAATTTGTACTGAAGCCACTTGAAGTCTATAAAATATTTTAATAACATGGAAAACTACTCAGACAATAATGCAATAGTACAAAATCATATGTAGTTTGATCTCAGCCATATTCATAGGAATGAGAGTCCCATAAGAAATTCCCAAACTTGGGTGAAGGATTCCTTTTATTTGTCCCAAAGTACCTCCTATGACAAACACCTTGGGGGTGCCGGCACAGCCCAGGAGTCACCCCATCATCCCTGAGGATGTGCCTTCCCACACCACACGTGCAGGTCCTGGCAGCCATGTTCCTTCCTCATGACCACCCCATTCCCTGACCACAACTGGCTGAACCCAGGGAGACTGCCAGACCCAAGCTTGGGTCAGTGAGAGTCTTCTTCAGGTATTAGGACTCAGAATGCTTATTTCCTCATGTGACTGGAACTGAGTGCCAAGTAAGAACGCAAAGGGTCAGGGTGGCCACCTCCCTCTGTATGCCCAGAGAAGGGAGAGGCCTGCCTGCAGAGAAAGCAGAGAAGGTGGGGACCTGGGAGCGGGGTGGGGAGAGAGCGGGCAACATTCTAGGTTCTGATCTCAGCCCATTCTGAGTCCTAGCTTCCTCCCTGTTCCTGGGATCTGAAAGAAATTCCTGTGTCCTTATATGATTTTTTGTCACTAACTAGTGTGAGTTTCTGTTACTCAGAACCAAGAATGACTTCACCAGCAAATTTCTAAAGCTGAAATACGAGATGCCATGAACAATCTGAGGGCACCCCACCCTTAGCATGCCCGACTTCTTTTCTGTCTACCTTCACCTTCCCAGAGGCTGAGCCTTGTACCTAAGCCAGCATAGCCGAGCTAAAATCACCCTGGCAAATTTGGCCAAACCAGCTTGGTGCCAATGAGTCTAGCTCCCATCACTGGACTGGCCTAAGGTTGGGGGACCAGAGGAGGATGGGAATGAGCAAGAAGGCCTAAAGCCATCTACATTAAGAATGCTCTTGTCGAAGACAAGTAGTGACTCTGTGCCATCTGACTACACTGACGGACAGTGACTTCAATGGGGTATGGGGGGGACTTGATAATATGGGTGAATGTAGTAACCACAATGGTTTTCATGTGAAGCCTTCATAAGAGTGTGTATCAATGATACCTCAATAAAAGAAAAAAAGAATGCTCTTGTCTTTAATGGAAAGAAAACCAAAATTATGGAGTTGGGAGATGCTTAGAAGGTCTTGGCCAGAGCCAGAAGTAGTAGTGAGGGAAGGAAGCTAGCCCAAAGGGTGGGTATTTGGAAGAGAAAACAAAGATCTGAGACTTGCTAGAAGATCCAATCTTCAAGGACATTAAGTGGTAAGAGAGGACATTTAGGAAGCTTGCTGTGTAATTCTTGGTTAGTGACCCCATTTAGAAAACTTCAGTAAAAGCTGTCCATCACCCTTATCAAGGCCCTGGAGCCTTGTGCATTTCTCTTGCATGCTTAATTGTACTGAGATTGTCCTAGTGAAAGGAGGTCCAGTTTTTTCTGACTTCATGGGGAATAAACAACCAATGCACTACTTTGAGCAAGGAGAACGAGATTTGATGGTTGTAATCTTAAAAATAAGAGGAAAGGGCATTATAGAAAGGTCTGTGCATTTTCTGAAGAGAGCACTGCCGGTCACTGCACATTCCAACAGCTTCCCAGAGGGAGGGCGAGCTGTGTGCGGGGCAGGAAGTCCCCCTTCTTCTGCGCCACTTGGAAAGGAACCTCTCCAGGAATCCTACTTGAAATGTAATTGAATTAATGGTGATGAGTTGATTGCTGATCTCGTTTTCCTTGCTCAAAGTAGTGCATTGGTTGTTTATTCCCCATGAAGTCAGAAAAAACTGGGCCTCCTTTCACTAGGACAATCTCAGTACAATTAAGCATGCAATTTTGCTGATGCAGAAAACCCAGAACCTTGAAGTGGCCAGACCTGGCATATTCCCCCACTGCCCTGGGTAGGGCCAGGGCCTGTGCCCCCTTCACACCTCAGGGACCCTGTCACCAGACAAAGTGCTTCCTGCCCCAGCATCCATTCCCTCCACCTACGGAAAAAGATTCAAATCCAGGGACATGAGAGAGTCCTTTCTTCTCTCTGAAACTCCTTTTCCCCAAAGGAGACAGGCTGTCTATGGGGCCTTCTGGGACAGTCAGGAGAATGAGCTATCAGAGACAGCACTTTCTGGAAGGGCCAGGTCTGCATATGTGAGGGAAGTTATTACACAACCACATGGGTCAGGAATAGTGTTCTAAAAAGAAATTTCTCTCTATCCTATCTCTCCTCTCCCATTAACTCAGAATATTCTAAGATGCTTTCCCTTCCTCCTTCCTCTCAGTCACACTCTCGATTCCTTGATAATTTGCAAAGTCCTATGAGGTTTGCATAGAGAGATGATCAGCCTGTCATAAAGAATTCCCCACACCCAGTCTAACACATCATCTGCCCCCCCATACACCTCATGTCCCAGCCTGCACCCCAAAAAATGACAGAGCTGGCCCACTAGGGAGCTGACAGTCCTAATGAGGGAATGACTTGATTAGCATAGCCACAGCAATGAGAACTCCCTGGAGAAGCTCCAGACATGTTTGGGCAAAACACAAAAAAATCAGGGAAGAGAAATGTGCCACATGCTGACAGTAAGAGGTTGTGTCACCAGCAGACCTTGAACAATGCTTGCATTGAAATGAGCCCTCTTCATTCATCCCTCCATCAACCCGCCACCCAATTCTCCCTCCACCTAATCATCCAACTTCCTTTTACCCTCTTCATCTAGTTATGCAGCCAGCCAGCCTCATCTGTTCGTCCACAGATTCATCATCCTCTATTTTCATCTACCCTTTCAATCATCCATGCTCCCACCCAGCCATTCCTCTGTCCATCTGTCTGAGCTCCATAGAACCATCCATTCATTCAGCTGCAAGGTTTTCAATCTCTAGGTTCACTTATGTTCTTGAAAATCCACCCTGCCGTACAACCACCCCCCACCCCATCTGTCTATCAATCTAACCAGCCAACCTACTGCATGCAGGGCTATGCCAGTTTCTGTAGCTACAGAACTAATATGAGCTGCCCCCAATCCATAAAGACCTCTGCCCAGTGAAGAGAGGCCCTGGGCAGGGATCTATCTCCTCTGGAGGCCTGAATGTGTTTTCTGGGATCCTCAAGTGGAACTTTCTGGCTTCCCCACGACAGCCTGGACCAGGGACAGTTTCCTAGCAGGCCCAGAAGGCAGAAGAGGGAAGCCCATGCGAAGCTGCCATGAACTGAGCGTCTGGTGTCACTCAAGCGCCCAGCCCCGGCAGGAGTGGTACTCTTTACAGGTGCATCTACATCACTTCCTCCCTTCAGCCTCTAGAGCAGTACTGTCCAATAGAAACACAATGCAGCACATATTTAATTTTACATTTACTAGTGACCACATTAAAGAAAGTTTTATAAAGGTGAAATTAATTCAGTAATATATTTTACTTAATACATCTATATCATGTATATCTAAAATGTCAATATCAATACATCTAAAATATCATTTCAACATGTACTCAGTATAAAAACCATCGAGCTAGTTTACTTTTTTTGTACAGTCTTCAAAATCCAGCATGTATTTTACACTTGCAGCACATTTCCATTCAGACGAGCCACATTTCAAGTACTCAGTGGCCACAGTGGCTGGTGGCCACCCCGGGACAGTGCAGCTCTACCCTCCCACTGCTGTTTTAAGGCCAGACCAACGTGCGAAGCCGCCCTACTAAGGAGGAGCCTTTCCAAATGGGAAGTTCCCAAGTAATCGCTGAGCAGTTAATGAGAGGAGCAGCTGAGCGCTGTGACCGGAGGGACAAGAAGACAAAAGACACGGCAGATGATACATCCCTTCTGCACACGGTCCTGAGCGATCAGGGTCCAACCCCAAACCAGCACAGCCAGTCACCAGCCTGGCCTCCTGAACACCCAGTCTAGCCACCCTCGGTACTTACTTAACTGTGCCCACTTCTGAGAAGCCACCCAGGTCACTCCTCACAACCACATCCAGTGAGAGCGGCTCCGCCGTTGCCGCTTCCTCCGTCTTCCGCATGCCCAGGACTTAGGGTAGCTGCTCTCAGAGATGGGGGTCCGGGAACTGTCCCGCCAACCTCCTACCCAGTTGTATCCCTCAGATGATAAACCGAGTTGATCTTCTCTCTTCCCAGGACCAGCAGGCAGGCTGTGTAAATGTAGGCGCACCGATCCACAGGCCAGAGACTGCCCAGTCCCTGTGGGTGTGGGGCTCTCATGACCCCGGCCTGTGGGGTAGGCAAGACTGCCTCAGTCTCCAGATGAAGAAACCGAGGCTCAAAGGGCTTTAGTGAATCACCCAAAGTCATACAGGGTATCATAAAGACGATGCAGCAGTGCCCACTGCCCACTCTGCTGCCCCTTCCTTCTCCTCCTTCACCAGCAGCCGGTCTAGACAGGGGCTAGGCTGAGAAGGGTCTCCAAGGGTTTCCTCCAAGTCCCAGAGCCATTCCAGCCCCATGAAGAGGAGCCCTCACCATCTGGTCCTACCTTCCTCCCATCCTTCCATCCCAGAAAGGGCACCCCTGGAGACCCCAGCCTGCAAGCTGCTCCACAAGCCCAGGACTTCATTCCTCCATGCATTTGCCCAAACGGCTCCTTCTGCCTGTACTGTTCTTCCTTCCCTCCCCAGAAAAGTCCTTCTAGCCTTCAAGGCTCAGCCAGAGCTCAGCTCAGTGAAACCATCCCTGGCATCCCCAGGCAGAATGGTTTCTCCACCTGCATTTTTTCCTATGAACAATACACGTGTTGGCATCCTGTCCCAGTGCCCTCCGCACAACTAATTGTGCCCAACAAGCAGGGGACTGGCATATAGTAGGGACTCAGAAAATGTTTATTAAATAACCAGGTGGGAAATTTATGGTGCACTAATAGCCTGTGTCACCAGTGGGCTGGGCAGACCCCCACTCTTAGTGCTGGCCCCCTCGCATTTCTCTAGAACCCTGTGTGCCTGTGGAACCTCTCCACGGTGGTGCAACCGGGCCACTGGGAAACCCCTGCACACTTCTGTTCCTGCAGAACCCCTCCAGCAGTGACTGTCCACAGGTCCCAGCCTCCATCCTTAACTGCCCCCATCACAGCAGACTTCGCGTGGACCTGCAGCATCTCTTCTCCCCACCCACACAAAATGACATCCCCTTGTTCTGAATAGGAGATATCAAAAGTCACAGGTAATTTAGTTTGCTCAAGAGCATATTGGGAGATTATTTATCTGTGTTCTCTAGAAAATGAAGGCCATAGTAGATCTTGCTGATTATATTACCCCACTGAGACACAGAAATAATCCTGAAGGTGGCAAGTTAAATCACTACTTTGTAATTTACTAAAACAAAACTAATACCCAAAGAAATATTTTCCCCACCGTTTTATAGCAATTTCACCATTAAACTGTCTTTGATTGCAATTCATAACAATGAATAAAGAAAAGGAAAAAAGATATCTTCAGACCAGCCAAAAAATTTAATCTTCTGAACACTAACAATTTTCCCCAATAAGTAAAAACACTGGGCATCATTTCCAGAGTAGCCATAGCCCATCTAAAATGATGAGTGGGGGTGACCAGGGTCCCACTGTGTGAACAAACTGTTCCATCCTCCCTCTTCCCCAGAGAAAGACACCAAGTCCTCCTGCTGGGGCTGAGGCCTGCACGGCCCTCGCTGCAACAGCCCAGATGAGACATCACAGTCCTTGCTCCTCATGCAAACTGCCAGAGCCCTGGAGTCTTGGGGGTCAACATCTTTGGCTGTCAAAATCCAGGGATGTTTATGCTAAAGGGCTCTTGGCTAGGGTTGGGAGCCTGCTTCCAGTTAGAGGTGGACTCTGGGAGTGTCTAGACATCAAGCCACACAAAGGCTGGCCACAGTCACTGAGGGACAGCTGTAGGACCCCTGGCCTTCTTTATCTACAGCCTCCACATTGAAGGACCCTCTCTCCTGGTGCCTGGGAAAACCCACAGGCCTGGGTTCCAGAACCCCAAGGTAGGCAGCCCTGCACAGCCTGGGATGGACAAGAGGGAAGCTGGACACTGGGTACCTTGCTTAGCTGCTGGATCCCTCCTCACCTGGACACGGTCCTTGGGCCATCTCCTTTAACTGTGTGTGTCCTGTTACCACACGACACTCAGGTACCTATGTCTAGCCTGCTCTCTGGGTGCCAGTCTAAAATATCCAATTGCCAGCTTGACATTTCCTCTCAGACATTAGAACAGCATTGCAAAGTAATAGACATAAAAACTCAATCACCGCCATCCAAAAGACAAACAACAATAAATGTTGGTGAGGATGTGGAGAAAGGGGAACCCTCCTACACTGCTGGTAGAAATGTAAATTAGTTCAGCCATTGTGGAAAGCAGTATGGAGGTTCCTCAAAAAACTCAAAATAGAAATACCATTTGACCCAGGAATTCCACTCCTAGGAATTTACCCTAAGAATGCAGCAGCTCAGTTTGAAAAAAACATATGCACCCCTATGTTTATTGCAGCAGTATTTACAATAGCCAAGAAATGGAAGCAACCTAAGTGTCCCATCAGTAGATGAATGGATAAAGAAGATGTGGTACATATACACAATGGAATATTATTCAGCCATAAGAAGAAAACAAATCCTACCATTTGCAACAACATGGATGGAGCTAGAGGGTATTATGCTCAGTGAAATAAGCCAGGCAGAGAAAGGCAAGTATCAAATGATTTCACTCATATGTGGAGTATAAGAACAAAGAAAAAACTGAAGGAACAAAACAGCAGCAGACTCAGAACCCAAGAACGGACTAACAGTTACCAAAGGGAAAGGAACTGGGGAAGAGGGGTAGGAAGGGAGGGATAAGAGGGAAAACGGGGTATTACGATTAGCACACATAATGTAGCAGCAGGGGGACACGGGGAAGGCAGTATAGCACAGAGAAGACAAGTAGTGACTCTATAGCATCTCACTATGCTGATGGACAGTGACTGTAATGGGGTATGTGGTAGGGACTTGACAATAGAGGGAGTCTAGTAACCATAATATTGCTCATATAATTGTATATTAATAAAAGCAAAAATAAATAAATAAATAAATAAAAGAAGCTAAAAAAAAACTCAATCATCCTGATTTGGGCTGGTGATTTTTTTCCACCAAACCTTAACATTTCCTATATAAGTGGCACCCCCATCCATCCAGTCATCCCACTGGGCTGCCTGGCAGCCAACCCCAGCACCTTCCCTTTCCTCATAGAGCATGCCCAATCTCTCTCCAAGCCCTGGTGATCCCACTCCTTAAATCTCTTTCAAATAAGTGCACTTCTCTGCATCTCCACCTTCACCACCCTGGCCCAAGTCCCTACTGCCTCTCACCTGGACATTTACAGTCATCTCCCAACTGGTTGCTATTCTGTCTCCTGGGCAGTCCATTCTCAATCAGAAGCCAGGGTAAGTCACTCTATGCTTAAAACCATCAATTATATGCCACTCCTTTTAGGATGGAGACCACATCTCCTCCCCTGGCCTTCACGCACCATGGCCCCCTGCTCCCTGCACTCCAGCCACCACTTTTGTGCAGTCCCTTAGAACTCACCTTGTTCCCTCCCACACAGGGCCCTGATCTTCTATACCCACCCACCTTTCTTGATTAGTTACCTCAAAGTTACCCTCAACGTCCCAGCACAGACATGCCTCCTTGTGGTAGGAAGTCTCCCCTACTGTGGACATTTTCCTCACAGCGCCCGGCACAGTGCGTGGTATTGCGTTCCTACACGTTATTCAGCGTCTGCCCCCACTCAAATCTATGCTCCATGAGTCTATTTTGCACATCGCCACACCCCCAGTGAATAATTATTGTATAAATGAATGATGAAAAAGGACAAGATCAGGGTTCCAATGCCATGGGCCAAGCACCTTTTCTCAAACGAAGAGAACTTACTGACCATAAGATGCAGCCCAAACAGCCCCAGTGGCCCTTGACTGACCCTTGACTCCAACAGTAATCTGACTCTTGACACCAGCTTATTTATTCCTACCCTGAGTGAGAAAGTGTGGCTGGCTCAGGGCCACACGTTCATATACCTGGGAGTGCTCTCCCAGGCGGACACTAGAGGCCCTTCTGAAGACTACCAGGAACACCACAGGACAAGGAGCAACAAGCTTCTCTCTCTGAAATGTGGTGTCCACTAAATCAGAACCACATACCCACCCGTGGGCAGCTCGACCTTCCCTTGTCTGTCTCCAGGCCACATGGAGCCCTTATCTTGCAGGCCCTCAACATCCTTCAGTGAAAAATATCATACCTAAACAATTCCTAGGAAACTCTGTGTAGCTGATGTTGCAGGCTGAGCCTGGCTGGGCTCACAACCAGCAAGCTTGACAACATGGTAGGATGTCCCTACATGTCCATCTGCTGGGACATTAGGGTATTTCTCCGGAAAGGAGTCATCCCGCTCTGTCCCTGGAGATCCAACCTGGGGGCAGGGGAGAAGAGGATACAAACCAAAACAAAGAGCCCCTCTCCTACGGATACTGCAGTGCTGAGGGGCATTGGCAGTCTGGGGCTGGGGCACCTCCCAACTGAGGGAAGCATGGGAAAGGAAGACGACCTTCTCCCCACTTCCACATGAGCTCAGGGCCGCATGCAGGAACCTGAAATGCCCAAGATGGTAGCTCTGGAGAGAGGTGACAGTGCCCTTCAGAACCAGAGGGAGGGCCTACCCAGAGTCAGCAGGGCCCAGTAGGTGGACCTGGAGCGAAAGAAGCGAACACAACCCTAGCCAGACACCTCCGTGGTCCCTGACTCAGTCTGCTCACGGACATAAAAGGGAATCACAAAACACTGGGGAGACCATGCTGGGAACTGGTTCCTGATAAGCCAGAGGTCAAAGAAACACGTGTGGGTATATGCAAGCCAGGATAAAGTTTAAATGACCCAGTTACTTTACAGAATTTGTAAAATCAAGATGGCCCCCAGAGACTCAGATCTTCCAAATCGAAGCCCAGGGAGACAGATTTATGGATCATTGTTAAACTGCTGAGAAAAGGTATACACCGGCAGAATATTAGAATAAATCAGACAAATGTGGCTGAGGCCCCATTACTAATGAAGAGACATGGACATGGGCCACAGCCCCTAAGCCTCATGGACACTTAGTTCAGAGAGGGCAGGGGGACAGGCAAGGGGAAGGCCTGATCTTCAACCCCCTCCGCACTAACCAGACCCACCTTCAACCCTCTGCCACTGGACGTGAGGCTCAGGGGGGCAGAAAGAATCTGGCTCACAGCAGGTGCTGAGTTCATGCCAAGGACTGAAGGATGTGATCCATCTGGCAGTCCTTGCAGTTGCCCAGTCTGACCGAGCACCCAGCCAGCCAGGCCAGGGAACAGAGGGAATCAAGCCCGAAAGAGCAGTTCCTAGAGTGGGCCAATCTCCAATTTAGTGGAGTAAATGGTACTGTATGGAATTTGCCTGGTTTGGACTTTGGGCTGAGCCCCAAAGCTCAGGACATCAGGAAGAAAGGCCCACACAGTCCAAAGTCAGGCATATAACAGCCTCGGTCCTGCCGATTTACTCAGCGAGAATGTACTGGCCACTGTGACGTAGGTGTGGAGTATAGCAATGGCCAGGTTAGACATGGTTCCTCTCCTCCCAGAGCTTACAGGCTAGTTGCTACAATACCAGTAAACAAGATAAGCACAGACTGTGATAAAAATCATAATAGCCTGTATCTCGTAAGCACTGACTCTGTAGCAGGCACAGTTCTCGGTATTTGACAAATATTAGCTCATCTAATCCTCCAAGGCAGGTGCTAGTATCTTCATTTTACACATGATGCACAGAGCGGGTAGACAGCTCATCTGAGGTCACACAGCCAGTAAATGGGGGATCAGGAACAAGCACAGCTGTGTCCCATGCTAACCCTCTTTCTCAACCCCCTCACTCTGCACCTCTTGTGATAAGACCTGTGAAGGCAAAAAACGGGGTGGACAGCCTCTCTGAGGAAAGACAGAGACCTGAGGGAAGTGAGCAAGGAACAGCCCTCAGCGGCCGACATGGCCGCACAAAGGCCCAGATGCAAGCCGAGCACGGATGCAACCAAGGAGCAAGAGGAGGGCTGGTTTCCAGGGCAAGAGCGAGGCAGCAAGGCAGGTGGCCAGGCTGGGACCTCCTTGGCAGAGAGGGAAGGACCAACAAAAAGCTGCAGCGAGCACACCCTGAGCCAGCCTTGGCTCGCTCTGATTCTTTCCGGTGGAAAGCAGGTGACACACAGCCTGGGACATGGAGCCTCCATTTCCTCCTCTGCCGGGGGGCCGTGGCACATTCTGCGGCCTTTGGCGAGATCACCTAAGAGGAAGCCTTATGGTTGAGGGAAAACAGAGGTCTCGCATGCTCCCCTTGGGTGGGGAGGGCAGCCCGGAGGCCGCGCCAGGGGCAGGGAAGGGAAGGAGAGGCTAGCTTCTTGAGTGAGCCCAGAGCCCCAGCTTGCCAGCGAGGGCGCCTCTAAATCCAATGTTCAGACAACTTGGCGCAAGTCCCCTGCCAAGCTGGCCTCTCCTGACACTAACTTCCCAATTAGAGCAAAAAATATCTTTTCCTTCATAGACCTGCCACAGTTCCATGCCAGGAAATCCAAGGTTTTCTTTGTCTGTTTAGCATTCAGGTGAGAAATATGAATATATGCTGATCACAGGGAAATCAGAGGTGACCTCTGTGGCCTCAGCTCCTCCTCAGTGCCTGGGCCACACACGGACGGGGTTTGTCCCCTCACTCACCCCTGCACATGCACCGGAGCGCTGGGCCAGGGGCCGTGAGGCTAGAGGAGCAGGTTTCAGAAAAAACTCATTCCCTGGAGGGTGGTCATCATGTCATCATGTTGTCATGTTAATAATGACAAACCGGAGGCCCACCCAGCCAGACCCTCACAACAATGCTGTGACGGAGGCACTGTTCTTATGCCCACAGTGTAGATGCAGAACTGGAGCCCAGAGAAAGTGTTGTGCTCAAAGACACGCAGGTGACGGAGCCTGGATTTGAACTGTGCCCTGTCTTCAGAGTCTGTATTATTTATGCCTCATCAAGAGGAATCTTTTTACAACAGGGACCCCGGATGGGTTTATTTCACACTGAATGCCAGCATGCCTCATTTAACCTAATGAACAAGAAGAGTTAACATTTACTTAGAACTTACTAGGTGCCGGGTGTGGTGCTAGGCCCTGGACAGACGCTGTTTTGTTTAATCCTTGCAGTAGAGCCTATCTTCATGCCTTTCATAAATAAGGAGGCCAAGTCCCCAGAGGCAAACTGCAAACTCCAGGGCCTGGGTGGGGCAGCACGTCTGCGGGTTCAGAGCTGTATGAACGACGTGACCGGGTCCGAGTTTGTTGCTGGAACCTGTTATCCTGGGAGCTCCGGGGGCAGCCTGGAACCAGGGATTCCTCATCACCCCCAAAGGGAGGCCAGACTGGAGCTTCAGGCATAATGAGGGAAGCTGAGCCTGTCTCTGGGCCAGGCCAGGAGCAGCTGTCTCGGGATATGCGCTCCCCAGAGGAACTGCTCCAGCCTCAGCTCTTCCAGGCAGGTCAGCTGGACAAGCTGTGCCCAGGCCAGTGGGCTCAGAAGAGAGGCCCCAAGCTAGGCGATTCCTCTCCCCCAGAACACCTCGAAACCTAGACCACAGGGCCTACTGGGTCCCCATTACCCCTGTGTCCTGGGAATGCCCCACCTGTGAACACAAAGAGGACGCTCAGCCAGAATTCCAGCCCCGGACAAAGGGCCCTGCGGGCCAGCCCCCACTGTGGGTCCCCCCACCTGCCTGGGCCTGTTCAGCACCTTTCCCCTGCAGGAGTTGAGGCAGGGTGGGTGGACCCACAGGCAGATGAAGAGTCTGGCCTAAGGGCTAGGGATGCGCCATGACAGTCCAAGGGGGAGAATGGGGGCCCAGACGAGCCAGGAGGGGCCGTGCAGGACAGGGACACCGTCCACTCCCTCAGCCCAGAGGGCCACGTGCTATTCCTCTCCTGCGCAGGCCCACACCTGCCACAGGAAGGAAGCCATGTGGGACCCCAGGTAAAGGGGCACAAATCCGGGCCGCCCTCGGGTGCCCCTCTAGACACGGCTGCTCGCCAGGGGTTTGGAGCAGCTGGTCCTAATTCCCCTCACTGCCCTGGTATTAAAATCTCCCTTGTGGGGCCTCTGCATGCCCAGAGTGGTCCTAGGCCCACACACTCACCCCAGCACACAGGACCTGTTACTGTCGTCCCCTTTCCAGATGGGGAAAGAGAGGCACAGGAAACATAAATGCCTTACCCATAGTCACCCTGCTCATGCGTGGTAGAGCTGGCTGGGACTAAGGCCCAGTCTGTCCAGTTCCATCTCTGCGTCCACATCTCCCAAGCGCCCACCCCCGGCTGCACCGGCGGCAGGAACCACCCCACCCTGCCTCCCGCGCAGGGGGCTCTTCTCCCTCCCAGCTTCTCTCTCCCACCCCCTGCTCTGGGGGCTCCATGCAGACCAGCACTCCTGGATCATAAGCTCCGTGGTTGCCCAGGAAAGCACGGACAGATAGACCCAAGCTCAGATACATCAAGCTCCCTGGCTGCAGTGTGGCAGCATCGGGCTCCCCAAATGTTGTTTACTAATAAATCCCTGAGAATTTATAATAAAGTTGATGGGGCCTAACTGATGGGCCCAGGACAAAAAGGAGCAAATTACCCGACATTCTCTGCCATGATCTTAAAACAGATGTTTGAGTGTGTAAAATTATGGCTCGTGGTTGGGAACTGCAGACACAATTCCAACTTTCTCTTTTATTGCCACTCGTAAATGTTAAATGCAGAGAGATCTACGAAAGTCAGTTGTTGCCATTTGTCCCACAGTTCTGAAGCCAAGGCTACATTTGGAGTGGGTGTTCTGGTAATTACTCTGCAATGCCAGAAGAAACATGCAGAAAAGAAGAACGAGCACAAAGCACAGCAGAAGACAGCCACCCAGGGCTCACCCCCTGACCCCCAGGTCCTGGAATACAGGACCAGGGGTCACCAGCCCTGCCCTCTGGAAGGTGACTCAAATCTGGACCAGCCGACTAAGCTCCTCCCACGCTTCCAGGACCCAATCAGCCTGACGTCTGGCACATTTATACAGGCCAAGCAGGAAGGTAGGTTCTTGCACATTTAAGTGTGATTTGCATATAGGGTTTTACCTGGTTCTCTGGAATTTCCCTGGGCCGCTCACAGCAGGGACTCCAGGAAGCCGGCCATGCCGCCAGCCCTGCTCTTATGTCTCCTCACACCGCTGCCCATAGAGGGAACGGGAGGTGTGGCAGCAGGAGGGACAGGGGACAGTGGGACTCCCCTGCCCAGAATTCTCAGCAACAAAGTTTCTTGGTATCTTTGGTCAAGCTCTGAGGCCCTTCCTGGCAGACCAACCTTCCAGCCTGCTCACAGGCCAGTCCTGGAAATCCTCAGCCAATCCAGGCCTGTCTCTGAGCACACGAGCCCTGGAAAGCCCTGAAGAACCCACATATTTAGGGGCCTGTTATGGGTTGTGTCCCCCCCAAAATGATATGTTGAAATCCTAACCCCTATAGCTCAGAGTGGGGCCTTATTTGAAAATAGGGTCTTTACAAGGTAAAATAAGGTCACTAGGGGGCCCTAACCCAATATGACTGGTGTCCTTATAAAAGGGGGAAATTTTTGGACACAGAAAACTTCCCACAGAGGGAATATGAAGTGAAATTACAGGGAGAAGCCATCCATAAGCTAAGGGACAGCTGGGGCCACCAGAAGCCAGGAGAGACGCCTGAAGCAGATTCTCCCCAACAGCCTCAGAAAGGACTGACCCTGCTGACATGCTGCTTCTGGACTGCTGGCCTCCTGAATGAGGTGAGACAGCTGCTTCAGCAGGACAAGTCCCCTGTTGGGCGGTACTTCGTTACTGAAGCCCCGGGAAGGGATACAGCCACTGCCACCGGAACACCATGTTAGACAGTAACAACGAAGCTGCAAACAGGCCATCTGGCATTTTTAGGAGCACAGCTTTGCCCTTTGGCTCATCAAAGGTCCAGGGCAAAGGCAGACCACCCTAGGACAAGCCTCCTCCAGGCCCCAGAAAGCGCCCTAGAAAGGTAACCAAGTGGTCCCATGTTTGGGGTGAAGTTGTAACCTGGACCATTTTAACACAAACAGTGCTGAAAAGACAAGAACACTGAATTGCCACCAAGTTGGCCTATGAAGTAAGAAGAAAAAGGCCCTAAAAGGGCAGGAAAGCTCCACAGAAGCTCCTTAAAACACTGCCTGGCTTGTTCCCCAAAAGCCAGAAGGTAGGAACGTCCGCCTACGTTTTCACCAGGAAGGGAGAACTGCCGCGGGTGGCGAACAGAAATGCACCAGGGAGAGAGAGAGAAGGCCGAGCGGAGGAGACACAGGAGGGCATGAAAGGAGCGTCCTTTACCGGAACAGCCGCCCTGCCATCCCCAACACCACCGCACCAGACTGCTTCCTCAGCGACCCCGGACAGGGGTGTTCCTGTAAGACACGAGGGCGCCCGCTTGTCAGGGAGCCAGAGGACCACCAGGATGGCTGCCGTCACGGCCGGGGCCGACCCCTCCAGAGAAGCCTCAGCCAAACGCATGTGACAGCCAGACGGTGGAAAGTAGGGAGCCTGGTTGAACAAGGACAACGAATGGCCAACATGCCTTCAAATGAGCGCTCCCAGGGACCACCAGGGCCTGAGCCCCACCTGGCCTGCGTTGTCAAGTCAGGCCGCCCGCCTCCTCACAAAGGTCTCTCCTGCTGCGGATCCCCCAGGCCTTACCCGACACCCTCAGCTGCACTGTGGCAAGGGCCAGGAGCGGGAGAGCTGAGCAAACAGACGGCGCTGCTGGACGCTCACAGGACCCACACCCAGAACACACGCCGTGCCTTTCTCAATGTGTGAAACTTTTTCTTTCTTTCTTTTTTTTTTTATTAAGGTATTATTGATATACACTCTTACGAAGACTTCACATGAAAAAACAATGTGGTTACTCCATTTACCCACATTATCAAGGCCCCACCCATACCCCACTGCAGTCACTGTCCTTGGGTGTAGTAAGATGCCACAGATTCACTGTTTGCCTTCTCTGTGCTACACTGTTTTCCCCAGGATCCCCCACACCATGTGTACTAAACATAATACCCCTCAATCCCCTTCTCCCACCGTCCCCATCCGCCCTCCCCTTTGGTAACCACTAGTTCCTTCTTGAGGTCTCCAAGTCTGCTGCTGTTTTATTCCTTCAGTTTTGCTTCATTTTTACACTCCACAAATGAGGGAAATCATTTGGCACTTGTCTTTCTCCACCTGGCTTATTTCACTGAGCATAATATCCTCCAGCTCCATCCATGTTGTTGCAAATGGTAGAATTTGTTTTCTTCTTATGGCTGAATAGTATTCATTGTGTATATGTACCACCTCTTCTTTATCCATTCATCTACTGATGGACACTTAGGTTGCTTCCATATCTTGGCTATTATAAAAAGTGCTGTGATAAACATAGGGGTGCATATCTCTTTTTGAATCTGAGAAGTTGTATTCTTTGGGTAAATTCCAAGGAGTAGGATTCCTGGGTCAAATGGCATTTCTATTTTTAGTTTTTTGAGGAACCTCCATATTGCTTTCCACAATGGTTGAACTAGCTTACATTCCCACCAGCAGTGTAGGAGGGTTCCCCTTTCTCCACATCCTCGCCAGCATTTGTTGTTCTTAGTCTTTTGGATGCTGGCCATCCTTACTGGTATGAGGTGATAGCTCATTGTGGTTTTAATTTGCATTTCCCTGATGATTAGTGATGTGGAACATCTTTCCATGGGACTGTTGGCCGTCTGAATTTCTTCTTTGGAGAACTGTCTCTTCGTATTCTCTGCCCATTTTTTAATCAGATTATTTGTTTTTTGGGTGTTGAGGCTTGTAAGTTCTTTATATTTTGGATGTTAACCCCTTGGCAGATATGTCATTTACAAATATATTCTCCCATACAGTAGGATGCCTTTTTGTTCTGTTGATGGTGTCCTTTGCCGTACAGAAACTTTTTAGTTTGATGTAGTCCCATGAGTTCATTTTTGCTTTTGTTTCCCTTGCTCAAGGACATGCATTCAGGAAGAAGTTGCTCATGCATATATTCAGGATATTTTTGCCTATGTTGTCTTCTAAGAGTTTATGGTTTCATGACTTACATTCAGGTCTTTGATCCATTTCAAGTTTACTTTTGTGAATGGGATTAAACAATAATCCAGTTTCATTCTCTTGCATGTAGCTGTCCAGTTTTGCCAACACCAGCTGTTGAAGAGGCTGTCATTTCCCCATTGTCATTTCCCCATTGTATTGACCATATATGGTTGGGTTTATATCAGGGCTCTCTAGTCTATTCCATTGGTCTATGAGTCTGTTCTTGTGCCAGTACCAAATTGTCTTGAGTACTGTTGCTTTGTAGTAGAGCTTGAAGTTGGGGAGCATAATCCCCCCAGCTTTCTTCTTCCTTCTCAGGATTGCTTTGGCTATTCGGGGTCTTTTGTGATTCCATATGAATTTTAGAACTATTTGCTCTAGTTCGTTGAAGAATGCTGTTGGTATTTTGATAGGAATTGCATTAAATCAGTAGATTGCTTTAGGCAGGATGGCCATTTTGATAATATTAATTCTTTCTATCCATGAGCATGGGATGTGTTTCCATTTATTGGTATCTTCTTTAATTTCTCTCATGAGTGTCTTGTAGTGTTCAGAGTATAGGTCTTTCACTTCCTTGGTTAGGTTTATTCCTAGGTATTTTATTCTTTTTGATTCAACTGTGAATGGAATTGTTTTCCTGACTTCTCTCTCTGTTAGGTCATTGTTAGTGTATAGGAATGCCACAGATTTCTGCGTATTCATTTTGTATTTCGCAACTTTGCTGAATTCAGATATTAGATCTAGTAGTTTTGGAATAAATTCTTAGGGTTTTTATGTACAATATCACGTCATCTGCAAACAGGGACAGTTTAACTTCTTCCCTGTCAATCTGGATGCCTTTTATTTCTTTGTGTTGTCTGATTGCTGTGACTAGGACCTCCAGTACTTTGTTGAATAGAAGTGGGGAGAGTGGGCATCCTTGTCTTGTTCCCAATCTTAAAGGAAAAGCTTTCAGCTTCTCGCTGTTAAGTATAATGTTGGCTGTGGGTTTCTCATATATGGCCTTTATTATGTTGAGGTACTTGCCCTCTATACCCATTTTGTTGAGAGTTTTTATCATGAATGGATGTTGAATTTTGTCAAATGCTTTTTCAGCATCTATGGAGATGATCATATGGTTTTTGTTCTTCTTTTTGTTGATGTGGTGAATGATGTTGATGGATTTTCGAATGTTGAACCATCCGTGCATCCCTGGAATAAATCCTACCTGATCATGATGGATGATCCTTTTGATGTATTTGTGAATTCGGTTTTCTAATATTTTGTTGAGTATTTTTGTGTCTATGTTCATCAGGGATATTGGTCTGTAGTTTTCTTTTTTTGTGGTGTCTTTGCCCAGTTTGGTATTAGGGTGATGCTGGCCTCAAAGAATGAGTTTGGAAGTATTCCCTCTTCTTCTACTCCTTGGAAAACTTTAAGGAGGATGGGTATTAGGTGTTCACTAAATGTTTGATAAAATTCAGTGGTGAAGCCATCTGGTCCAGGGGTTTTGTTCTTAGGTAGGTTTTTGATTGCCAGTTCAATTTCATTGCTGGTAGTTGGTCTGTTGAGATTTTCTGTTTCTTTCTGGGTCAGCCTTGAAAGGTTGTATTTTTCTAGAAAGTTGTCCATTTCTTCTAGGTTGTCCAGTTTGTTAGCATATAATTTTTCATAGTATTCTCTAATGGTTCTTTGTATTTCTATGGTGTCCGTAGTGATTTTTCCTTTCTCATTTCTGATTCTGTTATGTGGGTAGACTCTCCTTTTTTCTTGATATGTCTGTATAGGGGTTTATCTATTTTGTTTACTTTCTCAAAGAACCAGCTCTTGCTTTCACTGATCCTTCCTATTATTTGATTCTTCTCAATTTTATTTATTTCTGCTCTAATCTTTATTATGTTCCTCCTTCAATGTCTTTGGGCCTCATTTGTTCTTCTTTTTCTAGTTTCATTAATTGTGAGTTTATAGACTGCTCATATGGGATTGTTCTTCTTTCCTGAGGTAGGTGTGTATTGCAATATACTTTCCTCTTAGCCCGGCCTTTGCTGTGTCCCACAGATTTTTTGGTGTTGAATTGTTGTTGTCATTTGTCTCCATATAGTGCTTGATCTCTGTTTTTATTTGGTCATTGATCCATTGGTTATTTAGGAGCATGTTGTAAAGCCTCCATGTGTTTGTGGGATTTTTCATTTTCTTTGTGTAATTTATTTCTAGTTTCATACCTTTGTGGTCTGAGAAACTGGTTGGTACAATTTCAACCTTTTTGAATTTACCGAAGCTCTTTTTATGGCCTAGTATATGACCTATTCTTGAAAATGTTTCATGTGCACTTGAGAAGAATGTGTATTCTGCTGCTTTTGGGTGTAGAGTTCTGTAGATGTCTGTTAGGCCCATCTGTTCTAATGTATTGTTCAGTGCCTCTGTCTCCTTACTTATTTTCTGTCTGGCTGATCTATGCTTCAGAGTGAGTGGTGTGTCGAAGTCTCCTAGAATTAATGCATTGCATTCTATTTCCCCTCCCCTTTTAATTCTGTTAGCATTTGTTTCACATATGTAGGTGCTCCTGTGCTGGGTGCATAGATATTTATAATGGTTATATCTTCTTGTTGGATTGACCCTTTTATCATTATGTAATGTCCTTCTTTGTCTCTTGTGACTTTCTTTGTTTTGAAGTCTATTTTGTCTGATACAAGTACTGCAACTCCTGCTTTTTTCTCCTCATTAGTTACATGAAATGTCCTTTTCCATCCCTTCACTTTTAGCCTGTGTATGTCTTTGGATTTAAAGTGAGTCTCTTGTTGGCAGCATATAGATGGGTCTTGTTCCTTTATCCATTCAGTGACTCTATGTCTTGATTGGTGCATTCAGTCCATTTACATTTAGGGTGATTATGGATAGGTATGTACTTATTGCCATTGCAGGCTTCAGATTCGTGGTTACCAAAGGTTCAAGGTTAACTTCCTTACTATCTATCTAAAAGTCTAACTTAACTCACTTAGTATGCGATTACAAACACAATCTAAAGGTTCTTTTTTTTTTCTCCTCCTTTTTCTTCCTCCTCCATTCTTTATATATTAGGTATCATATTCTGTACTCTTTGTCTATCCCTTGATTGACTTTGGGGATAGTTAATTTAATTTTGAATTTTCTTAGTAATTAGCTGTTCTACTTTACTGTGGTTTTATTACCTCTGGTGACAGCTATTAAACCATAGGAACACTTCCATCTACAGCAGTCCCTCCAAAATACACTGTAGAGATGGGTTGTGGGAGGTAAATTCTCTCAACTTTTGTTTATCTGGAAATTGCTTAATCCCTCCTTCAAATTTAAATGATAATCTTGCCGGATAAAGTATTTTTGGTTCAAGGCCCTTCTGCTTCATTGCATTAAATATATCATGGCACTCCCTTCTGGCCTGTAAGGTTTCTGTTGAGAAGTCTGATGATAGCCTGATGGGCTTTCCTTTGTATGTTATCTTATTTCTCTCTCTGGCTGCTTTTAATAGTCTGTCCTTATCCTTGATCTTTTCCCTTTTAATTACTATATGTCTCAGTGCTGTCTTCCTTGGGTCCCTTGTGTTGGGAAATCTGTGCACCTCCATGGCCTGAGAGACTATCTCCTTCCCCATATTGGGGAAGTTTTCAGCAATCACCTCCTCAAAGACGCTTTCTATCCCTTTTTCTCTCTCTTCTCCCTCTGGTACCCCTATAATGCAAATATTGTTCTGTTGGATTGGTCACACAGTTCTCTCAATATTCTTTCATTCTTAGAGATCCTTTTTTCTCTCTGTGCCTCAGCTTCTTTGTATTCCTCTTCTCTAGTTTCTATTTCATTTATCGTCTCCTCCACTGTATCCAATCTGCTTTTAATACCGTCCATTGTGCTCTTCAACAATTGGATCTCTGACTGGAATTCATTCCTGAGTTCTCGAATATCTTTCCGTACCTCCATGAGCATGTTAACGATTTTTATTTTGAACTCCCTTTCAGGGAGAGTCATGAGGTGGATATCATTTAAATCTTTCTCAGGAGTTGTATTAATAATTTTACTCTGGACCAGGTTCCTTTGGCGTTTCATATTTGCATATGGCGCCCTCTAGTGCCCAGACGCTCTACTCTCTGGAGCCGCTCAGCCCCTGAAGCAATGCCAGAGGTCACAGGGGAGTGGTATTGGTGCCTGGGGGGAGGAAAGAGCTGTTTCCTGCTTCCCAGCTGCTATGCCTGTCTCCACTGCCTGAACCAGTGGGCTGAGCACACTGGTATAAGCCTCTATGCTTTGTGTTTGTAGTTGCTGTAGACAGATCTTCCCTCTGACTGGCCTAACACCAGGGTAGTGTTTGCCGGTTTGTGAGCCAGGTAGGGCTGGCCAGGAGAAAGGTGCAGTAGGCTGCCTATCACAGAAGGGGTTCTTGGAGCTGTGTAGGCAGCCAGGAAGCTGGAGCACCTGAAGATTGTGAAAGCTCCCAACCTGCTAGGCAGAATGCACCTGGACAATTTTGTCTACCTGTCCTTTCTCCTGAGCAGTAAGCTCTGTGCAATCCTTGCCCCTTTAGCAGCCCTCTTGCTCTTAGGCAGTCTCTCAGACTGCCCACCTTTCTTTTGTCCCAGAGCAGCTGGATATGGATCCCTGCTTTCCACAAGCAGCTGGAATCTTAGTCTCTCCAGGAAATTCTGCCTGTCTTAGCTTTCCAACCCCCTAATTATGAGAGTATCATGCAAGCACCATGAAATGTAGGTTTGTGCTTCCAAAGCAGATCCCTGGAGTTAGGTATTCAGCAGTCCCAGGTCTCCACTCCCTCCCTGCTCCATTTCTCTTCCTCCCGCTGGTGAGTTGGGGTGGGGGAAGGGCTTGGGTCCCGCCAGGCCACAGCTTTAGTACGTTACCCTGTTCCGTGAGGTCGGCTCTTGTCCCCAGGTGTATGCAGTTTGTTGCAGTCCTCTTTCCTGTTGCTCTTTCAGGAGTAGTTGTATCAGTTATATTTTCGTATTATATGCGGTTTTAGGAGGAAGTCTCTGTCTCAACTCTCATGCCTTCTTTAATCCAATCCGTGAAACTTTTCCCTAAAAAGCAGATTCCCTGTGATTCTGCTCATAGCACATGTGCTCCCTGACTCCGCCAGGAAAACCTGATTACATAATCTTTGGCCACCCTCCCCCTTCCAGTGAACCACCTAGGCTCAGGGCTAAAGGCTGCACAACGAACATGCCCTCAGCCCCACACCTGTGGCAGCTCCTCACCAGCCTCCCTGCTGCCAGCCCGGATCCCTTACAGTGCAGATCAGACCATGCTGTGTCCCACCCTCAGGAGAAAATCCTTTTGTCTCTGTACAAAAGATAACAAAGTGTCTTGCCAACCGGTTTCAGCCTCGGCAAGTTCGCTATGGATTCAACGTAACCAAAGAAATTGACAGCAAAACGTTCTTAGTGTGAAAGGGTTATACCCAACTTTATTTCAAGGGTGGCAGGTCAATCACTAAAATCCTGTTCACTCAGAGCGAGTCTGCGTGCAGCAAGCCGGTCTCTGCCTCTGGGCCCCTCTGTCCGCACAGCCACCCTCTGGGCCTCTCTGCCTGCACGGCTGTCCCACACAGCCGTCCTCTGGACCTTTCTGCACAGTCGTCCTGCACAGCCGTCCTCTGGGCCTCTGTCCTCGGCACTGCCACCACTCCAGCCTCTGCTCTGCTCTCCTGCAGCCTTGCAGCCGTGCCACCGTGTCACACCCAGAGCACTGGGCAGAGCTCTCCACATAGAGTGAACAGCCATATATTGCCCACAGGTGTACAGTGAGCCAGTCAGCCACGGCCAGGTGAGAATCCTGGCCACAGGAACTCTCATTTTATCCGCACAAGGGTTCTGAGCCCCACGAACTGCTACCCCCAGGGCTTCAGGCCTCCCCCAGGATGTTGCTTGCATGGGCGACTTACCTGCCATGCCCCGCAGAGGAGTGCCAGGCATCAGCACAGGCCCTGAGGCTGGGCTGGTAGCCACCCCCCAGACCTCAGACCCCTACTAACTGCCTGGCCATTTGTCCTGCCTGCTCCAGGAGCCACACGCAGGCGGCAGTACCCCCACTCCCCCAGCAGAGGCGCCCAGGGCCCAGCTGTCTCCCACATGCCAGGTGCTCCCCAGGCCACAGGGGGTGCAGTGAGGATGCCTTCCTCCTCCCTCTTACACCAGGTCAGATTCCAACTTGCTTTATCAACCCTTTCAAATGTCCCTGTGGCCCTTCCTATAATCTGACTTTACTCAATCTGACCCTGCAATCTCTGAGGGTGTTTAACATCTTCAATTTCAAAAGGCCCCAAACTTCTATATAAAATAATGGCTGCACAAAGTCAGGGTGGAGCATTTTAGGTGACTCCTCCCACTAGGCCCTGGCACCTTATATCTGGGCACTCTCTTTCCATCCCAAGCTGTTTGTTGATCCCTGCACACCTTTGGTCAATCTGCCCCCTCTGTCCAGTGCTCCCTCACCAACCTTCTCTCTTTACCTTTATGTGCAGCCACTCACCCTTTACTTCTCACCTCCTGGCTCTCCCTGTCAGGCTGCTCCATAGCTCCATCCTCTCCTGCACATTGATTGATAACAATCTGCTTACCTGTAGGCGCCACTAGACTAGGAGCTACATGAAGACAGCCGTGGGCCCTGTTGACACCCGCATGTCCCGGCCAGGGCAGAGCCCCATGGCTGCTCAACGAATGCTTGCCCGTGGGACCAACAAACCAACAAATGAAGTCCAGGCTCCTGTTGGGGCCCAGGGGTTGCCTTTGAGGTTTTGGGGCAACGTGAAGAGCAAAGAAGGCAGTGGGAGTCGTTACAGAGGGTGCTCAAAAGAGCCCACTTTATTCTGCATAAAGCTGTACTTCTTAAACTGCTATAGTGCTAATTCATGGCTACGTAAGTATTTAAGATGCACATGCATGTGGCCTTCAGGGCCCTTATCTAGCTCCTTTCCAGGGGTACAACACGCTGTTTTCAGGTTTCTCATGGCCAGGCACATCTGGGGTGAAGCAGCAGACAGCTGTCCTCATAGAACAGTAGGGGGGCCTTCCCTACAGCTCCCATTTGTGCAACCACCAGGTAGTGCAGGTCCCTCAGATGGGTGCAAAATGGCTCCCAAGTGAGGTCCTCCAGTGGCCACTGCTGGCAGCCGATTCCTGAGAGGTGGGCACCATCAGTGATGCCAGATCATCAAGAGCCATTTATTTTGTAAACTCAAATCAACAGGAAGCAATTTCATCAACAGAGAGTGCTGCTTCGTGGGTCTGTTCCAACTCAGGGCTTATTTTTACAGTGTCGTTAGAAGCTGCGTGGAGCAGGCCGAAGAGCTGGGTCTGATTTAATGGAAATTGAATGACACTATCTCACCTGGGAACACGGAGACACCAAGGCCTTTCTCTTGAACTGAGAGGACCCCTCCAAGTCACAGACTTCTCCTCTGGTTTGAAGAGGGAGTGGACAGAGATGTGCACCCCTGAAGGGGGCCAGGGTCTGGAGGCTGTGGCCCAGCTAGAGAAGGGAGCTCGTCTCAGCCAATGCTGTCCCACCCTGGTGCAGCTCTCCGCCTGGCCTGAAGACACACACAGAGAAAGAAGTCACAGACTCACCTCCCCTGTGAGGGCCCAGAAAGTGGGATGCACCACAGAGATAAGCAAAAGACCGGTCCCCCAAGCACTAGTGACCCCAACTCAGGGCAAATTCATGTAGCCCAAGTTCCCATCCACCCACCAGCCACTGTAAACTGGATGTAGCATTCAAAGAGACACACAGTCCTGCCATCAGTAGTTTCAAAGAAATTCCAAACTTGACTTGTTATTTCTCAGGGAACGCTTTGCATTTTCCTCTTTTCCTACTTCCCCACAATTGTACCCACCCACACCCGCCTCCATCCTCAGCGGTTTATTATGTCAATCAACAGCCCCATTTATTTCGGTCTTCCCGTTACCCAGGTTCTAGCCTCAAAACAAAAGCATCAGCGCCACCTGGGAACTTGTTAAAAATGCAAATTCTGGGTCGACACTGCAGACCACCTGAATCAAAACCTCTGCAGCGGGGGGCCAGCAGCCCGTGTTTCAGCCTGCCCCACAGGGAGTGGGAGGCCCCAGGGACGTGCTGCTCTACCTTGAAGGAGAATCCAGGAACTGACCCACAGCGAAGGCCGTCCCACGGTTCTCTCCCCTCCCACTTCAGTCTCTTGCACCCATTCTCCCGACTTGGCAGTATAGAAATCTGGAAAACATGCTAGCCGAGACAGAATTCATAGAGGGTAGACAAAGGCAGGAGAAAACCCTCTGTAAAGGGACGGGGCTGCAGGAGGGCCTGGGGAACCTTCCACACCAAGGAACCTTGCATTGTTCATACCACTTGGAACTGGGAACTCAACCACGAGGCAAGGAGGGGAGGCCAAACCGGGTGTCCAGAGGCTCACGTTTACCCGTCGCTCTGCAGCTCTCCACTCTGCAGCAGACATCCAGGATCCAGAGAGCCACACAGCTGCCACCTGGGAATCTCTGTCCACAGCCTGAGGCCCTTACTCTCCGCAGAGATCAGTGTCAGACCCCTTCTGGGGTTACTAATGGGATCACACTGAGTCAGGAGCGGTGGCTCAAGTCAGAAAGAATGGCAGGACCTCTGGCCAAGAGGGGATGGATTCAAGTCACTCCAGGGCAGGAGGTAACACTCCCTGCCCCACCCAGGGGCTCGGGGCCACCCCCCCAGGAGGAGGTCAGCATTGTGCCTCAGCAGCCGGCAACCAGCAGGGTTAAGGACAAGAAAGAGGGGTCCTCCAAAGTCCTGGGCTGCTTACACCTGGGTCAGCCGCTCCTTGCGGTTTCAGTGGGGTTTCAAAAGGCAAGTTACTCTGTCCTTGTTTGTCTTGAGTATCTTCCACATCCATCATCTCATGTGATGGACAGGACTGGTGTGATCACAGTTTTACAAATGAAGACACTGAGGCTCCTGGAGGGTAAGCCTCTCCAAGTCAGAATGCCATCCTTCTTCAGCGTCACCTGGAAGCTTATTAGACCTGCAGACTCTCAAGCCCCATTCTGACCTACTGAATCAGAATCTGCCTTTCAGCAAGATTCCCAGCTGGGTTTGAGAAGCACTGAGCTGGGTACTTACCCAAGATTTGGGGGCAGTCCAATATTCTTTTAAGACAAGTGATACCACACCCTGAGTAATAAGGACTTAAGAGGTTAGTGGCAAAAGGCCACGGAAGAACCCCTGCTTTCTGGCTTGAGGCCTATCAGACCACATCTGTTTCGCCTTTAGCTACCCTGCAGGAGAAACGGGCCACCTGGACTCTCCAAGCCGAGTCCTCATGGAGTGGTTTTTACCGATTCTGACCCAAGGCAAGGAGCAATGCTGCCCTCGTGTGGCAGCTTCAACACTGCCACTCACACAAGGCTAAATCTGAACTGGCTGGAGGGCCGTCATTCACAGGGAACTGGTGCTACTCCAGAGAGCGCTTACTCAATGTGGTTTTTCGGAAGGCAAAAGCCCCATATCCTAGCCACACAACTTTCCGAAAGACTAACATTCTTCAGAACAGCTAGCCTTAGGATTCTGGCTCTGCCATTCACCTGCTCTATGAGCCTCACCTGCTTTGGCTCTTGCCTCATCCAGGAAGTGGAGGGTTGATATTTCTACTTAAAATGTTCGGGAGCTCTTCCCTCGTTGAAAATACTGCACTTCTGTAGTCAAGTACCCACTGAGTGCCTACTACATTCATGCGTCACACTGGCTGCAGGCAGGTGGCTGTGCACAGGGCAGAGCTCATCCTTCAGGCGCAGCAGGTACAATGGACAGGACAGGCACCGCACCCAGCCTGGGCTGCCTTTCCCACTGCAAGGGCCCTTCTCATTTCCTGCGTCCTATGCCCGCAGCCCTCCTGGACCTCAAGGCATCTCACACTGGTCCTAGAAGCCTCCCCACTGGCGTGGCTGAAAGGCAAGCACCCTCTCCCTTTCTGGAACATCTACTGGTCCAGCTTATCCTCAGAAGTGCTTGGTGGGCGTTCGCATCTTGCAAGCTGAGCTGTTGATACAATTTTCCAAGTGTTTCCCGCTTTCTCTCCCCCAAGCATTAGCCAAGTCTTAACTGAATGGTAGACCATGAATCAAAAAATTTTAAAGTGCATGTAGAAAGAACGATGTATGTGGTGGACAAGGGCCGGCTAATGTGGTGGGCCTGCTAAGTTGTGGTATTTTAAGTGCTCTCTCCATTGATCCCGGACTCCAAATCTCACAGTCCATCTGGTGTTCAGACGAGGTAACCCCTAGGCACAGCCAATGAATAAGGCCCCCATACACAGCTGTTTTTCCCTGCATTTTGCCTGCCCTGGCAAATTCCACTGAGAAGTTAAAGGAAATATTCCCTCCTTCTCTCCTGTCCTCATAGCATGTGACAAAGTCAGCATTAGCCTGGTGCTTGGCCATGGATATTGGATACATCTGGAAGTACTCCGCATCTTTTTCACATCCTGGGGTCTCCCCTTGCCTGATTCCCCATCAATTTACTCCCTCCTTTGTCGTCCTGGAAGTGTTCCTCCTCCTTCAACGTTGCCATTTTTCCATTGTGCCTCCTTACCTGCTGCTTAAGAGGTCACCTTTCCATCTCCTGCCCCAAATAGCAGCAGCCCCCTTACAGAGGATAAGGGATTGAGGGTCATGTCCCAGGCTGCTGCAGCCATAAGCATGAGACAATCAACCAGCCGAGAACTGCGCTGGCAACTCCAAGGCTGCCGTGGTCTCTGGGTGACCAGCATGAATGCCATGTGCACACAGGACATGGGCCCAGGATGCTGCCTAACTTCCTTCTTCCCCAAGCTGAGGCCTCCCTCACTTCAAGTCAGCTGAGCTTCTTGACCGAGTACTCCCCACCCGCAGCCTTGCCACATGCCCCTTACACCCCAGCTCACACCACCCGAAAGTGCCCCTTGAGCATCCACCCTGCTGGGCACTGCCACCTCACTTGTCAATCACCCTCTTCCCTCACAGGCCTCAGTCATCACCATTCCTGTCTGGCAACAACCTGTTGCCTTCAAAGCTTCCACTTGCTCTTCCTGACACATCCAAGCACAGTCCTTCATTCCCTAAACCAAAACACACCCCAAACCCTAAAGCTTCCTGCCACACCCAATGGTGGCTTCAAGACCTCTCAGCTCCACGGGCCCAACTTCCACATCCAGACTCACACCAGCATCTCCATCGACTCCTACGAACTTGAAGCTCCAACTGTCTATGTCTTTTACTCCAGGTTTGAAACCTTGGAGCCATTCTTTAAAAGACACTTTTAACAATTTTTAATGTAAAATTCCAAAATGCTTACTACAGAAGTCGTACAAACTACAACCAAAAATTTACAAACAAAAATTAGCCAATAATCCCACCTTGGGAGGAAACCACGTCACGAAAAATCTATTTTTCGTTTCTATGCATACACATTTATGTTCTTTCCAAACATACATGTCTCATGTAAAAATATCCGCTAAAACTACTTAGAAGGAAAATGACTGAACTAGATGTGGACAGAAGTTTATTACCAAAAGCCAGATCAAAAAGCAAAACATCAGGCCCTGAAGACTTGTCATTTCCCCAATAACTACCTTCCCAACTTCCAACAGCAAGGTTTTACTCATCCCTTTTGAATCCCTCCTCTTCCTGAAACATCAGTCCCACTACCTCCAACTTCCCCCAGGCCCAATTCATTCTGCACACACCACATAAACATCCCTAACACGTTGTCTCTCAAGCTAATAAATGTGTATGGCCCCCAGTGCCCCACACCAGAACCCCTCAGCACCACCACCCGACAGCTCCCCTGCAAATACCACTTGAGATGCCTGAACAGCGCCTCCAAGACCACTGGTCTAATGCCTCTGCGTGAATGCTCACCACCAACCCCGTGTTCACATTAAACTGAAACCGCCCCATTACACGACTTCCACACCAGCCCTGGCTTTGCCTCTACACTCTTCCCGTGACATGCAAGGACACTGGTACCTCTCCTGGGTGAACAGGGATCTTTCCACATGACCCCAACACCCTGTAAAAATGGCTGTGCTCTGGATGATTGCTGACTGGTCCCAGGCTACCCACTCACCTCCCAAAGTCAGAGGACCAGGAGAAAGCCAACCTTACCAGGAATGTGTTTTCTCAAAGGGGGCTGGCACTGACGGTTAGTAGGTCCTAGCAGGTAAGATCCTTCTAGCACGAGCACCAGGTCTGCCACTGGCACAACTCCAGCAAGTAGCGCCCTGGAGCCCTCCCCGTATAGGCTTCCACATCTTGTAGTTCAGTCTCTTCTGATGGCTTCAGCCCCTTTGGGTCAACACTCCTTACTGCCCCTCATGTACACCCACACCCACACCCACACCCACACACACACACACACACACACACACACGCACACACACGCCACACATCCAATGGTAACTGTCACTAGCACATTCTGGGCCATGCCGTCTTTCAAAGGGGCAGGCACCAGTCCTGGCACTGGCCTTTGATGGAGCCACAGCCCACCTACTGCTAATAAGACCCACTCACAGCAGAAAAGTAAGGATTCCAACATCAGAGAATTGGGCCAAGACTCAACATGGGATATGCTGAGTACAAAAAAGCAACTTCTTGCCACCCAATGTGCTGTGCGCCTCAACTGTTCGTCAGACCTAACTGCAACTCTTACTGCGCTCGTAAGACCATAACTACAATGGGGGCTAATGGGGGGGACTTGATAATATGGGTGAATGTTGAAACCACAATGTTGTTCATGTGAAACCTTCGTAAGATTGTCTATCAATGATACTTTAATGAAAAAAAAGTTAACTGCAACTCAGCCAAGAGGGCTCTCACCTCTGAAGAAAAGTATTTGCTGCACATACATACATACGTACACACACACACCACCCTTTGTCATGAAATTAAGGGAAACATTGAGTGTTTAAGACAGGTTTCTTTTATTAATTTTCCTAAACTTGTCTCATGTTTACTGAATGTTTTTTAGTGTAAGAATGTGGTCTGGAGCTTTAACAAACCAATTCAGATAACGCAACCTGGATAAATACTTGTTTGCACACAAGTCATTATCACCCTCTCTCTGGAGGGACCTCTATGTACATCCAATTGGTCTTAAAGCCTGAATAAACAGAGAGCAAGCAGACCACATCATTTTATTTCTAGTTTAAACTTAAAACTTCAAATTCACCCCCAACCCATCACCCATACCCTCCCCCCACACACACAAAAATTATTTTTAGAAGAAATGGCCATTAAGGACTGAGTCAGTTGCATAAGAATTGGCTTAATCCTGCAGCCAACACTCCAAAGTAGCTACTGCCCTCACAGCAGGCCAGCTGGAACTCTTGAAGCATGACAGGTAGAGAATGGATAGAGGGTGCTCTAAGAGTAGGGCCACATCCTGGTTTGCTTGCATGCTCACACAGCAACATAAATTACTTTCACCTTCGTTCTCTCTAAGCAGTTTCTTTGTAGCACTTTATAGCTCCTAACACTGAAAATTTTTAGTGAAGAGATGGACAACTTACTGTAAATATGCAAAGTATAATCTTATTTCTAACATAAGCCAAAATGAACAGAGGCACTCTGTTACACAGAACAAGAATTACTATGACGATCCAAAATGTAACCAACAAAGCTTGTGAGTTTCTAAGGCAGGTACCAGCTCTGGCCTCTGATACAGCTTCCCTTGGGGTTTCCAAACCAAAATGCCTCGTTCCTATCAACACACCCCAAAGGACTGTCACAGGGAATGCTCTGGAGCCCCTGATGTCGTCAGCATGGTTAGAAATGAGGTGTTGCTGAAGTCAGGCACCACTCTTCTTTAACACTAATTTCAGGCGCATCCAGTACAATCCAGTGTATCTTAAATTTTTTGTATGATTTGTCAACTGTTTATCCCATACAAATTGGCCAATTCATGACAGATATTAACACTTAACACACAGGCGATTGTGAATGAGCTACAAAGAACATTTAACTATTTGTCCTAAGACTTGAAGCTATACCTCAAATTTACACATCTCTCACCTGAAGGAGCAGGCTGGGATACAAATCTTTACACCATAATAAACAAGAAATCAATTCCTCAATTAAATTTACCATCCCAACATCTGACAACACATCTACCCAATTCTAACCTTCCAAAGAGAAAATTACTTAGACTTTGATGCTTAGGCTATCAGCGAACTACGTTCAGCAACATAATTTCTCAGGACAGCCTCCAGGTCCAAAAATCCTTAGTCAACAACATGCTCCAGCAGAAGGGTCTATTTTCCCTAGAACAGCACACCGGAGCTCCTTTCTTGGGGATGGTGGGGAGGGGGGTGGAAGGGGAGTGAAGTAGAGTGTGAATCAACTCAGCGCACACCTCTGCTGTTCTGTGATGTGTGATCCATGCCAAGCACACTCCAGCCCTCGGAAACAGAGGGATGCCCCACCGCCATCCCCACACCAGGCAGGGAGTCTTTGTGACAATCTCCACAACCAATTTTTGAAGCACAGTAGAGTTCCTGCCGTACAGGTCATAACGAAAAGTCTGCTTGATAGCGAGTTACAGTTTTTGCTATAACTCAACTTTCCAAAACAAACTTATCTTTGTATAAGCATGATTAAACATAAAAGGAGTGAAGCGTAAGCTCAGTAAGACTAACTAAGCTTCTAAATAGTACCATTATGAAAAAGATACAATGCACTTAATTTCTGTATCTAGCTATTTAGAAGTCAGAATGTTCCATACATTACCTATATCCCCTCCCCCAAAATTCCCTAAAAACTGACTAAGAAATCTCCAGTATTTGATTGCTCTAGTTGATATTTAGAACAAAGTTGACAACTTAAAGCTTTATAATAGTCTGTTTTAATATAAACAATTGCTGGAATCAATCAATGTCCATTTCAGGAAGCTTCCTGTCCGAATCTGAAGGCACGGCTGGGTCTGCGCCCTGCTCCGCAGCCTGAGGGCCTGGGCTGGCTCCTTGTTCATCCACTGGTCCATTCTGCTCTGCATTTTTTTGCTCCTCTTTTGGAGGTTCCACTTTGGGTTTTGGCTTTGAAATTATAGGGCTACAGATATTTGTCAGCTCCTAGAATCGTCAGAGAGAAAACTGTGGTTTCTTTTAAAATAAATTTTACATGACAAGTAAACCAAGTCCACCCTCTCTCACCCAATCCCCAAACCAGAAGCTAAATAAGGTACAATTAAGTTCCCTCCTAAATGCCATTTTAAGGACTATTAATAATAAAAAGGAAGGCTCATAAGAAAAGAGTATGACATATTTAGCGCTGTAAATTACCTTAATTTTGGCTTCTATATCTCTTGCCTTGACAACGGGATCCATGGTCAGGCTCTGCTTGTTCTGCAGATTCAGCTTGTTATTCATCCACTCCATGGCCTCATTCGTGCTTTTTTCCACCTTTGTCATGTCAGCAGCATCCAAATGGTCATACTGGTCCTCCTAGAACCAGTAGTCAACCAAACAAGTCAAAGAATAATTTATTCTCCCTACCCAAATACTGTCTAGTTCCTCACCATCTTTAAAAAAGTTACAATCTTTCCCAAAATGAAGCACATTTAGCTTCACCATCTAAATAAACATTAGTTCCTTACAAATATTCAAAGAAAAGTAATCCCACTTTTTAGAACACTCAAGAAATAGATTTAAAGGCCAAAGACACACATAAGGTGGCAACTAAAAGACTTCATCAGGATGCACATGCCTTATACAAAATCTTGTGAAGTTAATTTCACAATACAAAAAAATCACATTATCATTAGAGAGCTGAGGATTAGGCATGCTAGTTACAAATCCAGTTAACCAACACAACTTTTTAAAGAAAGGCTTTCAAAAGCAAATTTTTAGAGGAGGGGCTCAAGATGGCAGCATGAGTAGGGCGGCAGAAATCTCCTCCCAAAACCATATAGATTTTTGAAACTACAACAAATACAACTATTCCTAAAAGAGAGACCAGAAAATACAGTACAACAGCCAGGCTACATCTACATTTGTGAGAACTCATCATCTCACAAAAAGGGTAAGATACAAAGCTGTGACGTGACCCGGCAAGACCCGAGCACTCCCCCACCCCAGCTCACCGGCAGGAGGAAAAGAATTAGAGTGGGGAGGGAATGGAAGCACAGGACTGCTAAATAACCGCCCTGGTGATCTGCATCAGGAACACAGGCACACATTGCATGGTGCACTGGATATTAGAGAAACGGAAAAGTAAAATCCGAGGCGGAGACTGCACATACGGGTCCCCACAGCTCCCTTGGGACAAAAGAAAAGTGGGCACTTTTTAAAAGTCTTAAAGGGACAAGGGCTCAACAAAATCGTCCCAGCACACTCAGCCCAGCAGGCTGGGAATCTTGAGGAATTTCAGGTGCCCGAACCAGCTGCGGGGTAATGCAGCACGAAGCCCCTCACGGCAATAAGCAGCCTGCCATTCATTCGCCCCTGGCCAGCAATGCAAGCAAACTGGCTGACCCACCACAGCGGCAGAGCAGCCGGGGAACAGCCCCACCCACACCAACCACAGAGTCTCCTCCCAGCGCACAGCTAACCAGGACAGACAGAGGAAGCCAGAGCAAGGTCCGGAAGACACGAAGGGGTGCCGTTCACACAGGAGTGCGTTCACACAGGAGAACACACCCGGTGTGGCTGCCACCACTCCCCCCCACTCCCTGGCAGTGCTCTAGGCTAGCCTGAGGGTGGCCCTGCCCACGGTAGCTTAGGAGATTGTCCCAGAGACTGCTCCCGGTGTGCGGGTAGATGGCACAGGCATCGGAGGAGAGCAAGGTGACCAACAAGCAGGAAGTGACTTTGTTCTCCCAGCTGATACACGCACCACCTGCCTGTGACCACTTCTATCACCATGAAAAGGCAGAAGAATCTGGTCCATTCAAAAATCACTCACAACCCGAGAGAGAGGGCCTGATGAGATAGTTATAACCAATCTTCCTGAAAAAGAATGCAAAATAAAAGTCATAACCATGCTGATGGATCTACAGAGAAATATGCAAGAGCTGAGGGAGGAAGTGAGGGAAGTCAGGAAAGACAATGCAGAAATGAGACAAGCCATCGACAGGCTAAGCAGCAGACTGGACGAGATGCAAGAGACTGTTAATGGAATAGAAATCAGAGAACAGGAGTACAGAGAAGTTGAGGCAGAGAGAGATAAAGGATCTCTAGGAACGAAAGAATATTAAGAGAACTGTGTGACCAATCCAAACAGAACAATATTCACATTATAGGGGTACCAGTAGAAGAAGAGAGAAAAAGGGATAGAAAGTGTCTTTGAAGAAATAATTGAGGAGAACTTCCCCAAGCTGTGAAAGGAAACAGTTTCTCAGAGCATGGAAGCCAACAGGTCTCCCAACACAAGGGACCCAAGGAGGACAACACCAAGAAATATAATCATTAAAATGGCAAAGATCAAAGACAAGGACAGAGTATTAAAGGCAGCCAGAGAGAGAAAAAAGATCACCTACAAAGGAAAACCCATCAGACTATCATCAGACTTCTCAACAGAAACCTTATAGGCCAGAAGAGAATGGCATGATACATTTAATGCAATGAAACGGAAGGGTCTTGAACCAAGAATACTGTATCCAGCATGATTATCATTTAAATTTGAGGGAGGGATTAAACAATTCCCAGACAAGTGAAAGTTGAGGGAATTTGCCCCCCACAAACCACCTCTACAGGATATCTTAAAGGGACTGCTCTAGATGGAAGCACTCCTAAGGCTAAAAAGATGTCACCAGAGAAAATAAAATCATAGCAAAGAAAGCAGACCATCCAAATATTAACTAAAGGCAAAAAATAAAACTTACTATCCACAAAAGCAGTCAAAGGAAACGTAAAAGAGTACAGAATAAAACACCTAGCACATAAAGAATGGAGGAGGAAGAATAAGGGAGAGAAATAAAGAATCATCAGACTGTGTTTATAATAGCTTAACAAGAGAGTTAAGTTAGACTGTTAGATAGTAAAGAAGCTACCCTTGAACCTTTGGTAACCACGAATCTAAAGCCTGCAATGGCAATAAGTACATATCTATCAATAATCACCCTAAATGTAAATGGACTGAATGCACCAATCAAAAGACACAGAGTAATAGAATGCATAAAAAAGCAAGACCCATATGCTGATTACAAGAGACTCACCTCAAACCCAAAGATATACACAGACTAACATAACAGTGAAGGGATGGAAAAAGATATTTTATGCAAATAGGGAGAAAAAAGCAGGTGTTGCAGTATTTGTATCAGACAAAATAGACTTCAAAACAAAGACAGTAACAAGAGATAAAGGACATTAATAATGATAAAGGGGTTAGTCCAACAAGAGGATATAACTATTATAAATATATATACATCCAACACAGGAGCGCCGACATATGTGAAACAAATACTAACAGAACTAAAGGAGGAAACAGAATGCAATGCATTCATTTTAGACATCTACAGAACTCTACACCCAAAAGCAGCAGGACACATGGAACATTTTCCAAAACAGACCACATACTAGGCCACAAAAAGAGCCTCAGTAAATTCAAAAATACTGAAATTCTACCAACCAACTTCTCAGATCACCAAGGTATAAAACTTGAAATAAATTGTACAAAGAAAACAAAAAGGCTCACAAACACATAGAGGCTTAACAACATGCTCCTAAATAATCAATGGTTCGCTGACCAAATTAAAACAGAAATTAAGCAACATATGGATACAAATGACAACAACAGCACAAAGCCCCAACTGTGGGACACAGCAAGGCAGTTCTAAGAGGAAAGTATATTGCAATCCAGGCCTATTTAAAGAAGGAAGAACAATCCCAAATGAATAGTCTGGATTAGAAAAAGAAACTGGAAAAAGAAGAACAAATGAGGCCCAAAGTCAGCAGGAGGAGGGACATAATAAAGATCAGAGACGAAATAAATAAAATTGAGAAGAATTAAACAATAGAAAAAAATCAATGAAACCAAGAGCTGATTCTTTGAGAAAATAAACAAAATAGATAAACCCCTAGCCAGACTTATTAAGAGAAAAAGAGAACCTACACACATAAACAGAATCAGAAATGAGAAAGGAAAAATCACGACAGATCCCACAGAAATACAAAGAATTATAAGAGAATACTATGAGAATCTATATGCTAACAAGATGGAAAACCTAGAAGAAATGGACAACTTCTTAGAAAAATACAACCTTCCAAGACTGACCAAGCAAGAAACAGAAAAACTAAACAGACCAATCACCAGTGACGAAATCGAATTGGTAATCAAAAAACTACCCAAGAACAAAACCCTTGGGCCTGATGGATTCACCTCTGAATTCTACCAGACATATAGAGAAGAAATAACACCGATTCTCCTTAAAGTTTTCCAAAAATTAGAAGAGGAGGGAATACTTCCAAACTCATTCTATGAAGCCAGCATCACTCTAATACCAAAACCGGGCAAAGACCTCACCAAAAAAGAAAATTACAGACCAATATCCCTGATGAACGTAGATGCAAAAATACTCAACAAAATATTAGCAAACCGAATTCAAAAATACATCAAGAAGATCACACACCATGATCAAGTGGGATTCATCCCAGGGATGCAAGGATGGTACAACATTCGAAAATCCATTAACATCATCCACCACATCAACAAAAAGAAGAACAAAAACCACATGATCATCTCCATAGATGCTGAAAAAGCATTTGACAAAATTCAGCATCCATTCATGATTAAAACTCTCAACAAAATGGGTATAGAGGGCAAGTACCTCAACATCATAAAGACCATATATGACAAACCCACAGCTAACATCATACTTAACGGCGAGACGCTGAAAGCTTTTCATCTAAGATCGGGAACAAGACGGATGCCCACTCTCTCCACTGTTATTCAACATAGTACTGGAGGTCCTAGCCACAGCAATCAGACAAAACAAAGACATACAAGGCATCAGATTGGTAAAGAAGAAGTCAAATTGTCACTATTTGCAGATGACATGATATTGTACATAAAAAACCCTAAAGACTCCACTCCAAAACTACTAGAACTAATATCTGAACTCAGCAAAGTTGCAGGATACAAAATTAACACACAGAAATCTGTTGCTTTCCTATACACTAACGATGAACTAACAGAAAGAGAAATCAGAAAAACAATTCCATTCACAACTGCATCAAAAGAATAAAATACCTAGGAATAAACCTAACGAAGGAAGTGAAAGATCTGTACTCTGAAAACTACAAGACACTCCTAAGAGAAATTAAAGAGGACACTAACAAATGGAAATGCATCCCATGCTCTTGGCTAGGAAGAATAAATATTGTCAAAATCGCTATACTACCTAAAGCAATCTACAGATTCAATGCAATCCCTATCAAACTACCAACAGCTTTCTTCAATGAACTGGAACAAACAGTTCTAAAATTCATATGGAACCACGAAAGACCCCGAATAGCCAAATCAATCCTGAGAAGGAGGAATAAAACAGGGGGAATTACACTCCCTGACTTCAAGCTCTACTACAAAGCCACAGTAATAAAGACAATTTGGTATTGGCACAAAAACAGACCCACAGACCAGTGGAACAGAATAGAAAATCCAAACATTAACCAAACATATACAGTCAATTAATATTTGATAAAAGTGCCTTGGATATACAATGGGGAGATGACAGCCTCTTCAGCAGCTGGTGTTGGCAAACTGGACAGCTACATGTAAGAGAATGAAACTGGACTACTGTCTAGCCCCATACACAAAGGTAAACTCAAGGTGGATCAAAGACCTGAATGTAAGCCATGAAACCATAAAACTCTTAGAAAAAAACATAGGGAAAAATCTCTTGGACATAAACATGAGCAACTTCTTCATGAACATATCTCCCGGGCAAGGGAAACAAAAGCAAAAATGAACAAGTGGGACTATATCAAGCTGAAAAGCCTCTGTACAGCAAAGGACACCATCAGTAGAACAAAAAGACATCCTACAGTATGGGAGAATATATTCATAAATGACGTATCCGATAAGGGGTTGACATCCAAAATATATAAAGAACTCATGCACCTCAACAAACGAAAAGCAAATAATCCATTTAAGAAATGGGCAGAGGACATGAATAGACACTTCTCCAAAGAAGAAATTCAGATGGCCAACAGGCACATGAAAAGATGCTCCAAATCACTAATCATCAGAGAAATGCAGATTAAAACCACAATGAGATATCACCTCACACCAGTGAGGATGGCCAACATCCAAAACACAAACAACAACAAATGTTGGAGAGGATGTGGAGAAAAGGAACCTCCTACACTGCTGGTAGGAATGCAAATTAGTTCAACCATTGTGGAAAGCACTATGGAGGTTCCTCAAAAAACTCAAAATAGAAATACCATTTGACCCAGGAATTCCACTCCTAGGAATTTACCCTAAGAATGCAGCAGCCCAGTTTGAAAAAGACAGATGCACCCCTATGTTTATTGCAGCACTATTTACAATAGCCAAGAAATGGAAGCAACCTAAGTGTCCATCAGTAGATGAATGGATAAAGAAGATGTGGTACATATACACAATGGAATACCACTCAGCCATAAGAAGAAAACAAATCCTACCATTTGCAACAACATGGATGGAGCTAGAGGGTATTATGCTCAGTGAAATAAGCCAGGTGGAGAAAGACAAACATCAAATGATTTCACTCATATGTGGAGTATAAGAACAAAGGAAAAACTGAAGGAACAAAACAGCAGCAGACTCACAGAACCCAAGAATGGACTAACAGTTACCAAAGGGAAAGGGACTGGAGAGGATGGATGGGAAGGGAGGGGCAAGAGGAAAATGGAGCATTACGATTAGCACACATAATGTGGGGTGTGGGGTGTACTAGGAGGGTTGTACAACACAAAGACAAGTAGTGAGTGATTCTATAGAATCTTACTATGCTGATGGACAGTGACTGTAATGGGGTATGTGGTGGGGACTTGATGATGGGGGAGTCTAGTAACCATAATGTTCTTCATTTAACTGTAGATTAATGATACCAAAATTTTTAAAAAGCTAATTTTAAAAAAATAAGCTCAATTTATTACTATATCTCATGCTAACAATAATACATTAAGAACCTGCGTAAGAGCGGGAGTGGTTGGGAACCCAAACTTTGGAGTCCGACCTCAGATGGAATTCCAGCTCCCCTAATCACAACATTGGGCTTTGCTTAAGGACACAGAGGCTTAAAGAAGTTAGAAATTATCTATAAATGCTGATACTGCCACCTACTTCATGTGGGTACCGTGCGGATTTAATGAGATCATGTATCTGTGGAGTATACAATGCTCAAAAGGCTCATTAGTTTACTGTTGAGAGAGTCCTACATCTGCGTAACAAACTAAATTATATGCCTGATGTGTTCTCAGAAAGATCAGGAGAGAGCAGGTTAGGTCACTATGAAGCACTTCACAGCATGAAAAGGAAAGGAAACAATGCCCAATCCCAGATCCCACCTATTAAAGAGAAGCAGCAAATCCCAGGGTTCTTAGTAAGATTCAAATACATATTATGTGTTAACAATCAAAAAGAAAACATTAAACAATAAATATAGAATAAGAAGAAAAACTGCTGTGTATATGCCTCAAAACTTTACCAGAACAGTAGGGAGGAAAGAGAAAAAGATACCTTGTTTTTGAAAGAGCTGATTACTTTCATATACTGTTGGATTTGTTTCCCTAGTTCTTCAAATAATTTTGGTCTTTCTTCAGATTCCTGGAATCGCATCTTAATAGGCTGACCTAGACTCTTAACAGAAAAGAGAATATGCAAAATCTTCACAGGACAGCTTAAACTATCAGAGTATTGTTCCTACTATTACTAAGACTGATTATGGATTAAAGTACATTTTATCTCCCATGTGCTACATATAAAATATTAAATATTTCCCCTCAGCCCTTTGAAAAATATCCATATGCTAGATATGAGAATGTAACTCAATACTGTTCCATGTGGAGCCACTTCAACTTGTCACCTGAGTCCTAATTCTCAAAACACAGTGGGAGACAATCAAAAATTAGGTGTCTCCTGGAAGTGACACACAGAACTAAATATAGAGTGCACCTGCCAAAAAAATTTCTTAAAACCTGAATCTGATGAAGGCTGTAGATCTAACCATCCATTCAGCCGATAACATTAAATATAGAAATGAAAATCAGCAAAACCCAGACTGGAGGGAAATCATACAAATATTTTCCCATCAACTAAATAAGGGGGGAGAAATGATCGATGGAGAACTAGAGACACATATTTAAGAGACACATCAACAGAATGTATGGACTTTATTTGTATCGTGAGTCAAAGAAATTAAAAAATTTGTGAAGAACTAGAAAACTGAATTCATGGTGTTATTAAGTAATTTTTTTTTACATGTGATAATGGTTCAGCTGAAATTTACATTTTCTTTTGTAAATGCATATTAAAATATTTTTTGGTTAAATCAAACAGGAGGTACTCACTGGGACTCACTTCAAATAACTGGGAGTGGGAGAGGGAGCAGAAATGAAACACAACTGGTCGTAATTTGACAACAGTTGAAGCTGTTATTTTTTTCTGTATGAACATTTTCTATGTGTTTTGACATCGTCCACAATTAAAAAGTGAAACAAAAAACTCAATAGGAAGGATCTCCCTGGAGGCTCTTGCTCTTCTCTCCAGAATGAAGGAAACTGCAGGCACTACACTTGAGCAATTCCATTCCAGAGGGTTAGTCCCAATGGCCCAATCTGACAAGAAACTAATCCAGAGAAATGCAAGAAGCTGTTCTTGAGCATTTGCATTCTTTTCCAAACACAAGGCCTCAACTTTAATTCTTTGTACTTTTAACCCTAAAGTTTAACGATCAGATTCTTTATATTCAAAATCAGATACTTTTTGCTCTACTGAGAATCAAAACTATATACAGTACCTTGTCCAAACAACACAGCAGGTGCCTTTGAGACATCTTGCTAGTCTTTGAATCTCTTGACACCAAGAATATATTCCATCTCCAATTCAGTGAACATTTTAAGTCTAAATTCAATTTTCAGAAAAATTCTTCTGTTAACTATGAGGTTCTAAAAGTGAGAAAGCTAACAAACCTAAGTGATAAAGGATACAGTTCTTTAATTACTTTCAGCCTGTCTTCATTACTGAAATGAGAATTCCTCTCAATTTTGAGATATTCTCCTTGGAAATTACAGTCTGGGTTCAGGACACTTAATGCTTTCAAGAGTTACTTACTTTTAATTCAGCCAATTTATCAACATAAACTTGCTTTGGCTGGTCTTCTCCATCCTCGTATAGCCAATTTTCAGTATCTTCTAGTTTCAAGGTAAAACTATTACGATCCTAAAGATGAAGAAAATATTCCAATTAGGGCAATCAAAAATTGGATGACTGACAAGTGGAGTGAGGAGATACAGACTGCAATATACCTGGATTTGCTTTAAAATACACACATAGTAGGATGATGAGAAATACAGAAAACAAGACTGGCAAAATGTGTTTTGCTTGATGATACAAGGGGTGTTATTATGTTACTCTCTGTTGTAGGAGACATTTGGATATGTTTAAAATTTCAGAATTAAAAACTGCATTTAAAAATAAGTATATTTATAGTTAGTAAACCTGTACTGCATTATTTGAAGTTGCTAAGACAGTAGATCTTCACAGCTCTCATCACAAGAAAAAAAAACTTTTGTAACTGTGTACAGTGACAGATGTTTAGACTTATTATGATCATCTCCCAGTGTATACAAAAAAGGAATCATTATGTTGTACACCTGAAACTAATATAATGTTATAAAGGTCAAGTACACCTGAATAAAAGGATAAGTTGAAATAAACATTGTGGAAAAGTGGGCCAACTTAAAGATAAATACTAGGAAAATAAAAGCATGCAAATTTATCAAAAAGTGATGCGCATAGACTAACTTTTGGGAAACACCCCACTAATAAAGAAATACAACACAAAATGATATAAATCTTTTCCCCTAAAAAAGCACACTTTTAATCATTTTACTGTATACCTACAGATGCAAACTTCCCTTCTAACACATTTAAGGATGCTCCCAGAAAACACGTAAGAGGGTAGACACAACACTGTGGTGCATACTTACATCTTCGCTCACAAACTTATCATATTCGCCACTAAGCTTGTCTCTCATTTCATACACGTATTCCTCTACTGCGTTCTTAGCATCATTCCTCTCCTTCTCCAGTTTATCCTGCATGATCATCTTACCCTGAGAATGGCATATTAGACATTCAGAAAAGTAGGCCATTTCTTCTTAAATGTTAAGTACTAAGATTATAAAAAGAGAATCCTTCTTCCCCAGATCCTTTTAGTCCTGCGCATCATTCAAGAAAGGAAAGCTGGAAGCATTAGTCCTCAGTAAATTGTGAAGATCAAGTGAGAGCTTTGTGGGTGTGCTTAGAAAAAAGAGCAATAGAAATATCAAGATTCAGAAACTCAAAAGCAGAAATTAAAAAAAAGACAAGTGAACTTTAAGAAACTACTAGCTCAATGTCACATGGTGGTATATTCTAATGTACTACAATACCAAGAAAAGTCAAACTGTTCATATGGTTTATATAAATGCTTAAGGTTCTGTAAAACAAAACCCTAAAATCCAATGGATAACATGGTAAGAAATCACACAGACAATAATTAATTCATTAATTGTGCTCCAGGGTCCCAAACCTTGAAAACAAGTCACACATGGCCCAGGCAACAGAGGAAGGAACTAATGAACAGACAGCGCTACCATCAGTGCTATGTGATTTCTCCTGCTGATCAACTTCCATGACCCACCACCTCACACGGTGCCTCTCTGGTGAGCAAACATACTCACACACCCACACATGAACAACAATGCCCCTAAACCAAGAACATAATGTCAAAGATCTCATTATAGACCTTCTAGCAATAGACACAATGTCACCATGGAAGATTTGATATTACATAGGACCTGTTAAACTCATGCCCTTGCAGTAACCAAAAATCTACAATTATTTTCTCAAATTCCAAACAATCAAAAATGCATGAAGGTCACTAAACACAGAATTTGAACACTATGGTCACATTAATTTGTCAGCTTATTGTTCTAAGAGAACTGAAATAACCACCTCATTTTCAATGTACAGGTTGAGCATCTCTCGGTCTATCTGCCATAACAGCTGATTCTCAATTGGCAGGTCAACGGTACTGGTCTTCACTTTTGCCTTCTTGGCTTGAGGTGGTTGGTCCATCTTTTTGTCTTTTGATCCAGCTTGAGAGGTCTAAAATAATGAAACCATTAAGAATAAACATATACAGACTACCTTAAATTGCCAGATGGATCACATTTCTAAAACTGCATTTGTTTTATTAACTTTGTTTTTTGATAATCTAAATAACCTAGGGCTATTTCTTTTAATATCTGGGAAGTTAAAAATATAAGTATTTTATGGTAGTCAAATCCATAGAGACACCACCACTGTTGCCAGGGGCAGTGGGGGGGAGAGGGAATAGAGAAATGGGGAACTGCTATATAATGAATACAGTTTCAGTTCAGCAAAATGGGAGAGTTCCGGAGACTGGCTGCACCACAGTGTGAATGTACTTACTACTACTGAACCGCATGTGCACACACACAAACCTCCAATCACTCTCAGATCTTCTCTGATTTTCTTCCACTCTTATCTAAATATACACATGCACATGAAAATAGTGGTGAGAGGATATGGAATTTTATCGATCAGAAACATTATCAATATGATTTCTAGAATGTCTACACCTATTAACATTCTCAAATAGAGAGAATCCATTGCACAAACAGTAATTCATTTACCATCATCTAACTATTATTTTCTTTCAGCAATAACCTTTTTTCACACACTTACAGGCCATTCTTATTTCTTCTATTTGCCTAGTCATATTTCATCTCCCAACTCTTAGGATTTTAGTGATTTTTTTTTTCCCAAGTGATTGGGTCTTCTAGTTTTTTCTGTTTTTACACTGTTTTGTCTATACAAAAAGCTGTTTTGTTGTTGAACCTATCCATCTTTTCCTTTGTGGTTATTTTCATTGCCTTTATGCTTTGAAAGCCCTTCCTGATCAGGAAAATATTCATCCCAATTGTTTTTTGTTGTTATTGTTTTTTTATCTTTAACTTTCAATTCATCTAGAACTTACTCTATAATTTCAAAGTCATTGCCAAGTAACTTAAATCAGTTGCTGAAATACATGTATCATTTCATTTCGCTTAGAAACAGTACTATAAAAGTCCCCAGTTTCTGAGCCCCCTCATGCAGGAAGTCTCAGTAACAAACACTTCCCACAGCTCCACAGCATTTGGGGGGTGGGGGGAGCAGCAGAGGGACAACCTCTCCTTTCTCCTCCCCAACCTTACACAAACACAGAGAATAAGAACTTCTCTCTCCCGTTAACACACCCACCCCAACTAAAAACATGAATGGTCTTCCATCTTGGAAAAGGACTGTAAGTAGACCTTTCCTTTCCTCTGTCCATTATTTTTTTTGTTTACAATTATTTGCACAGCTAAAGGAAAATAATTAAAATTTGTTGATGGACATGAAGATAACTAACAGATTTATGCTACCTAAAGGCCATGCCTGTTTTTTTAAATGGCACAATCAGTGACAAATTTAAACATGAATACTCAAAACTTAAATACCCCAAATGCAAAGAACAGGTTGTAAAGGATTCAAAATGTTGTATATTCATTTAAATAAATGGTTAGGATAAATAAATTATTCACACTATTTTTAAAAATACTTATTATTATTTAAAACATCTTTCGGCAATAAGACAAGTTTCAGAGAATTGACAAAATTCGGAAAAATGATGTTTCATTGTTTACCGGTAAAGAACAAATTATGGATAGAAAGGCTATTAGTAACAGCAATTCAGAAACTAGCATGAACCAGTCACTAGCCTAGTAAAATTAGAGTTTAAATGGTTTCTTCCCACATATCAACTAGAGTTGAAAGATCCTCTTGCCAAACACACCTTGCTTTAAAATTATTCAATAAATGGAGAATTTCTAACATAGCCACATTCTAAGACATGGTATCTCAACCACAACCATACAGGAAGCACTGCAGATCATACATATCTAAACCACAATTTATACCTCCATCTCCTCGGACTCTGCCTTATTTTCTGGTGTTTGCTGCTGCTCTTCAGCATGTGGTTCCTCTTGGTCCACTTGCATCTTCTGAAAAACAGGTCACATCAAAACCTAAAACTAGGAAATACTAGTGAAAGAGTAAGCAACCTACATGACACGTTGGCAAAAATCACATGGTATGGAATTCCTGCTCAACTACCAGAAATCAGAACACCTAGACTCAAATTCCAACTACGATGCATATGTCACCAGAACACTGAAGTTCTCCTCTCTGGGTCTCTGTGTAATGGAGAAAACAGATGCCCTGTCCTGCTGTTACACAAATGGGCAGCTGTGGGACTCCTTTGTAGACCACGGCAGTACTCACAGCACATGATGTGGCAATATTTAAAACAACATAATCTGAAGAGAAAACACATGTCTTCAAGGTTCCTCATGAATAAATCTCTCTCCTAAGTCTTAAATTTTTCAAGCAGTTTTTAAGCCAGCCTTTTCAGGGAACGCTCATACACTGTTAATAGGAATGTAAACTGGTGCAGCCACTATAGAAAGCAGTATTGCAAGTTCTCAAAATACTAAAAATAGGAATGCCATATCACCCAACAATTCCACTTGTGGGAATTTACCCAGAGACAACAAAATCACTAATTGGAGAAAATATATACACCTCTATGTTTATTGCATTATTTACAATAGGCAAGATATGGAAGCAACCTGTGTCCACTGACAGATGAATGGTAAAGAAGATGTGGTACAAATACAAAGGAATATTACTTAGCCGTGAAAAAGAATGAAATCTTGCCATTTACAACAACATGCATGCACCTACAGGGTATTACGCTAAGTGAAATAAATCAGATACAATATGATTTCACTTATATGTAAAATCTGAACAAAAAAAATAGAAATAGACTCAAACACAGAAAACACACTGTTGGTTACCACAGGGGAGGGATGTATGGGGATGGATGAAACAGGTAAAGGAGACAGAGGTACAAACTTCAAATTATAAAATAAATTAGTCACAGCAATGCAAGTACAGTACAGGGAATATAGCCAGTATTATAATATCCTTATATGGTAACATGGCAACTACATTCATTATGGTGAGCACTTAGTAATATATATAATCACTATGTTATACATTAGTATATTGGTTTCACATGCACATCAACTATATATTTCAATAAAACAACTTCTTTAAATCAGCTCTTTCAACCTCTAAAGTACAACCACTGACTGCATGCATTAGGGGAGATGAGCACCTTGAGAACTCTATTAAAGGAACAAAGCTGGATTCTGGGAAAAACAAGGCAAGGCAGAAATGTCTCAAAATCACACAGAGCACGAAAATACAGCAAATACAACTAAACCTGAAAACAACCTGAAGACTGCAGAACTGACTACCTCCATCTGAGGAAGAAGACAAGACCTCACATCACAGAAAAGGGTGAAGTGGCAAAGCCATGATCCAGTGGGACCCAAGCCCTCCTCCCCGCCCCAGCCCACACATGGGAGGAAGAGGAATGGAACAGGGAGGGAGCAGGGGCCCAGGACTGCTGAACCCCACCCCTGGAGACCTGCTCCAGGAACACAAACCCATGCTACATTGTGCTGGACAACAAAGACAGAACACTCAGTGAGGCAGAGATTCCAGCCACTTATGGAGAACAGGTATACTCTACTGGCCACCGAGACAAAAGGAAAGCAGGCAATCTGAAAGACTTCCCAGCAGTGAGGGGGCACTGGGGCACAAGAGTAACACAGTGCTCTCTGGTCAGAGATAGCCAGGGAACTGCCTACAGAAGCCAGCCCCAGGAACTCCTTCCTCCCAGCAGGAACCCGTCCAGCTCGCCTGCGGCTCCCACCATTGCTGCAAGCCAGGTGGAGGGCAGTTCCGGCCACAGCAGCTCCAGTGGCACAGCACTGAGTCTCCTCCCTGTGCGCACAGACCAACCCAGCAGTGGACGCAGGTGTTGCAGCCATAAAGACAGAGGGAGACCCTCCCAGCTTTCTTGGCCCTGTTTCAGCCAAGCAGCGGAAGTAGTGCAGAAGCCAGCGCTGGGAGTTCATTCCTCCCAGCAGGCTCCAGTCCTGCTTGCCTTGCTCTTCTGCAGTCCCCGCTGTTGCTGCTGGCTGGGAGAAGGGTGGCTCTGCATGCAGCAACTCCAGCAGCCGCCGCGAGTATTCTCCCTGTGTGGGCCATCAGCTGACAGCCCACACAGCCAACATGAAATCATATCACTGCAGCCAGACAGAAAGATGCCCCACCCACTGCACACCAACAGCTGAGGATCCCACAAAGGAAACTGAGCTTCTGGGCACTAGAGGGCCCATCCTCCATAAACCTGTTGTTCCATAGGAAACACTAAAAAAGAATGAAGAGGCAGAGGAATGTGTTCCAAACAAAACTACAAGACAAAACACGACAAAGAGGGCTGAGTGAAACTTAAATCACCAACTTTCTTGGTAAAGACTTCAAAGTAAAAGTTATAAACATGCTGACAGATCTACAGAAAAGTATTCAAAATCTCAGGGAGGACCTCAAAAGACAGACAACCTCTAAAGGAGTCACTCAGAGCTGAAGAACACAGTAACTGAAATGAAAAATACAATGGAGGGATATAATAGCTGGCTTTCACAGGCTGAAGAAGTTGTAAATCATTTGGAAATTAGGGAGCAGAAAACAATGAAGCCAAAAAAACAAAGAGAAAAATGATCTCTAGGAATAAAAGAGTAATAGGAGAGCTGTATGACCAAAACAATATTTGCATAATAGGAGTACCAGAAGAGAGAGAAAAAGGGATAGAAAGCCTTTCTGAGGAAGTAATTGTTGAAAACATCCCCAAACTGGGAAAGGAAACAGACACTCAGGTCATGGAAGTTCAGAGTCCCTAACAAAGGGAACCCCAGGAAGATACCACCAAGACCCATAATAATTAAAATGGCAAAGATAAAGGACAAAGAGAGAGTATTGAAAGCAAACAGAGAGAGAAAAAATATTACTAATAAAGGAAAGCCCATCAGGCTATCATCAGACTTCTCATCAGACACCTTAAAGGCCAGAAGGGAGTGCCATGATATATTTAATATAATGAAACAGAAGGACGTCCGATCAAGAATCGTCTATTTGGCAAGATTATCATTTAAATTTGAAGCAGTGATCAAACAATTTCCGATAAACAAAAGTTGAAGGAATTCACCACCACTAAGCCAGCCCTACAGGATATGTTAAAGGGACCGATCTAGACAGAAATGTTCCTAAGGCTAAACAGCTGTCACCAGAGAAAATAAACCCATGATAAAAGCAGAAGACCAATTAATTATCAAGCAAGTATGAAATTAAATCAACTACTCACAAAATCAGTCAAAGGATACACAAAAAGTGCACAATAGGACACATAATATATAAAATGTGGAGGAGGAAGAAGAAGGGGGTTAAAAAAAAGTACCTTTAGATTGTGTCGATTTAAGATAGACTGTTAGATATTAAGGAAGCTATCCTTCAACCTTTGGTAACCACAAATCTAAAGCTAAAATGGCAATAAGTACATATCTATCAATAATCACCTTAAATGTAAATGGACTGAATGCACCAATCAAAACAGTGACAGAATGGATTAAAAAAAAAAAGACACAGCTATATGCTATCTACAAGAGACTCATCTCAGACCCAAGGACATACACAGACTAAAAGTGAAAGGATGGAAAAGAATAGTTCATGTAAGTAATAGGGAGAGAAAGGCAGGAGAAACAGTACTTATATCAGACAAAATAGATTTCAAAACAAACTAACAAGAGACAAAGGACATTTCATGATAAAAGGGTCAGTCCAACAAGAAAATATAACCATTATAAATATCTATGCACCCAATATAGGAGCACCTAAATATGTAAAACAAAGACTAAAGAATTAAAGGGGGAAACAGACTGCAATACATTCATTGTATGAGACTTTAACACACTACTCAAATCAATAGACAGATCAACCAGACAGAAAATAAGGAAACAGAGGCACTGAACAACACATTAGATCAAATGCACCTAACATATCTACAGAACACTCCACCCAAAGGCAGCAGGATATACATTCTTCTGAAGTGTACATGGAATGTTTTCCAGAATAGATCACATACTCGGCCACAAAAAGAGCCTCAATCAATTAAAAAAGATTAAAATTGTATCAAGCAGCCTCTCTGACCACAATGGTATGAAACCAGAAATAAGTTACACAAAGACAAAAAAGCCTACAAACACATGGAGGGTAACAACATGCTTCTAAATAATTGATGCACCAATGACAAAATCACAACAGATACCAAGCAATATATGGAGACAAATGGAAAAAACAACTCAATAGCCCAAAACCTGTGAGATGTAGCAAAGTAAGTTCTAAGAGGAAAGTATATAGCAAACACAGGCTTACCTCAAGAAAGAATAACAATCCCAAATAAAGTCTAAACTCACTGTTTTATTAAAGAAACTACAAAAAGAAGAACACATGAAGCCCAAAGTCAGTAGATGGAGGAACATAAAAAAAAAATCAGAGCATAAATAAATAAAATAGAGAAGAATAAAACAACAGAAAGAATCAATCAGAAAAAAATAGCTAAAGTGGATTAAAGATGGCCACACAAGAGGTGAGACAGAAGCCTCCTCCTAAAACCACATACAATACAAAAACATAATTAATACAACTAATCCTGAAAGAGCAACAGGAAAGAAGGCTGTGCCACACTGCACACACCTGGAGAAAAGACAGGCTTCATGGAAGCGGGTATTGTACCAAAGCAATGACCCGGCGGGGCCCAAGCCCTTCCCCGCAATGGGGAGGGTGAGGACTTGATAACATGGGTTTAAGTTGAACCACTGTGCTGTGTATTTGAAACCCCATAAGATTGTATATAAATGATACTTTAATTAAAAAACAAAAACCAAAGGTAGACAATAGTGACAGAGAAATCTGTAGAGACCCTGAATCGGTGAGAAGTGTGTGAAGACCTAAATCACTGGTTTTTGATGCCTTCGGCACATCAGAATGACCTTGGAGATTTTTTTAAACTACTGGTATGTGGACCCTAGCACAGACCAACTCAAAAACATCTCTGAGATTGAGACTCAAATATCTGTAGTTTCTTATAGCCTCGATCTCAATACACAAGGACAAGACTCAGTGCATGAGTCACACAAATGAGTGTAAATCTATCCTGTGAAATTTATCAACTGAGACTCCGAGCATTCTTCAGTCATCAGGAAGAATAATAACTCAAGTTGAGAAGTATGTGGTCTGAAGGAAGAAGCCAACTATGTTCCATTTCTATACAAATTCTGTGTCAAGACCTTCTACTAGCTCCCCCATGCTGGGGACACATGCAAACCCACTCAGCAGCTTTGTCACAATATTCCTTCCTTGTTGCCCAGGCTATTTGCTAAAATTTTTGGACAAGTCATCTCAGCCATCACAAACGGTCTAAAAGGTGTCAAATGTCCAGATTACCTCTTCCTCCTTTGTATTCTGATCTGTTTCCATCGGTTCCTCATTTTCCTCAAACTTGTGCACTTCCACTAGAGATGCACTGGACACACTGAAGATGCCATGGACATTTATTCGAACCTTGACTTTCACTTTTGAACTGGAGCCATCAGACTGAGGAGTGACTTTCTGAACTAAAAACTGAGCTACGGACATATGATAGACAAAGAAAAAATATAACCTGAGAGGATGAATTCAAACAAAAATATATGCCCATACTGGCAGACTATGTCAATTTCCCAGCGACAGGTCAGTAAAATGACACTTCAAATAAGCAAAGTGAGTACTCTTAGACTCTTACTAAATTATCAGATTTCTCTTTCCTCATTTACCATATAGTCAAATTCTTATTATCTTGTCCCAATGAAGGAACCAACCACCTCCCAAACCTCCAACCAGTTCCTTCCCTCCAGTCCCTTATTCCAATTCATCTTTACATGCTTTGCCAGTCAAATTCCTAAAACAGATTTGTCACCTCCTCCTTTCCTGAAAAAAAAACCCCAATGATTCCATACTGCTTCTGTCATTCACCAAGAAATCATCATTTCTAGATTCAGTTACTATTATCAGGGTTTTCCTTATTTTTTAATACACAAAATTCTGCCAAGTATTAGTAAGAATTATTATCCTCATTCCTGTTTTACAAATGAGGGAAGCGGAGTAAGTTAACTTTCCACAACTTCTAAGTGCCTTTCAGAATATTCCTAATACTTTACCCATGTATGTATTCTGGTCTGTAATTATCATATAACTCTAGGTTCACTCTCCTCGACTGGCATGATCCAGATTATGAGTTTCTCAAAGTCTATGAAGACTCTAGCCAACACGGCTGCATAATCTACGACACTGATACCACATTTCCTAATGATTTTCTGTGCATATCTATCTTGTATGTTAGATTCACGATTGCATTTCTTAAACTCCTTTCAGTATTTAGTACATTATGCAGAAGGTATACCATACCCACAATGTGCATTAACCAAGAAATACTGACCACACAATAGGATATCTAATTAAATAGTGACCCTCCTGCTGGTTCTGAACTAATAACAAGACTGGAAGAAGGGGATTTTTTCTGATCTATAATACCCACATTTTGGAATATTGTACTTGCTCTGCTATCCCAGTTCTCCCAAGTACATATAATTTACTTTTTGTAATTCCCAACTCTTTACTTACCTATAGCAGGGTCTGGATAGGGCAAATCCTGGGGAGAGCTATAATATGCCTCAAGAGTGAAAGGTTCCTTTCTATAAAATGTGAGTACTTTAGAGAAAGGAGCAGCATGATTTTTCGAAAAGACTTCACAGTCACTGAGTGGAGGAAAAAGACAACACACACAAATTTAGAATATTCCTAATGCTTTTCCACATATCCTAGGTTTGTAATTGTTGTATAGCTCTAGTTAGTCTTCTCAACCAGCATCATTTCCAGATTATAAGAGTTTTTTGCAAAGCAGGGGCAATATATACGTATATAAAGTCGGTTTTTCAGAAAGGGAATACAGTTCAATCAGCACATAAAAGACACCAATTCTTTCAGGATGTTCAAGTATAGGATACTATATAAGAACACAAATTTATTCTGATGACTAATCACTTTGCTTCATGCACTGCAACAAAATGTTACAGACTTATACAAACTTATATAAAATGTACAAGTTGAAATGGAAGAAAACATTTTACTCAAACAACAGAATTAACTTTAAGTATAAAAATGATTAATAAGCATCACTACCTTGAGCCTTCTTCAGCTGGAGAAATCCATCTCAGAGATATTGGATATGGCAATACATCAGTGATTGAAAATTCTCTGACTTTGAAAGCAGGTGATAAGATTGCACACTAGAATAATAATTTAAAATTCCTTTTGAAAAAAGTACAGACATTGTGAACGATATCATAAGACCTATAAATAATGACTTCACATGACCATCACCAATGGCTTTAAATATTTACAGTAATAATTTAATGCTGTCTGTATAAGCAGTTTCAGAAGCTTCTACCATTTGTCAAATTACCTATATAATATAGCTCTTCTTTATCATTTTTCCATTTAACCCCAACCTTTATTTAATTATGTACAACACTATATGTAAATAATAGATAATATGCCAAATTCTAGTAGCATTTCAGGCTTACCTATGTTTCTAGTAAATTAATTCATTTTATTGCACATTATAGAGTACACTCCATCTATGAATGCAAACCTCTGATATCCATTTTATAACAGAAGTTTCAGAACTTCATACCTTGAGATCAACCTGAACTAATCTCAGATTATTAGTTGAATACATAAAGCCACTGCCACCTTGTTACAATGACAGATGGCTACCTGTGAAAAAAAACTCACCTGCAATGCACAGCCTCGAGTGACAGCTTCATCAGCATTTAACGTTGTACTAAGTTCTTTACCAAAAAATTTGGTGATCTTCTCTTTCACTGCGGGGATTCGTGTTGCACCACCAACTATCTCCACTGAATAAATATCTTCTTTCCTTAACTCTTAAATGATTAGAAAAGGCAATTAGGTTAAAAGAATCTTTAAATTAGTATATTTTTTACAATGAAATAAGAGCAATTTAACAGCTTATCACATCAAAATAACTCAAATGCCAACAAAACCTCACCATTCCTTTAGCCCCTCCACAACATGCATGCGCACACACACTTGTGCACAGGTATGCCGCAGCTGGAAAAATGTGTATCTTGCCACTCAAAACAATGGGAGCAGCCAAGAATACCCAACGTCCTGCAGCATACAGGCCCCCAGGCCCTCCACAAAGAATTTCTAAAACTTCAGTAGTTAAGCCAGCCATAAAGCAAAATAAGAGGGCCTCAAAATACTGGGTTACCCCAACAAGGTATGAAAGAAAAAGGGGTATTCAGAAGCACACCTAGCCACTCCGGCACTCCAACCAGTCCAGATTCCAACACAGGTTTAGTCTCCTCCCATCATAAGGAAGAAGGTACACCCAAGGCTCGGCTGTCACTCATAAAGTACTTCTTAGTACCACCTGGTTTCCAGGTCATGTTTTATGCAACAAACTCTGACAATCTGTGGTGAAGGGTTATTTTAAAAATGTGCTGTCCCAGTATGGAAAGAACATGTTCATTCTTTATGCCATAATCACTCTGATTTACAGGCTGAGCCTGTGTTAAGATGACAATAAATCTCAACACTCTGAAGAGCACCCAACACAACAGTGGTCTCCAAGTAAATGTCTGTTGAAGGTTTTGGGAAAATTGGTAATATATACCTAAATCAAACTTCTACCCACAAAAAGCTCAATCATAAAACAAATTGGTCACTGGGATGGTAGTACACCATGGAGAATATAGCCAATGGTTTTGTAACATCTTTCAAGTACATTCAGCAACAAAAAGGAATGAATGCAATAAAAGGGGCTGACACATGTGAGAACATGGATTAACTCTGAAAATAAAGTTAGCACAATAAAAAATAATTGGGGTGAGGACTTAATAATGTGGATAACTGCTGAACCACTGTGTTGCATACTTGAAACCAATATAATACTGCGTATCAACTATACTTCAAGAAAAAAAAATACAAATTAAAAAAACATTCCACCATTTATTTAGCCTCAAATAAAATTAAAGCATCCCATTCAACTATGTGGTTATAATTTCCACCCTCTGCTGTATTTCTCATTCTGCAAAGGATTCACTAACAGAAAAGCCTGCAAGACTACTACACAGCATAGCAAAAGACAATTTATAGCCACCATGAAATAACATGTTTATATCCATCTCTGAGTCTGAATTAGGTTTCTTGGGAAAATTACTAGATTTCTCTGGATTTTATTATCAAAAGATTACTGGGGCAGGGGGAGAGGGGAGTGTTCCAGAGGGGAGATAGAGATTTAAAAAAAGATTAATATGGTACTGAAGTAGCTCATACAATGAAAATTTGTGTAACTAAATAAACAATATTTTCCAAAGAGTCTAATACACAAGTCAATCACAAAAATACTTACTGGCTTGTTCCAAAACACTACGAAGTGGTGGTTCCACTCTAGCTAAGAGATCATCGCACATCTCCAGAAATTTGCCTCTATGAGAAGAAAATAACTAGTTAAATCACATTCCATTTTTATGTGGAATAAATGGCTATAATCAAAAAGACAAATTAGCAAGTATTGGCAAGGATGCAGAAAAATTGAATTCCTCACGCATTCCTGGGCAGAGTGTAAAACATGGCCACTTTGAAAAGTTCAGGTATTCTTCAAAACGTTCAAAAATGTTTTTATGAGTCAACAATTCTACTCCAGGTATATATCCAAGAGCACTGAAAACATATCATCACAATAAACTTGCCCATGAATATTCACAGCAGCATTATTCTTAACAACCAAAAATGGGGAAAAACCCTAATGCCCATCAAGTACATTCAGCAACAAAAAGGAATGAATGCAATAAAAGGGGCTGACACATGTGAGAACATGGATTAACTCTGATAATAAAGTTATCACAATAAAACATTATGCTAAATTTTAAAAAGCCAATCCAAAAAGACACATACTATAGACGTTATCAGAATAGGTAAAATCCAGAGAGACACGAGTACAGTAATGGCTGCCCAGGGTTGGGAGGAGGAAGAAGAGATAGTGAAAGGTTGCTAATGGGTACAGTTTCTTTTTGTTTTCCTTTAATACCTTCTATTTTTTCAGATCAGTTTTAGGTTTACAGAGAAATAAATGGAAAGTACAGAGGATTCCTACACACCCCTCATCCACCCAGCTCCCCTATCAATATTTTGCATTAATTACTGTGATACATTTCTAACAACTGATGAGCCAATATTGATACGTTTGGGTTCTACAGATTTTGCAGGTGTATAACGATAAGCATCCACCATTACAGCATCATCTACTACAGTGTCACTGCCCTAAAAATCCTGTGTTACACCTAATCCATCCCTCCCTTCCCATGAGCCCCTGCCAACCACTGATCTTTTTATTGTCTCCACAGTTTTGCTTCATCTAGAATGTCATACAGTTGAAATTAGTAGCCTTTTCAGATGGGCTTCTTTGGCTTAGAAATACACATTTTAGGTTCCTCTATATCTTTTCAGATTGACAGTTCATTCAGAGTTTATTTGTGAGGTGATGAAAATATTCTAAAATTGGGTTGCAGTAATGGCTGCACAATTATGTGACTATGCTAAAAACCATTGAGTTATACAATACTTTAAAGTGTGACTTTAAAAATTACATCTCAATAAAAACAGCAGAGGTACAGAATACACCCACTAGAATGACCTAAATTCAAGACCACTAATAACCAACACTGGTGAGGATGTGTAGCAACCAAAACTCTTACATGTTGGTAAGAGTTCTGAAATGACAGTTCTATTCTTAAAAGCAAAAAAAAAATGGAAAGAGCCACTGTTCATCAATGGAACAAAACAATAAGCCTACAATGGCATACTAGTCAGCAATACACAAGAAGGAACAAATATGATATATGCAACAACTAGATGAATCTCGAGTTTTATGCTCAGCAGAAGAAGCCTTACACAATAGATTACATACTGTATGATTCCATTTATGAGAAGTTCTATAATAGTCAAATTTAATCTATGGCCCCTAAAAATAAAAAATCCTATCACTGGCTGTTCCTGGGGATGGAAGCCTGAGGCAATTTTTCCAAGATGGTAGTCTCTTCCATGTAAGAGCACTTGGTCACTAAGATGTACATACATCCCTCAAAATTCAGGAAATGAACACTTAAAACTTGAATATGTTACTATATAAAAAAATATTTTTTAAAACCCTGTAAAAAAACTGAACTCTGGTCAATATACAGTGTAGTACTTTAAGAGAAGTACACAGATAGATGCCTGTAACCTAGGTTGAGATGTATCAAACAATAAGATTGATGGGTAGATAGCAGGACTGACAGATGAATGGACATGCAACAAAACAAGTACAGTATAGGTATCAGTATAACCTACGTGGCAGAAATGATACTTTAAGATTCTCTCAGTTTTACTACATATTTGAAAATATCCATTATAAAATCATGACAAGCAAAGATGCAAAAAGGATTCTAGGAAGATGGCAAGCAGTAATAGAGGTTTTTCTTTTTGAAAAGTTTTATTAAAATGTAATTCACATACAACAGAATTCACTCATTTAAGGTGTACAAGTCAGTGGCTTTCAGTATATTAAGAGTTATGCAACCAGCACCATAATACATTTTAAAACATTTTTAACCCTTAAAAGAGAGTATTTTCTTCACCATTAACCAGTATTTATTATTTCCCCAATATTTTTACCCACCACCCAGCTTCAGGCAACCACTTATTCTGGACATTCCATATAACCAAAATTATATAAAATGTAGTAGAGACTGGTTTCTTTCATCTAGCATACCGTTTTCAAGGTTCATCCATGTTATAGCATGTACTATACTACATTTTTTAATTGCCAAATGATATTCCATCAAATGGACACACCACATTTTGTTTATCCATTTATATTAGTTGATGGGCCTTTGGGTTATTTCTATTTTTGGCTATTATATGAATAGGGTTCCTATGAACATTTGTATATGAATTTTTGTATAGATACGTTTTCATTTCTCTTGGACATATACCTTGGAGTGAAACTCTGAAATCATATGGTAACTCTGTTTAGCCTTTTGAGGAACTGCCAGACTGTTTTCAAAATTGCTGCACCATTGTAGACTACCTCCAGTAGTATATAAACATTTCTCCACATCTGCATTTTTTACTGTAATAACCGTAGTGTGTGTGAAGTGGTTATCAAACTATGGTTTTGATTTGCATTTCCCCAATGACTAATAATACTGAGCATCTTCTCAGGTCCCTACTGGTCATCTGCGTATCTCTGTTGAAGAAGTGACTATTCAGATCCTTGGCTCATTTTTCAATTGGGTTATTTGTTATTGTAAAATTAGATATAATAGTTCTTTATGTACTCTAGATACAAACATTATAGTTTTTTAATCTCTTCATATCCCATAAAATAAATATACACTGCAGAGAAGCAGAAAAAGATGGCGGTGTAAGAAGTGAGGCAGAAACCTCCTCCCAAAACCACATAAAACATGAAAATACAGCAAATACAACTAATCCTGAAAGAGTGATCCAAAAGAACACCGCAACAGACGTCCTACAACTGGGGAAAAGAGAAGACCTCACAGAAAAGGGTAAATGAGCAAAGCAGCAATCCGATAGAACCCAAGCCCTCCTCCCACACTAGCTCACAGGAGGGAGGAAGAGAAATGGAGTGGGTAGGAAGAAGTCCAGGACTGCTGAACAGCCAGCCCTGGACATCTGCATGGGGAGCACAAACCCACATTACATGGTGCCCTGGAGATGAGTGGGCATGGGAAGCAAACTAGGCAGAACACTCAGAGAGACTAAGATTCCGGCCATTTGTGGAGAACAGGTACCCACAACTGGCTGCTCAGGGACAAAAGAAAAGCGGGCACTTTGAAAGACTTCCCAACAGCAAGAGGGGTGCTAAAGGAGCAAAGATTACACAGAACTTGCTGGTCTGGAGAAAGGACAGGTGAACAAAAACATCCAGGAACACTCAGCCCAGCAGGTTGTGAACTTTCAGGAGCTTCAGACACTCCATCCACTTGGCTGAAAACACAGCGTCAAGGCCCCCCACTATGATACGGAACCTGCCACTCCTTCCTCCCAACAGGCACCAATCCGCTCACCTGCTGCCCCTGCCACCATGCCATGCCAGCCAGAGGGCGGTCCTGCCTACGGCAGCTACAATGGTATAAAGCAAAGACTCCTCCTTGCATGGTCGGCCCACTGAAAATGGCAGGGGAGGCAGGCACTGCAGACAGGAAGCAGTAAAGGGCTCTTTCCCCCTGGCAAGCACCAGCGCCGCTCACCTGCAACCCCTACCATCACTCCAAGTGCTGAGCAGCTCCAGAGGTTAGAGCTTCTGGGCACTACAGGGTACCACCTACATAAAGCTACTATTCCATAGTAACCATTAGAAATATGAAACAGCAAAAGAATCTTGTACAAACCAAAATTCCTCAAATGCCTCAAAGAGACGTAAATGAAACTGAAATCACCAATCATCTTTATAAATTTCAAAATAAAAATCATAAACATGCTCATGGAGCTACAAAAAATATTCGAGATCCAGGGAGGACCTCAAGAAAGAAACAGGAATTTTGGAAAATACCGTATCTGAAATAAAACATACAATGGAGGGATTTAAAAGCATATTAGATGACATAGAGGAGATGGTAAATAAAACAAATTAAAGAACAGAAATACAAAGAAGCTGAGGCACACAGAGAAAAACCGATCTCTAGGAATGAAAGAATAAAGAGAACTGTGCAACCAATCCAAATGGAACAATATTTGCATAATAGGGGTAGAGAAGAAGAAGAGACAGAAAGAGAGATATAAAGTCTCTTTGAGGAAATAATTGCTGAAAACTTCCCCAATCTGGGGAAGGAGATAAGTCTTTCAGGACATGGAAGTACACAGATATCCCGACAAAAGGGACTGTAGGAAGACAACACCAAGACACATAATAATTAAAATGGCAAAGATCAAGGACAAGAACAGAGTATTAAAAGCACCTATAGAGAGAAAAAGGTCACCTACAAAGGGAAAACCCATCAGGCTATCATCTGACTTTTCAGCAGAAACCTTATAGTCCAGAAGGGAGTGGGATGATATATTTAATATAATGAAACACAATGATCTCCAACCAAGAATCCTCTACGCTACAAAATTACAATTTAAATTTGAAGCAGGGATTAAACATTTTCCAGAAAAACAAAAGCTGGGGAAATTTACATCCCACAAACCATCTCTACAGTATATTTTAAAGAGACTCCTATAGATGGAAGTGCTCCTAAGGCTTAATAGTTGTCACCAGAGAAAATACACCACAATAGAAAGTACACCAAGTAATTACTAAGCAAATGCAAAAGTACATCAAAGAATGCAGGAGGAAGAAAAAGGGAGAAAAAAAATCAACCTTTAGATTGTGTTTGAAATACCGTAATAAGCGAGTTAAGTCACACTATTATATAGTAAAGAAGCTGCCCCTGAACATTTGGTAACCTCAAATCTAACACCTGCAATGGCAGTAAGTACATACCTATTGATAATCACCCTAAATGTAAATGGAACAATGCACCAATCAAAAGACACAGAGTTACAGAATGGATAAAAAAACAAGAACCATTCATATGCTGCCTACAAGAGACACCCTTCAAACCCAAAGACATACACAGACTAAAAGTGAAGGGATGGAAAAAGATATTTCATGCAACTAATATGCAAAAAGAAGTGAAGATTGCAGTACTTGTATCAGACAAAACAGACTTCAAAACAAAGAAAGTAACAAGAGAAAAAGAAACACATTACATAATGATAAAGGAGTCAGTCCAACAAGAGGATTTAATCATTATAAGTATCTATACACCCAATAAAGGAGCACCTCATTAGGTGAAACAAATACTAACATAATTAAAGGGGAAATAGAATGCAATGCATTCATTTTAGGAGACTTTAACACACCACTCACTCCAAAGGACAGATTAACCAGAAAGGAAGGAAGGAAAGAGGCATTGAACATCACATTAGAACAGATGGACCTAACAGACATCTATAGAATACTCTACCCAAAAACAGCAGGATGCACATTCCTCTCAAATACACATGGAACATTTTCCAGAACAGATCACATACAAGACCACAAAAAGAGCCTCAGGAAATTCAGGATTGAAATTGTACCAACCAGCTTCGCAGAACACAAAGGTATGAAACTAGAAATACATAATGAAAGGAAAACAAAAAAGCCCCAAAACACATGTAGGCTTAACAACATGCTCCTAAACAATCAGTGGAACAATGACAAAATAAAAAGAGATCAAACAATATATAGAGAAAAATAAAAATAACAACTCAATACCCCAAAATATGTGGGACACAGCAAAGGCCGATCTAAGAGGGAAGTATACTGCAATAGAGGCTTACCTCAGGAAAAAGGAACACTCCCAAATTTAACAGTCTAAACTCACAATTAATGAAACTAGAAAAAGAACAACAAATGAGGCCCAAAGTCAGTAGAACAAGGAAAATAACAAAGATCAGAGAAGAAATAAATAAAATTCAGAAGAACAAAACAATGGAAAGAATAAATGAAACCAGGAGCTGCTTTTTCAAGAAAATAAACAAAATAGATAAACCATTAACCAGACTTATCAAGAAAAAAAAGAGAGTGTACACACAAAAACAGAATCAGAAATTAGAAAGGAAAACCACTACGGAAATCACAAAAATACAAAAAACTTTAGAGAATACTATGAAAAATTATATGCCAACAAACTGGATAACCGAGAATAAATGCAAAGCTTTCTAGAAAAATACAACCATCCAAGACTGACCCAGGAAGAAACAGAATATTTGAACAGACCAATTACCCGCAATGAAATTTAATTGGTAATCAAAAAACAACCTAAGAACAAAACCGATAGACCAGATGGCTTCACCACTCAATTTTACCAAACATTTAGAGAAGACCTAACACCCGTCATCCTTAAAGTTTTTCAAAAAGTAGAAGGGGAAGGAATACTCCCACACTCATTCTACGAGGCCATCAATCTAATACCAAAACCAGGCAAAGACACCACAAAAAAAGAAAATTACAGATTAATATTCCTGATGGACATAGATGCAAAAATACTCAACAAAATATCAGCAAACCAAATTCAAAAGTACTTCAAAAATATCACCCATCATGACCAAGTGGCATTTATTCCACGAATGCAAGGATGGTACAATATTTGAAAATCCATCAACATCATACAGCACATCAACAAAAAAGGACAAAAATCACATGATCATCTCAATAGATACTGAAAAGGCATTTGACAAAATTCAACACCCATTCATGATAAAAACTCTCAACAAATTGGGTACAGAGGGCAAGTACCTCAACATAATAAAGGCCATATATGACAAACCCACAGCCAACATCATACTTAACAGCAAAAAGTTAAAAGCTTTTCCTCTAAGATTGGGAAAAAGGGATACTCACCCTCCACTCTTTCATTTAACATAGTACTGGAGGTACTAGCCATGGCAATCACACAACACAAAGAAATAAAAGGCATCCAGACTGGTAAGGAAGAAGTTAAACTATCCCTGCTTGCAGATGACATGATATTATACATAAAAAACCCTAAAGAATCCACTCCAAAACTACTGGAACTAATATCTGAATTCAGCAAAGTTGCAGGATACAAAATTAACACACAGAAATCTGCAGCATTCCTATACACTAATGATGAACTAGCAGAAAGAGAAATCAGGAAAACAATTCCATTCACATTGCATCAAAGAGAATAAAATATATAGGAATAAGAGAGATTCAAGATGGCGGCATGAGAGGTGAGACAGAGAACTCCTCCCAAAACCAGAAATAGTACGAAAATATAGTTAATTAATACAACTAACCCTAAAACAGCAACAGGAAAGAAGGCTGCACCAGACTGCATACAGACATCATGAACAGAGCAGACCTGATGAAACAGGGTAACATACCGGAGCCTTGATCCGGTGGGACCCAGGCCCTTCCCCCACCCCAGCTCACCGGCAGGAGGAAGAGAAACGGAGCAGGGAGGGGGTGGAGGCCTGGGACTAATGAACACCTAGCCCTGTAGATCTGTTTTGCAAGCAGAAACCTACACTGGGTGGTGCTCTGGAGGTTGGGGAGCTTGGACAGGCAGAGTGCCTGAGAGACTGACATTCGGTCATTTGTGGAGGATGGGATCCACATCAGGCTGCTCTGGGACAAGGGAAAGGCAGTTGGTCTGACAGGCTTCCTAGCAGCGAGAGGGCTGCTGAAGGGGCGGGGTTTGCACAGAGCTTGCTGCACGGAAGAAGGGAGAGCTGGACAAGGTTGTCTGAGCGCGCTCTGCCCAGCAGGTTGGGAACTTTGATGAGCTTCAGGTACTTCATCCCCCTGACTGGCTGCTCAGCTCCAAGGCCCCCTACTGTGATAAGCAGCCTGCCGAGCCTTCCCCCTGGCCTGACAGCACTGGCTCGCAAACCGGCAGTCACTGCACTGGCGTCAGGGAAGCCAGAGGGAGGCCCCACCTACAACAGCTAGAGACACCAGAGCACAGAGACTTACACCTCTGTGCTTGGCCCAATGGCTGTGATACTGGAGAATGGCACCACAGACGGGAATCAGGAAACAGATCTTTCCTCCCCCCAGGTACCAGCTCTGCTCCCCAACGACCCCCAACCTCACTCCAGGGGCTGAGCAGCTCCAGAGACTGGAGCTTCTGGGCACTACAGGGCACCACATAGATATACGAAACGTAAAAAGAACCTGGTTCAGACCAAAATCTCACAAACCCCAGAAAAAGGACCAAATGAAACTGAACCTACCTATTTTCCTGAAAAAGAGTTCAAAATAAAAATTATAAACATGCTTATGGAGGTACAGAAAAATATTCAAGAACTCAGGACCAAATTTAAGTTGGAGATTCAATCATTAAGAAATTCCATATTTGAAATGAAGGTACAATGGAGGGATTTAAAAGCAATTAGACATAGTAGAGGAGACGGTAAATGGAACAGAAATCCGAGGAGTACAAAGAAGCTGAGGCCTAGAGAGAAAAAGACTCTCTAAGAATGAAAGAATACTGAGAGAACTGTGTGACCAATCCAAACGCAACAATATTCGCATTACAGGGGTACCAGAAGAAGAAGAGAAACAAAAAGGGATAGAAAGTGTCATTGAGGAGGTCATTGCTGAAAACTTCCCCAATCTGGGGAAAGAGATAGTCTCTCAAGCCATGGAGGTGCACAGACCTCCCAACACAAGGGACCCAAGGAAGACAACATCAAGACATATAATAATTAAAATGGCAATGGTCAAGGATAAAGACAAACTTTTAAAAGCAGCCAGAGAGAAAAAAAACATCACATACAAAGGAAGACCCATCAGGCTATCATCAGACTTCTCAACAGAAACCTTACAGGCCATAAGGGAGTGGCATAATATATTTAATGCAATGAAGCACAAGGGCCTTGAACCAAGAATACTTTACCCAGCAAGGTTATCATTTAAATTTGAAGGAGGGATTAAAAAATTTACAGATAAGCAAAAGCTGAGAGAATTTACCTCCCACAAACCACCTCTACAGTGCATTTTGGAGGGACTCCTATAGATGGAACACTTCCTAAGGCTAAAAAGATGTCACCCAAGGGAAGAAAAGACTACAGAATAGGATTCATAACATACAAAGAATGGAGGAGGAAGAAAAAGAAAAGAAAAAAAAAAGAACCTTTAGGTTGTGTTTGTAATAGCATATGAAGTAAGTTAAATTAGACTGTTAGATAGTAAGGGAATTGCCCTTGAAACTATGATAACCAAAATCTAAAGCCTACAATGGCAATAAGTACGTACCTATTGATAATCACCCTAAATGTAAATGGTCTGAATGCACCAATCAAAAGACATAGAGTCACTGAATGGATAAAAAAACAAGACCCGAGCCTACAAGAGACTCACTTCAAACCCAAAGACATACACACACTGAAAGTAAAAGGATGGAAAAAGATATTTCATGCAACTAATAGGGAGAAAAAAGCAGGAGTTGCTTGTATCAGACAAAATGGATTTCAAAACAAAGAAAATCACAAGAGACAAAGAAAGACACTACATAATGATAAAAGGGTCAGTCCAACAAGAGGATATAACCATTATAAATATCTATGCACCCAACAAAGGAGCATCTACATATATGAAACAAATACTAACAGAATTAAAGGGGGAAATAGACAGCAATGCATTCATTTTAGGAGACTTCAACACTCCACTCACTCCAAAGGATAGATCAACCAGACAGAAAATAAGTAAAGAGACAGAGGCACTGAACAACTTATTAGAACAGATGGACCTAACGGACATCTACAGAACACTCCATCCAAAAGCAACAGGGTACACACTCTTCTCAAGTGCACATGGAACATTTTCAAGAATAGATCATATACTAGGCCACAAAAAGAACCTCAGTAAATTCAAAAAGATTGAAATTGTACCAACCAGCTTCTCACATCACAAAGGTATGAAACTAGAAATAAATTACACAAAGAAAGCGAAAAAGCCCACAAGCACATGGAGGCTTAATAACATGCTCCTAAATAATCAGTGGATCAATGACCAAATAAAAACAGAGATCAAACAAAATATGGAGACAAATGACAACAATAATTCAACACCGCAAAATCTGTGGAACACGGTGAAGACTGTGCTAAGAGGGAAATATGTTGCAATACAGGCTTACCTCAGGAAAGAAGAACAATCCCAAATGAACAGTCTAAACCCACAATTAATGAAACTAGAAAAGGAAAAACAAATGAGGCCCAAAGTCAGTAGAAGGAGGGACATAATAAACATTAGAGTAGAAATAAATAAAATTGAGAATAAAACAATAGAATCAATAAAAGCAGAAGCTGGTTCTTCGCGAAAATAAACAAAAAAGATAAACCCCTAGCCAGACTTATCAAGAAAAACAGAGAGTCTACATACATAAACAGAATCAGAAATGAGAAAGGAAAAATCACTGCGGACACCACAGAAATACAAAGAATTGTGAGAGAATACTATGAAAAATAATATGCTAACAAACTGGATAACCTAGAAGAAATGGACAACTTTCTAGGAAAATACAACCTTCCAAGGCTGACCCAGGAAGAAACAGAAAATCTAAATAGACCAATCACCAGCAAAGAAATAGAATTGGTAATCAAGAAACTACCTAAGAACAAAACCCCTGAACCAGATGTTTTCACTGCTGAATTCGATCAAACATTTAGTCAAGACCTAATACCCATCCTCCTTAAAGTTTTCCAAAAAGTAGAAGAGAAGTGAATACTCCCAAACTCATTCTATGAGGCCAACATTACTCTAATACCAAAACCAGGCAAAGACACCACTAAAAAAGAAAATCCCAATGTCCCTGATGAACACAGATGCAGAAATACTCAACAAAATATTAGGAAACCAAATCCAAAAATACATCAAAAAGATCATCCATCATGATCAAGTGGGATTCATCCTAGGGATGCAAGAATGGTACAACATTCGAAAATCCACAACATCATCCACTACATCAACAAAAAGAAGGACAAAAACCAAATGATCATCTCCATAGATGCTAAAAAAGCATTCGACAAAATTCAACATTCATTCATGATAAAAACTCTTAACAAAATGGGTATAGAGGGCAAGTACCTCAACATAATAAAGGGCATATATGACAAATCCACAGCCAATATCATAGTTAACAGTGACAAGCTGCAAGCTTTTCCTTTAAGATCGGAAACAAGATAAGGATGCCCACTCTCCCAATTTTTATGCAACATAGTTCTGGAGGTCCTAGCCAGGGTAATTAGCACAAAGAAATAAAAAGCATCCAGACTGGCAAGGAAGAAGTTAAACTGTCCCTGTTTGCAGATGACATGATATTGTACATAAAAAGCCCTAAAGAATCCATTCCCAAACTACTAGATCTAATATCTGAATTCAGCAAAGTTGCAGGATACAAAATTAATACACAGAAATCTGTTGCATTCCTATACATTAACAATGAACTAGCAGAAAGAGAAGTCAGGAAAACAATTCCATTCACAATTGCATCAAAAAGAATAAAATACCTAGGAATAAACCTAACCAAGGAAGTGAAAGACTTATACTCTGAAAACTACAAGACACTCATGAGAGGAATTAAAGAAGAAACCAATAAATGGAAACACATGCTGTGCTCATGGATAGGAAGAATTAATATTGTCAAAATGGCCATCCTACCTAAAGCAATCTACAGATTCAATGCAATCCCTATCAAAATACCAACCGCATTCTTCCAACGAACTAGAGCAAATAGTTCTAAAATTCATACGGAACCACAAAAGACCCCAAATAGCCAAAAAAAGACAGAAGGAAGAATAAAGCTTGGGGTATTATGCTCCCCAACTTCCAGCTCTACTACAAAGCCACAGTAATCAAGACAATTTTGTACGGGCACAAGAACAGACCCATAGACCAATGGAACAGACTAGAGAGTCCAGACATAAACCCAAGCATATATGGTCAATTAATGTACTATAAAGGAGCCATGGATATACAATGAGGAAATGACAGCCTCTAAAACACTGGTATTGGGAAAACTGGACAGCTACATGCAAGAGAATGAAACTGGATTATTATCTAACCCCATACACAAAAGTAAACTCAAAATGGATCAAAGACCTGAATGTAAGTCACGAAACCATAAAACTCTTAGAAGAAAACATAGGCAAAAATCTCTTGAATATAAACATGAGCAACTTTTTCCTGAACACATCTCCTCGGGCAAGGGAAACAAAAGCAAAAATGCACAAATGGGACTACATCAAGCTAAAAAGCTTCTGTATGGAAAAGGATATCATCAGCAGAACAAAAAGGCATCCTACAATATGGGGGAATATATTTGGAAATGACATATCTGACAAGGGGTTAACATCCAAAATATATAAAGGACTCACATGCCTCAACACCTAAAAGGCAAAAACCCTATTAAAAAATGTGCGGAGGATACCAACAGACACTTCTCCAAAGAAGAAATTCAGATGGCCAACAGGCACCTGAAAAGATGCTCGACATAGCTAATCATCAGGAAAATGCAAACTAAAACCATAATGAGGTATCACCTCATACCAGTTAGGATGACCAACATCCAAAAGACAAGAAGCTACAAATGCTGGCAAGGATGAGGAGAAAGGGGAACCCTCCTAACACTGTTATTGGGAACATAAATGTGGAAAACAATATGGAGGGTCCTCAGAAAACTAAAAATAGAAATACCATTTGGCCCAGGAATTCTACTCCTAGGAATTTACCCAAAGAAAACAAGACCCCAGATTCAAAAAGACATATGCACCCTTATGGTTATCACAGCACTATTTACAATAGCCAAGATACAGAAGTCACCTAAGTGTCCATCAGAAGATGAGTGGATAAAGAAGATGTGGTACATACACCATAATGGACTATTATTCAGCAATAAGAAAACAAATCCTACCATTTGAAACAACATGGATGGAGCTAGAAGGTGTTTTTCTCAGTGAAAAAAGCTAGGTTGGGGAAAGACAAGTACCAAATGATTTCACTCATTTCTGGAGTATAACAGCAAAGCAAAACTGATGGAACAAAACAGCGGCAGACTCACAGACTCCAAGAAGGGACTAGCGATTACCAAAGGGGAAAGAGGTGGCAGGGTGATTTGGAGGGGAAGGTAAGTGAGGGAGGGAGAAGGGGATTGAAGGGCATTATGATTAGCACACATGTTAGGGGGGGTCGCAGGGAAGGCAGTGAAGCACAGAGAAGACAAGTAGTGTCTCCATGGCATCTTACTACACTGATGGACAGTGACTGCAATGGGGTGTGGGGGGGACTTGATAATATGGGTGAATGTAGTGACCACAATGTTGCTCATGTGAAACCTTCCTAAGATTGTATATCAACGATACCTTCATGAAAAATACATCATGCTAAATAAATAAATATACAGAGCAACTAGGACAGCAAAACCGAAACCCACGACCTACAATAAAAACAGTATCCACCAGAAATACAAATGGGAAGAGACAAACCAACAGGAACAATTCCTGTATAGTAGGAGCATCTGTGCAAAAGGAAGCAGAAAAAAACAAGAGGGCACATAATGGATCTGAAAATTTCAGAATAACCAAACAAAGCAGGCCCTTCAAAAACAGCAGCTCAAATCAGTACGGGCTGCCACACTCCAGAAGAGCTTTAAAGGTCTTCAATACAGTGTACTGAAGGTTCATGGTAAGAGGAACCAAGTAAACTCTCTACAGTAACTAACTTAACTCCCCTTCAAGGAGAAGGGCCACCATGAGGAAAAACTGCTGTTAAGAAAATCCAAACTGAGCAGAACAACAGGAGAGACAAAGGAAGACGTGATGGAGGGAAACAAACCAAAAAGTTAAGCCACATTTAAAAAAAAATTTCATAAAAACAAGAGAGTATTCTGGAGCAGTGAAATTAGGAAAACTCTTAAATGACACTTCCCTTCTAAGAAGTTCAGGAATACTTACTTAACATGAAAATGGTTAAAAGAACAGGCAAATCCACAGAGACAGACAGTAGACTGGTAACTTCCTAGGGTCCAGAGAGTCAGCGGGTAATGGAGATGCCTAAGGAACACAGGGTTCCTTTCTGGGGTGGTAAAACCATTCTCAATTTAGACCATGGTCACGGTTGTACAACCTTGTGAATATACTAAAACGAATGAACTGTACACTTTATAAACTATTTATCAATGAAAATGCAAAAGCAAAAGATAAAAATGAATACAAATCAAAATTAGAAAAACTCAGAGAAGAATTAGAAATTAAGGAACAAATGTCAGAAAGGAAAACTAACCTATAAAACATACCAGAACCAACTAACCCAACAAATAATGGCATAAAGAAATGAATGGAGAGAAAATGGCAAACACAGAAAAACACAGGCAAGAGATCCAACATACCAATGTAGGAGTTTCCAAAGACGATCAAAGAACAAGAATCAAACAAATAACTGAACAACGTAATTCAAGAAAACTTCCTTGAAATTTTTTAAATTGTGAAACTATACTGAAAAAACACACTGCATATCTGGGAAAAAATGATCCAAAACCAACTCCAAAACATACTCTAGCAAAATTACTAGACTTTCAAAGAAAAAAAATTGGGGCATCAAGAAAAAGAACAAGTAAATACCTGAAAAATACACTGTCACAATTTGACAGCAATGCTATATGCCAAAAGAAAATAGAATATTGCTCCATTTAGAAAATCCAAGGGAAAAAATAGGAGCTAAGAATGTCCTATCCAGCTAAAGTGACTTTTTAAGTATAAACATGGGAAACTGTCAGTAACATGCAAGAACTTAAGGAATACTATTCACACATGCCATTCCTTAGGAATATGTAGGAGAATGTCCTTCAACAACCAAAATGATGAAGAGACATTAACATAAAGCTATCACTTTATACTCACTAGGATGCAATCATTGAAAACAACAAGCGTTAGCAAGGATGTGGAGAAACCAGGACCCTTGTAACACTGCTGATGAGAATGTAAAATGGTGTAAGTGCTGAGGAAAGTAGTGTGGGGTTCCTCAAAAGGCTAAACATAGAATTACCATATAACCCACCAATTCTCTTAGGTATATACCCAGAAGAACTGAAAACAAGATACTCAAATGCTTTTCATGAATATTCTTAAGACACACTATTCACAATAGCTAAAGAGTGTAAACAACCCAAAGATCCACCAATTGGTGAATGGATAAATAAAATAAGTGATATATATATATATATATCAATACAAATGGAATATTATTTGGCATCAAAAGCAATGAAGTACTATTAAAACATGCTGCAATGCAGATGAACCTAAAAAAACATTGTTAAGTGAAGGAAGCCACACACACAGTGTATGTGATTCCATTTCCATTTATATGAAATATCCAGAATAAGTAAATCCATAGAGATACAAAGTAGACTGGCTGTCAGGTGTGAGAGGCAAGGGGTAATGGGAGGTAACTGCTTAGGGGGTATGTGATTTCACTCTGGGGTAATGAAATGTTTTGTCACTGGAGAGAAGCAGTCATTGCACAACACTGAATATACTAGTTGTTCACTTTAAAATGGTGTATGAATTTTACCTCCCCCATAAAATTATGTGCTCTGACAATGTAGATACAGTACACTGCTTTAAAAAAGAAACAGTACATAGGCTAATTAACTATGTTCAGGTTTGAAGAAGTATAAACTACTTACATGGATCTATTTGGCTCTTACACTCACGTAACATCCAACCAACAATTTCGGAAACTCTGCTATACCCCAACCCCCAGCCCCAGTAACACACACACACAAAGCTGCTGCCGCTTAATAAAAATGAAAACCATCCTTTCAAGGAAAGGGGAGAAGTGGGTACAAATCTGATTACTAGCTGCAATAATCCAATTCTAGCACAGTTAAAGTAATTCCAACTCCATCTCAATTTTTGAGACGACCACCCCAAACAAGCCATCAGTCTTGTCTAAAACTGTACTAGAAGAGTTCACATCTAAAGAACATCTCACTCTCATCATCAAGCAACCCAACCAGACAGCAACATATTTGGATGTTTCTGAGGATAGCCCTGAAATGTCAATTACCCAGAATTCTTATAGCTCTGTACAAAACAGCTATTGTCCCCAAGTGATCCTGAACTACTCAAAAACACTAATCTCTGAATCAATGACTAGATCAGATTCAATATAATTCTGTATTAAAGTACTTTATCCTTATTTTATGAAAATAACCCATATCTTAATACCTGCATATGTAAAGAACTACCAACTTCCTAGAATATTCAATTAATGAGAACAAAAACATTAGTCTACATTATTAGAGTAACTTAAGTCTAACCTTCCCATAAAAGGCAGGACCCTGAATGCCCTCTGATTTATACCTATAGAACTGAAGTTACCATGTAACAACCATGATGATTTCAACACTTAGCTAATATAAGTAGAGAGATCATAGTTCAGTTTAACATCAAAATATAGTTACCTATTCATAATTCCGGATACATCAACATCATTCATAAAACATTCGATGCTCAAAGGAAGGTCTGAAGCATTTGCACTCATCAGCTTCTTGAGTTTCTCACACTCTTGAGACAGTCGTAATAATGCACGGATTTTTGACTTTATGTCTAGCTTGTATTTCTTCCCAAACTCTTCACAGAAGTGATTTACTAACACCTCATCAAATTTTCTGCCTCCCAGTGTTGTGTCAAATGCAGTGGCCAAAACCTTAGAAAAAAGACAATTAATTCAAAACCATTCAATTTAGTTTTATCATATATATTAAAATGGTAAGCTGCAGTGGTGGGGAGGGAGGAGTACTCTCAGGCTCAAGTATGGCAAGGTGTGTATGCTTTATAATGATTGTTACAACCACTGTGAAAAGAGACACTGTAAGCCCCAATTTACAGATGATGTTACAGCCTAGACAGATCAGATAATCTCCAGGTCACAAAGCTAGTAAGTGGGAGCAGCAGAATTCAAACCCTAATCTTTTCAATTCTAAAACCCTTGCCCTCTCCACTACACCAATCTGACTCTAAAATGCAATTACATTTCCAAGGCCAAATACACCAACATGCCATTACAGTTCTAGTCTTATCACTACCACAAAACTGAATAATACCAAAGGCCCAGCTATATGCAGTGTACTCCCAGGAAAGATGCTAACACTCTAACTCACAGCAATTTGTTTCTATTTAGCAGAGAAGTCTTATTAACTTGGGTTATTGACTCTCCAAATCTCTAGCAGATTAGAAACAATCTAAATCTAATCGGATTCAATAGAAAATATGCCAACTAAATGATAACATCTTAATAAAGAAATAAAATCAACAGAAACAATGCCTTCAAATAATGTTAAATGTCATGGAGAAATTTTCTTAGTATGTTAACTGAAGAAAAAGAAAAACAGGACACCGACCTGAAGACACTGTAATTCCAATTTTGTTTCCTTAAAAGACTAAAATGAAATACACCAATAGTAAGATTATGAATGTTTTTTCTTTACATGGGAATGTTTTCCAAGCTTGGAGATGTTTTTACATAAAGGGTTTTTATAATTCAGTTTAATCATAATTGGAAAACTAAGGTGACAGCTGACAGTGAAGGATAACTTAGAAAAGAAAGATATGATCACTAATACACATCTCTTTGACCCAAAGCCTGGACTTAATTATGGCCAGTGCCTTCTGTTTAAAAAGGCAAAAGTAGAGAACTGCTTTTAGAAACAGTCCTACTAGTGATTAAACATGAAGCATTACACATGGTCCATCATTTTTATATCTGTGAAAATCTTGAATCTCTTATTTGCACACCATCCCAAAGATTTGCCTTAAACAAAAACCTAGAAACAAATCAAAATACAAAAGAGAAGCAAGTCTAGTTTTCAAAGGAACAGAACTTTAACAAATAGTCTCAAAATGCCCTCCAAATCTAACAGACATTTAATTTTGGGATACAGAGTCCCTCCCTACCAATCCCCAAACTAGAGTGAGTAGAGTGAGAAAGCCAATTTAGACCTTGGTACCGAGAACCTTGATATACAACTTAGATAGTTAAAGCAAAAATTCAAAAAAATCCTTGGTTCTTAGTTCTAAATAAAATCACATAGCTAGAGAACTGATTTCATATCCCACCGTGGAACTAGCTTATACCAGCAAACTCAACAGCAACCATGATTATCGCTGGGCTCCTCGTCTCTAAAACTGCTAGGCTTCTCTGTGTACAAAACTGCTTTCTCCAGAGCTCTAAGCTTTCCAGAAATCCAGAATATCACTTCTAATCTGGTTTCTTTTGGCCATCCAAATTCTAATCCCTCCAACCCTTTTCCAGAACAATCAAAACCTTATGAGCAAAAAGAGTATCTTTATCCTAACTCTCAATCCTCAGTGTAAAATATACAAAGAGACTAAATGTCCAAGAATCCTCCTAATAAACAAGGTAATTATTATTTTCCCTACATTATACATAAGAAAAAGGCGGCTCAGGAATCCTAAGAGCTTTTCCTCAAGGTCTACGGTCTTTGCTTCACACCATGCCAACTCTTGATAAATTATTTGGGGCTTACAACTTCCACCCCACCCCTACCTACCTAGTTTCTAGTTTAGATGGCTCAGAGCAAGTCTCTATTAGTGAAATGAAATTCTTTAACGAGTTATTTAAATTATCTCTCATAAATTCCTAATTATCATATACTTGTAATACAGCTTTTGGAAAGAATTTACTTACTTTAAGTTTTCCTCTATTAAATGCACACACAGAAACTTGGTAAGAAGAATGCCCCATGTCTATGAAAACCACATTTCTTGGTTTCTCTTCTAAGGCAGGAAGATCTTGCTTATAGATTCCATATGCAAGAGC